>CM029672.1:16013782-16613782 GCA_017311315.1 Dendrocalamus latiflorus
TCGACACATGACCGAAGATTCTCGTTGGTTTTCTTCCCTTGCCCGTGCTCCAGGTGATGAGACGATCACCTCGGAGATGCTTCATCTGGGCGCGTCATCGCCAAAGGTACAGTGCGCATTAATGACTCTTTCTTTTTGAAAGATGTAGCCTTGGTTAGTAAGCTGCAGTACAATTTGCTTTCAGTTTCTCAGCTTACCGATGACGACTTTGAGGTGAGCTTTAAGAAAAACAATTGCAAAATTGATTCTTCGGGTAGTCTGGTTTGCGGGATTTCTCGTTATGGGAGGATCTTTCGTGCTGATTTTTCTGAGTCTTCTGGTGATCCTCTCAGGTGTTTAGTTGCTTCTGAGTCCCGCGACCTTTCTTTCTGGCATAGGAGACTTGGTCATATCGGATTTGATCATTTGACCCGAGTTAGCGGCCACGATCTCATTCGTGGTCTGCCGAAACTCAAGATGGTCAAAGACCTTGTTTGCTCTCCATGCCGGCACGGCAAGATGGTTGCCGCTTCTCACCCTCCGGTCACAGTTATTATGACCGATGCACCGGGACAGCTGCTCCACATGGACACAGTTGGACCAGCTCGAGTGCAGTCAGCAGGAGGGAAGTGGTATGTTCTTGTTGTGGTCGATGACTTCTCGAGGTATTCTTGGGTGTTTTTCTTAGCCTCGAAGGATGAGACGTTTTCGCATTTCCGAGGTCTTTTTAGTAGGCTTTCTGTAGAGCTCCCAGGTGCCTTACGAGCGATCCGCAGTGACAATGGCACGGAGTTCAAGAATTCCTACTTTGAGAGTTTCTGTGGTGAGACAGGTGTAGAGCACCAGTTCTCTTCTCCATACGTCCCTCAGCAGAATGGCGTTGTGGAGAGGAAGAACCGTACCTTGGTCGAGATGGCCAGGACGATGCTTGATGAGTACTCTACACCGCGGAAGTTTTGGGCTGAGGCTATAGCCACCGCGTGCCATGTCTCAAATCGAGTATTTCTTAGGGCACACTTGCACCGCACTTCTTATGAGTTGAGATACGGGCGAAAGCCCAGCGTCTCTCATTTTCGTGTGTTTGGTTGCAAGTGCTTTACTCTGAAGTCCGGGAACCTAGATAAGTTCGAGTCACGTTCTTGTGATGGGATCTTTCTAGGTTACTCGCCTTCTTCGCGGGCTTATAGGGTCTGGAACTGCGAGTCTAGTAAAATAGTAGAGACCTGTGAGGTGACCTTTGACGAGGCCAGTCCGGGGACTAGGCCCGATATCTCAGGTTCTTTAGAGCAGTCCGAGACCATCTTTGTGGATGATGAGGATGATGGAGACGACGGTTGTCTACCTGATCCTATCCCTCATCCACCCCTTGAGGTGCCGTCTTCCACCGCACCTCGAGGTGATCAGCCCATGCCTTCTGCTTCTTCTGGAGCTGGTGGCTCTGTTCCTACCTCGTCAGCTCACGAGGTAGAGGCCACTTCTTCATCTCATCCTGGACCTCCTAGACATATCCAGAAAGCTCATCCTTCAGAGCAGATCATTGGAGACCTTTTCGAGCGTGTTACCCGCTCAAAATCTGGCTTATCTCAATTCTGTCTCCACTCTGCTTTCATTGCCTCCTTTGAGCCCAAGGATATTTCTCATGCTCTTTCCGATGAGTCCTGGGTCAATGCCATGCATGAGGAGTTAGAAAATTTCGAGAGGAACAAGGTCTGGTCGCTTGTCGAGCCCCCGCGAGGTCACAATATTATTGGGACTAAGTGGGTGTTCAAGAACAAGCAGAGCGAGGATGGAGTGGTTATTCGAAACAAGGCTAGACTGGTAGCTCAGGGGTTTTCCCAGGTTGAGGGTCTAGACTTCGAGGAGACCTTTGCCCCTGTAGCTCGACTTGAGGCCATTAGAATCCTGCTTGCCTTTGCAGCTTCTAAGGGTTTCAAGCTCTACCAGATGGACGTCAAGAGTGCCTTCCTTAATGGAGTCATTGAGGAAGAAGTTTACGTCAGACAGCCTCCAGGTTTCGAGAACCCCAAATACCCACACCATGTCTTCAAGCTTTCCAAAGCGTTGTATGGACTTAAGCAGGCCCCCAGAGCTTGGTATGAGAGGCTTAAGTCCTACTTGTTGAGTCATGAGTTTGAAATGGGTAAAGTAGACAAGACCTTGTTCATCCGCCGTCATGGCAATGACCTTCTGCTCGTCCAGATCTATGTCGATGACATCATCTTTGGCGGCTCTTCCCATACTCTGGTTTCACAGTTCTCGGATGTCATGAGCACCGAGTTTGAGATGAGTATGATGGGCGAGTTGACTTTCTTCCTTGGCTTCCAAATCAAGCAGACTCGGGAGGGTACATTTCTTCATCAGGGAAAGTACACTCGTGACCTCCTGAGACGCTTCGACATGAGTGATGGTAAGCCTGTGTCAACTCCCATGGCTTCTACAGCCTATCTTGACCCAGATGAGGACGGCGAGCCAGTTGATCAGAAAGAGTTCAGAAGTATGATCGGCTCCCTTCTTTACCTCACTGCCTCGAGACCAGACATACACTTCTCTGTGTGTCTGTGTGCTTGTTTTCAGGCTTCTCCTCGCGTATCTCACCGCCAGGCGGTGAAGCGCATCTTTCGGTACCTTCGAGCTACCATTGACTATGGTATCTGGTACTCTTCCTCATCCTGTCTTTCCTTGAGAGCCTTTTCGGATGCAGACTTTGCTGGCTGTAGGATAGATAGGAAGAGCACTTCTGGCACTTGCCAATTCATTGGCACTTCTCTCGTTTCCTGGTCTTCGAGGAAGCAGTCCGGTGTTGCACAGTCGACTGCAGAGGCTGAGTACGTTGCTGCTGCCAGTTGTTGCAGCCAGGTGCTTTGGATGGCTTCGACCCTGCGGGACTTTGGGTTAGTTATCGACAGTGTTCCACTCTTTTGTGATAACACTTCTGCGATTAACATTGCTAAGAACCCAGTGCAACACTCTCGGACCAAACACATTGATATCCGTTTCCACTTCCTTAGAGACCATGTAGAGAAGGGCGATATAGTGCTCCAGTTTGTGGAGGGTGACCACCAGTTGGCTGACATCTTCACCAAGCCTTTGGACAGTTCGAGGTTTTCAGCTCTGCGGGGAGAGCTTGGGGTGGTTTGTCCTTACGGACTGTAGTGCGGGGGAGCTTGGGCTTTACTGCTTTATTATATTAATATGCTTCTGTCTCATTTCTGTTGCATTGCATTTGCAGGTGCATTGGGTTTTAGTCCTTCTAGCATAGGTTAGAGTGTTTCTTGTGTTGAGTTGCTTAGACTTCTTACTCTTATCTTGTGCTTCCAGGATTAGCTATTTCTTATCCCACTAGGTTGAGCTCACTCACTTCTTGTAGGTTCTAGCGAGGGTTGGGCCACCCTCGGGTAGACAGGGTACGTGTTTGCTCTCTAGTGTGTGATTTACTGTCAGCTGATTGTCCTGGAGTCATATGGGGTAGATGAGAGTCAGTCTGAGCCATAGTTGCCTCTATATCTTTTCTATGCTTTAAGGACTGCCTGTTTTGGTTTTATTTGCCAGCTTCTCAATTTATTGCTTTGGTTCAGGGAGAGTTCATTTGGGAGCTTCTGGAGCTTAATTGTGACTTAACTCAACTTGAACTAAAAGTTGCATGTCATGTTGAGGGGGAGCTGGATTTTTTCTGCATTTTAGCATTTCGCATTGTAATATAACTACATTGAGCCTTGATTATTATCCTGTTATGACATGTTTACAATGCTTTACACCTTGCCATGATTTGTGCTTTATATGCTAGATTGATCATGACTTCATATGTGTAGACTAGCTTTTACCATGATAAGTTAATTAAAATTGCCAAACTTGAAGTAAAACTTGTCATGCTAGCATTTGAGTTTAGTCTTTCTGGAGCTATCTCTGTATGATTCATGCCATGTCAACTAGGCTTAGCTGAGCGTTGAATCTTTTATTAAGCCTTAGATTGAGCTATTTTAGTCTCTTGATGTAGCATGAGGTAGTACAACATGTTTACAAAGCAAAAAGATCTCTTTTGTGCGAAAAAACTGATTTCACCAATTCTTTCTCATGAGACGGCTTGCCATTGCACTAGGCATGAACTCAGGGGGAGTTTTGGATGACCTAGACTATCTTCTTAAGCTTCTCGCTTGGAGTAGTCGCATAAGGCTTGAGATTTAGCACAAAAAAAAATTCTCTTTTGTGCGAAAAAACTGATTTCACCAATTCTTTCTCATGAGACGGCTTGCCATTGCACTAGGCATGAACTCAGGGGGAGTTTTGGATGACCTAGACTATCTTCTTAAGCTTCTCGCTTGAAGTAGTCGCATAAGGCTTGAGATCTAGCACATAAAAAAAATTGGGTTGGAAACGACCATGAGCTTTAAAAAGACAATGTTTCATGTGCTCAATTTGCTTAAGCTACAAAAAGAACCAAGTACTTGCGCCAATGTTTCATTCTTGAGCATAGCACTCTAGTTGGTCTCAATATTAGCTTCTTGGTTCCGCTTAGCTTACTTGACATGGCCGGCATCATCCTTGGGTATCTCTAGTTAGACTTTACCTCTTGATGACTTGACATTCTCACTTAATGCACTATATTTCAGATTGTCATCTATGTGTTCTAGCTAGCTTATACATGTCATGTCATGATCTAGATAGCTTTTTATAGAGTTATGGCTTGGTGTATCTTATTATGGTCAATATGGATAATTCTCATGGCTCTAAATGCTTAAAATAAACAAACTTCAGCCATATTCATCCATTGACATGTCATATTCTCTTTATTGCATCTTGATGCGTTTATTGCCAAAAGGGGGAGAATAGAGAAGAAAAAGTCTGTTGGGAACAGTTTAGAGCTTTGGAGATCAATTTGCTCTTTCAGTAGTTGCTCTAGTGTTCCTTCTGTCGACATGGTCATTAGCTTCATTTCTTTCCTTGGACCATGTTGGATTCTTCAAACTCAAACTCTTCTTAAAAGCTTTTTCTGAGTTTGTCAATATACTCATCAAGGGGGAGATTGAGAGACCATGTGGTCGTGACTCCATGAGAGTGATGAGTAATTGACAAGGGTTTAGGTCAGTCGAGTTTGGTTTGAGTGGTTCGGAGTCGAGTCGTTGCATGGCGCAATCGGGCTCGGTCGGACTTTGGTCAAATCTGGTCATTTGGGTTTAGGATGCATATTCTAATGTTTTGACAGGTTTTGACTTCATCTGTGGTAAGTGTAATGGTATTTACGCTTTCATGTGTCGAGCGGTGCTATTTGACGTGTTTCTTGTCTGTGTGACTACAGGACGTCGAGTTGGAGTCGTGGCGAGACACGGTGGACCGGACTAGGCGCAGGTGGCGCTGAGGTCAGAACGGTCGGGATGTGTCGAAGACGACGTGGACTCGAGGTGGTTGCGAGGCGTGCGAGGCAAGGAGCGCGGAAGCTTCCCAGAAGGTGCAGGAGGGGCGAAACGGGAATTTCGCAAGGCTGCACAAGCGGGAGCGGGCTCCGTTGGAAATAGCGGGCGTAACGGGGCGGAGACCCGTTAGCCATGGGCTATAAAAGGAGTGGAGGGGCTGCATGCCCACTTGAGCATTTTGGAGGGAATTAGGGTTAGCTCTAGTCAAAAGAGGCTTTAGGAGTTGGTTTTCCTTTAGTCTTTAGTGGTTGGAGAGGCAGAGTCTGGTGCTCCCTCTGTCCCCTACGATGTGTTCTAGGTGATAGAACAGAGGTGTGTTCTTCCTCCCTCATGTGTTCTTGAGTGGTGTTCTTGAGTAGAGAGGGAGAGGATGGATTGAGGAGTTTGTAATCTTTCCTTTTGTATCAAGTCGGGGTATCGGAACTCCTCTGTATTCCCTGTGATTCAAGAAATGAAATCTGAAGTTTGGTTTTCCCTGTTCGTAGCTTCTGTTCTTCAGTTTCCTCTTTGCAAGATTTCTTGATTTTCGTGGTTCTGAGTTCTTGCCTGCTGGAGAGTGCCAAAATGGGTTGCTATGACATGGGTGATGCTCAAAAGCCATTTGGCTATTTAATCCCAAGAGCAAACCGAGTTTGATTCTCATATTTCAGTTTTGGCCTCCTCTGTTCTTGTTCTTCGTTTCTTGGTTTTGGTCCAGATTTTGATTCCCTTGTTGAGATGGCTTGAAATTTGGTATGGAGAGTCCAGAGGCTATTAATTAGCTACCCTCAAAATTTCATAGCCAAAGGATCAACGGTTGGGAAGTTATTTGGTTTTTGGCTCGGTTCTTGCAAGATTTCAGATTTTTACCCAAATCTGAAATTCTTGATTCTTGGAGTGGATTTCTTGTTATTGGCTCTTGGCTTAGTCTTCTGGGAGTGTTCCCTAGCTTTCCTCAAAGTTTCCCAAGCCAAGAATCCAAGAATCGTTGCGAATCTCTCAATTTTCTGAAATTTCTGTTTGCTGTTTTTCTCGAGAGGTACTACCGCTCCTGGAGAGGTACTACCGCTCGGCTCAGCGGTACTACCGCTCATGTTCGGACCAGTCCGATCGGGAGCGATGAGACGTTCGGACGGTCCGAACGGTAAGAGGTACTACCGCTCGGCATAGCGGTACTACCGCTCAGAGGTACTACCGCTCCGGGAGAGGTACTACCGCTTGAGGCCAGAATTTTCCCGATTTGATTTTTCTCGCTTGCTGGTCTCTGTATTTGTGTTTTTCCTGCTGCTGGGGTGTCTTGTGAGCACTGGTCTTCTACCTTCATAGCTCCCATAGCTATTGGAGAAGAAGATACGTGTTGGGGGCGATTTTTAAAGATCGACATTCACCCCCCCCCTCTGTCGCCATTTCGGTCCTACACGCCCGTTCGGAGGGTAGGAGACGGAGCGCGCGCGTCTACTTCGGCTAGGCGCCAGCTCCGCTGCCACCCGTTCGAAGGGTAGGGGACGGAGCGCGCGCGTCTACTTCGGCTGCGCGCCAGCTCCGCTGCCACCCGTTCGGAGGGTAGGGGACGGAGCGTGCGCATCTACTTCGGCTATGCGCCAGCTTTGCTGCCACCCGTTCGAAGGGTAGGGGACGGAGCGCGCACGTCTACTTCGGCTGAGCGCCAGCTCCGCTGTCACCCGTTTGAGGGGTAGGGGATGGAGCGCGCGCGTCTACTTCGGCTGAGCGCCAGCTCCGCTGCCACCCCTTCGGAGGGTAGGGGACGGAGCGCGCGCGTCTACTTCGGCTAGGCGCCAGCTCCGCTGCCACCCGTTCGAAGGGTAGGGGACGGAGCGCGCGCGTCTACTTCGGCTGAGCGCCAGCTCCGCTGCCACCCGTTCGGAGGGTAGGGGACGGAGCGCGTGCGTCTACTTCGGCTAGGCGCCAGCTCCGCTGCCACCCGTTCGGAGGGTAGGGGACGGAGCGCGCACGTCTACTTCGGCTGAGCGCCAGCTCCGCTGCCACCCGTTCGCAGGGTAAGGGACGGAGCGTGCGCGTCTACTTCGGCTAGGCGCCAGCTTCGTTGCCACCCGTTCGAAGGGTAGGGGACGGAGCGCGCGCGTCTACTTCGGCTGGGCGCCAGCTCCGCTGCCACCCGTTCGAAGGGTAGGGGACGGAGCGCGCGCGTCTACTTCGGCTGAGCGCTAGCTCCGCTGCCACCCGTTCGGAGGGTAGGGGACGGAGCGCGTGCGTCTACTTCGGCTAGGCGCCAGCTCCGCTGCCACCCGTTCGGAGGGTAGGGGACGGAGCGCACACGTCTACTTCGGCTGAGCGCCAGCTCCGCTGCCACCCGTTCGCAGGGTAAGGGACGGAGCGTGCGCGTCTACTTCGGCTAGGCGCCAGCTTCGTTGCCACCCGTTCGAAGGGTAGGGGACGGAGCGCGCGCGTCTACTTCGGCTGGGCGCCAGCTCCGCTGCCACCCGTTCGAAGGGTAGGGGACGGAGCGCGCGCGTCCACTTTGGCGGGGCGCCGCAAAGGCGGGGGTCTTTTCCTGCAAAATCTGCCTTGTTTTCCTTAACAGGCCACCTACAGTGCATCAACATAAAAGGTAATGCCGGCGAGCTCCATCAGGAACACCGACTGTAGGTAGGCCTGTTAAGAAAAACAGGGCAGACCTTGCTGTCGCCTGCGGAAGCATGGTGCGGGGGCAGGAAGCGCGGCTGGCTGTCGATAACCGGCGCTGATCAAGCTCCCAAGAAAAAATGGACCTCCTTCTATGCATCAACATTCCCCAAGCCGCTCAGCGTCACCCAGGAATGTTGATGCACGACAGGGGCCCATTTTAGGGGAACAGCTTCTATCACAATATACGCAGGAGCAACGCCGCACCAGCGCCATATATATACCCCATCAGCAGGGGAGCCAACCGGCGGAAGGCCAATCGGCAGAAGTCCAACTGCCGGGAGTCCGCCGCCATATTAATGGTCACGACGCCTCAACGCCCGCACCGCGCCAAGCACGCTGCACCACGTGGACGGCCGGAAGTCCGAGCGTCGCAGCACGCCCCTTATCACTTAAGGCTCATGCGGCGGCTCAGGGGCCCGCTCCGCTGACCTGTGCCAGTGCAACGCCCCCGGCGCGCGTCTACCTCGGCTAGGGCCACCTCCGCTGCCGCCCGTTCGAAGGGTGAGGGACGGAGCGCGCGCGTCTGCTTCGGCTACAGCGCAGCCCCGGGTCAAGTTTGGAAAAGTTCACAGGCCGCGGGGACGGAGGGGGCCAAAGGACTCGGCAGCATGGCTTCGGCCCCGTGAAGCCCTTTACCATGAGAGGCTCCTGTCGTAGGGATGGCCCCCACCTAAACCCAGCAGACCTGGTAGGAGATTATAAGGCCCTGAATAGGCCATGTGTAATGACATAACTGCCCCCAGAGGGGATAACCAGATGTAAGGGTATAACTGTAAAAGCACTCCTCATGTGTATATATATATGAATACAGGCCATGGGGAGGAGGCAGGCCATTATACTCATCTTCATCACTCTCCACTACCATCTCTCTCTCTGTTTGGCTCGTAGCCACAACACTAGGGTTACATCCGCCCAATATCATCATTGGTTACGTTCACCCAAGACAAACCAAAATCAGGGTTACATCCACCTAACAAGTTTTTATCCCACCTACAAAGTTTTAGAAATAGATATTGTTGTAGGGGTGGCCCAACCCCCCGTGACTGGGCCGTGCAACTAGTCCAACATGTAATAGGCCCAATAGTGTAGAAGAATATACCAATGTAAACATACCAATGTACCCTCATCCTTTGTAAATACTAAGGGGTAGAATGGGGATTTCCCATTCTACCCCACTCATATATATATATAAACCCCCAGGAGGGGCAAAGGGAGGGGGATCCTCTCATTCTCACCAGCTCCCCACAGATCTAGCTCTCCTCCTCTCCTTCTACTAGTCCCCTTCATTCCTGTTTAGCCTGTAGCTACAACAGATGGCGCCGTCCGTGGGGACGACTAGAAGTTGCGTATGGAAGAGATCTCTACAACATTCAACAAAAAGCGACGGCTGTGCGGATCTTTTCTGCTCCTGGCAACACGCTGCTTCGATTCGCGGTGTCTGTAGAGACAGATAAGTAGTTCGCTCGCTAAAAATTTAACCATCGTGACTGTAGAAGTGTATGGGCCTGACTAGTATACTTCACCGTTTTGACCGGTAGATCTAGTCGGAATTGAGTAGATCTGTTCGAATCGCTTATTTCTAGGTGTCTTGGATGACTTGCCGGCAGGATTCTTTTAGCCAGCGTATGTCATCAAGCTCAGTTCCACTGAGCCCGCGTTGGGGAAGTCCAGCGATGTCTCTGAAGTATGGACTCCGAGCAGACGAAGCAGCAACCCCGCGCTGAGGACGGCTACCTCGGCAAGACCTTCGGGCCCCGCGTCGCCCCTGCGTGCCCGACTCCGCGCAGAGCCTCGTCTCCGCGAACCGGACTTCGCGCGCGCACCTCGCGGCCCCACTCGGAGTCCACACCACGGCCTCCGTAGCGACGAGAATCATATCCATGTGCACGCATAGTCTCACGTATGCATACCAAATCCATGCATGCAATCTCACGTGTGTGTATCATCCATGCAGGCATAGTTTCACAACCATCCATGCATACATGCATTCATAACTCCCAGAGGCCATGACGCATCAACTAGGCTCTAGTGCTAGGAAGGCCCTGGGCGTTGGTTGCATGGCCACGCACGTATATGAGCAGGCGTCGTGAGACTTCTATCTCCGCGTGCTGCGGAAGCTCCAAGCCCGCCAGGCAGGCGCGGAGAAAACCCCAAGCTGGCCATGCACGTGCCGAGGAAGCGATGCACCAGCCGTCGCATGCCGCGGCTGCGGCCCCGGCAGCCTCGCCTTCGCACTTCGGGTCCTGGAATGGCCGTTCTGCCAGGATCTTCGGAGCCCATACCGCACCGCGGTGTCCGTAGCCTCCGCATCGGTGTCCGGAGTCTTCGGCCTCCGGGGCCTTCAAGTCGGCGTCCTCAACTTCAGCTTCGCGCCAATCTCCGCATGTCGAGCACGGGTCTCTGCACACCGAGCGAGGCCTCGTCCTTGGTCGAGGACTCCGCACGATCCATCCAGCAGTTAGCTCCAGCGTCCTCTGTGCCTCTGTTGGCTTCGCCTACACCCAGGGAGTCCTCGCTGTCCCTCACTCAACTCCGTCGCGGCTTCGCCTGTGTGTCAGCGCGCATCGCTACGTCGACCTCGCCACGGCTTCGCACCTGCGACGACCACATTCAAACCCCGCGAGGCCGGAGAGCAGTCTTCGTCGAACTGTTCGGAGTCTTCGACGAGCTCCCTGAAGTCGCAGTTCCTCCGCCCATGCCGCTCGTTCTAACGGCCCTCGGTGAAGGCGCGTGGCTTGGCGGCGGGGAGGTGGACGACGAGCGGCGCAAGCGGAGCAACAGCCTTCACCCGCCCAAGCCTTCGCCTCCGCATACTCGGCTCGTCTCCGTGCGTCGAGAAGGCCTCGGGCGCGCCTGCGCCGAACTCCGCGTTCTCCGCATGTTCAGCAAGGACCCGGCCTCCGCAAAGCGCACGCATGGGAGCACTGGATGCATGCACGGAGGCATGACCGAAACCGGACGGAGTCTCGTTCAACCATGCCGGCAATGGTGCCCGTAGCTGAGGACGCCGGCTGGTCTTCAAGTATGCGGAAGCCGGCGGGCTCGCCCTCGCATTGGTGCCTCCGCGCGGTCCCGCCCGCCTCCGCGCCTACGACGTCTGCGCCACCGCCTCCGCGCTGTCTCGCAAGCCTCCGCGCCTGCGAGGTAAAGCCAGATGTTGGGTCACGGAGATGGCGGTAGGAACGGGGGAAGCGGCCGGACGCCGACGGCCGTTGCAGTAGCGGTAGGAGGGCGCTGACGCGGTGGCGCCCCGTCTCCTCCCATCCACCTCCATCGGCGTTGCCTGGGATGTGGAACAGCGTGGCGCCGCCTTGTGGAAAGCGACGGTGCCGAGCCGACAGGGGGTACACGTTTACGGTGGCGACCGCCTGCCTCCGCTCGTCTCCGCGCTGTCGAAGCTGGTCTCCGGCCTCCGAACGTCTCCGCGCCGCTCGGCCGCCGCTCGTCTCCGCCCTGTCGAAGCTGGCCTCCGGCCTCCGAACGTCTCCGCACCGCTCGGCCTCCGCTCCATGCGCGTGAGCCCCCTGCATCCACACATGCATGTGAGGCTTCGTCCATCCATGCATGCAGCGAAGACCCTATCCATCCATGCATGAACGAAGCATTCGGAGTAGACCTTGCCAAGCGGAAGCTCGACGCCGTGCCTCCACGCGCCTCCGTGCCAGCTAAAGTCGAGGTCACGGACGGCGAGCGGACGCCGATGCCGCCCCGCGAAGTCTGTCGAAGAACTTCGGAGGCGCTCGATGACGCGAAGACTTCGGAGGCGAGGCCCAGGGGCTTCGTCGCGGAGGCGAGGCGAGGTCGAGGTCAACTCGGCCGCGGAGGCCAGCTGGTGCGGAGGCTGACGCGAAGTCCAGATAGAGATCGGTGGAGAACGAAGGCCTGGCGTGAGGACGGCTTCGCCTTCGCCGAAGTGCGCGGACAGCGAGATCGGCTTGCTCCGCCCATGTGACCGCCGGTGGTGCAAGAGCATGGAGCGGAGACGGTGCGTAGACTCTACATGTGATCGCATACGCTGCTTTATTAATTCCCGCTACATTTCTTGCAGCTGTAGTTCCATTCTGAGAGCATTTGATTTGGCCGTGTGTTTGCGTCTCCGGTTCTGGCCTGTTCTGGTCTCCTCTAGCATCTAATGCTGTGCTGGTACTGCATTCTGGAGCATTTTGTTGTCGCAAATCTTCGGCCATTTCTTTGATGCCTCTGTTTTGGTCCTTGTTTTTTATTAAAATCGCACGACGGCCTTGCGCCTCGGCGTACTCTACGGAGTATAAATAAGACGTAGCGTTGAGCTTGCCTCCGCACGCGCCAGTCTACGGACTCTAAAATAAGACGTAGCGTCGAGGTACGCCTCCGCACGCGCCAGTCTACGGACTCTAAAATAAGACGTAGCGTCGAGGTACGCCTCCGCACGCACCAGTCTACGGACTCTAAATAAGACGTAGCGTCGAGGTACGCCTCCGCACGCACCAGTCTACAGACTCTAAATAAGATGTAGCGTCGAGGTACGCCTCCGCACGCACCAGTCTACGGACTCTAAATAAGACGTAGCGTCGAGGTCCGCCTCCGCACGCACTCTACGGAGTATAAATAAGACGCGGATGTTGTCCCTGCGCACTCTACTGAGTATAAACAAGACGCGGGTGTCCCGCGCACGTGCAGGCGTCGCCCCCCGCACGTACTCTCCGGAGTATAAATAGACGTGGTTGAAGTTCCCACGCACTCTACGGAGTATAAATAAGACGCGGATGTTGTCCCTGCGCACTCTACTGAGTATAAACAAGACGCGGGTATCCCGCGCACGTGCGGGCGTCGCCCCCCGCACGTACTCTCCGGAGTATAAATAGACGTGGTTGAAGTTCCCACGCACTCTACGGAGTATAAAAATTTACTACATGGCCGAGACGCTAGGGAGTGGCTCGCTTTCAGCGGCGCACCACTTGGATATCGCGCCCTCGCGCGCGTTGCACTAGGGAGTGCACCGCGAGTTTTTAAAGGTAGGGGAACGGCGGATTCGCCTCCCTACCTCGGCGTGCGTAGTGCCCTCGGCCTACACCGCAAGCGCCCGCTCTCCGCGGCCACTGTTTTTGAAAGTAGGAGAACGGCGGCTCTGCCTCCCTGCCTCCGCACGCGTAGTGCCCTCGGCCTACGTCGCAAGCGCCCGCTCCTCGCGGGCACTGTTTTTCAAGGTAGGGGAACGACACCTTCGCCTCCCTGCCTCCGCGCGCGTAGTGCCCTCGGCCTACGTCGCAAGCGCCCGCTCCTCGCGGGCACTGTTTTTGAAGGTAGGGGAACGGCGCCTACGCCTCCCTGCCTCCGGCGCGTAGTGCCCTCGGCCTACGTCGCAAGCGCCCGCTCTTCGCGGGCACTGTTTTTGAAGGTAGGGAAACGGCGGCTCCGCCTCCCTGCCTCCGCGCGCGTAGTGCCCTCGGCCTACGTCGCAAGCGCCCGCTCCTCGCGGGCACTGTTTTTGAAGGTAGGGGAACGGCGGCTTCGCCTCCCTACCTCGGCGTGCGTAGTGCCCTCGGCCTACGTCGCAAGCGCCCGCTCCTCGCGGGCACTGTTTTTGAAGTTAGGGGAACGGCGCCTTCGCCTCCCTGCCTCCACGCGCGTCGTGCCCTCGGCCAACGTCGCAAGCGCCCGCTCTCCGCGGGCACTGTTTTTCAAGGTAGGGGAACGGCGCCTTCGCCTCTTTACCTCGGCGTGCGTAGTGCCCTCGGCCTACGCCGCAAGCGCCCGCTCTCCGCGGGCACTGTTTTTGAAGGTAGGGGAATGGTGGCCGTCCGCCTCGTAGGCATCGCCTCGGTGGGACGGCACGTCTTCGGCGCTCGACGACACGTCTTCGGTGCTAGGCTTCGCGTCCGCCTCGTAGGCATCGCCTCGGCGGGACGGCACGTCCTCGGCGGTCGACGACACGTCTTCGGCGCTCGACTTCGCCGTCCGCCTCGTAGGCATCGCCTCGGCGGGACGGCACGTCCTCGGCGCTCGACGACACGTCTTCGGCGCGCGGCTTGGTCGTCCGCCTCGTAGACATCGCCTCGGCGGGACGACACGTCCTCGGCGCTCGACGACACGTCTTCGGCGCCCGACTTCGCCGTCCGCCTCGTAGGTATCGCCTCGGCGGGATGACACGTCCTCGGCACTCGACGACCCGTCTTCGGCGCCCGACTTCGCCGTCCGCCTCATAGGCATCACCTCGGCGGGACGGCACGTCCTCGGCGCTCGACGACCCGTCTTCAACGCCCGACTTCGCCGTCCGCCTCGTAGGCATCGCCTCTGCGGGCGGCACGTCCTCGGCGCTCGACGACCTGTCTTCGGCACTCAGCTTCGCTGTCCGCCTCGTAGGCATCGCCTCGGCAGGACGGCACGTCCTCGGCGCTCGACGACACGTCTTCGGCGCTCGGCTTCGCCGTCCGCCTCGTAGGCGTCGCCTCGGCGGGACGGCACGTCTTCGGCGCTCGACTTCGCCGTCCGCCTCGTAGGCATCGCCTCGGCGGGAGGGCACGTCGTTGGCGCTCGACGACACGTCTTCGGCGCTCGACTTCGCCGTCCGCCTCGTAGGCATCGCCTCGGTGGGTTGGCACATCCTCGGCGCTCGACGACACGTCTTCGGCGCGCGGCTTCGCCGTCCGCCTCGTAGGCATCGCCTCGGCGGGACGGCACGTCTTCGGTGCCCGACTTCGCCGTCCGCCTCGTAGGCATCGCCTCGGCGGGACAGCACGTCCTCGGCGCTCGACGACACGTCTTCGGCGCGCGGCTTCGTCGTCCGCCTCGTAGGCATCGCCTCGGCGGGACGGCACGTCCTCGGCGCTCGACAACACGTCTTCGGCGCCCGACTTCGCCGTCCGCCTCGTAGGCATCGCTTCGGCGGGACGGCACGTCCTCGGCGCTCGACGATGCGTCTTCGACGCCCGACTTCGCCGTCCGCCTCGTAGGCATCGCCTCGGCGGGACGGCACGTCCTCGGCTTTTCACGACGCGTCTTCGACGACCGACTTCGCCGTCCGCCTCGTAGGCATCGCCTCGGCGGGACGACACGTCCTCGGTGCTCGACGACGCGTCTTCGGCGCTCGGCTTCGCCGTCCGCCTCGTAGGCATCGCCTCGGCGGGACGGCACGGCTCCGGCGCTCGACTCCGCCGTCCGCCTTATAGGCGTCGCCTCGGCGGGACGGCGCGGGATTCAGCGCAGGAGCTCACTGATTTCTTCGAAGGCATTGCCTCGGGGGTCTGCAAGCTACTAGTTGCAGCGTCTCACCACTCGGCACCCTCGCGCTTGCTGTCGGGGAACGGGGGGCTGGGGTGCTTGATCGCGTCAGCTCGCCCATCGGGACCTCAGCGCTTGCTGTCGAGGGAGTACTGTTGTAGGGGTGGCCCAACCCCCCGTGACTGGGCCGTGCAACTAGTCCAACATGTAATAGGCCCAATAGTGTAGAGGAATATACCAGTGTAAATATACCAATGTACCCTCATCCTTTGTAAATACTAAGGGGTAGAATGGGGATTTCCCATTCTACCCCACTCATATATATATATATATATATATATATATATATATATATATATATATATATATATATATATATATATATATATATATATATAAACCCCCAGGAGGGGCAAAGGGAGGGGGATCCTCTCATTCTCACCAGCTCCCCACAGATCTAGCTCTCCTCCCCTCCTTCTACTAGTCCCCTTCATTCCTGTTTAGCCTGTAGCTACAACAGATATCAACTCAAGTAAGTTCCTATACCCGCCTTAAACCATGGGCACGATTGTTCGAATAGTTTACACTCTACAGAGATTTTACACTTTACCCATAAGAGATAATTAACTAGTTATGTTTCACACATTTCCTTGGACACATGAATCAAGAAAATCACCACAATGCCTTTACCTAAGGTTTCATCTTAGTGAGGTTACATCCACCACACCAAAACCCCCCTCTTACACCACATAACAGCTTAAACCTAGCGACACCACTCATGTCCACGGCGGCCTAAAACCAGTGACACGACCCGTAAATCACTCCAATGGTGCAACCCGCACTAATGGATACAAATTATTTAGCCAGGTCATAATCATTATAGACTTATGATTGTATTGTTTTACATTAGGAGGTTATAACAAGATTCAGTTCTTAGAGCTATCTAGGCGGTGCTACTACAAACCATAATTTCTCATGACATCCCCAACAACCTTCATACCATCCACCCATACATAGTAAGAGTAACTTTTAGAGTTTTGATAAGCATAAAACTAAGTTATCTCAACATACCAGTCATTTCTCTCAATAACAACCCAAAACTAGTTTCAGAATTAAAAGATGATGAGAGGGCAATTTATTGCTCAGGTACTTAAGCAAGACTAGCATAATGCTTAAGTGCAACTTATAACTAGTAGGGTTACCATTATAATTTCTAACGTGACAAGGATAATATGATTCAGGTGTCCAAATGATGGTGTAATAATAATACAATATTGAATAAACATGTATCTATGAGCTTAACTTGAACATATATTTGCATCACAAAAAATAGTATGCAATTTGATAATTTAAACAAATACAAATTTGCATAAAATATGGATTCAATATGATCAATGCATTGACTCACCTAGCTCACAAGTAGGTTAGTCTTGAAAAATATTGAGTTGTCTCGAACTGCGGCTCTTGCGTGTCCTCGTACTCTCGAACGATCACATCAGAAAGCAAATAAACATGCAAGCAAAATAAATAAATTCAAATAATCTCCAAATTAGATTATTCCACTGCCATTAGATAGATTTTAAATTTAGATGAATTTAGAATAATTTAGAGTTAAAATGAGTGAGAATGAGCTATCTAAAGTTTAAATTAGGATCTCTCGCTAACAGGTGGGGTCCATCGAAATTAAATTTATCGTTCAAATTATTTCTTAATTGGAAAATATTACAGAGACTGACAAGTGGGACCCTCAGGATTTAATTTAATTTTGAAATATTTTCTTAAATGAAAAGGCTTGAGGGGCTGACAAGTGGGACCATGCACTGTTCAGCACAGTGAACCGAACCCATTTGTTAGTGGCTCTTACACACTTAATCAATTTAAAATAGGGTTTTTAAAGCAAATGGGGCCCACGTGTCATAGAGTCAAGGCTTAATGAAATGGGGCCCACACGCCAGCGAGGGTTAGCTAACACTAATGACAATCATTAACTAAACTAATCACGTGATTTAGGCTAACCTAGTGCTACAGTTCCATTGTCTTCCCGCCGAGAGGAGCTTGGCTCGTCGCTAGTGAGAGGAAGCATGACGGCCAAAGGTAAGGGCAAAAATGGAACCCTCGCCTCGGACTGCACCTCTAGGTGAGGCAGTGTGACTTAATTCAACGCATGGGGTGGTTGGCGGCTAGCTTATGTGGTGGCGGCGCACAGGGGCATGGCACCACGACGGCCAGCGACACCAAAGACAAATTATTCGCTAGGGAAGCTATACGGGACGGAGGGGAACTAACCAGAGGTGGAAGCGGAGCTCTAGGAAGGGTGGTGAAGTTGGCGGCGAACCTAGTCGGCGGTGAGGAGGGTGACGTGGGTGGCTCATCGAAGAGGGAAGGGATGGTTGGCGTGGCTTGGGATGTCTTTGGGACACCAAGGCAATGCTCTAGGCGTGGTGAATCAGATGGAAGTGTGGGGAATCGTTAATGGTATCAGCGATAGGGATTTGGTCAAAGCCCAAAAAGAAGATGCATGGGCAGTGATTTTAGATGACTGGAGCGGTGAGGATGGAATTGGGGGCAAGATCGGGGTGGCTCGAGGGCTTTATAGACACTGGGGAGAAGGTGGCCCTTGGGGCGGCCAATGCGGAAGAGAACAGAGAGCGGCGACGCTCGACGCATAGCGCAGGCACAGGCAAGGAAGTGAAGCCGGTGTAAGGGGCATGCACGCACGATGAGGTTAAGGCGGAGAGGGGATGGCATGGGACAACTTGGGCCAGTCCAGAGGCCAACTAGGTCGAGAAAGGAGAGGGAACGGGTTGGGCTTGGCCCAAGGAAGATTTAGGTTTTGAAATTTTGACGAACAGTTGGGAATTTGATTGAAATTTTGATTTGAAATTCAAAATTGAATTTTATTCAAGGAATTTTTGAGCTCCCAAAAATGGGATGCTACATAAACATAAGTGGTTCTCTTGTTACTTGAAGATGGAAGAAGCATCATATTTGAACATGAGAAGCGGAACAAAGCCTGGCCATGGATGATGGTACTTTGCTTGAATTTTTGGCTCCTTGCCACCTCAGAACATGTGAGTTATGCAAAATGCCACTCTAGAAAACCAAATAGGGAAATGACACTCCCAAATGGCATTTCCTCAGACTTTCGCCTCTTGAAATTTTAATTAAACAATTTTAGTTTGTATGTCATCTCTATCTTCCTCTTTGTTAATTACCTTGGGGATATTTGATTATTTGCCCCAAAGTTGGAGAGCTATTGATAAAATGCTCTTCATTACATGGTAATATATCTTTTGCCTCAAAGTTCATGTGCCAATTGATCATTTGCCCTTTTTAGATTTTTAACCTTTTTGTTGAATTGGATCTTAAACCCAAGATGAAATGGCCATCCTATCCTTGGAACCGCATCTAATCAAGATGGACAAAATATTTAGATTGAATTTGGATCAATCTATCCCTCCCTCATTCCTCTGGCAATGGCGGTGGAGACTAGATGAGATGGGGTGTTGCGATGCCCCGCACCTATGGAGTTCGGTAAGATGAGGTGGGGCTGGATGATGATACCGGCCTCCCTTCTCTTCTCCAGTGGTGATGGAGGGTGTGAGGTGCTCTCCAATGCTCGCCCCCCTCCTTTTCTAGTGACGTCTCCGTGCAAGGGCCCTACGATAGACCCCTTGGATTTAGCGACGGTAACAACCCTCCACCACCCTGGTTCCTCCCCTCCCTCCATTTCTTCTTCGATGCCTAGTGGTTGGCATTTGAGGGGACTACAATGGAAGGTAGCTGGAGATGAAGGAGTCAGGTGGCACGATAGCTCCAATTTCCCCCTTGCTCATCTCTGGTGGCTTCGGTGGCATGCGCCACTCCCACACACACAATATGGTGTGGCGGCGTCAGGCTCCTAGCCTAGCAACGTCATGGGAGATGATGGCATCGAGGGCGGGTGATGTGGTGATGTCGGCCAAGCGCAAAGGCGATAGTGAATGCATCGTGGAGGCTAGTGCATCTTCCAACGAAAGGCCAAGATCAGCAACGTGATCTCGTGCTCCTCCCTATCCTCACCATGGATGGCGGTGGTAACGCTTGTGGTGGTGGTCGGTATGCAAGCTGACAACAACAAGATGTTTGGTTAGTGATACCAATCTGTTTCTTCTTCTTTCATTGAATTCCAATCTAGTTTCTTCTTCTTTCATTGAATTCCATATCAAATTCATGTATAGATAGAATTTGTTTTTCAATCAAATATCACAATTATATTTAACGCAAATTCTTACTCCGCCCTTTTTCTATTTCAATGCAATTGAAACCTATAAGAACTTTGATACGGACCAACTAAGGATAAGTTGATGTGTAAGGATGGCCCGATCTTTCCTGGTATGTTCAACAAGGTTTCTTCTCCTTTGGCTCCTGAGGATAGAGTCTTCTCCTTGTCTTGATACAGCCAACAATCTTGATAAGGGCAATTTGCACTAGTATGCAAGGCGCACACTAGAAGCAATCTGCCGAACTCCCCAAACCATGAATTCAGCAAGAAAACATAAATTGAAAGAGATGAACCTTGTCGATTCGATGGGCAATCT
The DNA here is from genome assembly GCA_017311315.1 of Dendrocalamus latiflorus. NCBI lineage: Eukaryota > Viridiplantae > Streptophyta > Magnoliopsida > Poales > Poaceae > Dendrocalamus > Dendrocalamus latiflorus. The sequence continues at coordinate 16,033,596 of CM029672.1, forward strand.
CAAGAATCTCCTATTCTTGCCTTGCACCAACTCAGCAAACTCCAAACGAGAAAACCTTGCAATCACGCAATCTAACCACCAACAACCATCATTGCGATTTTATCCTTTATTTCATAAGTATAAAAACTTATCATATCGTAGCCTAAGTTACAATAGAGCTAAGCCCTGGCCTTATATAAGTGTCCAATGCACGGCCTTAACTAAAACTCACGCACAACCTGGCCTAAGGTCGAAACAAATTCCAATACAAACTAAAAAGGAAATAGCTAAATAACAGCCATCGGATTCCTTCTTAATTTTCGATGTGATCAAGAGGATTTCAAGGCTGGCACCTTATCCATTGTATGGGGCATCGAATTAGCTTTCAAACAAGTCCAAGAATACACAAATCGGACTTCATTTGTGAAAGTTGTGGACATTTTAATGTTGGACTTCCTGTCTAACCCGAACCGAATTCGAACTGACTTCAAATCTTTATATGTTTTCTTTTCTTGTTCAAGGGGCATCCAAATCTGTTTGGAACCTGAAAAGAAATCCTTCTCAACCTTTCTAAAGCAATGGTGTGGTCGGATTTTACCTTTACTTGCATTGTAATACTCGGACTCTTTATGTTTGGCAAGTCCTGCGCGTCTCTCCGGACAGCTCATGTAGCATCCAATAAAGTTGCCGTAACTTTGTGTAGAAAGCTCCAATTAAGCGACATCTGATTCATTGGAAAGTAGACTTCATTAGCTTCCTAAATATGTATTTTGTATGAATTATAAACCTCAGAATTGGTGTTGAAAACTTTATGAACATTGTGGATAGAATTGCAATTACGAGAACTTGATTGATCTTGTGTTTTCCTCTTTAGCCAAACTAGGTTTCTTTCTTCTCCATCCACACCTCTAATTCCATGCATTGTTGTCTTGTTTGCATTGTGCAAAGGAGGAATCACATAAGCATCTGCACGAACTAGGATATTCTTCTATCTCCCATGACCGATTGTTTCTTTCTCCTTACGCAATTCAGCACTACTAGGCCTTGTAACTTTAGATTGCATGGATGAAGCATAAATCAATGTAGCATTCACACTCTTGGCCACATCAAACTTTCTCTGTTCCTTCTTTGATTCAATATGTTCTTAATTCGAACAAATTGGCTGTTTGTAGATCATACCCATGTATGAATATTTCATCTACCATAGAAATCGTTAAGAACCTAGATCGATCCAAATTCAATCTAGAGATTCCGTTCTTTTTGATTAGATGTGGTCCCAGGGATAGGATAGTCATTTCATCTAGGGTTTATGATCCAATTCAACAAAAAACGATTAAAAATTCAAAAAGAATAAATGATCAATTGGCGCATGAACTCTGGGGCAAAAGATCTGTTATCATGTACTGGAGAGCATTTTTATTAATAACTCTCCAACTTTAAGGTAAATATCAGCTATCCCTTACCTTGGTCCTCACTGTTCCGCAACTGCCACCATATTCCTTCATTCTTCCCTCCGTTCCGCCTTACCACCTCCACCCTTCCCTCAACACCTTCCATTGCCGCATTGCCATCTTTCTTCCTTGTCTTGTCATCGCCGCCGTATTCCCATGCCACGCTACCACTTGTGCTCCTCTCTTTCACTCTCTCTTTCGCTCTCTCTCTCTCTCTCTCTCTGCATCAAATGATAGATCTAGAAACTTTATTATATGGGTTCCGTATTTTAGTGGGGTGATTTCAACAAATTTGAATGATTATACACGTAAGTTTAAAGCACAATCATGCAGTTTAAAATTTATGTCCGAGTAAATTCTAAAAAAATTATGTCAAGTATAGATGTAAAACTTTAAGAAAATGTTAATCCTGTGACACTGTCACTTATTTATGCTTTTGCATATGGAGGTGCATGTTCTTCTTGTTTTTCTTTTTTGGCTTTTATGTGCAACTATTGTTTCCACAAAAAGATTTAGCCTTGTCAAGGACAAGAAAGAGATAGAAGTGTCGCGTTTCTTCCTAGACCGATTATGCCTATATTTTTAAAAAATGCACAGAATAAGTTGAACATTAAACCGCCTAGCTTTACTGAACTGAGTTGTAGGTTCTTCTTGGTTTGGTCTGATCTAGTTTACGTTGGTCTGACTTGGTTCTACTTTTGCATAACAAAGCCTTTGGATGGATGATTCGGCTCTTATGCTGCCTCTTGGGGCATGTAAAAGTGCTAAACTAAAGTAGAAAGATCCGTTTATTGATTTAAAGGCACGATACATATGTGTGGCACAATGCCTTCGTCACAGAATTGGAAGATCATGCCTATTGTGCATCAGTCCTTAGGAAAGAATAACCATATTTTATAGGGTAGACAAGTGCTCGTAAGATAAACATCAAAGTGAGGATGTATGTAGCATGATGTCTCCATTGCAGAATTGAAAGATCATACCTATTATGCATCACTGCCTGTGAAAGAATAACCATATTGTACAAGGTAAAAAAATGCTCATAAGATGCACATGAAAGTGAGGTTGTATCTTCAAAACCGCATCCCACGTCTTGGTCTACACGGGAACGGGTTGTATCGAAAAAGCTTAGTATAATGACCCTATTTTTAAGAATAGGATCGTTGTATTTTCTACAACATCTCATGAGTTAAGTTGCAAATAGAAGGTGTACTAGCTGAATGCCCGTGCGTTGCTACAGATTTTAAAACTTTATCATACTACATATTCTATAATTAACGAGTGGTAAAATTTGAAGCACGTTGTTAAATAGTCAAATGTGAAGCACGTTGTTAAATAGTCAAATGTGAAGCACGTTGTTAAAAATTTTCTAAAAAAATTTAGCCCTGCAGTCAGTACCTCTAGAGAATTCCAAGTTATGTTGAGGAACGCTGGCAAGTCTACGTTGCAGCGTTACCTAAATAGGCCAGCACACTAAGGGGCTGGTACCACACTCCAGTAGTCTGGAAATTAAGTCTCACTAAAAAGGAATCAGAATAATGTTGTTCAATTTCTCTTTCAGAGTTGTTCAATGAGCAGATATTAATTCCAACCAAAAATGTGTTTATAAAAGGAACATAGAGAGGAACTCTCTTCAGAAACACATCCATACATCTTGCAATTTGCTTAGCATAACTACCAAGTACCAATAAATTTAAATTTTAAAACTCAACTTAATAGACCTTAAAATTGTAGAGTTCCTAATAAAGTTGGCATTTGAAAAACTATTGTATATTGCTGCAGTAACATTTTAGAATTGTACCATTGCTGCAGTTACTGAAGGCATGATGTTCTGAAAATCTGAACACATAACAAATTAAAATAACAATATTTCACCGAAAAGGGCAAACTTACAAAATGCTTGCGTGAATTGCAATTAGGTCTTGTCCATAGATTTTGTAAGTTTACTGACTGCTGTGTGCGATGCTAGATTAAAAGGGATGGGTATGTTTGGAATTTTTGCAATTTAATCTCTAGAGTTCTACAAAATTGCAATTAGGTCTTTCTTCCTCTTTGGATTTCTTCCGATTTACTCCTCCAGAACTCTGTTTTCTTCGGCTTACGATGTGTGTAAGGCGTCGCCTCGCCTCACGCCTTACCGCTTAAAAATGTAAAAAAATAGGGATGAAATCCAAAACTACTTACTTCAGTATGAGGCAAGGCGTTGCACGCTGATGAAAAGACGATCGAAACAGTGGGGAAGCAAAAGGTTCAGTCTCGCAGCATGCATGGGCAGCGTGCAGTCGCTCGCTGGATAGGCTATTGCATGTAGTCGCTCAACCGGCGGGCGACTGGAATCGTGTCGCCCATCCGTTCGGCGGCTTCTTCCAGTCGCCCGACAGTTAAGCGACTGGAAGCTATTTGTGTAAAAAATATTCGCGCGGATATATTTCTATAATTTTTAATAAAATAAAGACTATTTATAAAAAAAATCCTCCCATATACGTATCTCTTGTAACCTTATGAGTATTTATCATTGATAGCGTTGAGAATAAAAGTTTGAAGCTGATTTCTTAATAAGAACCGATTAGCATCCGTGAAATCATCAGCATAAATCTCAGCAAGTCAAACAAGTTTATCAACATCAAAATTAGAGAAGCAGTCACTTGAATTGCTTGCGAAATAATTACACAAAGTTCGTTTCTCCATTATAGAAAAATCTACAAATAAATTAATTATTGACATTATAAAACTATAAATCTATAAATAAATTATAAAGATTATTGACCAAATGGGCTTCAACCCATTTCTTTGGCTCCCTTCTCTCTCTCTCTCCACTCCCTACTTGGTCTCTCTCTCTCTGAACGATTCTCCTCCATGCTACCCCTCTGCCGACACCGCTATTCCCCTCTGTGCCACTCTGTGGACTCGCTCTCCTAGCCAGCTCCCTCTTTATCGCGCTCGATCGCCTCCCTCTCATGCCTAGTCACCTCTAATCCGGCCGCTGCCCATGCCTGATTGGCCATTGTTGGCCACTTTGAGCCTACCTCAGCCAGATTTGGCCCTTAGCACCACGGATTCAACACCGGCCGCAGGGATCCGTGCATCCCCTCTACTCCTTCCCTTCTTGGTTTACTTTTAATTTTTGGATTTTACTTGATTCACTCTTTGATTTGAGTTGGTTTTTACTAATGTTGAGGGTGTTGGTGGTGATGGCAGTCAGCTCATCGTGACGGGGCTCGAAGCCTTCCCATGCGCCAGCGCCAGGGAGCACGGGCAACCGTCGGGTCCACACGGAGGCTGGCAGTGATATGCCGCCACCATGGTGTTCTTGCCCACGCCTCACTTCGCCTTCCTCTACAGTCAGTGGCGAATCCAGAATGAAAAATAAGGGTGGGCTAAAAAATTATACATTCTTATGCTAGATCGTAAGTTTTTATAGATTTATTGGTTCTACACTTCGAATAACTAAACTACTTTGTAAGAAACATAGTTTTGTATTCTTGTGCAATCAAATTCATAGCTTCATACATGAATAAAAGCAAAGTAAAAAAGAGAGATACAACGGAGAAACCTCGCTAATAGCAAGTGAATCCCAAAAACATGTAAATATGATTCCGGTAGATAATAATCTGTACATCAAAATAAAAAAAATTAGTAATACAATAGCAAATTCGTTTATCTATTTTTGCAAACCTATGAATTGAATTTTAATTGAGTATATACATTATGAAATGTCTATATAACTATATTCTAAAGTTAGAGGACTAATTAAGAAATGAATTGTAATTTGCAACTTGCGAACCTAATAAATCTCGGTCTGTCGTTCACTCGGTGTCTCCGGTCTCGGTCAGCCAGTCGGTCCAGTCGGTGAGGTTGACATGCGCCATTTTTGCATATATTTAGATGTCATTTTACCCCATTATTTTTCGTATTTTGGGACAATTTATCATCATTTACACGCTTTTATATATTTAATTTTTCGAAATGGACTATTTTACATTTTTTTGTGCTTTTCCACAGGCCGGCGCGATCGAGGCGCATAAACGACAAATTTGGCATTTTGGGATTGCTCCGTACAGTTGTGCGTGTCGTCACGGATGCGTAGGATCAAACCGCGATGAAATCGAAGCTTTCGGAGGGCCAGAATAGAAGAAATCAATTGGGAGAAGGAGCTAGTTGTAAACCCTAAATTTTACGAGGACTAAATCGCAAATCGCCAAAATCCTCATCTCCTCAAAACCCCCAGTGCCGCCAGCAGAGAAAAATGAGCCCGGTCTTCTTGATTCTCTCGGCCTCCCCTTTGCTTCTCTCACCCCCTCTTCTTCTCCACCCGCGGCGCCGGCGAGGCCGGGCCATACCTCGCCGGCGGCCACGTTTCCACCGCGCCGCCATCTTCCCGCTCCTGCTCTCTTCACAGCACCCGCGCGCCGCCGCACCTCCCTTCATCCCTCCACCGCTTCTCCTCTGTGCCCCACTTCAGCGCCGCCGCTCCTCTCCTCCGGCCGCCCTCCTTCTCCGCCTTCATCTGCTACTCCACCATCTACCGGCCGTCTCCTCCTTCCCGGTTCAGATCGGCGCCCATCAGCTCGCCTTCGGCCAACCGCACCACCAAGCACCGGGGCTCGGGCTCCCCGCCGCCGCGTCCCGCCTGGCACCTCCGGCCTCCCCGCTCCCGCCTCCCGGCGTCCCGGGCTCCCGCGGTCCTGCCTCAGCGCCTCCCGCCTCCCCGGCTCCCCGCGAGGCAGCGACGGTCCCGGCTCCGCCTCCCCCGCCGCCTCCCCCGCCGCCCCCTCCCCGGGACCCCGGCTCCCCCTCCCCGCTGCGGCGCCGCCCCATCCCCACCGCCCCTCCCTCCCTCGGCCCCCCCACCGCCCCCTCCCCCACCGCTCCCCCTCCCCCGCCGGCTCCCCTCCCCGCACAGAGGAGGCCGGATCCGGGCGGGAGGCGTCGGAGATGGCCAGATCCGGGCGGCGGTGGCCTGGATCTGGTGCGGGGTCGCCGGATCCGGCGGCGGAGAGCGGAGGCGGCCGGATCCCGGCGACGACGCGGGCGAGCGCGACCACGACGGCGGCACGCGAGCGCAGTCGGCACGTGAGCGGTGGCTGCCCCCGGGAGGAGAGAAGCAGAGAGAGGCCCCACATGTTGGCGCTTTTTTTTCTGTGAGAGGGTGGGAGAGCGTAGGACGCACCATCACCCTCAACTCGTTCTTTTAAGAGTAGAGATCATATCTGCTTACGAGCATTTAGAAAAAATTAGTTGATTAAAATATAACCTAATGGCCAAACTACAATAACTTTATGAGTGTCAAAGCCCAAAACTTAACTTACGTTCAGAAGAATCGAAGACGTCCCACAGAAACGCTTGAATGTGGTCGTAACCCTAACACGATAACACTAGGTACTCAGCAAACCATATGGGAAGGCTATATAACTAATGCAAGGAGTTCAAATGGACAGTGTCACAAATTATAATATGATAAGAATATTTGCAAGTTTTATTGGTAAAGAACTTTGCACTTAAAACAGTAAAACAATATTTTATTAACAAAGGGTTTTATCATTTGCAATATCCACATTAAAGTCCTCTAAATTTTACTTATGCCTTGTTAGAATCACCCATAAAATATAACTCCATTAACCAGGAGCATGGTGTATTTGAATACCATTTATTATACTCTACAGAGTTGTAACTTTACCAGCAAGATATCTCAGACTCATAATGTCAAGCTATAGACATGCAACATATTAGCGTGCGACTAAGTTGAGACAATAAGACCATTCCATTGCTCTTTTCGCACTAGCTTCTACTCGGTAAGCTCAGAACCATTCGACCTTTATCGGGAATCCACAGGCCAATACAAAAATCGTGACTCGATGTTGACTGGACCTACCATTGTGAAAGTGGCAAGCGACTTTACCAGTCCCACTTCTATTTCACCCCTGTTTCACGGGCTATCCTAAAACTCTGGAATAGTTAACTTTTCTATAGACATTTGCTCAAATCGAGCAGTGTACTAGACCAGGTTTGACAAATCAAACTTGTGGTTGAGTGATTTTTTGTATATTTTACTTAGCATAAGGAGGTTAAATGAGCTCAAAACAGTCAAAATGAATATAAATAAACTTAACGTTTTTGGATGAATAGCGCTCGGTTGACACTATTCCTAATGGGTTGGGTTGGTGAATACTATGGGTTTGGGCCATGAACAGTGTCAACCTTTGGATAATGGGCTTGGCCCACTTGGCCTACTGGACTATGCACTACTCTGGGTTGACCTATTTGGCCCATCTACGTGGCCTGTAATGCTTGTAGCCCACATGGCTTCAGCTCACGCTCATGGCTGCCCGAGCAGAGCACGACGATGAGGGCGATCGAGCGATGTCAAGGATGATCGGTGGTGAGCAGTGGTGTGGTAAGGGCTAGTGGGACCTAGGCAATCCATTTTGGGTATACGCATGCTAGGCAAGGCGCTAAAGACAGCTAGTAGTGGAGGTAGCTTGCTAGAGTAAGATCATGGCACAGTGGTGATGTGATGTGGCATCGGCTAATCTAAGAGCAGTTTGAGCTTCTACGGTTCATGGGGCTCCTAGAGGTGACGATGGCTTGGCTGGGTTTGGCTTGTGTTGAGGCTGGCCATAGTGGTCGTGCATGGCTAGCGGCGGTGCATGGCGTCGACTGGCTAGGGGCGACGAGATGGGTCAACGAGGTCAGGAATAGCATCACGATGTCAAGGGGGTGCTATGGCCATGAGGAATTGGATCGGATTGAGGTTATAGGAGGAATTAAGTTTGGGAGCTTACCAGCGTGAGCTCAATGATGACGCCCATTCTTGGCCGAAGATGGGAGGCAAGGGCTTTGTGGCCGTGATTCGGTGCGAAAGTAGGCTAGTGAGTGACTTGGCTTCGCTTTATAGCCCATTGAAGGCAGTGACGATAGTGGCATGGCAAAGGCGTGGCTGACGTGTGGACGACGGTGTGGATTATCGAGGAGCTTTGATGAGGTAGCGGCAATGCTAGCAGCTGCGGTGGCGACATGAGTTGTGCAACATCTCTCTGGCGTGAGCGCGCAAGCTGGAGGGACGAATTACGGTGTTGGGCACACGCTGAGCAGCTGGCGATTGTGGTGGCAACGGTGAGATTTGCGATGACTTTGAGCGAGCGCATGGCCGAGGGGTGGTATGACGGTTGGTAAATGTCTAGTAAGCGAGAACATAGTCGCAGAACATACTCGCAGCGTTGCTCTACCGTCCAAGCCGATGGCTTTCGAGAGAAAAAGAACATATGAATTTCTACGAAAAAGACGGAAAAACAAAGAGAACGAAAAAAAATCAAGATCACGCGGGGCCTGGCCGGTGGACGGTGCGGGAAAAAACGGTACATAAGGCCCCTCCGAGGTACACGTGTTGCATCCTCTCGCCGTACACCCGTTAAGACTCCAAACCCGAACCCAACTGACCCACCCTTCACACTTCACACGCGCACACAAGGGGGCGTCACTCCAAGCCTACCTCTTCGTCCCCGTCGCCGGCGAGCCAGCCACACACCGATGGCGGCGGCGAAGGCGGCCGCGAGCCGCTCCCCTCTCCTCCTCCACCACCACCACCGCCTCCCTCAGGTCGTCCGCCCCATCCCACCTCTCCCCCCTTTTCCATGTAGACGACCAATCGTCTCCGGTTCTCTGAGTTCGGTGGGGACTGGAGCGAGCTCGCTTTTGGGTGCTATTGCGTAACTAACGGTGTCGGTGAACTAATCGAGGGCTGTTGCAGGTGCCGGGCGGCGGGGGAGGCTCGCTGCTGGCGGGCGGGATCGGGGCCGGACGGGAGGGGAGACGGCGGGGCCGGGTCGGGGTTAGGGTTTTCGCGCGCTCCTCCCAGGCCCAGGACTTCTCCACTCGCCTCCAAGGTAATCGATTGATTGATTGAGTGATGGAAATGCCTAGTGTGAATCTGGCGACGGTTGTGCTGGTGATAGTATGGATGGCACTGTGTGTTGGGTGGATCTGGATGAGTGATTCTAAGGGCAATTCAATTGTGGAGTAATCTTGTGCGGACTTTACGCTTGTCGTTCTTGGTAAATTTACCTTTGGGTCTTGATTTTTTTTTGTCCAAGTGCAGATAGAGCTGGTGAATTGCCTAAATTAGTCGAGGATCTTCTCCAGACGTCGATTAGCACGGGTCCTCGAGGTGCTTTTAGGATGGTCCAAGGGATCCAAGCGGTCCTTGGGGTTGGTGGGGAGTGGCTGAATGACTTCTCAAAGGTTCTTTCTCGTTTTATCCTTCATCTGTTGTCTTAATAAATCTTTGTGTGATTGAAAATGCAGATGTTCTTGTATCTTCCAAAAAGAGAGAGAATCCACCAAGTTTGAATATACTGTGTTTTCTGCTGCAGTCGGTGGCATATAGTTAGTCATACAAGCACAATTGGTAACTTTAATATGCGTCACTAACAAAGCTGTACACACATGGATCCATTACGATCCTGGTTAGTTTATTGTAATCACAGTGTTATCCCTACTATTGTTGAAATCAGTGGCTATAGCCTATAATCATACCATGTTACATATGGTAAGCATTGTACAGTAGTCTGGTTTTCTGCAATATTTTCTTCATGTAAACAACTTATTAAGGGTTACAGTTACTAACCAGTGATGGTAGCCCCAGATTAACTGACAACCTTTTGTGAATCACTTGTTATTTACCTAATCATAGAATTCATTTTTCGGTACTAATTATAGAATGCATGAATTATTGTTATGGTAAGAGTTTTTTATTGATCTTTGAGCATTTATCTATTGCTTGTCAAGTAAATTTCTGCTTCTATGAGCCCCTCACTGCTCTGCAATAGCCAACAGCACATTTAACTTTATGTAGGCTTCATAATGGCCAACCTTCTGGTTTAATTTGAACTGAAAATAATGGCAGTACTAGGTAAGTTTGAATGTGCTGGAGTGGAGAAGGGTTTGGGTTGGACTGGGTTAAGCAATCAATTGCTTGGATTTGGATGAGTTAGGTTTTGAGTTCTGACCCAAGTATCTCATAAGTGCAAAATTAAGGTTGAGTCTATTGTGTTGTCTCAACTGGGCAACCCAAGTTAGTAGTCGAAAAATCTCTAGTAAAACAATGAGAATGCTGAGTCAAGAACACACATGCACACACGCAAGCCTGCATGCCTATGTTGAGGGCTCAAAGGTTCAAAGGGTTATAGTGGGCCATGGCAGGGTTAGCGTCAAATTGTTAAAGTACTGATTTGTTGAGTTGGGTTACGTTGGGTTGGATGTGGTGTTTCATCTTTGTAGAAGGGGGTGAGATTATCTTGGGGTTGGTTTTTGTGCAATTGCCAGGTTTAACTGAGATCGTTTTTATTAATGGTTTTGATTTCAGCACAAGCATAATACTGTGTTGTTAATCTACTGCAGACAGCTAACACGTCAGCAGGAATTCCAGCTCAGATGCGGCTTGGTTTGCTTTCTCCTCTTTACCTTAGAAGGCTTTTTGAGCGCATGGGTGCAACTTATATCAAGCTAGGTCAGGTAAGGACATGTTCATACTTTATACTATCATCAACTGCAACCTGTATTGTGTGTTCTATAATTAATAGCATATTCTTTACATTACTTAATTATCTATATGGTCTAAAAGAAATTCTTGACATTCTTGGTTGGAGCAACCAAGCAACTATGTATATGTGCCAAACAAAAGAAAGCCTCTACTAGATTGTACACCTGAGGATGCAAATTCGCATGCCAACCTTCTAATGAAGAAACTAAGGAGGCCACTAAAATATCTTCTAGTGACCCATTTAGTTTTCAGTTGCTCACTAGACATGGGTTGGAATTTTTAGAGGGTAGTGCATGACAAAGCTAGAGATATATGTGATCATTTTGGGGTGGTCTTTTGGCATGGAGGGGGGGGGGGGGTTCAAAATATTTTTTTGGGTTTCATAACCATGCATCATTTCTGATTATTTGGGCCTGGATAGTCAACTGACTGCGTGATGGTGCAGTTCATAGCATCTGCACCTACTTTGTTTCCTGCAGAATATGTTGAGGAATTCCAGAACTGCTTTGACCGAGCACCAGCTGTCCCATATAATGAGATTGAGTCAATATTGCGTGAGGATTTGCAGCGGCCATTGGACAGTGTATATGAATACATTGATCCAGTGCCAATAGCTTCTGCATCAATAGCACAGGTGTCTGTTGAGACCATCTGAATTACATTGTGCAGTCTGGCATTGAGGCATCGAGATAACTTTATTATCATCCAGGTTCATGGGGCTAGGTTGAAGAGCTCTCAAAAGGATGTGGTGATTAAAGTCCTAAAGCCTGGTATTGAGGATACTTTGGTTGCTGATCTGAATTTTATCTATGTTGTTGCACGTGTTTTGGAGTTTCTAAACCCTGAAATACAAAGGACATCACTGGTAAGTAATCTCCTAATCCTTATTTACGTATGCAAGGATACCATTGACTCTTTCACGGCATAACAAATTGTCATTCGAACATGGGTTCTTTCTTTTTTCTTCTTTTTTTATGTAAAATTATACTCTGTATGGAGTGAACCTCGCTTGTACAGAGCAATAGTTGGTCGAAGTGGTTCTTATAGCTCAACAGACCAAATTTCACTAAATCTGAAGTGTGATGCCTTTATTTGAGGCTGTTTGTCTAGTATATTTAAAATTGATTCCTGTTTGCAGCTTGTAATGCATGCCATAGACTTGCTTATATGCACATATGGTTTTTTTGTATTTTGGCAGCTGAGTCAAGATACTTGTACTTTTAACACTACTGGTTCGGATTTATTTTCCAACAGTTATGTAGTTGAGTTCAAACGTTAAATTGGTCATTGTGCTAGAGTTGATGCATTTAGGTGCATGAACAATACGAGGAAAATTAAAAGATGTGTAGTAGAGCCATTGAATAGAATGGATAAGTATATTATATTGAGCAGCATTATATATCTTGAGATTGTGTCCAGGATGGAATTAACTGTGTAATAACTCACACACTATAACAAGAAATAAAAAAAATTTGTCTAGTCCCCACATGTTGAAGGGGAGACATGCATTTAGCATTATGAAATCTTTCATATTCATCTGTGTTTTTGGAATTCCAGATCTTGGATGTCATTGAATGAGTTAGATAATGTAAACTGCAAAATACATAATTAACAAATGTTCTACGAACTAAAAGTTTTTATTATAGGTAGGTATTGTCAAGGACATAAGGGAATCAATGCTTGAAGAAGTTGATTTTAGAAAAGAGGCTGCAAATATTGAGGCTTTTCAGAGATATATAGAAGCAATGGGATTTGACAGGCAGGCCAAAGCTCCATTTGTGTATCAGCACTGTAGCACAAGGCGTGTCTTAACTATGGAAAGATTGTATGGAGTTCCGCTCACTGATCTTGATTCTATAAGGTCTCTTGTTCCTGATCCAGAGGTGACTTTAGTGACTGCCCTTAATGTCTGGTAAGTTCAGCCAGGCACCTCACTTTGTCGTGTCATATCATGCATCATCAATTTGGATAATTTTGCTGTTCATGGCCTTAGTCAAGCCTCGGCTTAAGAATATTGACAAATGCACAAAATCTGCAGGTTTGGAAGCTTGATTTCATGTGAATCCTTCCACGCAGATGTGCATGCAGGAAACCTATGGTTGCTCCGTGATGGCCGCATAGGATTTATTGATTTTGGTAATTTTTTAACAGTTCCTTTCTAAAACTGTTTTTATATTGCCTGGTTATTGCTCAGTTATACTGTATATGTAACAGAACAGGCATCACATCAAACAATTGAGGGTCGATCCTTTACTTGTTATACACTGAAATTTTGAATATTCTAGGTTATTCGGTGGTATCATACTGGCGTTCTCATTCCTACGGTATTCATTAGTCATAACATAGTGCTAAACAATGTATTGTAATATTACTTTGCAGGAATTGTTGGTCGAATATCCCCAAGAACTTGGGCTGCTATGGAAGTCTTTTTGGATTCTTTCGCAACTGAGGATTACGATGCTATGGCATCTGCCCTTTCCGAAATGGGTGCTACAGGGAAGGATATAAATGTTATTGAATTTGCGAAGGACTTGCAAAAGATATTCTCATCAATACAGGTAATGTTTCCCAAAAGCAGTATATTTGATATCACGAGGGCTTGTTCAGCCTTTTGTCCTGTCTGACATACTAAATTGATTGTGGATGGTGTACTCTTATGAAGAAACATTTTGCCTCACAGTTGTTACATCTCAATTAAGATGCAGATTAGGTAGCTTATGTGCAGTAATTTATGTAGCTAGCTTTGTATTTCTGGAGGTACAACTTTAATTTGTATTGTACTGGACATCCCATGGTTACTAGGTTATTTTACTTATGCATTTCCATTTGTGAGGCAGGATATGGATACTGAAATCATAGTTGCGACAGCAAGAGGTTCTGACGCTACATCTGTCTCTGCTAATGTTGTTGTCGATGAGAGGCAGATGAATGCACTATTTCTTGATCTGGTGAGCTACTTGCTTTTGTGAGTCTGTCTAGAGCAAATAATGTTAGTACTACAAACAAATAATGACACAGGAATATAGGATAATAAGCTGTGCAATGCCATTTCTCCCACTATTAGTACTCTTTATTGCAGAAGCTTTCTGGTTTACCTTGATATGTAGATGTCTGGATGTATTGAAATCTTTTGGGTTGTATAGTGGAGCTCTTGGGGTCCTCTGCTTTGCAGTCCAAACTCTAAAGGCTTGGGTTTTCCCTTGACTGTCATGATAAGCTGAGATGCCCAATTTCTTGCAAGAAAACATCTATCAATCTTGCACCATTGTGACAGTCGTGCTCAAAGTGGTAGCATGAGCTGTTTGAAATTTGATTAGTACAATTGAGGATTTGATCCAAACAGATGTCCCACTGTAAATGTTGCCAGCCAGTATAAATTGTTTTGTGAAAAGAAGAAAATTAGAACTGACATTTATGTTGTTGCATCTCCCAGGTGAGAGTTAGCGAGTCGTATGGGCTGAAATTTCCTCGGGAATTTGCTCTCCTCATGAAGCAGCTTTTGTATTTTGATCGTTACACGAGATTGCTGGCGCCCAGCATGAACATGCTGCGAGACGAGAGGATTAACGTCACCACCAATCGACGGACCAGAAGAATGGACCAATTTCAATAGTGCTGCACCAGTATTCCATCCGAGTAATTCTTGTGATACAGCGACAAGTAACAGGCTCATGTAACCTAGAATTGTATATAGTTTCATGATTTCATAAGACCAGAATAGAAATGAACAGAAACACTGCATACAAGAAAAGTAGAAAATGTACTTTTGATTGTTGTGGAACTGGGCATTTGTAGTAGCAACTCGGCAGCCTGCAGAAGGCTAAAAGCTGTATGTCTCGGCAGCCTGTAAAAGGATAAAAGCTGTATGTTAAGATCAACCAAAGTAAAAGTTAAGTAGATTTGAGCTGTGGATGTCTGATTTTGCTGCAGTTATGACTGAGTCAGGCTGATTTTAAACTATTTTATCCGAATTATGTTCCCAAAATTGTTTACCGTCAAGGCCTGGAAACCGCTTTCTCTGAACGTAATCTGAGTTCCTACTGTGCTGAGACTGTTGAGCTCAAAATTGATCAAGCAACCAGTTAAATAAGTGTTCTGAGGTTGACGAGGCTGCAAAGTGAATGATGGGCTGATTGTGGACCTGTTCATATTGACCACGGCTCATGGATTTTGATTGTGGGTGATAGCTTTTAGTTAAAAATAATATTAGTAGTTAAAAGAAGTAGTTTTTAGAGGAAGAAAGCGGACAGTAAGAAAGTGAGGAAGAGATATGGGAAAGTAAGAAAGTGAGGAAGAGATATGAGAACGAAACGAGTAAAATGTGTGATCAACTTGTGATCTCTTGTTTTATCCCTAAAATGAGATGAAAACAAAAGAAGTGAAGCCGCTTTGACAAGTTGAATATTCGTATTGACTTCTAACTTCTCTATCTTAATATAGAAGAAGCTAATATGAACTAATCCTGTATACGTCACTAATGGAGCATACCCTAACAGCATCCATCGTGATATGGCTTCCATTTCAAAATCATCAGGTCACTAATTCAACAATTGACTGAGCTTGAAATGTTACATCTTGTATTCATGTGGGCATTAGTTTTAGTTTTCGTTCATCAGGCAGGCTGTAGTTCTGTTACGTGGTCATTTATCATACGGATAGCACTGGTTCCATGCTTAACAGATGCATCAACTCACTATTTCAACAATTTAATCACCTTAAATCTGAAAAATTTTCGGTAGCTCAAAATATACAAACCTCCCAATAATCTGCAGGATTTCAGACAAAAAAAAAAAAGCCTACGCCCATGATGGCTCATGTCCCGCCAACCCCATCAGCTAATCTAACCTCAACAGAAGAATCATTCCGTCCATCAGTTGCTCGACTGCTTTCAGTTTCAGAAGGTTGCGTGATTTGCGTCGCTGCAGTTTCATCATCATCGTTAGAAGCTTCTCCGGGCTCTCCTCTCTTGAGAGCAGGGCTTTCCTGACAACGAAGTTCTAACAGATCAGTTGCTTGACTGCTTTCAGTTTCAGAAGGTTGCGTGACTTGCATCGCTGCAGCAGCTTCTTCATCGGATGCTTCTCCGGACTTTCTTTTCTTGCGTGCAGGACTGTCCTGATCTGTGCAAAGTTCTTCACCATCACCAGAGGCAGCCTGATATTGACTTGTACATACACCATTTTCAATGTTGACTTCCTGAACATCAGATTGAGGATCCTTGAAAGCTGATGTATTTGGAGAACTACCATTGGTGGTGCTAAACAACGCATTTAACTGTGTTCTAACAGAAACTGCCACGGCAATTGCATGGTCACTAATCACAGAGTCACTGGGTGGGCAATGAACAACATTTGCCAGTGCCTGGTGATAGCGAAATAGCGCAAAGGATGGCGGTGCCAATCCCCTGTCGCGGCA
Source organism: Dendrocalamus latiflorus (assembly GCA_017311315.1). NCBI lineage: Eukaryota > Viridiplantae > Streptophyta > Magnoliopsida > Poales > Poaceae > Dendrocalamus > Dendrocalamus latiflorus. The sequence continues at coordinate 16,049,979 of CM029672.1, forward strand.
GACCTTAGTCGACTTAATTGCATGTTTGCAAAGGTTTCCCTTCCTTGACCAGCTACAATCACACAATGCAAGCTCAGAACCTGGGTTCAATATGGCATGGGGCTTCTTAATTTTCTGGCAGACCACTCTAGCACAATTGCCTTTGACAACAACATCTGAATCTGGAATTTGCAATCCCTGGCGCCAAGGGTTTGGGCCACTATTCCACTCACTCCTCCAGTAACGAGAAAAATTGTCCTTTCCAGAAAATCCATCCAACCAGTAGTAAGAATGGACCTTTGTACCCAACTTATGAACCAGCCAATCTGCACGCCGGTAGATGCTTTCATCTACCTCATTCAACAGCCGGAGTTTTAGCAGGTGATGATAACTCTCAATTGCTGAAGCTACCTCAGCAGTAGCCAATGGGGTGGCCTTTAAGACAGTAGTCCATGCCCCTGGAAGACATTTTGAGCAGTCAGCAATAGCAGACTAAATATTGAATAAGAAAACTCATCAAACAAGTAAAGTAAAATACAGAGATGGCAAGTAAAACAAGATATAGAAAAGGGACATGGACCAACCAAGCCTTGGAAACCATAGAGCTTTGAAGTAGTCCAGAAAACCAGAGCAATCAACAAAATCTTCCAGAAACGCTTCAAATAACTCCATATCACCGTTTCCTCTGCAGATACTAGATATTACCTCCCCAAGTCGTTTAGACATCATTGCACGCTTCTCAATATTTGAACACTTGTTCATTAAATTTTTATGCCAAGCATGCCGGATACGCCATAAGCTAATCAACACTGGGCACTGGAACACTTCCCTGTTCAGTATGCTATATACTCAGGCAATGCAACCCCAGGAAAGAGCACACTAATAGAGAAGCATCAGTTACCTTATTGTGCGCACATCTGTTAATGGATCATCAATAATAAAGCCACCCAACTGCCATGTTGGATCTTTTGTACGAACTTGATCATAAAGAGCACCCATCCATCTATATATTTCACCATGTGTAAAATTGGGAGTTATGATCCAAGCAACAGGAATGGCATTTTTCTGCTGGTCGAAAACAAGGATGCTATGTACAGGATACTGCAAAATGGCGAATAATAATGCTACCATGAAATCAAGCAAACTTTAAACTACTATTAGAACAAAGATGAACAAAAATGGTATTGACAAACCTTTAACTTGTTCGTTCCAAACTTTGAATCGGAAGCCAGTAAACTGCGGTTGCCATACTGAATCATCTGCTGTAGCTGCCAATCTGTCTGAATGCCCAAGACAAAGGTGTCTGTATCTGAAAAATCTTCATAGAAAAATATGTAGTCCTGGTGATTTTCAACCCATATGTTAATACTAACAGAGTCATCGTCATCAACTTCGTAAACAGAACGCCGTATTTTCCTTTCCAGCCGCCTAACATATCTGTGAGTAAGAAGATCATCTCGGTTTGATGGTCCTCCTTGCTTTTCGACCATTTCAGTATGTCTCTGCATTATGGTCTCCACAGGAATACCAACATAGAGCAAAGACACAACTTGAAGACGTAGTTCATCCGATATGTAAGGTGCAAACATTGCCTTCGTCCCTATAGCCATCTTGTCCATGGGACCATGGCAGGGTGTGCCTTTCTTATCTACATGCTTATTGTGGTTATATATCACAAGAGCCACAGATGGTTCAGCAATCAAACGCTTCACAATAAAATGGCAAACACAGCCCCTCTTTGTATTAGGGCGACCAGCGGGTGTTTTCCTCTTTTCTGAGAAAGACCTGCTAGGTCGGACAGCACCACCCTTTCTATAATCATCTGGACCAAAAGAACACCAATACCTGCATCCAATGGTATCATCATCTTCAAAAGTTTTGTTTACATTATAGCATCTCAAACAGGGAACAGCTGAGGTTAAAAGAACTAAAGAAAAGGTGCACAACCAGCCAATCAAATGATGCATGATGCAGTGTAAATGTATAATAAAACAGCAATAACCTCATTATCCTTAGCGAAGAGATAGCTCAGTTGCAACAATAAATATATTTTAGTTCACAAGATGAATAAACAGCCCAGGGTAATGTCCTAGTAATAGTATAAACATTAGCCATGCTTCCATTTACTTACAGAATATACTCGAGTATCCCATCAACTTTTGGTTTGCAGTTCATTGTTGGAGGACGCCTTCTCCGTGCCTCCACATGAAATCTTGTCGGACATTCTTTGTTGTTCGACTCTCCTCTGACAAAGTCATTCACCCTGGAATATGGAATGAGCGCAAGCCTGTCCATTGAGTCCCTCCAGCCCTCCACCCTAGACCACATGATATCTGCTGCTGAAAACTCTAATGTGGTTGGGTTCTGAACTGGAAGTGTCAAAATTTCATCCCACCTAGCCATCTGCATGCACAGGAGTCATCACACATAAGGAACAAAAACAAAGCCAAATAGCTAATACTCCCTCTAGTCACAAATACATGTCATTTTGGGATACATGCAATCAAATTTTCAAAACTTTGGCTATCGATATCTTTGCAAATATTTATATTGGATACATGAAAATCATACGTATAGGTTTGTCTCGAAAAGCATTTTCATAATATTATAATTTATTAATTTTATTGGCTATTATAACTATATTACAATAAAAATTAGTTGTTAAAGTTGCGTTTTAGGGACCATGTCAATGTCCAAAACGACATGTATTTGTGACTGGGGGACTACATTGCAATGTCAAATCTAGTTTTTGAATTGATACATAGACGAGGAATGTTCTCGTCCATGCAAGAAGGACCATATAGACCAAGACTAAAAGAGCCATGTGTATTACAGATTACTGTGTCTTGTTCTAGGCATGGTTTAAAAATTATTTTTGATTGCATGGAACAAGAGCATAGTTGCATTCCCAATACAAGTGATTCATGTAAGCCATAGGAAACTTTGCAAATTAGGTTTAGTTGTGTTTGTATGCTTAGACATGACCAATGATCAACAGTAACTTGTCCATTTTCCCCTTTCCTATGTATCGATTTTTTTTCTTCAAACACAGCAATTTGAATCAAGAATCAATCATCTACCAAAAGTTTACAAAATCCATGTCTGGAATGTGATGCCATTCCCACAAGAGAATTCTTGCTAAAAGAGTAGGAGCCGATAAATAATCCTACAATTCTTGCTTCTAAAACAATTCGCAAACAGCCCCTTTAGCACAGCCCTTCCCCATTGAATCTTCAGCTTGGCAGGCTAAACTCGGAGCCCTCCTAAACTGTCCGGAGCTTAGCCATCACTTTTCTTTTCTTCCCCCCAAACTACTGTGGTGGCGGGCAGGGGCGGACCTAACGTGGGACATGGGGATTCAGTTGAACCCCCAAAATATGGAAAAATAAACTGCTACTGGTACTCTACAACGCAGCAAGCAAATCCACCACAAACTCCATTGAACTGGACTATCCATCCCAGAAAGGAAGATTTGGATGAGATTGCTCACGGAAAAGAAAAGATCCTCGGGACAAAGCTCACTCTTAGAACAACAATCCAAGCAAGCTAGGGTTCCTTACCAGCGAAAGAAGAGATCAATCCGGCAGAGCGGAGGACGACGACGACGCCTACGAGAGAAGAATTCCTTCGCTTCGAGGGTTAAATGACGTTGGCGTGAGAATTTGAGACAAACGGCGAAGCAATAGCCGCCGCCGCCGCCGTCGCGACGAGATATGGAGAAGAGTTCAAGGAAGAAGATGGGCTGGAACTAGAGACGAGAGAGGTTTGGGATTGGGCCGCGAGGATTGCGGATTTGGGGGGGAGGAGGAGGAGGAGGAGGGAGGAGGAGGCTAGAAATCTTGAAGATGGTCTCTCTCGTGCTGAACATTGGGGATGCATTCTAGGGTTCGTGTGTGGTAGTGCTCAGTGGGCCGTGCCGTTAAGGCTCGCTAAACAAACATCGTGCCGTGATGCCTGTGGGCTGTGGTCTGAGCTCAGACACGGCCGCGATCGTGCCGTTACGGCTTAACAGGCTCCCATTATGTCGGGAAATAAAGAAAAATTCAAAACAATATAGAAAATTAAGAAATTTTTTTATAAAAATATAAAAAATTGTAGACATTGTTAATCATCAAAAATAATTATTTTAAATGATATAATGAGTTTTATTAATTTATTAAATTACATAGGATGACTGCCTCATTAAAAATTTTATCAAGTAAAAACTTAACTAGAGAAAACTTTGGTAAAAAAAGAGTACAGCTTATAAAGCTCATTAGTAACTACATGTGAAGAAAAATATTGAAAATCCTATTCATTGCTATCTTGATATAAATTCTCAAAAGATTCTTCTAAATCTCTATTATCTGTAGTATACTGGAGTCTTAATTCAGGTAGTATATGGATAGCACTGTATATATTACTTTCTGGGTTTGCCACCATGCGAGGATGTTCAACTTTTGCTCGAAGCTGACGCTATCACTGTTGAGATAGCTTGATAGGTCTCCAGTGCTTTGCTGCCTTCCTCATCCTGACTGATGTATACCTGCACCTGCACGAGAATCTCTAGAGAAAGAACAAAAAATCTTGCCCCATTGCATAGTCCTCCTAGAGGTGCTAAGGGTTACCGGGGATCTTTCCAAACGCACGGACCCAAACTTATTTTCATATTTTTCATATATCTCATATAATTTATCCTTAACTACTTTATAGTATGTATAATAGTCTAAACCGGTAGCATCACTTAAAAGTTGTAATACATTTATAAATCCTTGTAGTTTGGCCCTATGATCCAAAATAAAGACGAATGCATAAAAATAGGAATTTCCCTCCAATATTTTAAAAACTTAGTTTTCATGGCAACTACAGCATCCCGTAGTATAGGATCATTTTCAAAAGCCTTTAGGTGAGTGGCAATTTCAAGAATGTTATGAACAATTAGAGCAGAGGTTGGATAATATACTCCAGAAAGACAAAGTGTAGCTTTGTGAAAAAGTTCTAAAAAGGAAAATATTTTTTCACCAACAACCCAATTTTCCTTGGTAAGTTCAGGGTCTCTAACTTGGGTCTACTGGAGGAGGTATGAGATTGATGACCTTGGGTGTGAAGAAAAACAGATAAGGTACTCTTATATGGAAATATATGTTTAACCATAAGGTAGGTAGAGTTCCATCTAATAGGCATGTCTAAGCCAAATTTTCTAGGACGAACGTTCATTGCTCTCTGTACAATATTTATTTATGTAGATCGGATAAATAGATTTTAAGCTATGAATTTTGTAATCCTACTGTCTGGTAAATTTATCATCTTCTAGTAGCATATATCAATCTATCAATTAAAATTACTAGACGGAACAATTTGGATGATTTATCAACATGAAAAGTGTATATAATTAAGGATTCTAGAGAGCCCATGAACATGATTTTTCAATGAGTAGAACAGAAGTTATGAATCTTGGAAGACTGCTATCCAGGACCGGTTGCTGGTTGATTTGGTGGATGGTGGATGTGAATAAGTACATATGGTTGGGATTTGCGATAATGATCAAATGTTTTAAGATGTATCTCTCAAAATATGCTCCCTCCAGTTACAAACACTTACCATTTTGGACATCGATGCGGTCTCCAAAATGTAACTTTGACCACTAATTTGTATTCTAATATGTTTGTACAACCCAATAAAATTATAATATTATGAAGGTACATTTCAAGACAAATCTATACATATGATTTTCTTTTATTCAATGTAAATTTATAAAAAAAATATCGATAGTTAAAGTTTCAAATGTTTGACTACAAATATCTCAAAATGGCATGTATTTGTGACTGAAGGAAGTATTTATTTAGTTAATACTCAATCCAGAAAAAATGTGATTATCAAACTGAGAGACCATGTGGAGGTATTCCCATGTTGTGATGAGTAATTGACGGTTGGTTTAGAGAGTTTGAGTTTGTTTTGGGTATTCTAGGTTTGAGTACCTTTTACTTATGATATTGTTGATATGCTGTTTCGTGCGGTGCTTTGTGACGGTTTGCTTGTCTGTGTGATTGCAGGACTTTGGAGCTAGGTCATGGTGAGGCGAGGAGGACCGGGACTAGGCACAGGAGGTGTTGAGGTCCAGATGGTCGGTGATGCCGAAGATGATCGAGGCTGGTGAGGTGGTTGCGAGTCGGGAGGCGAGGAACCGGAGCTGGAGCTACCGGTGACGGACACGATGGGCAACGACGAGCGAACCAGGACTAGGCTCAGGGAGGAGTCGGAGGTCCAGACGGTTGGGTGTCGGTTGCGGTCGTGCGCGACGGAACAGACCAGGACTAGACTCAGGTGGAGTCGAAGGTCTCAGTCGGTGTCGGGTGGACACGATGGGCAGTAGCGAGTGGATCAGGACTAGCCTCAGGGAGGAGTCGGAGGTCCAGATGGTCAGGATGTCGGGTGCGGTCGCGTGCAGCAGAGCGGACTGGGACTAGACTCAGGGAGGAGTCGAGATCCAGACGGTCAAGGTACCGGATGCGGAAGCTTCCGGGAAGGTGCTTGAGGGGCAATTTGGTAAATTGACTCAAGCAAATGAGTGGAGTGGGTTGTTCTCCCTCCAAAATCTGGTTGAGAGTGGTTTGACCTCCCTTTGCCTCATATGGTGTGTGAGATGAGGGAGTGGATGTTGTATGACACTTCTTGTTTTGCGCTTTTGGTGAGAGCCTGGTGCCTTCATATGGAGTGGAGGAGGCTCTGGAAGGGCAAGGAAGGCAGTAGTAGCTCAAGGGAGTGTGCTCTGCGTGTAGTGTGTGTGTTCCTCTCTCAAGCATGTAGTGAGATGGTAACATTTCCTTTATCCAACTGCGTATGGGGACTCCTGTGTAATCATTCCTCTTGTAATCATTCATGGGAATGAATTTGTTTGAGAGTTTTAGTCTTGTTTCTTCTTCTCTGTGATGGATTGCATTCTTCAGTTTACTCTCTGCTATTCCTCTTTGTTCTTGAAGTTCTTGATTTGATTCTTATCAAGAGGCTGCAAACATGAGTTGCTCTGTGAAGGAAAATCCTTAAGATCGTTTGGTCATTCAATTCCTAAGAGCAAAAGCTGGAATCAATGAATATTTTTTTTTCTGAGTCAAGCGATGCATTTCCTCTGTTCTGTGGAAATTAGGGTTTTGATGCAGGGGATCCTCAGCTCTCTTACTCTTTCAGTGAAATGTTGCCTTTGGCTTGTGTTCTCTCATCATGTGATCATTCCCTGTCGAATTGAGTAGTCACAAGGTTAATGAATACAAGAATCTCTAGCCTTTTGTCACTCAGTCACTTTTTCCTCTTGATTTGCAGATTTTGGTTCAGATTTCTAATTCCAGCTCCTTATCTGCAATTACTCCTTCTCTGAGGTTGTTTTGCCTTTCTCTTTGAAGTTCAGAGAAGTTGAAATGAGGAGCACAGCCTTTGCTCTTTCATTTCCTTGCTTTCGCTATCACCCAAGTCTTTACTGTTTCAGTTTTCGGGGAGAAGAGTCTTCTGCTCAGTCTGCCCCCTTGTTGAAACTCTAACCGGTTAGACCGGTCAAAGGCTTGCGGTTAGACCGGACTCCCAACGGCGGTCTGACTGCCAACCCTAGCGGTCAGACCGGGTTGGTGCTGGCGGTTGAACCGGCGTGATTGCGGCAGTCGGACTGGACCAGCAAGGGCGGTCTGACCGGCCGTTGCTAAGCGGTCTGACCGGCCCTTGTATGGAGGTCTGACCGGCTCCCCTGGGGATGCACCTGCGGTTCTCTGTTTTTATGTTGTGTTTTTTTATTCTTCTCTGTTGTTTGTTGTTTCGCCATCTTTTCTGTGTAGTTTGAGATTCCAGTGACCATATGATTTCTCCTTCGTAGCTACCGGAGCAGAAATTCTAAGTGGATACTTGGGGGCGTATTTTTAAAGGGCACCATTCACCCCCCTCTGTTGCCATTTCCGATCCTACACAAAGTGTAATATTAGCTTACTTTATCAAGCAAATGCACTCAACTACTTTATCATAAATGATAGAGATATTTTTTCCTCAAAAGGATCCAATTAAAATATTTGAAAATCATTCTAAAATCCAGATAGTTTTCTAAAAATATCTAGATATTTTAGATGTTTTATTCAAAGGAATTTGATGGTGTCGATTGTCATAAATCTAGTGGTCATAAGAATTTATATAATCCTTTCAATCCAAAATATACATCATTTGGGAGAGTTGGTTTTGGTTTATAAATATTTATATTTTATTTTTCGGAAGCAATATGTTCGTCAAAATGCCCATGTTAATTGTTAGTCTTAGAGAGAGGTAAATCATAAATAGAGATAACATATGTCAAAAATAAAAACATGTAATATTTCTTTTTCTATATGTGTGAAAAAACACCATTTAATATGCTTACACAGAAAATAAGAAAAGAGAAGTGGGTTAAAGTTAATATCTATTTAAAAACAAAGTGTACACATGTGTTGTCAACTAATGTTGTAATAGTTTTAGTCTAAAAAGTTGTAATTATGCTACCACCAAATAAAGTGTTAGTATTAGTTTATTATTTCAAATTTTTTAGTGTTATTGACATTTAATAGACTTAAAAATGTGACTTTTATCTTCAGTTTTTATAAACAAATATAAATATATATTTAAAAAATATAACACAATGTAATTAGCGAACACCCATTCATAAAATCCTAAATCCACCATTGGTGGCGGGCAAGCTAGCGATAACCACTTTTCGAGAATCTTGTCAGGGAATTGCTTGTTCCTAATTCCACTAGAATATTCAACTAAAAAATATCGACTTTTTTTTGTCTTATCGGAAACTATAACAGGTTGCAAGAATTACAATGATGGAACAACACAACATATATGTACTGACCTTTTCTTGGACCACTAAGGGGCTTGCCGCGCTGCCGCCGCCTTTGCTCAGGGAGAAAGTGGATGCACGGTGACAGCCTCCGAATGGTGGAAGCTAACCTCTGCCCTTCCTAGAGATGGCGTCCCCGCATAAGGCGGCGGCCGGGCGCGAGGTCGGCAAACAGGAGGAGGAAGAGGGGTCACCGGATGGCGAGGGTCAGTGGAGGAGCCGGCAGCGACGCGGTTCGATGATGAGGAGGAGGGGAGGGGTTTGGAGTTTAGGGGGTTGTGTGAGGGTTTTGGGCTCCTTCCACTTCGATCTAGGGAAGACAAAGGGGGGAAGGCGCACGGGCAAATGGTGTTTTCTCCCCCCCTATTTTGTTTCTTTTTTAAGTGAGCAAAAGAATGTTTCTTTTTAGCAAATTTTATAGCATATATTGAGGATGGCGTTCTTTTGGGTTGTGGCTTATAGTTTTTGTAAGGGAATTGTTTGTTCCTAATTCCACTGGAATATTCAACTAAAAAATACCAACTTTTTTTGTCTTATCGGAAACTATAACAGGTTGCAAGAATTACAATGATGAAACAACACAACATATCTGTACTGACCTTTTCTTGGACTGCTAAGGGGATTGTCGCGCTGCCGTCGCCTTTGCTCGGGGAGAAAACGGACACGCGGTGACAGCCTCCGAATGACGGAAGCTACCCTCCAACCTCTGCCATTCCTAGAGATGGCGCCCTCGCATAAGGCGGCCGCTGGGCGCGAGGTCAGTGAGCAGGAGGAAGAAGAGGGGTCGCCGGGCGGTGAGGGTCGGTGGAGGAGTCGGCGGCGACACGGTTCGGTGATGAGGAGGTGGAGGGGAGGGGTTTTGAGTTTGCGGGGTTGTGTCAAGGGTTTTGGGCTCCTTCCACTTCGATCTGGGAAGACAAAGGGGGAAGGCGCACGGGCGAATGGTGTTTTCTTTTTTAAGTGAGCAAAACAATGTTTTTTTAGCAAATTTTATAGCATATATTGAGGATGGCGTTCTTTTGGGTTGTGGCTTATAGTTTTTGAATTCTGACTATTCTTGAGAGAGAGAGAGTAGAAGAGAAAAAATGTAGCATGTGATTTTGGCCGGTACAACTGAAGTTAGCACAGTGTCTACTACAATTGATTTGTAAACTTTACCTTAAAAGACGCACTGTTTGGAAACAAGTTACTGTAACAAAAACCAAAAGCCATAAGCATAAAACCTTAAAAAAAAACCCAGCTTGAGATTTCATTTGCTTGTGTATTCCCACGAATTAGGAAGATAAATGATAAATGCATCCGCTCTTCTTTTTATTGAATTACAAATACTAGCCCTACGAGAATTCGTAGCACAAATAGCCTTTTCCAACTATAAATAGCAGAATAGATACAATGTTACGTGATATTATATGTGCGATCTTAATTAAAAAGAATAATATAATGTAATATTATAGGATTGGCTACAACTAATATAGTTTCTAGAAATTGGGTTGTTAATGTTGAGGAACCGTCGCTAGCAACCAGTCCGATCGATTTTTCTACTTAGAACAAGAACGAATCAATCACAGAATCACAGAACAATAGATTGAACACAGAGAGGTAGAGAGAACTCCTGGTCTTTCTTTATTGCTTTTGATTGCATCAGGTGTACATAATAAGGGGGTATCGGTCCCTATTTATAGTCTACGGTGGGGTGCCCAAATATGTCAGGACTCTGGTCGTGGGCCCAGTTTCCTAACACTCCCCCTTGGGCACTCACCCAACATGCTCATGCCTCGTCAAAACTCCATAAAACCCAGTGGAAAAAAATTTAGAGAAAGAATACATGATACATGTGATGCTGCGATGCACGAATTGCCTCATTAAAAACCTTGGTCGAGAAACTTCATGGAAAATTCGTCAAGGGAAAAAGAGTACAATTCACCCAAATTCATTTGGTCTGTAGGACTTTATTCTTTGGTTACTTAATCATCATAATCAAGATTTATTAGCGGGCTTGTGAGAATTCTCCCCCTGAATTCTGCACTTCTCTAAGTCTCATCATTCCAATTCCACGCACGCACCTTTCAAAGCTAGATGCAGGGAGTGACTTAGTGAATAAATCTGCGAGATTTTCACATGACTTAGTATGCAGTACTTTAATCTCGTCCATCTTTTGCAATTCATGTGCATAGAAGAATTTGGGGTTGATATGCTTTGTGAGATGACTTTTCACATAGCCCGTTTGCATTTGTGCAACGCAAGCGGCATTATCTTCATAGATAATTGTGGGGGTTTGCACAATGTTCATCCCACATGACTGCTGGATGTGGTGAACCATTCGGCGGAGCCAAGCGCACTCTCATGCGGCTTCATACAGTACTATGATTTCTGAGTGGTTCGTCGAAGTAGCTACAAGGCTTTGCTTAGACGATTTCCATAAAATTGCAGTTCCACCACACAGAAATACATAAACTGTTTGTGACTTAGCGGTATGCGGGTCTGACAGATACCTAGCATCTGCATAGCCAATTAAGTTCAGATCTTGATTCTTTTTGTAAAACAGTCCAAGGTCCTTGCTTCCTTAGAGGTATCGGAAGATGTCCTTTATGCCCTGCCAATGCCTTTTGGTGGGCTCTGCACTGTACCTTGCTAACAGGTTCACGGCAAATGCAATGTCCTGTCTAGTGCAGTTTGCTAAGTACATGAGTGCTCCCACTGCACTCAAGATGAGAATTCCGGTCCCAGGATTTCCTCCCCCTCTTCCCTAGGCTAGAAAGGATCTTTTTCTTGCTGTAAAGACATCCCGATCATCGGTACTTTCGAGGGAAATACCTTCTCGAAGCTAAACCTTTCAAGCACCTTCTGGGTGTAGGTCGACTGATGTACCAAGACTCCTTCAGGGACATGCTCAAGCTGCAGGCCTAAGCAAAACTTGGTCTTGCCCAAATCTTTCATTTCAAATTCTGACTCCAAGTAGGAGCTTACTTCTTTTATGTCTTCAGCTGTCCCGATGATATTCAGATCATCTACATACACAGATATTATATAGAATCCATTCTGGGATCGTCGTATAAATACACAAGGACACTCTTCATTGTTCGTGTAGTCTTTCTTGCAGAGAAAGTCGCTTAAGCGATTATACCATATTCTTCCAGATTGTTTCATATAAATCTCCGAATCCAAGTTACTGCAAAGGTATGCTGTCACAACATCCATCAATTTCATTTCTAAGTTCAAGTTCACTGCCATTGAGATCAAATATCTAAAGGTGATTCCACTCATGACTGGGGAGTAGGTTTCTTCATAATCAACTCCAGGACATTGAGTGAAACCTTTTGCTACCAACCTGGCTTTGTATCTCACTAGTTCGTTTCTTTCATTCCTCTTTCGAACAAATACCCACTTGTGCCCAACGGGGTGTATGTGGGGAGGCGTGCGACATACGGGCCCAAACACCTCTCTTTTGTTCAGAGATAGCAATTCAGTTGCTATTGCCTTCTTCCAATCTTCCTAATCTGATCTTTTTTTACATTCTGCGAGCAATGCAGGCTCGGGATCAAGATCAATGATGGAGGCAATTTTCTTTGCGAAGTAGATATCGATATTAGCTGTTGTCCTATTCAGGGACTCTCCCGTGTGCACATAATTTATAGCTATTTCTTCATGAGTTGTTTCTTCTAGAGCGATTGCTTCTGCTGGAGCTTTACCTTGCACATTGCTTCTTTCAATTGCGGTGGCAAGTCCCTTTAGTTTTTTGGCTCCGATGTGTGCGCACACATCCATGTCGATGGGGATATTCAGATCCGGTATGTCCTTTTCTGAAGGTGTCATACTTGTGCCAGATCTCAACTGGCTCCCCTTCTCATTCTGGTGAACTTCAATGATCGGCTGTGATAAATCCCTCTTATCCTTTTTCGCCAGGCGTCCCTGGTTACTTTGGACTCGAGGAACCGGAGTTCTCGTCCTTTTATTCTGAGGCCTCTGGACGGGATTAGGGATACCTTCAATTTTCTTTGGTATTTCAACCCTCTCCGGTGCATTGCGTGCAGGCACATGCGACTTAATCACGCTCTTCAAATCACTAAAGTAATCGGGCAGTTGATTTGCTAATGCTTGCAAGTCGATGATCTTCTGAACCTCTTTTTTAGTTTCACTAGTGCGTAGGTCATGTGCATGAATTCCCGTGGCTTCCCACGTAATTTCCCAACATTTTTCATCAACGGGTTGATTTCCTCCCCGTAATGACGAGAAATTATCCTCATCAAAAATGCAATCAGCGAAGCGGGCAGTATGCAAATCTCCCGTCATGGGTTCCAAATACCTGATTATGGATGCAGTTTCATAACCAGCGTATATCCCAGTCTTGCGGAGTGGGCCCATTCAGCACGCTGCGGAGGTGGTATCGTTACATAAATCTTACATCCAAACCTCCTAAGATGAGAAATTTTCGGTGGTGACCCTTGCGCTAGTTGCATAGGTGAATAGATGTTGTAGGCCGAAGGTCTAAGGTTGATGAGATTCGCTGCATGAAGGACTGCGTGTCCCCAACATGTAGCTGGCAAATTACTTTTGTGCCAGAGGGGTCGGGCAATAAATTTAATTCTTTTAATTAAAGCCTCTGCCAAACCATTCTGGGTATGGACATGCGGTACCGAATGCTCAACTGCAATTCCCATCGCTATGCAATAATCATCAAATGCATTCGAAGTAAATTCTCCGGCGTTGTCCATTCTGATGGACTTAATGTGATGATCAGGGAACACATTTCTGATGCGAATGATTTGCGAGATCAATTTTGTAAAGGTGTGGTTTCTTGTGGATAACAAACCCACATACGACCAATTCGATGAAGCGTCAATGAGCACCATGAAATACTTAAATGGCCCTGAGACGGGCTGAATGGGACCGCAAATGTCTCCCTGGATGCGTTCCAGGAATACAGGGACTTCATCCTTCACTTTCAGAGTAGAGGGTCTAGTTATTAGTTTCCCGGTAGCACATGCAGGGCACACAAAATCTTCATGATTCGGGAAATTCTTCATATTAATATTATGCCCATGTGAGTTATTTATTATGTTTCTTATCATCCTAAGACTTGGGTGGCCTAATCTGTCATGCCAGAGACAGAAGAGTTCAGAGCTTCTAAACACTGTCTTCAGAACAGTGTACGCTGCAGGTGCTTTAATGTTGGTATAATATAGCCCAGTTTCAAGTGAAGGAAGCTTTTCTAATACCATTTTGCCATTCTCTTCGCGCTTTGTGATGAGCAGATATTCCTTACCGTACTCTTCGTTAGTCTCAACGTGAAAACCATTGGCGCGAATATCCTTAAAACTTAGGAGAGTTCTAGTCGATTCTGGGTACAATAAGGCTTTTTCAATGACCAAAGTTGTGCCCATTGAAAGTATAATTGTGGCTCTTCCTGAACCGATTATACATGCATCGCTTCCGGCGATTGTCGTAAGGCTACCGGTGCTCTTACGGATCGACTGGAAATATTTAGTCTCTCTTAAGATGGTATTCGTTGTGCCGCTGTCGGCAAGGCATACTTCCTCCATTGGGCGCCACACATATTTAATTAACATGTATTAGAAGGCATTCAACACATAAATAAAATACGCCAATATCAGAACATATAATGCCATTATAAACTGAATAAATGAATGTTTTATTCCAAAATCATCTAACCATTATGAGAAATCAAAATCCTAAAACACCAATCATGCAAGTTCTAAACTTGTCCATTTAACACAAAAATAAATGACAATTAACGTCTTATGCATTCTGTGCATCAGACGGAATCAACTAGAAAATCATCGACTTCTTTGGCTATTTTCTCAGCAGTGACATTCTCTTCAAGAGAGATCAGGGCGGTGGCTACCTCTAAGTCATAAGGGGGTGCTGCTGCCGGGATGGACTCAACCTCCATCATCTCCGGCAGCTGCTCAGGCTGCTCCCCCTCAACGGCTGCAAAGTGGGCTTCATGTTGCCCTTTGCCATTCTTCTTTTGAGCTTGGTGGGCATCAATGACATGTTGCGGTTCTTTGCATATTCGCGACCAATGTCCCCACTTGCCACGCTTGTAGCAACCCTGGTTCTGCTGGCCATAGGTTTTGCCACTCTTCTTAGCTTTTTTGTCGTTTGGAGCATCTGACTTGCCTTTCTGGGCAACGATCTTACCCTTCTTCTCCCTTCTCTTCATCAAGGGGTTTCGCACCTTGTAGCTGCTAGCGTTGGCTTCGCGGCCAGCGGTGCTGCCTGGTGGCTGTGAGACGTAATTCTTGCGGAGAAGTTCATCCTGAGCCTCTGCCACCTGCATCACATCAATCAATTCAGCGTACTCCTTGTAGCCGTCTTGACGATAGTTGCGGGCAGTCTGTACAGCACTAGGGTGAAATGTGGACAGGGTCTTCTCAATCTTCTGCTCATCTGTGATCTTCTTGCCACAGAGTTGAAGATTAGTACAAATCCTGTGCAAGGCAGAATTGTACTCCCCGACCGTCTTAAAGTTGGCAAACCTCAGTTTGATCCACTCCTACTCTGCTTGAGGAAGAATGGTGTACTTGAGCCTCTCAAACCGCTTCTTGAGTGCGGTCTAGAGTGTTAGCGCGTTTCTTTCTGCCATATACTCATTCTTGAGAGTCGGGCAGAGGTCGTGCCTGAGAAAATGAAGTGCATGAGCATTTTCTTCAGGTGTGGGTCAGGCGTCTTTCTGTCCGCTTAACCCAATAGCTGCGCTAAGCTTCCGGCCCCCAAGCACAATCTCGACATCGGATGCCCATGTCAGATAGTTTTGGCCATTCTGGGCCAGCTCCTCGAACTCCCGGTTCGAAATTCCAGTCATCTACATGTGTATGAACGAAATAAAATAAGTTTACTGCAGGTAAACATGCATGAAAAATTTACTACAGGTAAATAAAGTGGTACAATAGGTTCCCACAATGTTTCATAATTTTCTATGCATTTTCTATAATTTTACTGCTAATTTCAGTGATTAAAAGCAATTTAAACAATTACAATTAACCAAAAACAGTAAATAACTACAGAAAATACAGAGAATAATAATGGCATAAATAAATAAGCTTCAAATTCTAAAAATAATGCAAAATTCAGATTCCCAAGGCCCTTTAATGCAAGAATATAAAATTTCAGTGAATTCTGCAATTTCTGGGGTTTATACGCAAATTTTCAGTTCAAAGAAACATTTGTGCAATTTTTTGATTTACTGAGGGCTTTTCTGAAAAATTCTGGACGCACTCGTAAATTCGAGGGCTTGTACGTAATTTTCAGAACTACGATGCCTTTCCTGCAAGAATTCGGGACTTAAATTAAAATTTTAAGGGCCGGTTGGATATTTCCGTAAAATAAGGGGCTTTTTCTGAAAAAAATCCAACCCTCCCCCCGGTCGGATCTCTTTCTCCTGGCCCATCCCCACCCGCGGCCCATTTCTTTTCTCCCTCCCCACCCGCGGCCCATCTCCTTCCCCCCCCCCACCCGCGGTCCATTTCTTTTCTCCCCCCCACCCACGGCCCATCTCCTTCCCCCTCCACCCGCGGCCCATCTCGCCCGGGTCCATGCGGCCTGCCTCCATACTAAAAGCCGGGGCTAGGGTTTCCCTAGACTGGTATTTTCAAGGTGGCGCGGCTCATGAGGCGGCGGCGAAGCTCGGGCTACGGCTCGGGTGAGGGTGGCGGGGTAGCGCGGAAGGCGGCGGGGTCGGCGCGATGGGCGGCGGCAGGCCGATCGGGGAGCTGGCGGCTTCAGACCGCGGTGGGGGGTCGGCGCCGGTGCAGCTGCGAGCTGGCGAGCCAAGTCCGGCGGCGGATCGAGATGTGGCATAAGGCGCGTGCGGGCGCGGGAAACCAAGGCGCATGCGGGCGCGGGTGGCATGGAAGGTCGAGCGTGATGGCCGGCCGGGCGCATACAGGTGCATGGCTAGCTTCGGGCGACGCGGTACTTCGGGTGGCGCGGTGGGAGACGGTGGCGCAAGGCGGTGGAGGCCAAGCGGCGGGGTTGGCCGGAGCCGAGCGCATGCGGGCGCGGGGTGGCCGGCGGCACGGTGCGGTGACCTCGACGGTGGGCGGCCGGGACGCACGTGCGGGTGCAGAAACCGACAACAGCGGCGGCGGTGCCTCGTGCTGGAGGTGGCGGCCAACAGTTGGCCGACGTTATGCCGGTGACCAGCGGTGCTCTTGTATGCAGCAGCCATGCAGGGCCAAATCATGGTTTTTTTCTTCTTGCGCAGTGCCCGCGAAAGCTGAACAGAGATGATGCGCAACAAAAAATTTGTTTCCTCTTTAATTCATGCAATTTTTTCATGCAATGGCTGTGCAGAACTGAATAGGAAAACAATGCATATGTTTCCAATCTACGATGCAATCGACATCTACCCCGTTTCACAATCTACCGATCGACATTGTGCCGGCGATTTTAGATCTGCTCGCGGTAGATTTGGGGCGGATTTGCATCGTTTCTAATCTACAGTGCAATCAACATCTACCCCATTTCACAATCTACCGATCGGCATTGTGCCGGCGACTTCAAGTCTGCTCGCGGTAGATTAGGGCGGATTTGCACCGTAGAGATTCAATCTAGGACGCGAAAAGAAAATACAGATTCAAAAGCGATCTAGAAAATTCAATCTGTGCTTCGATGATTACCTCGTTCACCGGAGCAAAGTCGTGCTGATAACGTGTTGAGGAACCGTTGCTGGCGACCAGTTCGATCGATTCCTCTCCTTAGAACAAGAACGAATCAATCATAGAATCACAGAACAATAGATTGAATACAGAGAGGTAGAGAGAACTCCTGCTCTTTCTTTATTGCTTTTGATTGCATCAGGTGTACATAATGAGGGGGTATAGGTCTCTATTTATAGTCTACGGTGGGGTGCCCAAATATGTCACGACTCTGGTCGTGGGCCCAGTTTCCTAACAGTTAAGTCATTAATTCTAATTGGATTCGGATCTATAATTTCTAAAAGAAAAATGTCTCCACGTGGTGGCTGCCCCAGTCTTGTAATTCTTGCAACCACGTGGTAGTGGGTAAGCTAGCGATAACCACTTTTCGAGAATCTTGTAAGGGAATTGTTTGTTCCTAATTCCACTGGAATATTCAACTAAAAAATACCGACTTTTTTATCTTATCGGAAACTATAACAGGTTGTAAGAATTACAATGATGGAACAACACAACATATCTGTACTGACCTTTTCTTGGACCGCTAAGGGGATTGTCGCGCTACCGCCGCCTTTGCTCAGGGAGAAAGCGGACACGCGGTGACAGCCTCCGAACGACGGAAGCTACCCTCCAACCTCTGCCCCTCCTAGAGACGGCACCCTCGCATAAGGCGGCGGTCGGGCACAAGGTCGTTGAGTAGGAGGAGGAAGAGGGGTCGCCGGATGGCGAGGGTCGGTGGAGGAGCTAGCAGCGACGCTGTTCGGTGATGAGGAGGAGGAGGGGAGGGGTTGGAGTTTGGGGGGTTGTGTCGAGAGTTTTGGGCTCCTTCCACTTCGATCTGGGCAAGACAAGGGGGGAAGGCGCACAGGCGAATGATACATGCGATCTTAATTAAAAAGAATAATATGATGTAATATTATAGGATTGGCTACCACTAATATAGTTCCTAAAATTGGGTTGTTAAGTCATTAATTCTAATTGGATTTGGATCTATAATTTCTAAAAGAAAAATATCTCCACGTGGCGACTGCCCCAGTCTTGGTTGGTGCTATCTAATCTACCCGCTCCAACTTCCTCTACCCCTGTGTTCTTCCCCGTCGCCCATTTCACTTCATCGTTCTATTTTTGATGTAGATCAGAAATTTTATATTCGTTGTCTGCTAGTACAACGTCCTCTTGATCGCGAAAGTGTAATTTTTTAATGTAAGGGTTTTTATGGCACTAGGTGTGGCATGTGGGTCGGAATATATACACATATATATATATATATATATATATATATATATATATATATATATATATACATATGTATATATATATATATATACATATGTATATACATATATATATACATATATATATACATATATATAGTATAAATAACAGGGGCACCTAGGTGTCTGGACACCTAGTCTCCCTACCTTTGGATTGCTTTTAGATACGTGCTAGTGTGATTGAGACTTTCCATCCATGATTAAGACTTTCCTTCCATGATTGATTTAGCATGCCTAATATATTACATACCATACATACCATTGCTCTAGCACGTATCTAAAAGCAATCTAACGGCAGGGAGCCTAGGTGTCTGGGCACCTAGGTGTCCCATTTCAGCGTCCCATATATATATATATATATATATATATATATATATATATATATATATATATATATATATATATATATATATATATATACATATATATATATATATACATATACATACATATATACACACACACACACACACACACACACACACACACATATATATATATATATATATATATATATATATATATATATATAAAGCTTTTTTCTACTCCTAGTGTAGTTATTTCTCTATGCCGTATCTTGCAAAGTAGAAAGCATCTAACACAATGGAGGGTATGTACATATAATATATGAGTATATAAGACCATCTAAATGGTATGTATGCTTTTTTAGAAGTATGTACAGTTTTTTGAACATATTCCTTTTTAATATGAATACGAATGTATTAGCAAAATATGCAAAAAAACCATGTGCTCCTTTACAATATTTTCATATGGCTGGCATTGGAGTGTCTCAGAATTAGTATATGAGTATATCTAAGGTGATAAAGGAGTATGTTAAATTCGTTTAGGCGGTATATCATAGGTGGGAGTAATTATACCCGGGAGTAGAATGTTCCCCCCTCTCTCTCTCTATATATAGACACACACACACACACACACACACACACACACACACACACACACACACACACACACACACACACACATATATATATATATATATATATATATATATATATATATACAGTAGCGCAATTCTGCATGCGTGTATTCTGCACGTAGTTTTGCGCTCCAGCAAGTTATCACCGGTTGTTCAAAAAGTTATCATTGGCTGTGAAGAGTGTTATCATCGGCTACGTACTGTAAGCATTGGCAATAACTTCACTCGCTACCGATGGTAACTGCATTCAGAACCAATAATAACTTTTTAGCACCGTGAAAGTTTAGCAATAACTTCATTCAGAACCGATGATTTAGTATCTTGTCCACGTATTCTACACCTGCGCGCTGGTTAGTAAAACTCTGTGTGTGTGTGTGTGTATTCTGTGCCTGCATATTCTATACGCGCAGTTTTGCGCCCCGACAAGTTATCACCGGCTGTGAGGAAACTTACTACCGGTTGTGTATTGTAAGCGTTTGGCAGTAACTTCACTTGCTACCGATGGTAACTTCATTTAGAAACGTCAGTAACTTCCTGGCACTATGAAGGTTTGGCAATAAGTTCATTCAGAATCGATGGTAATTTTATTCAGAAACGTCAGTAACTTCCCCGTGTATGTTATACATATGCACTGGTTAGTAATTATATATATATATATATATATATATATATATATATATATATATACACACACACACACATACACACACACACATATACATATGAAAATGGTTTCATACTCCTGGGAGTACGTACCTCCACTTCTCATATACCGTGTTAATGGTGTTGTTATACCTCTTTATCTATTTAAGTATACTCTAATAATGATTAGAAGATGCTCTAAAGTAAGTTCAATAAATTTTTTTTATCAAAATCCATTTTTATAGCGAAATTTATGCTGATGTATAGAAAAGAATATATAGCAAAAATAAAGGAGTCCGATGAAAATTTTTCAACAAAGTCGCATTGGAGTATTTTAAAATTAGTATTTAAGTATAACGAAAGTGATAAAGAAATGCAAAATATTCATTTATATATATATATATATATATATATATATATATATATATATATATATATATATATATATATATATATATATATATATATATATGAGCCTTTTCCATACTCCCGAAAGTACATACTCCTACTTTCAATGTACTATTTAAATGAATATTTTGCATATATATATAGGACACTGAAATGGGACACCAGGGTGCCCGGGCACCAAGCTTCCCTGCCTTTAGATTGCTTTTAGATGCGTGCAAGTGCAATGGTATATAATATTAGGATGGAAAGTCTTAATTATGAATGGAAAGTCTCAATCATTGATGGAAAGTCTTAATCATGGAGCCTAGGGACCATGGTGCCCCTGTTATTTATACTATATATATACTAGTTGAATGCCCCTGCGTTGCTATGGATTTAAAAAAATTAGAACATATTTGTATGCACGTTCTAACAAATTTTACTACCCGTTAGTTTTAGAACATGTAGTATGATAAAATTTTAAAATCTGTAGCAACGCACGAGCATTCAGCTGAATTGACCTGTCATCATTTTTGTTCTCACTTAACAAAGCAGAAGAAAAAAGAAAAACACATGCCATTAATGAAACGATAACTTCACTAATCTGAATAATCATCCTCCCATCTCACTATCTTTTACAAACGAAAATCGGGGCTGAGCCGGCCTGGTGCCAACATCCCCCGGGTCCACGCCGGCGCATGCACCACACCGACTCCGGCCAACTCCAAGCACCAAAGCACCGGAGCCAGCCAGCTCCCCACCGCACCCGCTTGCCGTTCCGCTGTTTCCATCCCGCCGACCCCCTTCCGCTTCGCTCCCCCCACCCTGCCGAACCCCACCAGCCCACCACGTGACGCCCCCTCTCTGCTTCTCGCTTCTGCTCCACGCCGCGCCGCTCGATCGCCCGCCCACCTAACCTCCTCCTGCGATCTCGTCCCCCCCTAGCGAGGCCCAGATCTGGTGGCCCCTTGCTCGCGCGCGAGGCTAGCCAGTGCAAGTGGAGAGGAGAGGTAGTGAGATATGAGAGAGAAGGAGAGGGATGTTAGATAGATGGTCAAGATTTCAGTATTCAGATCGGACGGTTGAGAAGGGAGGAAGGAGAATGCACCAACCACCAACTCAAACTTATTAAATAGTAAAGATATATATATGTATATACACACACATACATAGGCAATTACACTCACTTCTAATATACCACCTAAACAAACTTGAAATACTCCTTTATCACCTTAGGTATACTCGTATATTAAATATAAAATACTCCAATATGAACCACATGAAAAAATTACAAGAGAGTCCATAGTTTTTATCGTATTTTGTAAATACCTTTATATACACACATAAAAAGGAGTATGTCGAAAAAATATACATACCACCCTTGAAAAATTGTTCATACCACCTAGATGGTCTTAAATACTCGTATACTACATGCTACATGTACATACCCTTTGTTACACGAGATACTCTCTACGTTGTGAGATACTACATAGGGTGTAATTACACCTGGGAGTAGAAAAGAGGCTTCCTATATATCGTGCACCCAGGTGCCTAGGCACCCATATCAATACTCATTGATGTGCTTTGAGATTCGTGACGTCTGACATGGGTATCTTCACATACCTGTAAGAAAGTATATTTGTGATATCAAACTCTGAAAAATATTAAATTCAACTTCAGTTTAATTAGTTTGAGCCACATTCATGGTATATACTCACTATACTCGCATCAAATTCAAAAGTAGTTCAAACTATTTAGAATTGAGTTGAAAACTAACTTACCATAAATATATCAAGGGTATCAAATATTTTCATGCCCAAGCTTCAAAAAATTATCAATCATACACGTGTTTTTGATGTGGGTGCCTAGGCACCCAGGTGCCTTAAGTAATTTTCCTATATATATATATATATATATATATATATATATATATATATATATATATATATATATATATATATATATATATATATATATGTATATGTGTATACATATAAAAAAACTCGACCCGCGGGGGGTAAGATGACCCCCAGGCGTTAAATTAAGAAGATCTTCTCACGCAGATCGAGAAAACCCCCGAACCCTTGCCCCACCCTAACACAGCGGCATCATTGCCCGTGAGAACGACCCAACAACCTGACAACAGCCTTTAGACCTGTGCTTTGGTTTATGGTAGCAGGCGAGGGGATTTTTTCCCCCAGCCTGAAATTCGCTCCCACTGGGAGTCGAACCCAGGACCTGGGGGGTACTACTAGAGCGCTCTAACCATCAGGCTAGAGGCTCGTTCGCTATATGTGTATACATATATACATACATACATATATATATATATATATATATATATATATATATATATATATATATATATATATATATATATATATATGTGTGTGTGTGTGTGTGTGTGTGTGTGTGTGTGTGTGTGTGTATGTCTATGTATATATATGTATATGTATGTGTATATATATGTATGTATGTCCATGTATATATATACATGTATACACATGTATACATATATACATATATGCATATATATATATATATATATACATATACATACATACATATATACAAATATATACATACATATACGTATACGTATATATATATGTATGTGTATATGTGTATATGTGTGTGTGTATACATGTATATATGTGTGTATACACATAAGATATCCGTAGGCAGAAAATATCGAGGATATCCATAGCGGGAAATACCCGGTGTAAACTCACACCCAACTCGCTTTCCTAAAGAAAAAAAACCTTTTGTCTAGCTTAAATTATGAAATCTGCTATGTGCTGTCGTAATATGGTGTCCCACTATTTTCCTTCCATGTTATGTTTTCCATTCTAATGTTCATGCATCTATTCTAATATTTGTGCATCTTGATATGTTGAAGTCTTACAACGACTCTTAGGAGCCATACGAGCACGCTGTTGTCGCCACGACCACCTCCTGAGTCATTACGACCACTCTGTTGGTTCTCCGACCACCGTGACAGTCGTTGTGACCACGTTGTGACCTCTCCGATCACATCTCGCTACTCCGACCACGTAGTCGTAACTCTAGCTGAAGTTACGACCACGTTCACCGCCGCTGCACTACACTTCCTTCGACTACGTAGTAGACTCGATCATTGTAGTCGTAACTCGATTACGATCACGTAGTGATGCTGTCGACCACGCTGAAGACTCCATCGACTGTCGTTGTCGTAACTCTTACGACCACAACTTCTGCTCCACGACCGTGGTCGTAACTCCTTTACGACCACATTTTCAGTACCTGCGGATACCTTTGCTCGTCGTTGTGGTCGTAACTCCGTTTATGACCATGTCTGTGAACTCGATGTACTCGATAGATTTCCCATAGCCAAATCGCTCTTCTCTTCTTTATTTCTTTCTCTCAATCCACCGATCGCTACGATCACCCTGATCGCTCTCGCTGTTTTCCTTGCTTGCTCTCGGTACAATGCTCTGCCCTTTATACCCTGCTCTAAGACTATGGAGCGGGCTCGGCTACGACTAATGACTCCACCACGGACTTGACAAACTGACTCGAACTCGACACGACCACGACTACCAACTTGTACACGACTCCAACCACTTGTATACGACTACGACTTCCAACTCATACACGACTTTGACGTCTAACTGAAAACAAGATTACTAACTCTAATAATCAACTCCTTAATCTTGTTTCTCTATTTTGATCACGCCGATCTTCTCTCTTGCTTCCGCTTCTTCCTTCCATGCCTTCCTGGTTAGCCCCCTTGTCGTTACTTGAGCGTCCCATATTTCTTCAACACATATCTTGGCTGAGATCACGCCACCTCTGGTCTTTGCGTTCGCACATCCCACTGATGCCGCTCCCGCGAATCCCGCTTTGGCCTGGAACATTCCAACGCCTCGTGCACCTCCTCGCCTTGATCTCCCTTTGCGTTGAGTGTGTTCAACCTGTATGTGTGCCACATACGTCTCCTAAACCGGTTGCGTGCACACCATGCGCCTGTGGTTCATGGGCGAGGCCACCGCCTCTCGCTCCGACTCCTTACCGATGAGCTGATGCATCATGGCATCTAGCATCGCCTGGTAGATAAGGGTTAAAGCCACCTGATTCACCTTGTCCACCTACTTGTCCTTCCCTTCGGATCGATTGCACCCTAGACTCCCTAGGCATGCATGTTCGCCTTTATCTTCATTGCCCACACCAGGTAATTGTCAGTTGTTAGGAGAGGGTACTAGAGGGAGATCAGCTCACCCTGAGCCTTCATCTTGTCATCCATGATCTTTAAAACTGAAGTCAACTAGTTCTAATACCACTTGTTGAAGTCCTACGATCACTCCCAGGAGCCGTACGACCATGCTGTTGTCACTACGACCACCTCTTGAGTCATTACGATGACTCTGTTGGTTCTTCGACCACCTTGCAGTCATTATGACTACGTTGTGACCTCTCCGATCACGTCTTACTGCTCCGACCACATAGTTGTAACATCAACTGAAGTTATGACCACGTTCACCGCCGCTGCGCTGCACTTCCTTCGACCACATTGTAGGCTCGATCACCGTAGTTGTAACTCGATTTCGACCACGCAGTGATGCTATCGACCATGCTGAAGGCTTTATTGACTACCATTGTCGTAACCCTTACGACCATAGCTTCTACTCCACGACCTGGTTGTAACTTATTCACGACCATGTCTTTAGCACCTGCGGACACCTCCACTCGTCACCGTGGTCGTAACTTCGTTTATGACCATGTTTGTGAAGTCGATGTACTCGATAGATTTCCCAAAGCCAAACCACTCATCTTCTTTATTTCTTTCTCTCGATCACACCGATCGTTACGATCATCCTAATCGCTCTCTCTGTTTTTCTTGCTTGCTCTCGGTACAATACTCTGCCCTTTATACCCTGCTCTACGACTATGGAGTGGGCTTGGCTACGACTACTATGACTCCACCATGGACTTGGTAGATTGACTCGAACTCGTACACAACCACAACTACCAACTTGTACACGACTCCGACCACTCGTACACGACTACGACTTCCGACTCATACACGACTTTGACTTCTAAACTGAAAAACACGATATTTCCAGGCTTTAATTTTACATCATTTAATGATGTGGATCCACCTAGCAAGCTAGCTGAACCACATTGTGTTGGCCCTGATCTTTCATGATACGCCTTCCTAGATGTCCTCTTTGTTCTAAGGTTCTTGTACACCCAAGAACAGCATACACCTACAAGATGAACCTTCTCCCACGCACACCACAGCACGTGAATAAAGGGTAGAGAACCAAAGTTTTAGTGAGTAGAATCAAACACCATAATTGGATTCAACACACCAAGAGAAATTCCTCGATGGAAACCTCAAGAACACGTAAACAATGACCACCAAATCATGGTGATTTTTTGGTTTCTATTTCTCAATTCATATCATATCATCCCTAAGTTACAATAGGGCTAAGGCTCTGGCCTTATATTGGTGCACAATGCATGTCCTTGACTAAAACTCGCGCACAACCTGGCCTAAGGCCAAAACAAACTCCAATACGAACTAAAAAGAAAATATCTAAACTATTGCCATCAGATTCTTAATTTGCAATGTGATCATGAGGATTCCATGGCTGGCATCTTATCTATTGTGTAGGGCTTCGAATTAGCTCTCCAACAAGTCTAAGAACGCCCAAATCGGACTTCGTTTGTGAAAATTATGGACGTTTTAGTATTAGTCTTGCCAGCTATCCCGAACCGAGTCTGAACCGGTTTCAAATCTTTATATGTTTTGTTTTCTTGTTCAAGAGCCTTCCAAATCTGTTTGAAACCTGAAAAGGAATCATTCTCAACCTTTAGAAAGTCATGCTGTGGTCAGATTTTACCTTTACTTGCATTACAATACTCGGACTCTTTATGTTGGCAAGTCTCGCGCGTCTCTTCGGACAGCTCGTGCAGCATCCAATAAAATTTCCATAACGTTGTGTAGAAAGCTCCAATCAAGTGCCATTTGATTCGTTGGAAAGTAGACTTCATTAGCTTTTTAAATATGTGTTTTGTGTGCATTAGAGACCTCAGAATTGGCATTCAAAGCTTCTTGAATATTGTGCACAGAACTGCAAGCACTAAAACTTGATTGATGTTGTGTCTTCCTCTTGAGCCAAATGAACTTTCTCTTTCTCTCTTAACCATGATTAGGCCCACACAATATACACATAACTCCATCCAATCCAAGGTTCCAAACTAGGGTTTTCTCCCCGTGGCCGGCATGGTTCTTCTCCTTGTCTTCTTCATACGCCATAGTAATTACATTCTTTCTGTTTTCGCCATTCTCACTTCCGTTCCCCTTGGCTTCCATCTTGTCGGATCAAAACAGCATTAACCAAAGTTGTAATGCTACTTGGTGCCACATCATCCCCTGCCCCTTCAAGCAAAACCGTCCTCGGTTTCAGGGTATTCTTCAAAGTTTTCTTTTTTTCTATGATGAACTGTATTTTAGGTTTAATTGCATCATCTGTCATCGGCTTTAGTACATGTCGTTTGCCTCCATCATTGAATGTATATGTGTTGACTCTCCCAACATGCGTGACATCATGATCATATTGCCACGGCCTCCCCAACAGCAAGCCGTACACCTCCAATGGCAAAACGTCGCACTCCACTTGATCAACATACTCACCAACTGAAAACGGCACACGTACCTTGTGTGTTATTTTCAGCTTTCCCGCCTTGTTCAACCATCCCACATAATGAGGTTCAAAATGCCTCCATGTGGTAGCTCCAACGCGTACACCAAATCCTTGCTAATCATGTTGGTGAAGCTTCCACCGTCGATGATCAGCATGCACGACGTGCCTTTGACTTCACATTGAGTTTTGAAAAGACTCCACCGCTGTCCTTTTGTTTCAGTTTCTTTACTTCGTATCTTTCGGACTAAAAGATTAATATCATTCAATTCTGGATCACAATAGACAACATCCTCATTGAAATTGTTGGATTTTTCATTTTCAGAATCACTACTAGAACTTGTTGAAGCATAGCCATCTTTAGTTAGAAGCACTTTTGGTTGATTTAGACAATCACAGATCATATGACCTCTTCCCTTGCACTTAAAACACTCAATTTCTCTAGTACGAGAATTAGAAGGTCGACTAGAATCAGTTTTAGTTGCTTCTTTATCTCTGTTGCTTGCCTCCTTTGAAAGAGCCCCATTTGAATGGCTTGATGTCGCCACCTTGGAGTGTGAACCAACATCATCGCCTTGCTGTGATGGATGCCTCCATGGGTTTGTTTGAGTGTCGGCATGTCCACGCTTGGCTTGTTTGCGTTTAAATTGTTGTTCAGCACGTTCGGCTTGATGCACGTAATGGACCATCTCCACCCTATCTTGCACATCCTCATTCAACCCATTAAAGGAATGTGCCATAGTAGCCTCATCATCCTCTGTTCCTGTATGAATCATCAACATCTCCATCTCTTTATAATATTCATCAACACTAGAATTATCTTAGCATAGTTGTTGTAGCCGGTTGTACAAGGTCCTAGTGTAGTGTGCTGGAACAAAACGCTGCCTCAAAATATTCTTCAATTGTACCCAAGTATCCGGATGAGCTCCTACGCGACACAATTGGTTCCACCAAACAAGAGCATAACCGGTGAACTCAATTGTCGCCAACCGAATCTTTTTATCCTTAGTACAGTGATGGCTATCAAAAATTTGTTCGACACGCATCTTCCACTCCAAGTACTCCTCCGGTTCAACTTTACCATTAAATGATGGGATAGAAATTTTTATCCGTCCAATACCATCATCCACGGCAACACGCTGAGCAAACCCAACACCATCACGCATACCTCCACCACGGGTAGCACCTCTGCCACACATGCCTCTACCACGGTCAGCACCACGGTAGTCCTGAGCATGGCACAATTGACGAGCAAAGCCTACTACACCATCAAAGTCCTCCTCGTGTTCATCGTCTTCGCATGGTGCACGCCGTTCAGGATATTGAGAACCCCATTTAGCATGTTGAAATTGTGGTGGCCGGTTGCATATCGCCTTCGTCAACGTGTCAATTCGTACCCTCAAATCATCAACCTTGCCTTCAAGCTTCTGGTGACAACCCAAGAAGTAGTCACGTGTCGTTTCAAATCCAATTCGTATCTCGAGCAGCAAAGACGCCGCATATTAGGGCGCCTCCCCAATTGGCTCGATATGATTATATCACACCTCGCCATCTTCAGTTTTCATAAAACCCGCCATCAAGAAAAATTCAGCAATCTCATATCGTGATCAACCACGCTCTGATACTAAGATGACGTGGTTCAACTAGCTTACTAGGTGAATCCACACCATTTAAGTTTTTGGTTCCAGCAACAGCACCTATCATCTATGTCATGCCACTTTCCTATATGTACCAATTAAATTGCATGAGTTAGACAAAATCTCTACGGATATCATCCTATCACGGCAATATGTACGCGTTCAGATATTTGCCCGGTGTGGACCGTCTCGACGCGGTTGGGTCCTTGCCTTATCCGTGCATGGCGCAAAATCCCGAGGGAGGCCAGCTTTTGGAGAAGTCGGCAACCACTCGCTGAACGAGCAACTTGAACGGTTGATGCACTCTCAGGTCTCAATTTTCCGCGCTGTGTGCTCGTACCGGCTACCAAGTTCGCGATACCATAC
Source organism: Dendrocalamus latiflorus (assembly GCA_017311315.1). NCBI lineage: Eukaryota > Viridiplantae > Streptophyta > Magnoliopsida > Poales > Poaceae > Dendrocalamus > Dendrocalamus latiflorus. Next base: position 16,079,380 of record CM029672.1, read on the forward strand.
CATATCACACAAAGGAAGCCCGCATGCTTTTCGATTTATATCTTATGACTTCTTTTAATTAAATAAATAAAATAATTTTTTTGCTATATTTTTAAAGTGACTTATATAGATAATATTTTCAAAACAACTTATCAACTTATTAATATTCAGTTCATTCACATAAATATTTATGATACAATCAAAATCTATTAGGCCCAGCCAAAAAAATCCATCTAAGTCTGACACATTAGGTCTTGCACATTTCGGCTTGAGTTTCTGGCGTATTTTTCACTATTCATAAATTTCGTTTTTTTGAACTTTTGGCTTTTTTAAGTTTTTTTGCCGGTTCTTTTTTCCCGTATTCATTTACGTTGTCCGTGATGAGCTAACATATTTTTTCTATTTTTAATTTTTTAAATTTTAATTACGTCAGATAAGCCACCTTCAGTTACAGTGTAATTTCAGTCAACTTCAATATAATTTTAGTTATAACCTACTATTTTTTAGTCCAACCAAACGGGGCTTAGGCCGTCACCACCGCCCACAGGACTGCAGTCAATCCAGGTTTCCTATGGCTGAAGGTGCTTCTGTTATCACGCATTCCGAGGATGGCAATGTTTAGAGCCGTTCCGTCCAACTTTTCAAACTTTGTGAATAGACATACCAACTATCGTTAAATATATCTTCAAGCTAGTATTAAGACCACTTACCAAGTTGTACCTCGAAGTAAATAGCAAGTCGATACGCTACTCGGAATATCGTCGATGCTCTACTGTGGATGGACGCCCTAACCATCCAGGGGAGATGGCATCTTAACAAACGTGGGCATATGCTCCAACGAACAAACGTCGGCATGCTCTAACAAATTTCTACTTCTGATTTCTAGCTTTTATTTTATCTTTTTTTTTGACTTTTTTCCTTTGCAATATTCGTGATGATACAATTTTTTTTTAAAAAAAATTTTGTTACGCTGAAAAAACTAACAACAGCTATGGTGCATTTTCAGCCGTTATAATAAAAAGAAAAGCTAAAAAAATCTAGATTTATAAGTCCGAATGAGCATCTCGAGTAGTTTTAAAAAGAGCTACCGTGGTTTCATTAATCATCGGTAGGGTAAATTAAAATTTGTAGGCCTAACCTGAGATATACAGTTGCAGTGGGAGCTTTTGAGTTTTCCAATTAAAAGTTTTTTAGGGAGTTACAATTAAAAGTTGTGGAGCCTACCTAAAACTACAGTCGATCAGAGTAGGAATTTTCCACTGATAGCTTAAAAGTTTCTTTTTATTTTTTTTGAAAAGTTCAGATTAAAAGTTCTGGACAATTCATTGGAGTACGAGTCTTTTGCTAAGCTACCACCTCATGTTAGCTTGCATTAAAATTGGAGTAGATGCCAAATCTTTGTCGCGTAAATTTGAGGTTTAGTGGTTAACATGTGATACGTTCAAGGGTTTTGTAAAGACAAATAGCTCTAGTTACAACATTAAAAATACATTATATGCATGAGTAAATTGTATCTTCGATCGCTACACCTGTTATCGACTATAGCGGCTGTTGATTGGACAGTTCTCTAACAAGAGAACTGCATAGTTAAGATTGAACAAGCAGATGTAAACTGACAACTCATTACAATATATATTGGATAATTTTCCTGGGTCCCGATAAATCTTTTGATCATTAAATGGTCAAGTGAACTTAAACATGTTTACGATGAGCTGAAACGATGCTAACCACTGAAGAATTCAAATTGGGAAATGCAACCGAACTGATAGTTCATTAAAAAGTACACATATAAGTAATCATTCAACTTCCCAATCGTCCATCATAGTGGAAATGGAAATACGGCACTTCGCATGAATACAGAACGCTCTGAACCCACATTGTTAATTCAAAGCTGTTTCCATTCAAAGTTGTACATTACCATGTGCATTTTGCAACTCCATGATGTTAAATAGATATAATACAAGCTAGTTAAACATCTAAATTAAAAGCTGACATTCCCAAACTTCTCAAATCTCTCCTGTAAAAGGAAAACCACCTATCCTTAGCATCACACGCTACTAGGGTCAACAGTCAATCACGAACAAAATGAATGTTCTGACCTTACAACGACACAGCTGGATTCACCAAACGATTGAGACCCTGATTTCTCCTTATCCGAAGGAGAAAACCCACTTGATACCCGACTAACCATCCAGCAAAGCACCAAACGATTGAGACCCTGATTTCTCCTTATCCGAAGGAGAAAACCCACTTGATACCTCACTAACCATCCAGCAAAAGCATACTGTTTCTTACACAATTGCCCACAAATGAACAACTCGAGCTCGAAGCCATGCTTAGGGGCATAAGGCCCTTTGACACTGCACCACGAAGGCTGGGCAAAATGGCTTCTCTACTGGCTCGGTTTCGCGCGTTTCATGCCACCGTTGCTGAATGGAGAGACGCTTCCAGGATGAGGGCTATCCTCTCTGAGAGTTGAATTCAGCATTGCCAGTTCCCTCAGCTGTTGCCTTTTATAGAAATCTTGCGATTCATCCTACATGGGGAAACAAATCGAGAATGAGTTCTGAACATAAGTATTATATGGAAGCCATTAATAACTGTAAGTAATTTATTAATAAGAGAGAAAAATACAAACTACTTTACACAAACATTGTGTGAAAGAATGATAAATTGCTATTCAAGAAGAGCTATCGGAAGATAGCCTGAAAAACTTGCCAAAACTTGCTTATGAACTGCTAGAAACAAAGTAATTCTATGGCATCAAATAAGCCAGTTTTTCCTAACTGGTGGGGTAGTGGGAATCGGTCTGGCACCAAAAACTGAAACCCTGGCCCTTTGTCGTCGCCTCCACATTTGCACCATAGTTACCAGATTCACCATAAACCTCACACACCAGATTCATCGACTCGGGTACAATTCAAGGTATGTGGTATGCCATCACTATGTAGTTTGGGAGTAAAAGTATACTGCGTACCGCGACCCAGATGTACCACATTCCACAGAAATATGGTTTGCACCTAAGCAATAAAAACAATCACTTTGGACAATAAATTGAAGCATTCAATAAGGCAATGATTTGAGGGATGGACAAATCATGCCCAATGTCTTTTTTGGTTCTTGATACTAGGGATGAATTTGAAATTGAAATTTTGCAGGTTTACATAACTTTGTGTACTTTGAAGTGTTTTTGGTTCACTACAACACTCTTTAGTTTCAAGTTCTATTTTTTTGTACATGTTGTAGACTAAAGTTTGCAAAGTTATACCGTAGTCAACAATTTAATGTTCATGCTAACTGAAATTAATTACTGGATACAAGTCCTGTTGCATCACAGGAGGTGCTCCTTTCAAGCTTTCCACATATAAAACAACCACAAGGGCAGTCCATGATAGGAGAACATCACTACTGGTCCACTATCCAGGACTGTGCCTGCTGTAAGTTGAAAGGAAGCTACACACCTTTGCTTTATTCAATATATATATATATATATATATATATATACTATTTTGCCCGCAAGTGTAGAATGCGCACCGGAAAGTTACTACCGTGTGTGAATAAAGTTACTACTAAACATATTGAGAGTTACTCTCATGTACGATAGTAACTTTCCGGCGCGTACAGCGCACGCAGATGTAGAATAGCGCAGTCGTACACACACAACCTTAATTCTATTGGGCTAGATATATGCACTTAGCAGCATATACTTAACACCCTCTCAAACTCAAGGTGAATCACAAGGATCAAAACATGGAGTTTGAGTAGATGTAGATGATGATGCTCTCGAGTTTAGGGCTTGGTGAAGAAGTCATCAATTTGGAGCTTAGAAGGCACATATTGAAGAGCAATAGTTGACTGCTGGCAGTGAGTCCGTGTAAACGATGCATCTACACCAATATGTTTAGTCAACTCATGCTTCATTGGATCATTAGCAATCTGTATGGCACTAGTGTTGTCACAAAGAATAGGTGTAGAAGCATCACATGAGATACCAAGATCATCTAGCAGCTAACGAAGCCAAATGATCTCCGATGTAGTAGTAGCAAGAGCCCGTAGCTCAACCTTAGCACTAGAGCGTGACACTGCAATCTGTTTTTTGGACTCTCATGCTATTAGCGATGTCCCAAAAAGATGTAGTAACCAATGATAGATCGATTATCAATTGGATCACTTGCCCAGGTTGAGTCAGAGTAAGCGCGAAGCTGAAGCTGACTTGACCGCGCATAGATGAGATGACGAGTAGCAGTCCCCCTTAAGTAATGTAAAACACAAAGCAAATGACCATAGTGAGTCAAAGTAGGAGCACTAACAAACTGAGCACATTAACAACATGAGCAAGATCCGGTCTTGTAACTGTAAGATAAACAAGGCTGCCAACAATATGACGATAGCGAGAAGGATCATCAAGCAATATGCCATCAGTAGGATGAAGTTGGAGATGAAGCTCCATAGGAGTAACAGCAATATGTGATCAGTCAATCCTGGGTGAACAATGAGATCCTGAATGTATCGATGTTGAGAGAGATAGTAACCATCATCTGTACAAGTGACCTCAATCCCAAGGAAATGGCTAAGAGATCCCAGATTAGACATCATAAACTGCTCAGCAACATTGTTTGACAAAAGAAACATACTCCATATCATCTCCAGTGATTAGCATATCATCCACATAAAGCAAAAGTAGGGTGCGGCCATGCTGAGATGTATGAAAAAATAAGGCAGGATCATGATCACTAGGAGAGAAACCCGCAGAATGAACTACTGAGCTGAACTGCTCAAACCAAGAACGAGGTGATTGCTTGATACCATAGAGAGCACATTAAAGACAACAAACATGTCCTGTAGGAGCTTCAACTCCTGGTGGTGGTTGCATGTAAACCTCTTCATGTAAATTACCGTGTAGAAAAGCATCATTTACATCCATTTGAGAGATAGTCCATGAACGAACAATAGCCACAACAATTAAAGTGTGAACTGTGGTCATGTGAGGCACAGGAGCAAAAGTCTCATCATAATCATGTCCATGTGCCTGCTAAAAACCACGAGTCATAAGACGAGCCTTGTAGCGCTCCACTGAACCATCGGACTTTGTCTTAACCTTGTATACCCACTTACATGTGATAGGAATAGCTTGTGTAGGTAATGGAACAAGATTCCAAGTGCCAGTGTGCTCTAAAGCTGCAAGCTCCTCAGACATGGCCAACTGCTACTCAGGAATACCAGCTGCCTCCTGAGAGGTGGTAGGCTCATATACAACACAAGTAGGGGAAAACCAAAACGATCAAGAGCAGTAATAGTAGTACGATCATGAAGGTCATACAAAGGTGTTCGTGTAGGCGGTGGATCATTAGGATGAGAATTAGTGGTACTGGCCAGAATATTAGAAGGAATGGGAGTGGAAGAGTGAGAATCCAAAAAAAACTCTAGACTGACGACTATAGTGAAAAGGGAAAGGAGATGTGTCTGATACAGAAGGTATGGTAAGAGCTGGAGGGGGAGAAGATGACACAACAGAAGACTCTAATTGAGGAGTTGAATCAATTGAAGAAATAGGAGGCAAAAAGTGACGAAAAGTAGTGGACAAATACTCTCCCCCGGAATTAGAATGCAAAGTACGAATGGTAGAAGAAAACTAAGTGTGAACAAAAGACTGATATATAGACAACAATTGAGAGCGATGCTTCATGAAATAGATCTAAGTGTAATGTGAATGATCATCAATAAAAATTACATAGTACTTGTGACCACCTTTGGATATAAAAGGAGCAGATCCTTAGACATCAGAGTGGACCAAATCAAAAGGATGACTAGATGTAGAATCACTAGAGCGATATGGGAGTTATAGCTGTTTGCCAAGTTTACAACCCGTACAGTCATAACTGGTATTAATAGGAACATGAGCTAGGACACCTTGACGAACTCAAGTAGATAGACGTGGCCCACATAAATGAACTAAACGATAATGCCATTGGGGAAAGGTAGCAGTGGAAGCTGAAGCAGAAGCAGATGATGAAGGCAAAATGACGGGCGATGTAGATGGAGAAAAACTCAGACGATCCAGAATATAGAGTCCTCGAGAATCTTTATGGCGATGGTCAGTACCAACGAGAGCTTAGGTCTGACGATCCTGCACAAAGCACGAAGAATCATCGAAACCAACAAAGAGATGCATATCAGTGAGCTGACCAACAGACAGTAGATTCATAGAGAGTTGAGGCACAAGAGAAACTTCTAGAACAAGTTGTGAAGTGGTAAGAGTGCCTTGATGGGTAACAGAACAGGTAGTGCCATCAGCTTTTTGAACCTGAGTATCATCTGTGACAGGTCTACATGATGCTAGCTGAGAGCTATCAACAGTCATATGAAAGGAAGTCCCTGAGTCCAATATCCAAGGAAGAATAGTACCTAATGCAGAGAGGGATACAATAGATCCACCTGACTGAGGCTTAAGCTTAGTAGTAATGAGCCCTATTGAGCTGGTAGAAGAAGCAATAGCAGCCGTGTTAGTAGAGGAAGCACTAGCAGCCGTGCTACGACGAGATGAACCACGCTTGGCCCTCAACTCAACCAATAACTCAGGATGAAGCTTAAAGTAGCGCTAAGTTCTATGGCCAGGCCTCTTGCAATGAGAACAAATGAGCTCTCTAGAAGAAGAAACCATGGTAACACCAGTCTGCTAAGGGGCCGCCAGGACAGTATGAGGTAAAGACATTGGAGAGATAGCAAGTGATCAAAGATGAGTCTCCTCGGCAATTAGAACATAGAGAGCTTCAGCCATAGTAGGTAATGTAGAATGACCAAGGAGCTTAGCCCGAATGGGTTCAAACTCTGAACGAAGCCTCATAACAAAGTCAAACATAAGATTCTGCTGATCATACTTTTCTTTGGCAGCACAAGCCTTGCATCTAGAGTGAGCCAGGGGCACCACAGAGTCTAGTTGACTTGAAAAACGTGTGAAAGCATTATAGAACTTTTCTACAGTCACGTCATGCTGCTGTTGGAGACTCTAAAGGCTCTGGTTAAGAGAGAAGCGAAGAGCCTCACTGCTCTGCTGGTAGCGCTGTTGTAGATACTCCCAACATTTACCGAGCCGATGAGAGATCAATGAAGCTCATCTGAATGGATATCTCTACGCTCATGCACAGGATGCCCTTCACATGATCATCAGCAATCCTACAGGCTTGAGCAGTTGCCGGGTCTACCGCATGAAGATCAGTGGGTTCCTCATGAGGTGTGAAGCAAGACCGATCGACCTGAGAAGCATACAAATAGACGATACCCACCCACGATAGTTCTGACCATTAAGCTTGATATCTGAAGCCAAAAGAGCACCACCGCCAAGGAATGGGTCAATGGTAGCTATGATGTGAAATAGATATGTCCAAGCAGTGGCAAGCAACACTGCAAATAGAAATAGGATGGTGAGTTGGCGATGGTCCCCTCTAGATCGAGAGGAGATACAAGCACAGCCCCCTCAAGTGGCAGGAGGAGTCAATGGTGAGAGGAGGCGACAGCGTCACTAAGATCGAGAGGTCGTGCGATCCCTGTCAAGCCAAGATCAAGAGGAGGTCGCGTGATCCCTGTCAAGCCAAGATCAAGAGGTCGCGCTATCCCTGTCAAGCCAAGATCGAGAGGTCACATCCTCCTCTCATTCCATCCCTGTCAAGACAGTAGCTTCTCCCTCCTCTTAGTTGTTGAAGTCCTCACCGGCGACAAACGTGCCGGCAAAAGATACAATTGTCGGAGTGGAAGGAGGATGTTACCGTTGGATCCGGCCGAAGTGGTAGGAGTGTAGCCGAAGAGGAGGGGCGAAGCTGGCAGCGCCCAGATCCGGGCGGGGTTGACGGCGATGGCTGTCCAGGCAGGCATGGGCGTCCGGCAGAGATGCGGACGACCAGGCGGCCTGGCACGGGTGCAGACGACCAGGAGGCGACCCGGTGCAAGCAGGCAGTAGTCAAAGACTGTTGGATCTGGCCGGTGGACGAGCGCAGCCGAAGAGGATGGCCAGATCCTACGGGATCTGGTGCGACACCGAATACGTGGGGTCTGGATGAGGGGTTGTGCCACTGGGCTGAGAAGAAGAGGGGAAGACAGGAAGAGCAAAGTGAGCATGAGGTGAGAAATGAAGTAACCATAACTTGGGGTTGAGGAGGCCCTGAATTTTATAGCAACATGTCCAGAGGTGTAAATAGCTGTAGTATACACCAATAAACATGAAAGACGTAAATGTTAAGGCCTTTCATCAACAGTTATGGGCAAACTGGTAAAAAAACATAACTAATGGAAAGTTGATGCCATAGCCTGTAATGACATTTTACCACCTAAAGGAAGTTTTGGAGTGATATTTTTACTAACATGGCCTCCTTGGTGGCATTTTCCCAAATTATAAAAATCTGAAGTCGTATTATCCAAATTTCAGAATAAATTAACATTGCTGCGGCATTAGCCAATTGCACAGAAAGTATCCATGTGGGTAGAATTTAAGGTACACATACCACTGGCTTTAGCAGTTCTTCCATGATTTCTTGTGCCTGCCTCAATCTTGTATCAATGGTATTTGCTGGTAACTCAGCCTCGATTAAGACATGCAGTGGATCATTTAGATGCTCATAGCCAGGTTTTCCTTTTAGCTTCTCCTCCTGCAGAAATCAAAGAAAAGATTTGCAACTGTGTATTCTTGGGGGAAATAACAGAAGAAAAAACATGGACATGGAGCAATAGGAGCTGAAATTTGTGAGTAATCTCTAAAATATGACATGGAGAAAAGGCTGGTTCCTAATTATCACAAAATTGATGTAACAACATTAACAAGAGGCAAGACTGGCTTTCAAAAGAGTGGATACAAAGCCATATGCCTTGCGAGCAGAGACTACTACAATACTAGTTAAGACTGATAAATGATATATGGATAGAAGTGAGAAATTCATTTCCACATATTGTTACCTCTGAAAACAAAAACAAAATTTAAGATTAGAACAACACATCCGTCCAGAAAATGCAGCAAATACATTACTCAGTTGTACCATTGTTACAAGGTACTAAGTGTCTTAGTCACAGGATGGTGGGGTAAATCACAGAAAACGGATGCAATTTCTTAGATAGATGGCTCTTGTAGAGTTAGACAATATATGTTAAGAGCTCTACTATTTGCACAAATAAAGACTTCTATTAGTTTTTCGGAGGAATAGCTAATAGGTGGTACAGTGGCCAGGGAGCCCACCTGTTAAGAGTGTTTCTGCAAACACTTCAAATGCTTGTGATAATGTAAAAGTCAATTGCCTATAATTAAACGTTAGCATCAAAATGACACAGCATCAAGCATAAATCAACATGCTAAACACAACGTAGAAAGATTTCAAATTTTCCTTCTTTATTCTTTATCAAATCTTCCAGTAGTAATATTTCCTTCCCAGTCGACCTACCAGAAGGGAAAAAAAACCAAACGAAGATATGACAAAAATTCTATTGTCAAGGTAAGCTGTAGTACACTATGCCCCATTGGGTGTTGTGTTTCTCAGGGTCCTCTTCATGGTAGGATGTTGACCTTGAGCAAACTAATCTGTCACTCTGTCCCATGCAAACTGATGAGCAGGCACTATAAAATCTGCCTTGAAAAGTATAAAATTGCCTTGAATCTACCTATATGTTGGCCATCAAAACAGTAGGTATTTTGTGTTTTTCATCTTATGTATTAAAATTTCTGATCATGTTAGGCAGACATTTGAAGATCAGAATTCAGAAATATTAAATGGAAATACTAATTCAGCATCAGAGATTGATAATTGGAATTTCTAGTCAAGCAAGAAAGCCAAAGAGGCGACTAGTTCAAAAGAGTTCAGTAAAGGGAATTAGATTAAACATAAAAATGAAATTTCTTGACCTAACAAGCTTTAAAAGTTTGGTAAATTTAATATAACATAAATTACTAAGTATATTACTGCGATGTATTTGAATATTACAGAAATTTTATTACCTTGTCTGTATCTTTGATGGAACCTTTCCCTCTAATGAAAACACGGCAACCAGTTGATGCTTCAACCCGCTTTAGAGAATTACCCCTTGGTCCTAGAATGCGTCCCACAAAATTGAACTGGAGCAAAGTGAAAATTGAACATATTAAAAGCTGCAAACATTGTTGACTATTCTGTGTTGAAGGTTATTGCACAAGTTGGCGAAGGCATACATTAGGGTAAGCATCAACTGGAACCTCCAAGCGTATGATCTTCTTGACGATATAAGAGCCAGGACTTGGCGGTGCTCCTTGCCAGTCCATACTTGTACCAGGAGGAGGAAAGCCTAACCTCTGCTATATATAAAAAAGTTCATTAGAATTTTTGACAAGGACACATCCTGAAGAATGTCAGCAGCAGAACATGCTAACAATGATAGAGAGCTTTCATGATTTTATATCTTCCATCAAAGCAAAATGTTCCAGAATTGTAAGCTGAAAATAATGAAACATTGAATAGCAAAAGAAGGCTCTTGAAGTGATTAAAATATGTAAAAGAGGAAGTTTGTTTCAATGATTAATTTCTTATGCCTACCTCTTGGTGTAGCCCACTCCAAGGACCAAAGCCATTGCCATGTAGGTTAGGCCGCACAATTGGTGAAGACATAGGACTGGGACTTCTATACCGACGCCTGTCAAAATCGCTGAATCCATGGTCGTGGACCACGCTTGATACCCGCATTATTTCTAAATAACAGAAAGTCGGAAGTGGAGGAGTAGACAAAGCTATTTCTTAGAATGGGAACTTTATATTTTGCTATGAAATGTCAGCGTTAAACGTTAGTCATAAATCACAATCAAGTCGTATGTGCCTTACGAGCAACATTTACAGGAAAACAAAAGTAAAAATGAAGAAGTATGTGCAGATAGATATTACATCATGCAAATATTTGTTCCTTCTAGAATCAGTGGTGGATCCAGAGCATCATACATTCATACTTGTGGGAACAAATATATAATTACAGTTGGGTCTATTACTATAAATTTTTATAGTGTAACGGATTTTGTCATAAATACATATAAATAGTGGCAAAGGATTCTTCAATTAAAAAAAAACCAAAAGAAGCCAACATATTTAATTTTTAAGACCCGAAACAAAAAGGAGAAAGCCCTTTTTCAGACGTAGCGCTGCACGAATTTAGTACCTCGATCGTTGGTACAACAAAAGGGTAACATAATTGGGGAGATCCAGTCGTTCAATTTCTGTAAGCAATGCCTGGTCCCTGTTTCTAAATCCTGCTACCTTACAGTAAAGTGCAGTTCCTTTAGCAAAAAGTTTAATCAGCATTCCAAAAAAAGGCCGGTCAGGCCTTGTAAAAAGGCTGTATGAAAGGAAAAGGCAATCTTTTCAGTTTGATTGTTGCAAAATGGCCAGATTGAAAGATTACAATGGTTAAAAGTATTGCATACACGGTTAGCATATTCAGCCTGTTTACTCAGGTTGAAAGGTGGGCTGGGTTTAAAAAAGAAAGGAGGCAGACTCCGCACATTTTAAAAAAGATGTATTTAATGTTTGTGGACACTTCCTTAACACTCTGGTCTATATAAATGTAAGAAAGATGTGATATGTTTTCCTTGCTATATGTTATGGTCTATGATCCCAGTGATGTACGGCAGTAAGCGTGTGAACAGTAAATGGTACTGTAGCATGCGAGTAGTATCCATATGGTACTGTAGCGATGCTGTCTATTTGGATATTTTAAAGTATTGGCAGCATATCGTGGATTAAGATTATAATAGTTAGTTTTCTTATTATTTGGATTTATTTCCTTTTAGATTTATTCCATGTATTAGATATTAGTTTCCTTAATATAGAGATAGGTTTCTTCTCTATAAAAGGGGCATCACTGAACATATTATCATCAAGCAATGAACAATCAAACAAGTCTCTAGTCTCCCTCTTCTTCTAAAGTCAAACCTCAGAGTCTCTCAACTACATCAGGGAAGAGCCCTGCCGGTGGCTAGATAAGGGCGAGCACCCTACTCTAAGTCCTTGGATCCGTACCACAACATTTAGTATTAGAGTCAACTACTGCTCTGCCATTCATGGCAAGCAGCAGGGGTTTTGATCCCATGAAGGCCCGAGCTCCATGATTCCACTACCTAGGACTTCCGACCTTCGATGGCAAGGAAGACCAACAACTCTCTGATCGCTGGTCTTTCTTTGCTTATTGTGTTTTTCTTGGTGGTTCTCTCATCGCTTGAAAGACTAAGAAGCATACAGTAATTTCTCGTTCGAGTACTGAGGCTGAGCTGCAAGCTATGGCTTTGTTGACTGAGGAGGTTACTTGGCTACGGTGATTACTTAAGAATTTTGGTGCTTCTGTTTCTACACCGACTCCTCTTTTGTCTGACAGTACATGTGCTATTAGTATTGCTAAATATCCGGTGAAGCATGAGCTTACCAAGCATATTGATATTGATGCTTCCTACATGCAGACATAGGTGTAGGACCAGGTTATTACTTTTCAGTATGTGCCTTCAGAGTTTCAGTTGGTAGACTTCTTCACAAGGGCACAGACTAGAGTTTAGCACAGCTTCTATCTTTCCAAATTTCATGTTGTTGATCCACCATAATTTTAAGGGGGGTGTTAGATGTGTATTATACATGTGTATTTTCCCTGTTGTATAAGGAGTTATCTGCATATATGCTATACCTATACGTGCATATATACTGGCTCATTGGCCTCATGATGAATACAAGCACCATTCACAACATTTATATTTGGTTGTATGGTTGTGACAACCATCATATAAGCCATGTTGCAACTATTGCTAGCATGAATCAAAGAATTTTAGCCTTAAAAAGGGAACAGTTTCCTAAAGCTCTAATGTGGCAAGCAATATTGTGCCTTGAAAGCATATGGTTTAGACAAATATGTCGCTCACCAAAAGGTTGATATGCCACTAATGCAGAAAGATCATAATAGAACCTGATCAAACAAGATTTTAATGTTGTTCACTAAAGCAAGGACAACATTTTTCAGCATCCCAACAGAGAAAGAAGAATACAGAAACAACTCCAGTAGTAGTTAATAGTTCCACAGTATTTAGCCTTTCAAAGGATCTTCAAAAATGAATGAACACACTCTTTATATCAAGCAAACAATCGACAATACGTGGTGCAGTGCAAAACTTCCTGATATTAGTCGCACCGTATCTACAATGTGCATGCCGTTGTCTGATGGTGATGCAATGAACAAATGCTGGCATTCCAGATATAAACCTTTGCTGCCACTGGCTCTATCACTTGTTTGTTACTGATGCTAAGATAAATTCTCAATTGAGCATCTCATTATCACAAGTCGCAAGACATCGAAAATCTACACTCTTTAGTGGCAAAATCGAATGGCAATCCCCAAAATGCTGCAGTAAGGCTTAATACAACTGCTCTATACCATTCACCGATCATCTCATCTCGCTTGTCCAAGAAACATCGCAAGATAAATCAAGAGGGCAACTCATATTAAGCAATCCTAAAAATGCGGCAGTAAGGCTTAACACGATTGCTCTATACCATTCACCGATCATCTCATCTCGAGGGCAACTCATATTAAGCAATACCCAAAACACGGCAGTAAGGCTTAATACGATTGCTCTATACCATTCATCGACCATCTCATCTCGCTAGTCCAAGAAACATCGCAAGATAAATCAAGAGGGCAACTCGTATTAAGCAATTCCCAAAATGCGGCAGTAAGGCTTAATACGATTGCTCTATACCATTCACCGATAATCTCATCTCGCTTGTCTAAGAAACATCGCAAGTTGAATCAAGAGGGAAACTAGCCAACTCTATCCAAACATCGCACAGACCATCGCTCGAACACATAGGCTGCGGAAAAATAAGCAGCCGCCCAAGCATTGGAGTCACGCGATTCCCCAGTCCCGATTGCCAAAAAAAAAATCCCCCCTCTCTCTCACATGCAAAATTTTTCTCACCAATCTGCAAGGAACAGTAGGCAAGAGATCAAAAAGATCTCACCTTGGTTCAACAGCCGGCTGCATGTGGGCAGCACCTGCATGAACGGTCCCAGCTTCTGATGCTCAGCAAGAAGCTCGGCCAAGTACTGACTGCAAAGAAGCCAAGGATTGCATCGTCATAACATCAATCAATCGAAAATAGGCAAGCAAAAAAAGAAGAAAAAGAGAACAATCTTTGGATCAAGAATCAGCAAGAAACAATCCAAGAATCGCTCGGAAATCCTCGGCGATGCGGTACCTATCAGCGTCAGGGTTGCTCCTAATCTGGGGCGAGAGGGTTCTTGCAGGGGAGAAACCCTGGCTATAGAGCCCTGACATGGTGGCGGCCGAGAGGGAGAGAGAGAGCTGTGTGAGAGGAGGGTGATGTGATGATAGAGAGAGGAGAGAGAGGGGGACCCAGAAGACGGAGGAGATGGGATGTGGGAAGCGTGAGGTGGTAGGAAGGTTTTGCTGCTTCAGGGTGCACAGCCTGCGGGGAATTCTGCCTAAAGAGAGGCTGCTCAAGTAGACAGAAAAAGGCCTAACGGCTGCCTGCCCTCTCTCTCATGTGATGCGAGGAAAAACCCTGCTTAACCGCTTAAGGCTGGCAGCCATAAAAACCTTTTTTTTTTGCATAAGCCAAATAAATGGACGAATTAAATAAATAGTATTGGTTTTATAGGTAAATTCTTGAGCAATGTCAGTAGTCGACGAGAGAGAGAGTGAAGCATTCTCTTGGCTAGCTGTAAGCGATGAATCGGACGCTCCTTTAGCAGTTCGAGGATTCATATATTTCAATTTTGGGCGGTCGTCCCAATGCTCCACTGACTCCAATCCATAGTTTGTTCTTATTCGTCGAGGCAAGCTTTTAGGATAAGAAGCATATGGAGATGCAATTGGTCTTCATAGGCCAATGGAGATGCCACATCTCTTCCCTGTATGTCCCTCTTGCATCAGTTGATCGTTTTCCAATCAATTCCAATCAGCAAATGAACAGTACCCGCAAGCAACATGACGTTGCTTCCATTAGAAACAAGTTTCAACGCTTACTACTGTACTGGATGTCAGGGGCGCATCATGTGCACACACACCCACCCTTGTGCACCCACACACTTAGGGTGTGTTTGGTTCGTGGATGGAGGTTGCATCGTATATCCTGGATGAGTGGATGCAGGCTGAGTGGAATCGTATTTCAGAAAAAGAAGATGTTTGGTGAGGCTGTATGAGCGGATACAAAAAAACTGAGATGCTGTTTGGTTGTCTGTATGAGCGGATGCAGTCTACCAAACCTGAGAGGCTGACACGTGGGACCGCATAAGATACACTGCATCCACTCATCCAGGATGGCTAGTGAAGCTCATTTTGAGCGTATCCACCCATCCAGGATGAGGGCGTATTTTTGCATCCGCTCATACAGGCTGTATCCGCTCATACAGGCAACCAAACAGGCTCTTTCTCAGATTATACGGATCCACCCATCCAGAACGAAGGAGATTCAGGCAACCAAACACACCCTTAGGGAATTTCGGCCGTCAAAATTCATCCGACGGTACAGATCAACGTGCGTTCCTATAGGATCGTATACCGTAGTTAGAGAGAATGAATGATTGCCTTCACGTTTTGGTATCTGAAAACAAATCTCAAACCAAAAGAAAAACAATCTAACGTACCAGATGTAGATTTTGACCACAAGGTGCTCGACTGCTCGCTCGACCGCTCTCTTGACCTCTTTGCTCGTGCTCGATGAAGGTTTCGCCTGCTTGGTGTTTGACCGCTCGCTCGACTGTTCGCTTTGCACATACTCAAAATCTTCGACACCGGAAGCAGAACCACTCGATCACCTTTGCCTTCGAGTAAACAGCACCTTTGAGTAGACGTGCTTGGCCTGCTCTCCCTGCTGATACTCTGGGCGACGATCGAGTAGACGACTCGGCGTGCAATCAAGTCAACAGAGGGATGTTGTCTCGCCACGCACAACTCTTCATGGAACAAGTCGAAGACAATGTCTAGAAAAACACACTGCTGGCGCCAACTAACTTTTCTGGAACATATCTAATCTTTATTTCTGAATCATGATTGGTGACTACAAAGTGCTCTCACAGCACCCCTCAAACCCTAGCACAAAAGCTTTATCTCTAAAGCCGTCTCAAAGCCACACCTTAACTCTTAACCTCTCTCTCCTATTTATATACTAGAGCCCCAAATCGTGTCCTCATCAAATACGGACACGAAATCCTATCATCTTTTCCGAAAATCAAGGGATCCGAAACTCTTCCAAACACGGGTTTTCCAATATCTCTAAACCTTCTATGTTATAGACTCCTTCCATAACTTCTCCAATCTTATCATGTGACAAAGCCTCCAGGACCGCATCTCCTGTAGCTTCTCCACGTATCAACCACCTTTGATCTCCACGTGCTCCAGTGTGAGCCCGACCACCTCGCGTGGCATCCTCGACCGCCTGGACCTCAGATTTTCCTATCATGGTCCTGGTCCTCCTCGTCATCGACCATGACCATCTCCTCGCCCAACCTGCACATGCAAAGACCAAAGAACATTTTTTGCGGCACAACTTCCTTCCAACTTGACTGACATTAGTCCGCACACGCATATCACACTCTTAACCATCAATAAACACAAACCAAATCATCCACAATCTCAATATCCAACCTTTCCAAAAATCAGTCTAAGACCACTCAGAAAGATTAGTCTGATCGCCATGCATAAGCCGGTCAGACCACTGGCCCAACAAGTACTCAAAAACCACGAGTACTCGGAGTACTCGAAGATCACTAGAATTGAAGTACTCAAAGTCTACAAGTACCGACCATCAAGCCTACGGCAACCAATCATAAAAGCCTGTGACTATCGACCAGCAAAATCTATAACTACCGATCACAAAGTCTAAGACAACAGATCGTCAAGCCTACCACTATGACAATAGACCGTGAAGTCTATGACTATGATAATACTCTGCGAAGTTTACGACTATGACAATAGACTGTGAAGTCTATGACTATGAGAAAGCATTGTAGCTACGACCCCTGACTGGTTACTGTAGCTCTCTATATCATCACAGATCACGGTCGACTCCTTCGGCTACCGACCATGGTTGTAGTCTGCTGATCGACCAATCCAACACAAAGCTCTACTATCAATTGTTCACTGTATCTCACGACTGGTTCAGTGTTGCATATGACTCCTTCACTGTTGCACACGACCAGTCACTGTTGCATACAACTTGTTCCTTGTAGCATACGACCGATACACTGTAGTTTCGACTGGTTCACAATAGCTTATGACTAATTCATTGTTCAAGGTCGAAGCTTACCGATTATTGTCGTGGTTGTTCTGCCGTGATTGAAATGACGTGGTCGAAGCCTACCGTGATCGACATGCTGTGGTCATTCTGTCATGATCGACATACCATGCCCGATGACCAGACCAATTAGAAAGATCACAATGAAATATCACATGGAAAAGTGAAAGTCTAAAAGTGAAGCAAACTTTAAGTCCACATGAGCTAGCAGTTTCATATAGCAACATATTGCTCCGTACTCAAGTCTTAAGCATGTGGTATGCTTGTAGCATGCTTTTTTCATGATGGCATACTTCTTGTAGCTTAGCATACTTCTTTTAGATGGTGGTATGCTTAAAGCATACTTATTTTCATTTTTGCATTTATTGTGTTTTTTCTTTTTGTTTAACTATGGCACGCTTGAAGCATACATCTTTTCAACTTTCTCATTCTCATCATTTTTTATAACATGCCAACTTGTGTGAACATAAAAAGATTGCAATATGAAACATACGAGCTTCATAGCTAAGATTTAAAATAAGACTCAGAATCAAGCTAATCTTTTTATATGAACATCATAAAGTACTATCTATAATCAATCTAGATAAAGTATTCTACCATATCATATTTTAGTTCAACTATAGAAAAATAATTTTAACCAGTTATGATCAAAGCTACATAACATATGAGTAAATATGATAAAGACAGCTCTACTACTCATTTGATTTCAATAACTTGGATTTGATGTATTATTTGACAAGTATAATAAATAAAGCTTCTGAAACTTTTAACATCAAGCTCCCCCTCAGAATAATCCCTTAGGATGCAGCACACCCAAAATACTTCGCAGAAAGTGCCAAACAAGAAGAATCAAATAAATTTGAGAGAATACGAGCAATCTAAAAAATAAAATTTGACAAGGTGTAGAATAACATCACCCTTCCTACATGGCCTTCTCAGTAGGTGAAATATCTTGGAAGCCATCAAACAAAGTTGAGAACCATCAAGTGTTCCAGTCAAGCAATGATGTGAAAGACTGGAACCCAATCAAACATATGTCCTCCATCCCACGTTAGCTGGTCTTATATCACAAAAAACATCGGCCTCACAATATTGTGACACATGACGAATAGGAGCAACAATAGGCAACGATAACGATTTAAGTGAAGAGTTAGCCTGAGAGACCATGCGGTCGTGACTCCATGTGAATGATGAGTATTTGACGTTGGTCTAAGTGAGTCGAGTTTGGTTTGCGTAGTTCGGAGTCGAGTCGTTGCATGGTGCAGTCGGGCTCGGTCGGACTTGGTCATTCCTGGTCGTATGGGTTTATGTTCATATTTAGATGATTCGACAGGTTTGGACTTCATTATGGTAAGTATTATGGTATTTACGCTTTTATGTATCGAGCGGTGCTATTTGATATGTTCTTTGTCTGTGTGGCTGCAGGACATCGGGTGGAGTCGTGGCGAGACACGTGGACCGGACTAGGCGCAGGTGGCGCTGAGGTCAGAATGGTCGGGATGTGTCGAAGACGACGTAGACTCGAGGTGGTTGCGAGGCGTGCGAGGCAAGGAGCGCGGAAGCTTCCCGGAAGGTGCAGGAGGGGCGAATCGGGAAATTCGCGAGGCTGCACAAGCGGGAGCGGGCGCCGTTGGATTTAGCAGGCGTAACGGGGCGGAGACCCGTTAGCCAAGGCTATAAATAGGATTGAGGGGCTGCATGCCCACTGGAGCATTTTGGAGGGAATTAGGGTTAGCTCTAGTCAAAAGAGGCTTTAGGAGTTGGTTTTCCTTTAGTCTTTAGTGGTTGGAGAGGCAGAGTCTGGTGCTCCCTCTGTCCCCTACGATGTGTTCTAGGTGAGAGTGTTGTGTTCTTCCTCCCTCCATGGATATGTGTGTGTGTTCTTGAGTTGAGGTGAGGGAGAGGATGAGTTGAGAGATTGTAATCCTTCCTTTGTATCAAGACGGGGTATCGGGACTCGCCTGTATTCGCTATGATTCAAGAAATGAATGAAATCTGAAGTTTTACTCCCGAGCTCCTGTTCTGTTCTTAGTTTCTCCATTTTGATGATTTCTTGATTTTCGTTGTTTTGTGTTCTTGCTTGCTGGAGAGTGCCAAAATGGGTTGCTATGATATGGGTGATGCTCAAAAGCCATTTGGCTACTTAATCCCAAGAGCAAACCTTGTTTGATTCTCAGATTTCCCTTTTGAGGTGCTCTGTTCCTTTCTGCAGGTTCTAGAGTTTAAGGTGCTTTGTGATTCCCTTTGAGAGTTGAGCTAATTTTTGGTCTGATTAATCCTCTTGCTATTGCTAACATATTTGCAAAATCTTATTAGCAAAGGATTTGAGACCATGGAGTAATTCAAGTTCTTTTGCTCTCTCTGTAAGTTCATTTTTATTTCTAGGGTTTGGTGGAATTCTTGATTCCTTTGGAGAGATGGCATGAAATTTGATCTGGATTATCCCCTTGCTATTGCTAATATATTCTCATAATTTCATGAGCAAAGGTTCAGCTAATTGGGAGTAATTTGGATCTTAAGGTTGGCTCTGTAATATTCAGGTTTTTCAGGTTTGTTCAGTTGCAGCCCCATCTCTTCATTTCTTTTGGTTTTGGTCTGCATCTTATTCTCCTTGAGGTCAATAGCATATTTAGGTTGCATCCTTGAATCATTGACTTGAGAAGAGAGGCATTTGCGCATGCAATTTCTCAGTTTAATGTCTGCAGCTTCCTTCTTTTATTTGTGCTATCAGATGTTTGCTTTCGGGTACAGCGTGTACTCTCTAGAAAACCTGTTTTCGGCTGACTGCAGCTTATATGTTCTCTGCTTGCCGATTGGACTTGTAGTCTAGTTTTGGAAGTCCAAATTAAATCGGGTATACTACTGCAGTTCAGCCGGCCTCAAGCTTTGCCATTTCCTTGCCGCTCTGATTTTTTTTTTGCAGTCAATAGCCTCTGATTTTATGCTTCTCTCTTCTCATTGTTGTTTGGATTAAACTCTCGATCCTTTATCTCAAAAAGGCAGCAGTGAACAATTCCTCATTTCAGTTTTTATTCCCTCTTGGGTACTTACTGTTCTTGTTATTTTCAGCAAGTAGTATATGCGGCAAGCCTTTCTTTTGGATCTTTGCTTTCCTGATCCCCATTTTTCTCTCTCTCTCGTCAAGCATTGGAAGCATGCTTTAGTTGTCTTCCTTTTTATTGTTATTCTGACTTTGACCATTTTGCATGCGATCCAAACGGACTTATTTTCAGATGAAATTTTTGCTGGTTAATCCCTGATTTATGCTGGATTTTTGGGTATCGCATGCGTTCCAAGTTTCAGCATAATTATTTTTATGTGAGTTGCTCTGTTTCTGCAATATCTGTGTACGAATTCTCGGGGCGTTTTTTTTGTGAACGACATTCACCCCCCCTCTGTCGCCATTTCGGTCCTACAATTGGTATCAGAGCCGGTTAGCTCTAATTCATAGATCTTAACCGGTCTCAAGAGCCATGGCGACGGACAAGTACTCCACCAAGCCGCCCGTTTTCGATGGCATGGATTACCCCTTCTGGAAGAGCCGAATGGAGACATACATCCAGGCTCAGGGGTACGCTATCTGGCGGAAGGTGAAAGTACGGTTTGCTGTTCCTGCCGATGAGGACATCAATGTCGGCAACATGGCTGATGTCGAGGCGAATGCTAAGGCAAGGAACATCATAATCCAGGGGTTGAGCAGAAGCGAATTCGATCGCATCTCTCACCTGCCGTCCGCCTACGATATCTGGGTGACCCTCGACGCATACCATGAGGGCACCACCCAGATCAAGACGGTACGACAGGACCAGTTCAAGCGAGAATACAACAAATTCGAGATGCTTGCTGGTGAGTCCCTAGATGAGTGCTTCGCTCGCTTCCACAAGATCCTGAGCAGCCTCCGAGCGGTTGGTCTCACATACCCCGACTCGGACAACGCTCGTCAGATGCTTGCGGCACTCGATCTGCGTGTGTGGGAGATGAAAGTGACCACCATCAAAGACACGACAGACCTCTCGACCTTGACTCTTGACGCGCTGTACTCGCGCCTCAAGACTCACGAGATTGACGTTGTCTCTCGTAGGTCGAAGTCACAGTCGATGGCTTTGGTCACCGATCCCAGTTCTGCTTCTGGTCTCTCTTCTGATTCTTCTTGCGGTTTTTCCCTCGCTGCTCTCTGTGACATAACTGATGATCAGTTAGAGCAGCTTGCGGATGATCAGCTGGCCCTCCTAGCCCGAAGGTTTTCACATGCCTACAAGGGTAGGAGAGACAGAAAGAGAGGAGGACCCGTGATTTGCTTCGAGTGTGGTGGCCCCAACCACATTCGGGCAAACTGCCCCAAGCTGGAGAAGGGCAAGAACGACTACGGCGGTTCGAGCAAGATCGACTACACCGACAAGAACCGCAACAAGAAGCCTCCAGCTCCGACGCCGGGAAAGAAGAAGTTCCGCAACTTCGGGAAGGCCAAGAAGCTCTTCCACCGCGTCCTCACCGCCTTCGACGACCTCGACCTCAGCGAGGTGGAGGGATGGAGCGACGACGACGGGACGGGTGACCAAGAGCACAAGGATGGCGGCAACGACTTCTCCGGCATGTGCTTCATGGCCCTCGAGGGCGAACTCAGCGACAGCGAGCTGTACTCCGACTCGGATGAGGTACTCCCTTCTTATGACCAGCTAAATGATGCTTTTCTTAAGCTAGGTGGATTTCATGCTAGAGCTAGGTCTAGGTGTACCGAGTTAGAGAAGGAAGTAGATAGACTGTCACGGGAGATTACTTCACTTACATCTGCTCCCTCCCGTGACGACTGTGATACATGCTGTGCCTTGCTTGATGACATGGAGAAATTAAGGACCTCTCATGATAGTGTGTCCTCCGAGCTTGATATTGTTAAGGTGGAGAATGTTAGTCTGCTTGCTGAGTTAGAGTTGAGTAGGATGGCTGTTACCCTACTTACTACTGATGAGACTACTTCTCCCACCTCATGTGAGGATAAGGACATTGCTGCTAGAGGACCTTATGCCATGCTCCTTGATCTGCCCGAGTCTTGTGAAAATTGCAATAACTTGAAGATGAACCTAAAACGGGCAGATCACAAGATTGCTGAGTTGAGTGCTTCTTTACTTGAGCCTATTGATTCATGTTTGAATTGTCCAAAGTTAACTGCTGAACTTGAATCTGTCTCAAAACAGTTTCAAGAAATGATTGACAACAACAAGAAAATAGCTCAGTATGCGACTAAGGATCCTGTTAGCTCACCATGCATTAGTTGTGATAAACTAAAACTTGAACTCGTTGCTTTGAATGACAAATGTGTGAAGCTAACTAAGGACTTACTAGAGAAGCCACAATCTGGTTGTGATGTGATTGATGGTGTGGGGGAGAAGCCCCAGGGTAAGGATGAGACGCTTAGAGACGCGAACCAACCTGCTAGTAGTAGGACTGTCCCCTCAGAGTCGGTTGTGCGTGCACAAGCCATTCTTTCCTCTACTGTTGGTTCTTCTTCTGCTCCCTTATCTCCTGCTGTTCCCTCTTCTCCCTGCTCTTCTTGCACCTCTCTCTTTCGGGAATGTCAGTATCTTATGAACACTCTCGAGAGATTTGTAGGAGGCAAGAAGAAGCTTAATCTTATTCTAGACCAGTCCAAGATTTGCAGATTTAATCAGGGTCTAGGATATGACTATTATGAGGATATGAGGAAGCATCCACCTGCTGTGCTCAGACCCATAGCACCAGGTGTGATCGAGACCGAGCTCAGGACCGAGAAAGTCCAATTTAAGTCAGCGGGCTATGTCCAGGGGATTTCTGACAGCAAGGTGATTGCACCTGCTGCTTCGGCCTCTCAGAAGGCGAAGCCTGACCGTGCTACTTCTACCTCTCAGAGGATGAAGTATCACTGCACCTTCTGTCAGAAGGATGGACACACGGTTAATCGATGCTTCAGGCGCGCCAAGATCGCGCGTAGAGACCGTGTTGAGTCTCCTAGGCGTATTCAGGGTCAGCCCCAGATCCTGAGTGCACCTAGGACCAGCACGAGGTCTAGGTTTACTGCTGTTGATGGGTTTGGGCAGCATCGAGGACTTGGTTTTTCTGAGTCTTCTGTTTTTCGTCCTCATGCTGCTCCTGCTCATGACTCCCGCCGTCCTGAGGGTACATCTCGTTTCCCCCGTCGAGACAGTTACCCGCGGCGTGTTCAGCGTGTTGCCGGTGTTCCGACTCGCTCTCCCGTAGCAGTCGGACCCCGCAACAGCTTCAGGTCTACTCACAGACCTTCTGCTGCGAGTGACAGAGAGCGTAGGGTAGATAGAGGTCAGTCGTGCTTGACTACTTCATCTGCTCGACGTGTTGTTCAGTATTGGGTGCCAAAATCACTCTTGATTTACCCCAGTACTGAGACTTTACTCTCTGTTTGACTCAGGTTCGCCGGGCAGGGAAGAGAAAGGTTTGGCTTGTAGACTCCGGGTGTTCACGACACATGACCGGAGACTCCCGTTGGTTTTCTTCCCTTGCCCGTGCTCCAGGTGATGAGACGATCACCTTTGGAGATGCTTCATCTGGGCGTGTCATCGCCAAAGGTACAGTGCGCATTAATGATTCTTTCATTTTGAAAGATGTTGCCTTGGTTAGTAAGCTACAGTACAATTTGCTTTCAGTTTCTCAGCTTACCGATGACGACTTTGAGGTGAGCTTTAAGAAAAACAATTGCAAAATTCTTGATTCTTCGGGTAGTCTGGTTTGCGGGATTTCTCGTTTTGAGAGGATCTTTCGTGCTGATTTTTCTGAGTCTTCTGGTGATCCTCTCAGGTGTTTAGTTGCCTCAGAGTCCCGTGATTTGACCTTCTGGCATAGGAGACTTGGTCATATTGGATTTGACCATTTGACCCGAGTTAGCGGCCTCGATCTCATTCGTGGTCTGCCGAAACTCAAGATGGTCAAAGATCTTGTTTGCGCTCCATGCCGGCATGGCAAGATGGTTGCCGCTTCTCATCCTCCGGTTACAGTTACTATGACCGATGCACCGGGACAGCTGCTCCACATGGACACAGTTGGACCAGCTCGAGTGCAGTCAGCAGGAGGGAAGTGGTATGTTCTTGTTGTGGTCGATGACTTCTCGAGGTATTCTTGGGTGTTTTTCTTAGCCTCGAAGGATGAGACGTTTTCACATTTCCGAGGTCTTTTCAGTAGGCTTTCTGTAGAGCTCCCAGGTGCCTTACGAGCGATCCGCAGTTACAATGGCACGGAGTTCAAGAATTCCTACTTTGAGAGTTTCTGTGGTGAGACAGGTGTAGAGCATCAGGTCTCCTCTCCGCACGTCCCACAGCAAAATGGCGTCGTGGAGAGGAAGAACCGTACCTTGGTCGAGATGGCCAGGACGATGCTCGATGAGTACTCTACACCTAGGAAGTTTTGGGCTAAGCTATTGCGACCGCGTGCCATGTTTCGAATCGAGTTTTTCTTCGGGCACACTTGCACCGCACTTCTTATGAGTTGAGATACGGGCGAAAGCCCAGCGTCTCTCATTTTCGTGTGTTTGGTTGCAAGTGCTTTATTCTGAAGTCCGGGAACCTAGATAAGTTCGAGTCACGTTCTTGTGATGGGATCTTTCTAGGTTACTCGCCTTCTTCGCGGGCTTATAGGGTCTGGAACTGCGAGTCTAGCAAAATGGTAGAGACCTGTGAGGTGACCTTTGACGAGGCCAGTCCGGGGACTAGGCCTGATATCTCAGGTTCTTTAGAGCAGTCCGAGACCATCTTCGTGGATGACGAGGACGATGGAGATGAGGGTTGTCTACCCGATCCAGTCCCTTATCCACCCCTTGAGGTGCCGTCTTCCACCGCACCTCCAGGTGATCAGCCTATGCCTTCTGCTTCCTCTGGAGCTAGTGGCTCTGTTCCTACCTCGTCAGCTCACGAGGTAGAGGCCACTTTTTCATCTCATCCTGGACCTCCCCGACATATCCAGAAAAGGCATCCTTCTGAGCAGATGATTGGAGACCTGTTCGAGCGTGTTACCCGCTCAAAATCTGGCTTATCTCAATTCTGTCTCCATTCTGCTTTCATTGCCTCCTTTGAGCCCAAGGATGTTTCTCATGCTCTTTCTGACGAGTCTTGGGTCAATGCCATGCATGAGGAGCTAGAAAATTTCGAGAGAAACAAGGTCTGGTCGCTTGTCGAGCCCCCGCGAAGTCACAATATTATTGGGACTAAGTGGGTGTTCAAGAACAAGCAGAGTGAGGATGGAGTGGTTATTCGAAACAAGGCTAGACTGGTAGCTCAGGGGTTTTCCCAGGTTGAGGGTCTAGACTTCGAGGAGACCTTTGCCCCTGTAGCTCGACTTGAGGCCATTAGAATCCTGCTTGCCTTTGCAGCTTCTAAGGGTTTCAAGCTCTACCAGATGGACGTCAAGAGTGCCTTCCTTAATGGCGTTATTGAGGAAGAAGTTTACGTCAGACAGCCTCCAGGTTTCGAGAACCCCAAATACCCACACCATGCCTTCAAGCTTTCCAAAGCGTTGTATGGACTTAAGCAGGCCCCCAGAGCTTGGTATGAGAGGCTTAAGTCCTACTTGTTGAGTCATGGGTTTGAGATGGGTAAAGTAGACAAGACTTTGTTTATCCGTAGGCTTGGTAGTGACCTTCTGCTCGTCCAAATCTATGTCGATGACATCATCTTTGGCGGCTCTTCCCATGCTCTAGTTTCTCAGTTCTCGGATGTCATGAGCACCGAGTTTGAGATGAGCATGATGGGTGAGTTGACTTTCTTCCTTGGCTTCCAAATCAAGCAGTCTCGGGAGGGTACTTTTCTACATCAGGGCAAGTACACTCGTGACCTCCTGAGACGCTTCGATATGAGTGATGGGAAGCCGGTGTCAACTCCGATGGCTTCTACGGCCTATCTTGACCCAGATGAGGATGGCGAGCCAGTTGATCAGAAAGAATACAGAAGTATGATCGGCTCCCTTCTTTACCTCACTGCCTCGAGACCAGACATACACTTCTCAGTGTGTCTGTGTGCTCGTTTTCAGGCTTCTCCTCGCGTATCTCACCGCCAGGCGGTGAAGCGCATCTTTCGGTACCTTCGAGCTACCATTGACTATGGTATCTGGTACTCTTCCTCATCCTGTCTTTCCCTGAGAGCCTTTTCGGATGCAGACTTCGCTGGCTGTAGGATAGATAGGAAGAGCACTTCTGGCACCTGCCAGTTCATTGGCACTTCTCTCGTTTCCTGGTCTTCGAGGAAGCAGTCTGGTGTTGCACAGTCCACTGCAGAGGCCGAATATGTTGCTGCTGCCAGTTGCTGCAGCCAGGTACTTTGGATGGTTTCGACCCTGCGGGACTTTGGGTTAGTCTTAGACAGTGTTCCACTCTTTTGTGATAACACGTCTGCAATCAACATTGCTAAGAACCCAGTGCAGCACTCTCGGACCAAGCATATTGATATTCGCTTCCACTTCCTTAGAGACCATGTAGAGAAGGGTGACATAGTGCTCCAGTTTGTGGAGAGTGACCACCAGTTGGCTGACATCTTCACCAAGCCATTGGACAGTTCGAGGTTTTCAGCTCTGCGGGGAGAGCTTGGGGTGGTTTGTCCTTACGGACTGTAGTGAGGGGGAGCTTGGGCTTTACTGCTTTATTATATTAATTATGCTTCTGTCTCATTTCTGTTGCATTGCATTTGCGGGTGCATTGGGTTAAGTCCTTCTAGCATAGGTTAGAGTGCTTCTTGTGTTGAGTTGCCTAGACTTCTTACTCTTATCTTGTGCTTCCAAGAGTAGCTATTTCTTATCTCACTAGGTTGAGCTCACTCACTTCTTGTAGGTTCTAGCGAGGGTTGGACCACCCTCGGGTAGACAGGGTACGTGTTTGCTCTCTAGTGTGTGTTCGACGATCAGCTGTTAGTCCTGGAGTCATTTGGGGTAGATGAGAGTCAGTTTAAGCTATAGTTGCTTCTATATCTTTTCTATGCTTTAAGGACTGCCTGGTTGGTTTTCTTTGCCAGCTTCTCGATTTTATTGCTTTGGTTCAAGGGGAGTTCATTTGGGAGCTTCTGGAGCTTAATATTGACTTAACTTAACTTGAACTAAAAGTTGCATCTAATATTGAGGGGAAACTGGTCTTTCGTGCATTTTCAGCATTCTAGTATTATAATCAATCTGCATTGAGCCTTGATTATTATCCTGTTATGACATGCTTCAGTGCTTTACACCTTGCCATGACTTGTGCTTAGCTTGCTAAATTTATCATGACTTCATATGTGTAGACTAGCGTTTGCCATGATAAGTTAAGTAAAATTGATCAACTTAAATTAAACTTGTCATGCTAGCATTTGAGTTTAGTCTTTCTTGAGCTATCCTTTTATGATTCTTGCCATGTCAAATAGGCTGAGTAGAGCGTTGAATCTATATTGAGCCTTAGTTTGAGCTGTTTTAGTCTCCTGATGATACATGAGTTAGTACAATGTGTTAAAAAGCAAAAAGATCTCTTTTGTGCGAAAAAAAACTGATCTCACCAATTCTTTCCTATGAGACGGCTTGCCATTGCACTTGGCATGAACTTAGGGGGAGTTTTGGATGACCTAGACTATCTTCTTAAGCTTCTTGCTTGGAGTAGTCGCATAAGGCTTGAGATCTAGCACATGATAAAACAAAATGTTGGTTGACAACCACCATATTTGTGCGAAAAAACTGATTTCACCAATTCTTTCTCATGAGACAGCTTGCCATTGCACTAGGCATGAACTCAGGGGGAGTTTTGGATGACCTAGACTATCTTCTTAAGCTTTTTGCTTGAAGTAGTCGCATAAGGCTTGAGATCTTGCACATAAACAAAAAAAATTGGGTTGAAAACAACCATATGCTTTCAAAAGACAATGTTTAATGTGCTCAATTTGCTTAATCTACAATCAGAACCAAATACTTTAACCAATGTTTCAATCTTGAGCTTATAGCACTCTATTTGGACTCAATGTTAGCTTCTTTGTTCCGCTTAGCTTATTGACATGGCCTGCATCATCCTTGGATATCTCTAGTTAGACTTTACTCATTGATGACGTGACTTGCTCACAAAATGCATTACATTTCAGATTGTCATCTATGTGCTCTAGCTGGCTTATATATATGTTGTCATGATCTAGATAGCGTTTTATTGAGTTATGGCTTGGTGTATTACATTATGGTCATTATGGATAATTCTCATGGCTCTAAATGCTTAAAATAAACAAACTTCAGTCATTTTCATCCTTTGTCGTGTCATTTTCTCTCGTTTGCATCTTGATGTGTTTATTGCCAAAAGGGGGAGAATAGAGAAGAAAAAGTCATTTTGGGAGCTTTTTAGAGCGTTGGAGAAAAATTTGCTCTTTCAGCTTGCTGCTCTAGTGCTTCCTTCGGTCGACATGGTCATTAGTTTCATTCCCGTCTTTGGACCATGTTGGACTTTGCAAATCAAACTCTACTTCATGCTTTTTCGGAGTTTGTCAATATACTCATCAAGGGGGAGATTGAGAGACCATGCGGTCGTGACTCCATGTGAATGATGAGTATTTGACGTTGGTCTAAGTGAGTCGAGTTTGGTTTGCGTAGTTCGGAGTCGAGTCGTTGCATGGTGCAGTCGGGCTCGGTCGGACTTGGTCATTCCTGGTCGTATGGGTTTATGTTCATATTTAGATGATTCGACAGGTTTGGACTTCATTATGGTAAGTATTATGGTATTTACGCTTTTATGTATCGAGCGGTGCTATTTGATATGTTCTTTGTCTGTGTGGCTGCAGGACATCGGGTGGAGTCGTGGCGAGACACGTGGACCGGACTAGGCGCAGGTGGCGCTGAGGTCAGAACGGTCGGGATGTGTCGAAGACGACGTAGACTCGAGGTGGTTGCGAGGCGTGCGAGGCAAGGAGCGCGGAAGCTTCCCGGAAGGTGCAGGAGGGGCGAATCGGGAAATTCGCGAGGCTGCACAAGCGGGAGCGGGCGCCGTTGGATTTAGCAGGCGTAACGGGGCGGAGACCCGTTAGCCAAGGCTATAAATAGGATTGAGGGGCTGCATGCCCACTGGAGCATTTTGGAGGGAATTAGGGTTAGCTCTAGTCAAAAGAGGCTTTAGGAGTTGGTTTTCCTTTAGTCTTTAGTGGTTGGAGAGGCAGAGTCTGGTGCTCCCTCTGTCCCCTACGATGTGTTCTAGGTGAGAGTGTTGTGTTCTTCCTCCCTCCATGGATATGTGTGTGTGTTCTTGAGTTGAGGTGAGGGAGAGGATGAGTTGAGAGATTGTAATCCTTCCTTTGTATCAAGACGGGGTATCGGGACTCGCCTGTATTCGCTATGATTCAAGAAATGAATGAAATCTGAAGTTTTACTCCCGAGCTCCTGTTCTGTTCTTAGTTTCTCCATTTTGATGATTTCTTGATTTTCGTTGTTTTGTGTTCTTGCTTGCTGGAGAGTGCCAAAATGGGTTGCTATGATATGGGTGATGCTCAAAAGCCATTTGGCTACTTAATCCCAAGAGCAAACCTTGTTTGATTCTCAGATTTCCCTTTTGAGGTGCTCTGTTCCTTTTTGCAGGTTCTAGAGTTTAAGGTGCTTTGTGATTCCCTTTGAGAGTTGAGCTAATTTTTGGTCTGATTAATCCTCTTGCTATTGCTAACATATTTGCAAAATCTTATTAGCAAAGGATTTGAGACCATGGAGTAATTCAAGTTCTTTTGCTCTCTCTGTAAGTTCATTTTTATTTCTAGGGTTTGGTGGAATTCTTGATTCCTTTGGAGAGATGGCATGAAATTTGATCTGGATTATCCCCTTGCTATTGCTAATATATTCTCATAATTTCATGAGCAAAGGTTCAGCTAATTGGGAGTAATTTGGATCTTAAGGTTGGCTCTGTAATATTCAAGTTTTTCAGGTTTGTTCAGTTGCAGCCCCATCTCTTCATTTCTTTTGGTTTTGGTCTGCATCTTATTCTCCTTGAGGTCAATAGCATATTTAGGTTGCATCCTTGAATCATTGACTTGAGAAGAGAGGCATTTGCGCATGCAATTTCTCAGTTTAATGTCTGCAGCTTCCTTCTTTTATTTGTGCTATCAGATGTTTGCTTTCGGGTACAGCGTGTACTCTCTAGAAAACCTGTTTTCGGCTGACTGCAGCTTATATGTTCTCTGCTTGCCGATTGGACTTGTAGTCTAGTTTTGGAAGTCCAAATTAAATCGGGTATACTACTGCAGTTCAGCCGGCCTCAAGCTTTGCCATTTCCTTGCCGCTCTGATTTTTTTTTTGCAGTCAATAGCCTCTGATTTTATGCTTCTCTCTTCTCATTGTTGTTTGGATTAAACTCTCGATCCTTTATCTCAAAAAGGCAGCAGTGAACAATTCCTCGTTTCAGTTTTTATTCCCTCTTGGGTACTTACTGTTCTTGTTATTTTCAGCAAGTAGTATATGCGGCAAGCCTTTCTTTTGGATCTTTGCTTTCCTGATCCCCATTTTTCTCTCTCTCTCGTCAAGCATTGGAAGCATGCTTTAGTTGTCTTCCTTTTTATTGTTATTCTGACTTTGACCATTTTGCATGCGATCCAAACGGACTTATTTTCAGATGAAATTTTTGCTGGTTAATCCCTGATTTATGCTGGATTTTTGGGTATCGCATGCGTTCCAAGTTTCAGCATAATTATTTTTATGTGAGTTGCTTTGTTTCTGCAATATCTGTGTACGAATTCTCGGGGCGTTTTTTTTTGTGAACGACATTCACCCCCCCTCTGTCGCCATTTCGGTCCTACATAGCCTCTACTAAATTTTTACCAGACAGTCATTGAAATGATGGTCCGACCACGAGGCAGTTTGATTGCCGATGCAAGACTAGTCTAACTGCTGATCGAGTGGAAAACGTTAGTTGAAAACGATCTGACTGCTTCTGTAAGGCTGGTCTGATCGCTGACAAGTCTAATCGGGTAGAAAACACTAGTCAAAACTCTAGTTCGACCACGCTAATCCGACCATAGGATAAAGCTAGTCTAACTAGTCCTGTTGTAAAAGCTCCCAAAACTATAGAAGATTGATTAGAGGAACTAAAGCAACGATAAGAAGCTTGTACATACTCCACTCCAGAACGAGAAAGCTTCCTTAACATGTCCTTCTTCTCTTTCTTTGCTTTTCAAAAGTAAAATTGAACCAAATAACCATTTCTACCACAATGAGTGTATTGATATTTGACTTGATGAGTGGTCGTATCACTCGACTTCACAGCACCTATTTTGGTAGATGAATCCTTTATGATACCAGCAGATTTAAATACAATTTATTTTGGTTCAGATTTAACTTCAAAATTTTCATATTCCAGAAGCTTAATAGCCTTAGGAGGATTATTTTTGGCATGCTCAATAAAATTAAATCCTAGATCATGATTTTTCACACTTATTTTTTACTTGTCTAAAATCATATTCAAATTCTTATTGCCAAAAGAAAATATCTCTAAAGTGTCCTTAAGGTACTCATTTTCTTTAGCTAATGGGCAAGTTGTGCAATTACCAGGTTCTATTATAGGGTTCTTGGAAGTACTAGATTGAGCCAATCTTTCTTTTTCAGCACACTTATTTAACTACCTAGATAAAGCACAAATCTCAATATATAACTTAGGACAGTTAGAGCAAGAAAGGTTTTCATGATAAATCATTTGTTGAATTAATTCCTGAGATAAATTATGTCTAGCATATAACAAATCACAATTAAAACAAGCTTTAGAAGAGTTAAACTTAAGCTTTTCAATGCCATCATTAGCAACTTTTCATCACAAGAGTCATGTGCCAATCTTAATTCATCAAATCTAGCAGTTACATCCCTAAGTTGAACCATGTTTAATGCATTAATTAATCTAGTAGACTCCAACTCAAAATGCAATACTTGACAAGACTCACATGATCCATCATTAGGATAGAAGTTCTAAGTCTATTAATTTCAAAATTCAAGTTTTCAACAACAAAATTATTTTTTTTCAATTTCTTTTTTGATCATTTTCAATTCAACAAAATTAGTCATCGTCCTCGTTATTGCTTGCCATGAAGCACATGCTTGTGAAGTCGTCGTTCTTCTTTTTTTCCTTTAGCATCATCATCGTCGTGGTTGACGTCGTCGCAACTTTCATATTCCACATCGCTCAAATCAAGACGCTCAAGAGCCGATATAATCTTTTTAGCAAACCTGCGATGGAAATTTCTACCCGGTGTTCATATTCTTGGATGATCGACGACAATAACTCTTGTCTTCCTTGATCACTCTTTCTTTGAGGTTGGGGTAATCCATCTTAATGTAGCATGGCTTGCCACATTCATAACATCTGAGTGGACTTAACACGCCACCTTGCTTCCTCATCCTTACATTGTTGAGTGCCTTGTATGCTCGTGAGAAGATTAGCACCAGGTCCTCTTCAGGTAGCTACTCGGATTGTTCCTCTAAAAACAAGTCAAAGCAGACAAAGAAACACAAGATAACGCACTCGAAGCTGCCTGCATGGGGTTAGTCACAAGTGCTAAATATGAAGATTTATCAATCTTAGATGGCAAAGCTTCCATCTCATATGTTTTTAGTCTAGAATAAAGATTATCTATGGTTAGAGTATCTAGATCGACCATTTAATCCTTGAAACAGCAGGATACGAGCTTGAGCATTTAAATCAACATCTGCTTTATTTAAAGTTGTAATAGTAATAGGAACTTCATAAGGTTTAGAAACTTTATTCCAAATGTCACTACCCTGAGCCTCAATGTATGCTTGCATCCGACACTTCCAAAAAGCAAAATCAGTACTATCTAGTATGGTGGGACGATTCACATACCTTTCTGACATCATAGCAACCTGCTTAAATACCATTTGTAGGATCGTATACCGCAATCAGGGGGGGTGAATGATTGCCTCCACTTCTTGGTACCTAAAAACAAATCTCAAACCCAAAGAAAAATAATCTAACTAACCATATATGGATTTTGACCACGAGATGCTTGACTGCTCACTCGACCACTCTCTTGACCCTTTTGTACATGCTCGATGAAGGTTTCGACTGCTTGGTGTTTGGCCGCTCACTCGACTACTCACTTTGCACATACTCGAAATCTTCGACACTGGAAGCAGAACCTCTTGATCACTTGTAGCTTCGAGAAAATAGCACCTTTGAGTAGATGTTCTTTGGTCTGCTCCACCTACTGATACTGTTGGCGACGATCAAGTAGACGACTTGGCATGCAATCAAGTCGATGGAGGGACGCTGTCTCACCACGCGCAACTCTGCTTAGAACAAGAACAAGTCAAAGATAACGCCTAGAAAAACACACCATCGGCGTTGACTAACTTTTCTGAAATAGATCTGACCTTTATTTCTGAATCATGATTGGTGACTACAAAGTGCCCTCACGGCACCCCTCAAACCCTAGCACAAAAGCTTTCTCTCCAAAGCTGTCTCAAAGCCACACCTTAACTCTTAACCTCACTCTCCTATTTATATATTATATCCCCAAACCGTGTCCTCATCAAACACGGACATGAAATCCTATCTCTTCCAAAAATCAAGAGACCCGAAACCCTTCCAAACACAGATTTTCCAATATCTCTAAATCTTCCAAGTTGTGGACCCATTCCATAACTTCTCCAATCTCATCACGTGACAAAGCCTTCAGGACCACACCTTCCATAGCTTCTCCACGCGTCAACTACCTTTGATCTCCACGTGGTCTAGCATGAGCCCGACCACCTCGTGTGATATCCTTGACTGCCTGGACCTCAGATTTCACTATCCTAG
This sequence comes from Dendrocalamus latiflorus, assembly GCA_017311315.1. Taxonomy (NCBI): domain Eukaryota; kingdom Viridiplantae; phylum Streptophyta; class Magnoliopsida; order Poales; family Poaceae; genus Dendrocalamus; species Dendrocalamus latiflorus. Next base: position 16,113,415 of record CM029672.1, read on the forward strand.
TCCCAATCCTTCTCGTCACCGACTATGACCGTCTTCACACCCAACCTGCACATGCAAAGACCAAAGAATATTTTTCGTAGCACAAGTTCTTCCAAAATTAACCAACATTAGTCCAAACACACATATTACACCCGTAACCATCAAAAAACACAATCTAGCTCATCCATAACCTCAATACCCAACCTTTCCAGAAATCACTCTAAGACCACTTAGAAAGACCAGTTTGATCGCCATGCACAAGTCGATCAGATTGCTGGCCCAACAAGTACTCGAAAACCACAAGTACTTGAAGATCACTGGAATTGATGTACTTGAAGTGCTGTGGTCGATATGCCGTGGCTGGCACCTATCGTTCAGACCTGTCGATTGAACCATCCATCACAAAGTCGATCGAACCGCCGTCTGTGGTCAAAGCCTACCGATCGCCAACCGTGGTCAATCGAAACTTTCACAAACACAAATTTTAATGTAATGCAAAAGTCAATTATTCATCATCACTGTATCACGACCTCCACATGGTCTAATATTTCCATTTCGTGAAATCTGCCCGCCAATCTTGTTGCTTTTGCAAACAGGCCCCCGCCACCAACCTGCCTTCTTCCCCAACCCGAGCTATCCCCTCCCATTGCCCGCCTCCGCTAGTCATCCCCTTGAGCCGCCAGCCACCTCTACCCTTCCTATCCCAAGTTGCTACGTCACATCCAGCTAGCGGTGCACAACAACGAGGAGCTGAGCCGGCTACTAGGCGCCATCACCATCGCTGCTGGTGGGTGCTGCCCAACATCCTCCAAACGCTGCTCCCCAAGAAGGCCAGCAAGAACAAGGTCGACATCGACTTCGCCTTCCAGGAGTTCTAGGCTATTCTCAGATCAAAGCCCAAGTCGAGGCATGGCTGCCCTTGATTTGGAAACCCCTTTTCTACTAGTATCCTACTCTAGGTGATTAGGTTAGCTTTTGGTTAATGATGGTTGGATGGGTGTATCAATGAACGATCTAGTTGGAATGTGACATAAGAAAAATCTGGTTTAGCCTACTACTACTGGTTTGTGATTTGTGAATGCTTTGGTTAGAATGTGTGATGTGATTGCTCGTTGAATCTTTTTTTGTTGGTGCATTGCGTTGATCAATTTGCTTGGAGTGGAATTCTATTGAACAGGGCAAAATGTGATGAATGGAATACTTAGCGCTAGGGAGTTCATGCTTTGTGATGGGGCATTATATTGACCAATCTGCCTGGAGTGGAGTTCCTAGTACTTTGCAAATCTGATGGAAGGAGTTACTTGTGCTCATGCTTGGTAATCTTTCCTGGAGTGGAATTCTATTGAACAGGGCAAAATGTGATGAATGGAATCCTTGGCTGGGGAATTCATGCTTTGTGATGGGGCATTGCATTGACCAATCTGCCTGGAGTGGAATTCCTAGTATTTTGCAAATGTGATGGAAGGAGTTCCTTGTGCTCATGCTTGGTAATATGAAGATTTGCTTTCTAAAATGTGTTTTGTTTAGCAAATTTCTTAGTTGCTTGTTGTGGATGTTTGCTTGCTAAACATGGTTCATTCTGAAGTTTCTATGGAATCAACCTAATTCTTTCTTAGGTTCAAAACTAATCTTCTTGCAGCTCTGAAAATGTAGCTGAATATGCCTAGCTCTGAAACATCTGTATATCGAACTGCATCTACCAAGGTATGAATTATCACAATGCAACTCTCAGAAACTAAACCTTTCAGACACTCAACAAACACATTAGTGCTTTCAATCTCCTCCTTTTTGGTAATTGATGACAACCCAAATAATATATGAGAAGAATAAGGCTTGAATATACTATTTGTTTGAAAACGAGTTGTGTATTCTTTTGTGACTTTGAAAAACAAGTAATTTTTGCAATGAGCTCAAATGAGTTTAGAGAATTAATTGCTTTTAAAGTCAATACAAGGAAAGCTCCCCCTAAACATGTGTATATAAATGAGAGTGAATTTAGCAAGCACATGTTGGAATTTTGAGAAATTTTGGCGGAGTTTCCTTTGTTTGTTGAGCTTGAGGGAAATGACAATATCATATATAACATATGATAACGATTGCATTTCACAAAAAACAATTAAAACATACTGCTAAACATCAAGTTCAACACTATTACATAGCACAAAAATTAAGTCCACATCACTTAAAGCAAAATAACATCACAAGGTTCATTACACCATAACATTCATTACATAATACTAAAAAAAGATAAGATAGCTTCTAGTCTTTTGCCTTCATCTTCTTTACTTGACTTCTCCCCCTATGCTTTCTCATTTTCTCCTCATGTTTTCTCCCCTTTGGCATCAATGTACCAAAAAAGGGTTATTCCTGAGGTGCTTGAGGAGAGGGGCCACGGCGGCGATGGCGACCGTAGCGAACTAGAGGAGGAGAGCATGTGATTGCACGCTCAAGGGAGGACACTTGGTCCTCGATAGAGGAAACAGCGGTAGTCAAAGAGGTGATCTGTCCTTCCATCCTTATGATTGCAGAGTAAACCTAAGAAAGAGTGACTGCTTCCTCTCCTTGTGGTTCAGTTGTAGCCTCTTCTGGTTGAGCTCTAGGACTTGGTGATGCAGGAATGGGATGTCCTTCTCTTGGCTTGTAGGTCTTGTGGACTCCACACAAGCCACCATGGTATTCAATCTTTCTAAGGATCAAAGCCATAATATAGGGTGCATAGTTAATCCTCTTGACCCTATAATTCTTGGAAGAGGCAATCTCCCTTGTAATAAGATCAACCACATTGAATTTTTAGCCATTTATTACATAATCAATCAGGTTCCATGGGTCTCTAATAGCATCATAATTTCCACTCTTAGAAAGAATGGTGTGGTTAATGATCCTATTGACAAGATTGGATTGGGGAGGAGCCCGAGTAGCTTGCTTGGAGCAAATCTAACATTCTGATAATAATACTCTATGCAGGTAGCAAGCTGAAGAGCAGGCCTATCGTACACAATTTCATAAGCACTAGACTCTATCCAAAGTGCCAGTTCAAACTCATGCTTGTTGCTGTCCAGGTACTGATGTCCAGTCATCCAAGAGATGTGCTCAAAATTTGGAGAGTTATATAATGTAGCATAGAATTGTCTTGTGATATCCTCATTATAATCAGACTTTAGTGCTATAAGATTACGAATGCCAGCTCACTGAAAGAGATGAAGAGTGCCCTCATACTTGTCAATCTCAGCCAAGTGATCCCAATCCACATATTTATGGTCTACAAACTGCCTAGTTGGACCATACATTTGCTCATATATTTGCTCTTGGAACTTTGTGTGGAACTTGGGATTCTAGGAGTTCATGGAGAGCACAAACTGGGTTCTATGCCGCAGTCTTGCATACTCTTCAGTTGTTATGGTTCTGAGGTTTATCTGAGGCTCCTTTGGCTCTAGCATCTCCTCATTGATGTCTCATGAGAGGGGCTCTCCTGCTGCTCAGTCTCTATCTCGGAGTTAGAGGCTACTTCTTTGCCTTTATCCTCTCTAATCTTTTGAGCTGACTAAGAGGTGGCTTGAGTTGATGGAGGAAGCATCAGGATTGAGGGAGAAGCTGGAATTGCATGAGAATCTTGTTGGGATGATGCTTGTCCAAAGGGTAAGGGAGAGGAGGTGTTCCTGGCGTACACCTTACGAGTGGCATTTCTTGTCCTAGGCATTTTCAAACACAGAGAAAGCATACCAAGGATAATCTAGGAAGCAATGAAAAATAGGTTTGAAAAGGAATGAAATGAGATTATTGTTTCATCAGGAAAATTGGTAGTACCGACATTCAAGCAGTGGTAGTACCAACGTTCAAAGTTTGGTACGACTGCAATAATGTAGTACCGCACTCGTCAAGTCGTAGTACCGTTTTCCCTGAACCTTTCCTAGGGCAAGTAATGTACAAATCTTTTGGTGTTTTCTTGGATTAAATCCATGGAATAGATGCGCAAACATCATTAAACACCAACTATAGCAATTTGCCCAAGAAAAACATCATCAAATCACTTGCATTTCTAATCAAAACCTAGACTTAGACCTAGGGTTCAAGAACAAGATAAAAGGAGGGTTTTGATCCCATTTACCTTGTGGACCGGAAGAGTTGAAATCTTACGAGTCAAGGAATCACCAGGATATGAAGAAATCTTGAAAGGATTTGTGGTTCGGTTTTGGGGTTCTTTGGAAGAGGAGAGAGAGGTGTACGGGCGCAAGCGGCTGGAAAGGGTTAGAATGTCCAAACCGAGGAGAGAGAACGAGATGTAAAGGGTAGGCACGGTAGTTAATGCGCAAAACTAACCAGAAACGGTAGCTCTGCAGTTTTATCATCGGTAGTTCCAAAAAGTGGAAGTACCGCAGAATGACTGCCGGTAGTTCCGAAAAGAGGAAGTACTGCAAATTGACTGCCGGTAGTTTCGATTTTTCTAAAACCTTTTAGAAACAGAACTTGATCTTGAGAAATATGCAAATGATTCTTAGTTTTACACTCAAATAAAGATCATTCAGGATCATCATGCATCAAAATGACTAAAGGAAACCTGTGAACATAGTTTTCATGGACATAGAGATTTTTAGCAAAAAGTTTTGAAAATACCCTTCAAAAATACCTCAAATAACACCAAATGAACATGAAAGTATGAGGCATATGTTCAAGCAATATTTGAGTAGTATATGACATTTAATTCATTTCTCAACTTGTGAAAGTGGCTTTCATCTAATGGTTTGGTGAACATGTCCACTAATTGGTCTTCGGTTCGGATGTGGCTAATTATAATATCTCCCTTGTCTACATGATCTCTCAAGAAATGATGGCGTATATCTATATGCTTGGTTCTTAAGTGTTGGACCGGGTTATTGGCTATTTTCACTGCACTATTATTACCACACAAAAGAGGTATTTTGTCAAATTTAATTTCATAGTCCATCAAAATTTGCCTCATCCATAGCAATTGAGCATAATAACTATCTGCGGAAACATATTCGGCTTCAACGGTGGATAGGGCTGCAGAATTTTATTTCTTGGAAGACCATGACACTAAAGACCTTCCTAGCAATTGACAACTACCAGAGGTGCTTTTTCTATCCACTTGCAACCTGCATAATCGGAATCTGAATATCCAATTAAATTAAGTTTAACATCTTTAGGATACCATAAGCCTATGCTTAAGGAATGCTTTAAATATCTTAGAATTCTCTTTACGGCCGTCAAATGACACTCCTTTGGAGATGCTTGAAAATGTGCACACATGCAAATACTAAATATGATATCGAGCTTAGATGTGGTAAGATAAAAACAGCTACCAATCATGGATCTATAAAGCTTTAAATCTACCGATTTACCTCCTTTGTTGAGATCTAGATGCTTGTTTGTCACCATGGGGGTCTTGATGGTTTTGCATCCTCCATGCCAAACTTCTTGAATAGATCTCTCACATACTTTATTTGGCTTATAAAAGTCTCATCCTTGTGTTGCTTGATTTGAAGTTGAAGGAAATAGCTCAATTCTCCGATCATGGACATTTCAAATCCCCTAGACATCATATTACCAAATTCTTTGCAAAAGTCTTGGTTAGTAGAACCAAATATGATATCATCAACATAAATTTGGTAAATAAATAAATCATCATTAATAACTTTTGTAAATAGAGTTGTATCAACCTTCCTAATTTTAAATCCTTTAGAGAGTAGAAAATCTCGAAGGTACTCATACCATGCTCTAGGAGCTTGTTTTAAGCCACATAGTGCCTTTGAGAGTTTATACACATGATTTGGAATTTTAGGATCTTGAAAACCAGGTGGTTGTTAATATATACAAGTTCCGATAGTTTACCATTTAAGAAAGCACTTTTAACATTATTTTGGAATAACTTAATATTGAAACTTAAAGCAAAGATAAATAATATATGAATTGACTTAAGTCTAGAATTTATGGAATTTATTTAATATTTTTCAAAGGCTTTTGATTTTCTCAGGTTTTCTGTATTTCAAAAATAAAAATTTTTAAACCAAAACCCTGCTTTCTCTCTCTGGGATCGACGCGTGGACAGTCTAGATGGAGCCACGTCCAGCGCCGGCCCAACCCACCGTCCCCTTCCTCCCCCTTTTCTCTCTCCACCCGGGATCCACTCGTCGACCTCTTCCCTCTTCTCTCTCCTCCCCGACCCCACCTGTAGGGCTCCCCCTACCCCTTCTTCCCCACGCCCTTCTTCTTCCTCGTGCAGCAACCACCGCCCCTCCCGCCCCTTCCCTTCTCTCCCATGAGACCGCTGCAACCTTCCCTTTCCTCCCCCTCAAGTCTCGCTCCCGGATCCCCCAAAATTCAGCACCGAATCCCTGCTCGCCTCCTCCATTCCCTCTGCAACCACCGCTGCATCCCTTATTTCTCCGGTAAGAAATCCAGCTCTACTCCCCCCTTGATCCTATAAAAGGGCCTCCTCGCCACCGCCTCCTCTCACCCCACCCTACCCCGCTCCACCTCCTCTTCCCGCGCCATCGTCTCTCCCCTCCGCTCAACGGCCGAGCCACAGCGAGCAATTCCTGCTGCATCAACCACCCCCAAGGAGCACTAATGCCACCGCCAACTTCCTGGCACCTCGACAAAGCTCGACGACCCCTTCGCCGAGTCTAAACACTGTCGGGGACCTCCCTTCGTCGGAGCCTGAGCTGCACCACCGCCCCACCTCGTCGCCAGTCGCCTCCCTTGCTCACCAAGCCTCGCTCCAGGTTTCACCAGAATCGCCCCACACCCCTCTCCATAATCCACGCACCTCCAACCGTCGCCGTGAGCTGGAATGCCTGCGAGCTGTGGCCCTAGTGTGCCCCACCGGCGGCCATGCCACGTCATCGCCACGTGTCTGCCAGCTGGCAGCCACGTCAGCCATGAAAGAGCCATGCAACCCGCCTTGCCACCACAGCATCACTTCGGTCCATGGACCTAGTCCACGGTAGACCGGGCCTACTAGTTAGTCTTGGTCAAACTAGGGCTGACGTCAACGTGATGTCAAAAACCTAATTTTCCAGTACAAAAATAATTTAGCCAAAAAAGAAAATGCCCTGCTGACGTCATAAGCCCCTTTTCCTTTAGAAAAATAATTTCAGAAATTTAGTTTATTCTTTTTCTCTGATTTGAAACTTTTGAGAGCCTATTCTCCTTCATCCTAACTCCGATTGAGTCCATTCAAATTCCTAAATTCATAAAAAATTCTAATTTATCCATTTATATCCTTCTTTTGATTATTTGGAGTTTATTTGAATTTATTTGAGTTTGCTTGGGTATTTTCATGTGTAGACTACGATGATTCGGAAAAATTCTTCAACAACTCGCACAAGATTGCAGAGCAAGGTAAGTCACACACCTTGATCATGTTAACCCTAGTTTACAAAATAAAATAATGTTGATTTAAATTATATTGCATGCAAATGTTTTTTCAAGTATTTCAATTCCAATTAATTCGCAATTGTTATTGACACATTTGATCTTGTGCAACATTATACCTTGTCACCCTAGAATATAACGCTAGTTAGTACACTAGTATGGCTAGAGAATTTTTGTAGCAAATGCTTAGACATGCATAGTTATACCTTTAGTTGGGATAACCTTTTCACATAAAATGATGAGCTTTTCAAATGTATCCTTCACTTCGGTGAGTCAAGAAGGATTTTAAAATATTTTAAAATAAATAATAAAATCTGGTTTAGACTTAGGCTAATGGTTAGGTGGTGGGTGCAGGTATGCACTATTGTTCGGTGACACAGTGTTGATTGTCGGGCACGAGGGGTATGTGGTTTGAGCCTAAGTTAAGGACCGGTCTGTGAGCTACTGTTGCAAAGCCCTATCGTACTACCACAAGACTGGTATGAGACATTCTTAGCTGACTAATTTGCGGAATCCAACCTGAGTCTCGTCATAGGTTGAAAGTGAGCATGGCGTAGGCCATGAGAAGTCTCACTCGGCTCAAGAGGGTGTCCCAGTCTGGTGGATTCCTTACTGGGGTGAAACCTTAGTGTTGGCTTAGTCAGGTTGAAGGCTTTGTATTGTAAAGACCTTATCATGATCTCTCCGGTGCACACCTAAGGAAGTGTATTAATCATGTTGCAATATGATATGATCATATCTTATGGGTAAAGTTGTACAATCTCTGTAGAGTGTATAATCTATCCTATATAGCCATGCCTATAGTCATGGGCATGCTGAGTAAAGTTTTTCACAGATTAGATTTTGATTTTCAAAATGGTTTATGAAAAACTTATAGATGGATGGAATCCATGAGAGATTGAAAGTGTATGGATTCATGGATGCCCGTGGTTAGGTTAGTGTGAGGGATGGACATGTACTAACGGTATTAATTTCATTTATAATTATTGTTTTTACTTATTGTATTAAATTCAACAATTTCCAATCTATTTATTGTATTTTTAAATGCTATTTTTCGCATAAATAACCCTATATGCCTTCATTTGTTGCCTTTATCATTATGTTGCATTCTTTCGTGTGACTTACGGAGTACAAGTTTGTGCTCACCTTGCTATCTCCGCATAGAGGAAGACAACTTCAACTATGATGATGAATAGGTCGCGTCTTACCATCATTTGCTTGTAGGCAGGCTTGTTGAGCTTCTTCCGCTTCGGTGTTTATCTTCCGTTGCTTATGTTTAAATTTGGCCTATTGGCTGTGGATGTAAAGTTTGGCAATCATGCCCATATTTAGTTAATAAATATCATTATAGTTGATATTTATCTTTGTTGTCCACTGAGTGCACTAGCTGATCTTGGATTAGTGTGATTTACACAGAGGATTCATGAGTTGTTGCTCCGGGGTCCGATAGAGATGGTATCAGAGCCTATGATGACTCTAGGATGTGGCCGTAAGTTGATTAGAATGGTCAAACCCTAAGGACTTATTTTACTAATCAATAATTTCAAAAAAAAAGTTTTGCTTATTCTTACCTCTCAATCTCTGCTTACCTTTATCTTTCATCCTTCCTCGCCTTTATGTCATTATTGGAAAACATATTTCTGTTTCTTCCCTTGTTCAAAATAACTATAGAATTGATCGACTCTGTCGCCACTTCAATCTTCACCTTGAAGGATCATGCTTCGTACCTCGAGAGCCCTGAAGGATCACACCAAGACAACCCTTGCCTTTTAGGTTAAGTTGTTAAGCTAGCCCATAGACGGTGTTATGAGCTGTCAGTTTCCTCTTTTGTCGGCAGGCGTAACTATTAATTAATAAAGGTTTTGATAAGTTTGAATTTGTTTTGGGTTGTGAAAAACATCCCCTGTTTCCCCTTTGCCTTTAGTCTCCTCTCTCCTAATTCTTAAATGCAACCAGCAGATGGTGAACACAAGGAACACTAGCAATGGCAACAACCACAATAGCAACAACAACCATAATGGAACACAAGGAAGTCAACTCGTTCCCATCCCTCCACTAGCAAATGGACCTGATTGGGCTCAGATGATGGCCAACCAAAATTAGCTTATTCAACTACTAGTGCAGACCATCAACAACCCTACACAACCTACTCCGCTAGTACCGGCTCAAGCTCTACAATCAAGACTATCAAAATTTATGAGGTTGTGTCCCCCAGCCTTCTCCAGCAGCACTGACCCTATGGACGTAGATGATTGGCTCAGAGCCAAGGAAAGAAGCTGGACATTATCCAATGCAGTGACCAGGAAAGAGTTTTATTCGCTTCTCATCAGCTAAATGGACCATCATCGGAATGGTGGGACACCTACACCACTGCACATGGCAATGTTCAAGCTATCACTTGGAATGAGTTTGTGCAGAACTTTCGCAAGGCTCATGTTTCCATTGGCACCATCACTCTCACGAAGAGAGAATTTTGAGCTCTACGACAAGGAGGCTGCTTCGTGAATGAGTACCTGCAGATGTTCAATCAGCTGGCATGCTATGCACCAGAAGACGTCACCACAGATGAAGCCAAGTAGGAAATATTCCTAGAAGGACTCAACGATGACCTATCGGTTCAACTTCTATCCAATGACTACGTTGATTTCCACCAGCTTGTCAGCAAGGCAATCCACCAAGAGTCCAAGCACCAAGAAATGGAAAATCAGAAGAGATGGATGTATGCTCAGCACATGCACCCTAGAAGTTTACCCAGAGCTAGAAGAACTCTACCGCAGGCCAACAGATTCCAGCCATCATCGTCAACAGGAGAGCTAGATCCCGCCAACACTTCTCCCAATGCTGAAGATCGCAAAGCCTTGACTATCAGCTTTCCACAGAAGGACCCAAACACTATAGCAAGAGTTACTTGTTTCAACTACAATGAGATAAGACACTATGCAAACAACTGGCCCAAGAAGCAGCAGGTAGTGAAGAATGATACACCTGGAGCACCAACTACCAACAACCTCCAAACAGCAAACAGAAGGTCATAGAAGTTCATGAAAGGACATCTGAATTAGGTCACAACTCAAGCTAGGTAGAGTAAGATCCAAACCCATTTCTTTGCTAGCCCGTGTGAATCTTGGGGACGTGGTTCTCTTTAAGGGGGGTAGTATGTCATAGCCCAGCTGTTTACTTCAACTTTTGAGTGAAAAAATATTGTTAAATTAAATTAATTTGGTTTCAAATAAAAATAAGTGTTTTGGTTGCCTGAGTTTTAAATTTGAATTGCCTAGATTTTCTGCTTTCAAAAAGGTTGGATTTAAAAAGTAACTTAAGTAAAAATCTAAAAATATTATAAAACAAAAGGATATTTTAATTTTTTATAAAAATAATAATTCAAATTAATTATTTGGATTTATTTGGCTTTTATCTGGGTTTTCTAGTTTTCCTAGAGTTTAAAATCTGATTTTCAAATTATAAAGTATTTTCATTATAATAAAATTATACCAAATTAAGTTGGAAATATTTTTCATAAGTCTAAATTGGTTCTAAAAATTTCAGTGAATTTTTGTAGAATTTTTGGAATTTATTTATTATTTTTTAGATCATTTTTTATTTTTGGTTTTCTGTATTTGAAAAATAAAAAAATTTAAACCAAAACCCCACCCTCTCTCTGGGACCGACACATGGACAATCTAGATGGAGCCACGTCCTACGCCAGCCCATCCCATCCCCCTTTTCTCTCTCCACCTGGGACCCACCCGTTAGCCTCTCTTCCCTCTTCTCTCTCCTTCCCGACCCCACCTGTTGGGCTCCCCCTACCCCTTCTTCCCCGCACCCTTCTTCTTCCTCGTGCAGCAATCACCATCGCCATTACCGTCGCCCCTCCTACCCCTTCCCTTCTCTCCCGCGGTACCGCTGCCGCTTTCTCTTTCCTCCCCCGCAAGTCTCGCTCCCAGATCCTCCAAAATTTAGTGCTGAATCCCCGCCCGCCTCCTCCATTCCCTCTGCAACCGCTGCGTCATCCCCTATTTCTCCAATGAGAAATCCTGCCTTACTCCCTCCCCCTTGATCCTATAAAAGGGCCTCTCGGCACCGCTTCCTCTCACCCCACCCCGCTCCACCTCCTCTTCTCTCTACTCACGCCTGAGCTCTTCCTGCACCATTGTCTCTCCTCTCCGCTCGTCGGCCGAGCTATAGTGACCAATTCTCGCTGCATCAGTCACCCCCAAGGAGCATAACACCACCGCCAACTTCCTGGAACCTCGGCGAAGCTCGACGACCCCTTCACCTAGTCTAAGCACCATCAGGGACCCCTCTTCGCCGGAGACCGAGCTGCGCCACCATTCCACCTCATCACCAGTAGCCTCCCTTGCTGAGCCTCACTCCAGGTTTCACCAGAATCACGTCACTCCCCTCTCCATAATCCACGTACCTCTGGCTGTCGTCGTGAGCTAGAACGCTGGCGAGCCGTGGCCCTAGTGCGTCCGCCGGCAACCATGCCACATCATCACCATGTGTTCTCCAGCTAGCAGCCACATCAGCCATGAAAGAGCCACGCAACCCCCCTTGTCACCTCAGCATCACTTCGGTCCATGGACCTGGTCCACGGTAGACTGAGCCCAATAGTCAGTCTTGGTCAAACCAGGGTTGACGTCAACGTGACATCAAAACCTGATTAATAATTTAGCGGAAAAATGCCCTGCTGACATCATAAACCCCTTTTCCTTTAGAAAAATAATTCCAGAAATTTAGTTCATTCTTTTTCTCTGATTTGAAACTTCTGAGAGCTTGTTCTCCTTCATCCTAATTTCGATTGAGTCCATTCAAATTCCTAAATTAATAAAAAATTCAAATCTATCTATTTATATCCTCCTTTTGATTATTTGGAGTTTATTTGAATTTATTTGGATTTTATTTGAGTTTGATTGTGTATTTTCATATGTAGACCGCGACGATTTGGAAGAATTGTTCGACGACTCGCATCAGACTGCAAAGCAAGGCAAGTCACACACCTTGATCATGTTGATCCCAGTTTGCAAAATAAAATTATGTTGATTTAAATTATATTGCATGCATATGTTTATTCAAGTATTTCAATTCCAGTTTTAAACTTAGTTAATTCCCAATTGTTATTGGCACCTTTGATCAACATTATACCTTGTCACTGTAGAATAAAACTCTAGTTAGTACACTAGTATGGCTAGAGAATTTTTGTAGCAAATGCTTAGACATGCTGAGAACTCGTGGTAGTCGAGAACTCATGCGAAAGTTAGACATAGCCGAGTGTAGTCGGAGCATCCATGTGCCGAGGGAAGTCAGAAGTTGAAGCACCATGAGAAGCGGTCTTATCCATAGTTGTGTTTGTGGTCGTAAGACTATGTGTGGTCGACAGTCTGCATGTGTGGTCATAAGACTATGTACCTAATGTGGTCGTAAGTAGCTGTGAGAGGCCCGAGTCATGCGGATTGTGGAGAGATTCCAGGATACATGAGAATAGGACCAACTTAGTGGAGTTAGTGGATGCGTGGAGGTCATGTGTGTGCATGAGGCTTATTTAAGCCATGTAATCTATTAAGCATTTGGAGGAGTTGCGAGTGAATAGAACAGAAAGAAGAAAAGGGCGTGTGTCACTGGAAAGAAAAAGTCTCTCTTGTGTTTATTTGTCCTCCCTACTCATGTGCGAGTGTCATTCCAAGGAAGAAAGCATATGTGTGTTTTCTCCTAGCGAGTAGCGATCGGAACTGTAGGACCGAAATGGCAACAGAGGGGGGGGTGAATGGTGCCTTCTAAAAAAAACTCCCCAAGTACTCACACGACAAATCGGGCGAAAGAACTAGCTTCTTCGATCGAACACACGTGGTCGTAAGCCAACTGATGGTCGAACACCACGTGGTCGAACACTTGCCTGAGCCGACAAAAGAAATCAAACAGTGATAACTGAGAGGATGAACCAAGAACAGAAGGACTCGAGGCGCACAATCATCCGGTAAAGTGAACTTCTCTAATTCGACTCCTGCTCTCGGGAATGAACTGGCCAAGTGGCCTTGAGACAGATTCCCAGTTCTGAGCTAATCAAAGCACACAAAGACGAAAGCAGACTCACGAAGAAGAGAGGAGAGAAAAGGATAGCAAGAAGTCCAAGCTCTCAAAACAGATCGCAAACAAGTCAATCACAACATCTCAAGACGACAGAAAACAAATAGAGGAAGAGAGATGAATGATTGATAATGGAGGTTTCTACAGCCACTCCAACTGGGAGATACATGAGCACACTTGCTCCATCCCGAGAACCCACACACTCACAAATAACAAAGGAAGAACAGAGCAACTCGGGGATCAGAATCTCACCAGTACCCGAGCTCTACCCTCTCTATTTATAGCCACACACTCACACACCAAAGAGGGGGAACCCGCAAACCCCCACCTAACACCGGGTTTTCAACTCACTTTACCCACTAGCAAGAACGAGCTCCAGTGCTTTACCCGTTACACCCAACGGCTCCACTGCTTTGCCCGTTTAGCGCCAACAACTCCTGTGTATTGGCAGAGACACAGCTTCCTTTTGCAGCTTTCCGCATTTCTCCAAAATGCCACTCCACTGCCTTCCCGGAAGCTTCCTCCTGCCTTGTCGTCCAAGCTTGCAACCACCTCGCAAGACTAGGTCTCCTTCGGCTTCCCCTGGTCGTTCTGGACCTCGACATCCCCCATGTCTAGTCCCGACCACTCCAAGCCTCATCAAGACTTGTCTCCAAGGTCCTCTGGCAGCTCCAGCTCCGGTTCCTCATCTCCTCGGCTTGCAACCACCTCACAGACCTCGTCGTCTTCAGCACTTCCTGGCCGCTCTTGACCTCAGCACCGCCCGTGCCTAGTCTCGGCCCTCCATGCCTCGCCACGACTAGTCTCAAGGTCCTGCAAACATCACAGACAAGCAAACCATTACATAGCACCGCTCACAATAGTATCCAACTACTTGAGCCAGAAAACAGAACTCAAAACATACTCTTACCAAGTCGTTACGACCGATCGAAAAGATAAACCAACAAGTGCACAAGGTCCCTGACTTCATCACAAAGCCCTACGACCAAATTCCAGCTCAAATGGTCAAGTCTGCAGGTCATACGACCGATTCCAACTGCGTGCGAGCACGTCCGACAACACCAGACTGCTCTACGACCAAATCCGACCGGTACGACTACAACCGACCGGCTATGACCACAACCGACTGAGTCTGACCCCGACCCGACCTCGTTCGACCGCTTCACAACATGGTCGAAGTCCGCCGACTTCCCACGTGGTCGCAAGCTCGAGTGCCGTCTCCCAACCACAGTGGTCGAAGCATCGACTTCCGACCGCAGCTCTCAATAACGTGGTCGTAGGTCATCGACTTCCCAACGTGGTCGCATACCCGAGCACTGAAGCACGTTACAACGTGGTCGTACACTTGTTTGGCAGGCTTTCGACCACGGCCAAATGCTACGATTTAGCAGGAATGCGCCTGATGAAGTCGTAAACGACTCGGCTGGCTCCCGATGCTTGACAACATGGTCGTAGACTTCCTGGCTGGGTTCCGACCACAGTCAAACGTGGTCGTAAGGCTGCTGCTGTCTTCCAATCAGCGACAACGTAGTCGTAAACCCTTTTGACTACGTTCAAGTTGCTTTGAAATGGTCGTAAACCATTGGTTGGCTTTCGACTACGGCCAACGAGGTCGTAAAGCTATCTGTCATCCTCCGATCATGACCAATGTGGTCATAGAGGCTTTCGACAACAGCCAATGAGATCGTAAACGTGGTTTCCGGCTTCCGACCGCTGACAGTGTGATCGTAAACAGCTTGACTGACTTCCGATAGCACACAACGTGGTCGTACGGGTCATTTCGATCATGACCAAGAAACGACTATGGCAAAACCAGTCTTAAACTTCCCTGGAGACCTACGATCACGGCCAAACGTGGTCGTGCTGGCCTTCTGGTGCCCTTCGACCATGGCCAAAGTGGTCGTGCTGGCTGCAGAGCACTTTGCCAGGGCTACGACATTGCAGAACTGGCACAAACCTCAAAAGCTAAACTCAAACTTCCTAGATCAAGAGTCAAATACTCATCACAACCATGGGGAGACCTTCACAAGGTCTCTCAATCTCCCCCTTGATGAGTATATTGACAAACCCAGAAAAAGCAAGAAGTTGAGTTTGTTTTGAAAAGTCCAACATGGTCCAAAGAAGAGAAAGAAACATACAAATGACCATGTCGACAGAAGGAACACTAGAGCAACAACTGAAAGAGCAAATTGATCTCCAAAGCTCTAAACTGGAACCAACAGACCAACAGACTTTTTCTTCTCTATTCTCCCCCTTTTGGCAATAAACACATCAAGATGCAATAGAGAGAATATGACATGTCAAAGGATGAAAGTGGCTGAAGTTTGTTTATTTAAGCATTTAGAGCCATGAGAGTTATCCATAATGATCATAGTGTAATACACCAAGCCATAACTCAATAAAACGCTATCTAGATCATGACAACATATATATAAACCAGCTAGAGCACATAGATAACAATCTGAAATGTAATGCATTTAGTGAGAAAGTCAAGTTATCAATGAGTAAAGTCTAACTAGAGATATCCAAGGATGATGCAGGCCATGTCAATAAGCTAAGCGGAAACAAGAAGCTAGTGTTGAGTCAATTAGAGTGCTACAAGCTCAAGAGTTTATCATTTAGTTAAGCACTTTTCATCTTTAGGTGATTAAGCAAATCTTGCACATTTGACATATTTTCTTTTAAAGCTTATAGCTGTTTCCAACCAAAAATTTTATCATGTGCTAGATCTCAAGCCTTATGCGACTACTCCAAGCGAGAAGCTTAAGAAGATAGTCCAGGTCATCCAAAACTCCCCCTGAGTTCATGCCTAGTGCAATGGCAAGCCGTCTCATGAGAAAGAATTGGTGAAATCAGTTTTTTCGCACATAAAAAGATATCCTTTTGCTTTTTTTTAACAGATTGTGCTAACTCATGATGTATCAAGATGCTAAAATAGCTCAATCTAAGATTCAACCTAGATTCAAGACTCAACTCAGCCTATTTGACATGGCATGAATCATACAAGGATAGCTCAAGGAAGACTAGACTCAATTGCTAGCATGACAAGTTTTAATTCAAGTTGAGCAATTTTAATTGACTTATCATGGCACAAGCTAGTCTACACATATGAAGTCATGATAAATCTAGCATATAAGCACAAGTCATGGCAAGGTGTAAAGCATTGTAAACATGTCATAACAGGATAATAATCAAGGCTCAATGTAGTTATATTACAATGTGAAATGCTAAAATGCAGAAAAATCCAGCTCCCCCTCAACATGACATGCAACTTTTAGTTCAAGTTGAGTTAAGTCACAATTAAGCTCCAGAAGCTCCCAAATGAACTCTCCCTGAACCAAAGCAATAAATCGAGAAGCTGGCAAATAAAACCAAAACAGGCAGTCCTTAAAGCATAGATAAGATATAGAGACAACTATGGCTCATACTGACTCTCATCTACCCCATATGACTCCAGGACAATCGGCTAACAGTAAATCACACACTAGAGAGCAAACACGTACCCTGTCTACCCGAGGGTGGCCCAACCCTCGCTAGAACCTACAAGAAGTGAGTGAGCTCGACCTAGTGAGATAAGAAGCAGCTAATCCTGGAAGCACAAGATAAGAGTTAGAAGTCTAAGCATCTCGGCAAGAGAAGCACTCTAACCTATGCTGGAAGGACTAAACCCAATGCATCCGCAAAATGCAATGCAACAGAAATGAGACAGAAACATAATCAAAATAGTAAAGCAGTAAAGCATAAGCTCCCCCTCACATCAGTCCATAAGGACAAACCACCCCAAGCTCGCCCCGCAGAGCTGAAAACCTCGAGCTGTCCAAAGGCTTGGTGAAGATATCAGCCAACTGGTGGTCACTCTCGACAAAATGGAGCACTATGTCACCCTTCTCTACATGGTCTCTAAGGAAGTGGAAACGAATATCGATATGCTTGGTCCGAGAGTGCTGCACTGGGTTCTTAGCGATGTTAATCGCAGACGTGTTATCACAAAAGAGTGGAACACTGTCTAAGGCTAACCCAAAGTCCCGCAGGGTCGAAACCATCCAAAGTACCTGGCTACAGCAACTGGCTGCAGCAACGTACTCGGCCTCTGCAGTGGACTGTGCAACACCGAACTGCTTCCTTGAAGACCAGGAAACGAGAGAAGTGCCAATGAATTGGCAGGTGCCCGAAGTGCTCTTCCTATCTATCCTACAGCCAGCAAAGTCTGCATCCGAGAAGGCTCTCAAGGAAAGACAAGATGAGGAAGAGTACCAGATACCATAGTCAATGGTAGCTCGAAGGTACCGAAAGATGCGCTTCACCGCCTGGCGGTGAGATACGCGAGGAGAAGCCTGAAAACGAGCACACAGACACACGGAGAAGTGTATGTCTGGTCTCGAGGCAGTGAGGTAAAGAAGGGAGCCGATCATACTTCTGAACTCTTTCTGATCAACTGGCTCGCCATCCTCATCTGGGTCAAGATAGGCTGTAGAAGCCATCGGAGTTGACACCGGCTTACCATCACTCATATCGAAGCACTTCAGGAGGTCACGGGTGTACTTTCCTTGATGAAGAAATATACCCTCCCGAGTCTGCTTGATTTGGAAGCCAAGGAAGAAGGTCAACTCACCCATCATACTCATTTCAAACTCGGTGCTCATGACATCCGAGAACTGGGAAACCAGAGTATGGGAAGAGCCGCCAAAGATAATATCATCGACATAGATCTGGACGAGCAGAAGGTCATTGCCATGCCGGCGGATGAGCAAGGTCTTATCAACTTTACCCATATCAAAACCATGACTTAACAAGTAGGACTTAAGCCTCTCATACCAAGCCCTGGGGGCCTGCTTAAGTCCATACAACGCTTTAGAAAGCTTGAAGACATGGTTTGGGTATTTGGGGTTTTCGAAACCAGGAGGCTGTCGGACATAGACCTCTTCCTCAATAAGGCTATTGAGAAAGGCACTCTTGACGTCCATCTGGTAAAGCTTGAATCCCTTAGAAGCTGCAAAGGCAAGCAGGATTCTAATGGCTTCAAGTCGAGCTACAGGGGCAAAGGTCTCCTCAAAGTCTAGACCCTCAACCTGAGAAAACCCCTGAGCTACCAGTCTAGCCTTGTTTCGAACAACCACTCCATCCTCGCTTTGCTTGTTCTTGAACACCCACTTAGTCCCAATAATATTGTGACCTCGCGGGGGCTCGACACGCGACCAGACCTTGTTCCTCTCGAAATTTTCTAGCTCCTCATGCATGGCATTGACCCAAGACTCATCAGATAAAGCATGAGAAACATCTTTGGGCTCAAAGGAGGCAATGAAAGCAGAATGGAGACAGAATTGAGATAAGCCAGATTTTGAGCGGGTAATACGCTCGAATAGGTCTCCAATGATCTGCTCTGAAGGATGGTCTTTTTGGATGTGTCTAGGAGGTCCAAGGTGAGATGAAGAGGTGGCCTCTACCTCGTGAGCAGACGAAGTAGGAACAGAGCCACCAGCTCCAGAAGAAGCAGAAGGCAAGGGCTGATCGTCTCGAGGTGCGGTTGAAGACGGCACCTCCAAGAGTGGATGAGGGACAGGATCAGGTAGACAACCGTCGTCTCCATCATCCTCATCATCCACAAAGATGGTCTCGGACTGCTCTAAAGAACCTGAGATATCAGGCCTAGTCCCCGGACTGGCCTCATCGAAGGTCACCTCACAGGTCTCTACCATTTTACTAGACTCGCAGTTCCAGACCCTATAAGCCCGCGAAGAAGGCGAGTAACCTAGAAAGATACCATCACAAGAGCGTGACTCGAACTTGTCTAGGTTCCCGGACTTCAGAATAAAGCACTTGCAACCAAAAACACGAAAATGAGAGATGCTGGGTTTTCGCCCATATCTCAGCTCATAAGAAGTTCGATGCAAGTGTGCCCTCAGAAAAACACAATTTGAGACATGGCACGCGGTGGCTATAGCCTCAGCCCAAAACTTCCGCGGTGTAGAGTACTCATCAAGCATCGTCCTGGCCATCTCGACCAAGGTACGGTTCTTCCTCTCCACAACGCCATTCTGCTGAGGGACGTATGGAGAAGAGAACTGGTGCTCTACACCTGTCTCACCACAGAAACTCTCAAAGTAGGAATTCTTGAACTCTGTGCCATTGTCACTGCGGATCGCTCGTAAGGCACCTGGGAGCTCAACAGAAAGCCTACTAAAAAGACCTCGGAAATGCGAAAATGTCTCATCCTTCGAGGCTAAGAAAAACACCCAAGAATACCTCGAGAAGTCATCGACCACAACAAGAACATACCACTTCCCTCCTGCTGACTGCACTCGAGCTGGTCCAACTGTGTCCATGTGGAGCAGCTGTCCCGGTGCATCGGTCATAGTAACTGTGACCGGAGGGTGAGAAGCAGCAACCATCTTGCCGTGCCGGCATGGAGCGCAAACAAGATCTTTGACCAACTTGAGTTTGGGCAGACCACGAATGAGATCGTGACCGCTAACTCGAGTCAAATGGTCAAAGCCTATATGACCAAGTCTCCTATGCCAGAAGGAAAGGTCGCGGGACTCAGAAGCAACTAAACACCTGAGAGGATCACCAGAAGACTCAGAAAAATCAGCACGAAAGATCCTCCCATAACGAGAAATCCCGCAAACCAGACTACCCGAAGAATCAAGAATTTTACAGGCATTTTTCTTAAAGCTCACTTCGAAACCGTCATCGGTAAGCTGAGAAACTGAAAGCAAATTATACTGCAGCTTACTAACCAAGGCTACATCTTTCAAAATGAAAGAATCATTAATGCGCACAGTACCTTTGGCGATGACGCGCCCAGATGAAGCATCTCCGAAAGTGATCGTCTCATCACCTGGAGCACGGGCAAGGGAAGAAAACCAACGGGAGTCTCCGGTCATATGACGAGAACAACCGGAGTCTACAAGCCAAACCTTTCCCTTCCCTGCCCGGCGAACCTGAGTCAAACAGAGAGTAAAGTCTCAGTACTGGGGTAAATCAAGAGAGATTTTGGCACCCAATACTGAACAACACGTCGAGCAGATGAAGTAGTCAAGCACGACTGACCACTATCTACCCTACACTCTCTGTCACTCAAAGCAGAAGGTCTGTGAGCAGACCTGAAGCTGTTGCGGGGTCCAACTGCTACGGGAGAGCGAGTCGGAACACCGGCAACACGCTGATCACGCCGCGGGTAGCTATCTCGATGGGGGAAACGAGATCTACCCTCAGGACGGCGGAAGTCACGACCAGAGGCAGCATGAGGACGAAAAACAGAAGACTCAGAAAAACCAAGTCCTCGATGCTGCCCAAACTCCGTAACAGGAGCAAACCTAGATCTCGTGCTGGTCCTGGATGCACTCAGGATCTGGGGCTGACCCTGAATACGCCTAGGTACCTCAGCACGGTCTCTACGCGCAATCTTGGCGCGCCTGAAGCATCGATCGACTGTGTGTCCATCCTTCTGACAGAAGGTGCAGTGGTACCTCACCTTCGAAGAGGTGGAAGTAGCACGCGAGGACTTCGGCTTCTGAGAGGCCGAAGTAGCAGGTGGAATCACCCTGCTGTCAGAGATCCCCTGGACATAGCCCGCTGACTTAAATTGGACTTTCTCGGTCCTGGGCTCAGTCTCGATCACACCTGGTGCTATGGGTCGGAGCACGGCAGGTGGATGCTTCCTCATATCCTCATAGAAATCATACCCTAGACCCTGATTGAACTTGCAAATCTTGGATTGGTCTAGAATAAGATTGAGCTTCTTCTTGCCGCCTACAAATCTCTCGAGAGTGTTCATAAGGTACTGACACTCCCGAAAGAGAGAGGTACAAGAAGAGCAGGGAGAAGAGGGAACAGCAGGAGGTAAGGAAGCAAATGAAGAACCAACAGCAGAGGAACGAATGGCTTGTGCACGCACAGCCGACTCAGAATGGGCAGTCCTACTGCTAGCAGATTGGTTCGCGTCACTAGGCGTCTCTACCTTACCCTGGGGCTTCTCCCCCTTCTCAGCAATCACATCACAATGAGTTGATGGCTTCTGTAGTAAATCCTTAGTTAGCTTCACACATTTATCATTCAAAGCAACGAGTTCAAGTTTTAGTTTGTCACAGCTAATGCAAGGTGAGCTAACAGGATCCTTAGTCGCAAATTGAGCCATTTTCATATTAGTGTCAATCATTTCTTGAAACTGTTTTGAGACAGATTCAAGTTCAGAAGTTAATTTAGGACAGTTCAAACATGAATCAATGGGCTCAAGCAATGAAGCACGCAACTCAGCAATCTTGTGATCTGCCCGTTTTAGGTTCATCTTCAATTTATTACAGTTTTCACAAGACTCGGGCAGATCTAACAACATGGTGTAAAGACCTCTAAACGCATTGTCCTTATCCTCACAAGAGGTGCATGCAATAGTCTCGACAGTAGTAGATGAAATAGGAGCTACTCTACTCATCTCAAGCTCAGCAAGCAGACTAATGTTCTCCACCTTAACAATATCAAGCTTAGAGGACAAACTATCATGCGAGGTCCTTAGTTTCTCCAAATCAGCCAGCAAAGCAGAGCATGTATCACAATTATCACTAGGAGGATCAGATGTAAGAGCAATAATCTCTAATGACAATCTATCTATCTCCTTCTCCAACTCATTACACCTAGCTCTAGCTTTAGCATGAAAACCACCTAGCTTAAGAAAAGCTTGATTGAGCTGGTCATAGGTGGGACTTACCTCGTCCGAGTCGGAGTACAGCTCGCTGTCGCTGAGTTCGCCCTCGAGGGCCATGAAGCACATGCCGGAGAAGTCGTCGCTGCCATCCTTGGGCTCTTGGTCACCCGTCCCGTCGTCGTCGCTCCATCCCTCCACCTCGCTGAGGTCGAGGTCGTCGAAAGCGGTGAGGACGCGGTGGAAGAGCTTCTTGGCCTTCCCGAAGTTGCGGAACTTCTTCTTTCCCGGCGTCTGAGCTGGAGTCTTCTTGTTGCGGTTCTTGTCGGTGTAGTCGTTTTTGCCTGAACCGCCGTAGTCGTTCTTGCCCTTCTCCAGCTTGGGACACTTCGCTCGAATGTGGTTGGGGCCACCACACTCGAAGCAAATCACGGGTCCTCCTCTCTTTCTGTCTCTCCTACCCTTGTAGGCATGGGAAAACCTTCGGGCTAGGAGGGCCAGCTGATCATCCGCAAGCTGTTCTAACTGATCATCAGTTATGTCACAGAGAGCAGCAAGGGAGAAACCGCAAGAAGAATCCGAAGAGAGCCCGGAAGAAGAAACGGGATCGGTGACCAAAGCCATCGACTGTGACTTCGACCGTCGAGAGACAACGTCAATCTCGTGAGTCTTGAGGCGCGAGTACAGCGCGTCAAGAGTCAGGGTCGAGAGGTCTGTCGTGTCTTTGATGGTGGTCACTTTCATTTCCCAGACACGAAGATCGAGTGCCGCGAGCATTTGGCGAGCGTTATCCGAGTCGGGGTATGTAAGACCGACCGCTCGGAGGTTGCTCAAGATTTTGTGAAATCGCGAAAAGCACTCATCCAGGGACTCTCCAGCAAGCATCTCGAATTTGTTGTATTCGCGCTTGAACTGGTCCTGTCGGACCGTCTTAATCTGGGTGGTGCCCTCATGGTATGCATCGAGGGTCACCCAGATGTCGTAAGCGGACGACAGGTGAGAGATGCGATCGAACTCGCTTCTACTCAAGCCCTGGATAATGATGTTCCTTGCCTTCGCATTTGCCTCAACATCGGGCATGTTTGCCACATTGATGTTCTCATCGGCAGGAACAACGAATCTGACCTTCACCTTCCGCCAAATGGCATACCCCTGAGCCTGGATGTATGTTTCCATTCGGCTCTTCCAGAAGGGATAATCCAGGCCATCAAAGACGGGAGGTTTGGTCGAGTACTTGTCCGTCGCCATGGCTCTTGAGACCGGTTAAGATCTATGAGATAGAGCTAACCGGCTCTGATACCAATTGTAGGACCGAAATGGCAACAGAGGGGGGGTGAATGGTGCCTTCTAAAAAAAACTCCCCAAGTACTCACACGACAAATCGGGCGAAAGAACTAGCTTCTTCGATCGAACACACGTGGCCGTAAGCCAACTGATGGTCGAACACCACGTGGTCGAACACTTGCCTGAGCCGACAAAAGAAATCAAACAGTGATAACTGAGAGGATGAACCAAGAACAGAAGGACTCGAGGCGCACAATCATCCGGTAAAGTGAACTTCTCTAATTCGACTCCTGCTCTCGGGAATGAACTGGCCAAGTGGCCTTGAGACAGATTCCCAGTTCTGAGCTAATCAAAGCACACAAAGACGAAAGCAGACTCACGAAGAAGAGAGGAGAGAAAAGGATAGCAAGAAGTCCAAGCTCTCAAAACAGATCGCAAACAAGTCAATCACAACATCTCAAGACGACAGAAAACAAATAGAGGAAGAGAGATGAATGATTGATAATGGAGGTTTCTACAGCCACTCCAACTGGGAGATACATGAGCACACTTGCTCCATCCCGAGAACCCACACACTCACAAATAACAAAGGAAGAACAGAGCAACTCGGGGATCAGAATCTCACCAGTACCCGAGCTCTACCCTCTCTATTTATAGCCACACACTCACACACCAAAGAGGGGGAACCCGCAAACCCCCACCTAACACCGGGTTTTCAACTCACTTTACCCACTAGCAAGAACGAGCTCCAGTGCTTTACCCGTTACACCCAACGGCTCCACTGCTTTGCCCGTTTAGCGCCAACAACTCCTGTGTATTGGCAGAGACACAGCTTCCTTTTGCAGCTTTCCGCATTTCTCCAAAATGCCACTCCACTGCCTTCCCGGAAGCTTCCTCCTGCCTTGTCGTCCAAGCTTGCAACCACCTCGCAAGACTAGGTCTCCTTCGGCTTCCCCTGGTCGTTCTGGACCTCGACATCCCCCATGTCTAGTCCCGACCACTCCAAGCCTCATCAAGACTTGTCTCCAAGGTCCTCTGGCAGCTCCAGCTCCGGTTCCTCATCTCCTCGGCTTGCAACCACCTCACAGACCTCGTCGTCTTCAGCACTTCCTGGCCGCTCTTGACCTCAGCACCGCCCGTGCCTAGTCTCGGCCCTCCATGCCTCGCCACGACTAGTCTCAAGGTCCTGCAAACATCACAGACAAGCAAACCATTACATAGCACCGCTCACAATAGTATCCAACTACTTGAGCCAGAAAACAGAACTCAAAACATACTCTTACCAAGTCGTTACGACCGATCGAAAAGATAAACCAACAAGTGCACAAGGTCCCTGACTTCATCACAAAGCCCTACGACCAAATTCCAGCTCAAATGGTCAAGTCTGTAGGTCATACGACCGATTCCAACTGCGTGCGAGCACGTCCGACAACACCAGACTGCTCTACGACCAAATCCGACCGGTACGACTACAACCGACCGGCTATGACCACAACCGACTGAGTCTGACCCCGACCCGACCTCGTTCGACCGCTTCACAACATGGTCGAAGTCCGCCGACTTCCCACGTGGTCGCAAGCTCGAGTGCCGTCTCCCAACCACAGTGGTCGAAGCATCGACTTCCGACCGCAGCTCTCAATAACGTGGTCGTAGGTCATCGACTTCCCAACGTGGTCGCATACCCGAGCACTGAAGCACGTTACAACGTGGTCGTACACTTGTTTGGCAGGCTTTCGACCACGGCCAAATGCTACGATTTAGCAGGAATGCGCCTGATGAAGTCGTAAACGACTCAGCTGGCTCCCGATGCTTGACAACATGGTCGTAGACTTCCTGGCTGGGTTCCGACCACAGTCAAACGTGGTCGTAAGGCTGCTGCTGTCTTCCGATCAGCGACAACGTAGTCGTAAACCCTTTTGACTACGTTCAAGTTGCTTTGAAATGGTCGTAAACCATTGGTTGGCTTTCGACTACGGCCAACGAGGTCGTAAAGCTATCTGTCATCCTCCGATCATGACCAATGTGGTCATAGAGGCTTTCGACAACAGCCAATGAGATCGTAAACGTGGTTTCCGGCTTCCGATCGCTGACAGTGTGATCGTAAACAGCTTGACTGACTTCCGATAGCACACAACGTGGTCGTACGGGTCATTTCGATCATGACCAAGAAACGACTATGGCAAAACCAGTCTTAAACTTCCCTGGAGACCTACGATCACGGCCAAACGTGGTCGTGCTGGCCCTCTGGTGCCCTTCGACCATGGCCAAAGTGGTCGTGCTGGCTGCAGAGCACTTTGCCAGGGCTACGACATTGCAGAACTGGCACAAACCTCAAAAGCTAAACTCAAACTTCCTAGATCAAGAGTCAAATACTCATCACAACCATGGGGAGACCTTCACAAGGTCTCTCAGGAACTGATGGGTTCAGTTCCAACACTTCTTACCGTTGAAGTCCTTCTTCTTGGATGACTTGCCCTTGTCATCTTTCTTCGTTGGGCAATGCGAGGCAATGTGCCCCTTCTCATCGCACTCATAGCAATGAATGTTGCTATAACACTTGTTGTCATTGTAGTAGTGCCCCTTCTTGCCCTTCTCATGGTTAGCACTTTAATATGAGTGCCTCCTTATGAATTTCTTCATCTTCCTCACAAGGAGAGCCAACTCCTCATTGGAGTCCTCCTTATCATCCTCAGACTCATTGCTTGATACCGCCTTGGTCTTAAAAGTGGTGATCTTGTTGCCATTGGAGAAGGATTGCTCCAAGAGCTTCTCCTTGTCCTTCTTGTATAACTCATTGGTGATGAAATTTTTCAAGAGTTGTGTTGGCGTCATTCTTGTCAACTTGGGAGAGTTGAGGAAGAGTGTCACCAACATCTTGTACTTCTTTGGTAATGCCCTAAGCATCTATCTTACAATATCAATATCCGTTAGTGACATGCCAAGGCCCTTGAGCTCATTCACAATGTTGTTGAGGCAATAATACATTTTATTTATATCCTCATGAGGCAACATTGTGAGTATCTCATATTTGATCCGAAGCCTATGCAATTTGGGTTCTTTAATCGTGGATGTTCTCTCATGGATTTTCGAGAGGATGGTCCAAATATCGTGAGTAGTTTCCAAATTGCTCACTCTATTAAACTCATCCGCATTTAAAGCACCAAATAGAGGATTCATAGCATGAGCATCTAAATGAGCGTTACGCCCCTCTCGTTCCGTGGGATGTAGTGGATCAAGAGGGATGACATAACCCTTATTTACAATTTTCCAAATGCTTAGACTAATGACCTTAAGATAAATAGACATTCTAATTTTCCAATAAAAATAATTAGAGCCATCGAAAAGAGGTGCCTTGCCTTTAGCAATCCCCTCATTAGCCATCATTTTCTCTCTAGATAGTTAAGTTTAAATCAACGAGAGACCAAGCTTTGATAACACTTGTAGAATCAAGGATAGCCGACTAGAGGGGAGTGAATAGGAGATTCTAAAAATTCTTGCCGTCTAAAACTAATTACCACAATTTATAGCTAGGCAAGATTTCAAAGCAATGTAAACCTACACAATTCTATTAAATCTAAAGCACCACAAGCACAAGTCCCTACAAGTATATGTCTAGCACAAATAAATATAACAATCACAATGATCATAATATGCTAGAAATACAAATACGAAAAGAAGAGAAAAAGAAGTAACCAATTGACACAAGATGTTTTACCTTGTTGTTCCAAAACTTGTTGGTTTTCCCTAATCCACATTGAGGAAAGCCCAAGCAACTTAGACTAGCCCCATGAATTAAGCCTCAACTCTTTAATCCACTAGAGATTGTCCTTCCTCCGCTCCAGAGATGGTGGACACCAAATCACTCACAAATCAGGACGAGTGGTAGTGCTGCTATACAAATTGTGGAACTACCGCAACTATATCGTAGCAACAGTAACAGCTATATCAGAGCGTCAGAACTAGCCATTGAAATTTGGCACAGTACAACCGCCATTATAATTGCGGTAAATCTGATTTTCGGTGGTTCCAAAATTTTGGCGTGGTACTTCTGTTTGCTTCGAGGCCAAAAGTTGGTCCTCTCTAGAAAAATGTACTACCCAATATTTCAAAACTTCCGAGTTCCGGTAGTACCTCTCAAGGGTGTGGTCATACTGCTCCACGGTAGTTCTGCTATTCAAATTTCGGTACTACCAATTTCTAAAGAGACTAAGTGTTTCAAAGGGCGCT
The DNA here is from genome assembly GCA_017311315.1 of Dendrocalamus latiflorus. Taxonomy (NCBI): domain Eukaryota; kingdom Viridiplantae; phylum Streptophyta; class Magnoliopsida; order Poales; family Poaceae; genus Dendrocalamus; species Dendrocalamus latiflorus. The sequence continues at coordinate 16,141,019 of CM029672.1, forward strand.
TTTCTGGAAAAAATGTACTGCCAACTTATTATCGGTACTTTTGGGTTTCGGTAGTTTCGCACTACCACCTCGGTCATACTGTGAAGCAGCAATACCACTAATTACACACTGGTACTACTGATTACCCTGTCAATGCACAATTGGCTAACAATTTTAGTTTTAAGTGCATACATGATCCTAAATTGATCCAAATGGCACAAGAATATGCTATCAAGTTACTAGCCATTGTCCCTTTTAATAGTACAATATTTATCCTATAGTCCGGTCTTCTATCCTTTCTCCTAAGACTGGTAAAATAGAAAAGGGATCCTAGACTATTTATACATTTGTCTTGAACCATCTTGATCCTCATGTTGAACTTTAGCATGCATTTTTCGGTTGTCATATTCATTATAGGGACTAAACCTTTCAAACACTCAACAAACACATTAATCCCATATTCACAAATTGTCATTAATTACTGAAACCATTTTTAGGGGCCTAGATGCTTTCAGTGGTGACCCAAATATATCTCCCTCCCTCAACCTGACGTGCCACCGCATGCTGCAATCGAGCTAGTGCTTTTTTAAGTCAAGCAAATTTGGGAAGAAGAGAACCATAGTCCTACTGACTAAAGCAAATCGAAGAAGAGAAGAAGATGCAGGACAAGAACATGGGATGCTCATTTGATTTCTTCATACAAAAAATCTGTTAAGGGACCGTCGCAGGCAACCAGTCCGATCGATTCTTTTGCTTATGAAAAAAACAGATCAATTACAGAAGATAGAGAATAGTAGATTGAAAACACAGAGAGGTAGGGAGAACTCCTAATCTTTCTTTATTGCTTTTTTCTAATTTCGTATACAAAATGACCAATAGTACTACCTATTTATAGCCTAGTGGTGAGGTGCCCACCATGGGCCAAGGCTTCAAGCTCAGGCCCAGGTTTCCTAGCACGCCCCATTGGGCACTCATTTGACACATTTATGCCTTGTCAAAACTCTATAAAAATCCAGTGGAAAAAATTTGGAGAAAGAGTACATGATACATGTTATGCTGCATTGCATGAATTGCCTTATTAAAAACCTTGGCCAAGAAACTTCAGGAAAACTCGTCAAGAGAAAAAGAGTACAATCCACATAATTTCGTTCAATCTTCAGGACTTATTCTTTGGGTACTCGATCTTCATGATCAAGATTTAATAACGGGCTTGAGAAAATTCTCCCCCTGAATTCTGCACTTCTCTAGGTCTCATCATTCCAATTCCTCGTACGCATCTTTCAAAGCTAAATGCGGGAAGTGACTTAGTGAATAAATATGCAAGATTCTCACATGACTTAGTATGCAGTACCTTAATCTCGTCCATCTTTTGCAATTCATAAGCATGAAAGAACTTAGGGTTGATATGCTTTGTGAGATGACTCTTCACGTAGCCCGTTTGTACTTATGCAACGCAAGCTGCATTATCTTCATAGATAATTGCGGGAGCTTGCATAATGTTCATCCCACATGACTGCTGGATGTGGTGGATCATTCGTCGGAGCGAAGCACATTCTCGTGCGGCTTCGTATAGTGCTATGATTTCTGAGTGGTTTGTCGAAGTCATTACAAGACTTTGCTTAGACGATTTCCAGGAAATTGCAGTTTCACCACACAGGAAAATATAGCCTGTTTGTGACCTTGCGGTATGCGGGTCTGACAGGTACCCAGCACCTGCATAGCCAATCAAGTTCAAATCTTGATTCTTTCAGTAGAACAATCTAAGGTCCTTCCTTCCTTGGAGGTATCGGAAGATGTCCTTTATTCCCTGCCAATGCCTTTTGGTAGGTTCTGCACTATGCCTTGCTAACAGGTTTACGGCAAATGCAATGTCCAGTCTAGTGCAGTTTGCTAAATACATAAGTGCTCCTACTGCACTTAAGTATGGGAATTCTGGTCCTAGGACTTCCTCCCCCTCTTCCCTAGGTCGGTATGGATCTTTTTCTTACTGTAAAGACCTCCTAATCATTGGCACTTTCGATGGGCATGCCTTCTCAAAGCTGGACCTTTTTAACACCTTCTAGGCGTAGGCTGATTGATGTACTAATATTCCTTCATGGACATGCTCGACCTGCAGGCCTAAGCAACATTTGGTTTTACCCAAATCTTTCATTTCAAATTCTGACTCCAGGTAACAACTAGCTTCTTTTATGTCTTCCATTGTCCCGATGATATTCAGATCATCTACATACACTAAGATTATACAAAATCCATTCTGAGATCGTCGTATAAATACACAGGGACAATCTTCATTATTCGTATAGCCTTTCTTGCATAGAAGGTTGCTTAAGTGATTATACCACATCCTACCTGATTGCTTGAGTCTGTACAATGATTTCCTGAGTTTCACACTGTACAGAATTCTATTTGCTCTATCTTGGTTCGGGACGGGGATACCTTCAGGTACCTTCATATAAATCTCCGAATCTAAATTTCCATAAAGGTATGCAGTTACTACATCCATCAATTTTATTTCTAAATTCAAGTTTACTGCCATTGAGATTAGATATCTAAAGGTGATTCCACTCATGACTGGAGAGTAGGTTTCTTCATAATCAACTCTTGGACATTAAGTGAAACCTTGTGCTACCAGCCTTGCTTTATATCTTACAACTTTATTTATTTCATTTCTCTTTCAAACAAATACCCACTTGTACCCTACAGGGTGCACATGGGGAGGTGTATGGCTTACGGGCCCAAACACCTCTCTTTTATTCAGATATAACAATTCAGTTTCTATTGCCTTCTTCCAATCTTCCCAATCTGATCTCTTCTTACATTCAGCGAGCGATGCAGGCTCGGGATCAAGATCGATAATTGTGACAATTTTCTTTGCAAAGTAGATATCAACATTGGTTGTTGTCCTATTCATGGACTCTTAGGTGTTCACATAATTTATAGCTATTTCTTCATGAGTTGCTTCTTCTGGAGCTTCTCCTTGCTCATCACTTCTTCCAGTTGCAGTGGCAAGTCCCTTTAGTTTTTCGGCTGATTCCAAGCTCCATAGGGGATGTTCAGATCCGGTATGCCCTTTTCTGAAGGTGTCATACTGATGTCATGTCTCAACTGGCTCCTCTTCTAGTTCTAGGAAACTTCAGTGATCGGCTATGTCAAGTCCTTCTTATCCTTCTTCACCAGGCATCCCCGGTTACTTAGGATTTGAGGGGCCAGAGTTCTCGTCCTTTTATTCTGAGGTCTCTGGATGGGAGTAGGGATACATTCTACTTTCTTTGGTATTTCAACCCTCTCCAATGCATTGCGTGCAGGCACATGCGACTTGGTCACGCTCTTCAAATCACTAAAGTGGTCAGGCAATTGATTTGCTAATGCTTGCAAATCAATGATCTTCTAGAATTCTCTATTTGCTTCAGTAGTGCGTGGGTCATGTGCATGGATTTCCATGGCTTGCCACGTAATTTTCTGATATTTTTCATCAAGGGGTTGATTTCCTCCCCCTAATGTTGGAAAATTATCCTCATCAAATATGCAATCAGCAAAGTGGGCAGTCTGCAAATCTCCTATTATGGGTTCTAAATACTTGATTATGGATGTTGTCTCATAACCAACGTATATCCCAGTCTTTCGGAGAGGACCCATTGCAGTACGCTGTGGAGGGGGTATAGGTACATAAATCTTACATCCAAACCTCCGGAGATGAGAAATTTTTGGTGCTGACCCTTGCGCTAGTTGCATGGGTGAATGGATGTTGTAGGCCGATAGTCTAAAGTTGATGAGATTTGCTGCATGCAGGACTGTGTGTCCCCAACATGTTGCTGGCAAATTGCAATTCTGCAAAAGAGGACGAGCAATAAATTTAATTCTCTTGATTAATGCCTCTGCTAAACAATTCTGGGTGTGGACATGCAGTATAGAATGCTCAACTATATTTCAAATGCCTTTGAAGTAAATTCTCTGGCATTGTCTATTCTGATGGACTTTATGTGATGGTCAGGGAAAATATTTCTGATGCGAATTATCTGCGAGATCAGCTTTGCAAAAGCATGGTTTCTCGTAGACAATAAACATACATGTGACCATTTCAAGGAAGCATCGATGAGCACTATGAAATATTTAAATGGCCCTGAAAGTGGTTGAATGGGACCGCAAATGTCTCATTGGATGCGTTCTAAGAATGCAGGGACTTCATCCTTCACTTTCAGAGTGGAAGGTCTAGTAATTAATTTCCCGGTGGCGCATGCAGGGCACACAAAATCTTTGTGATTCGGGAAATTCTTCACATTAATATTATGCCCTTGGGAATTGTTGATTATATTTCTCATCATCCTAAGACCTGGGTGGCCTAATCTGTCATGCTAGAGATAGAAAAATTCAGAGCTTCTAAATACTGTCTTTAGGGCAGTATCGGCTGCATGTGTCTTGATGTTGGATGAGAAATGATGGTTTGTGGTATGCACTGCCAGATAACTTAAGGAGTTAATCCTGTGATGACCACCCAATGTAAAATAGTACAACCACAAGTCTATAATGATGTCGACATGGATAAATAATTTGTATCCACCAGTACGAGTTGTACCATTGGAGTGACCTACGAGTCATGCCACTAGTTTTAAGCCATCGTGGACACGGGTTGTGTCGTTGGTGTAAGCCGCCGTGTGGCGAAAGAGGGGGTGTAAGTATGGTGGATGTAACCACCCTCAAATGAAAGCTTTGTGGATGCAGCTTACACTTGGGGATACATTGTAAAGGCCTTGTAATAATCTCCTTGATTCGCATGTCTAAGGTATGTGTTAAATATAATAAGTTGATGATCTCTTTTGGGTAAAGTGTACAGTCTCTGTACAGTTTAAACTATTCAAACAGCCACGCCCACAATTAAGGATGGGCACGGGAACTTACTCAAGTTAGTTTCTATTTCAAAAACCTTTGAGAGTGGGACAAAAACTCATCAGGTAGATGTAAATCTGATTTTGGCTTTTCTTGGGTGGATATAACCCAGTGTTGATAATTGGGTGGATGTAATCCTTGTAAACAAAAACTAGCATATGGTAGATGGAACCATGTAATAGTTGAATGGAACCTGCACCATTATAAATATTGCACCTGAACCATGTAATAGTTAAAATGCTACGTCATAGGAATTTCTGATCATTGTAGTTTTAAAATGTTGCCTTTAGCAAATGAAAGAACCTAAGCCTACCTTTGTTGAATCTTGCATGTATAAATATTGCATTCTGTGTATTGGCTAGTGGATCATTGTTGATTGTGCTCACCCTCGTTCACAAAATTCCTCAAAACCCGTGGACCAAGGACATTACACCTATTACAATGTCCCAGGAGCTAATGGTGATGAAGATGGAGGAAATTATATTAGTCTCTAATAGTCTAGGTCTCACCCCAGTCCGGCTGACAAAGTTGGTGTTTGCGTTCACCTGTATTACCCAAATCCTTGGTTAATATCGATCATACATAGATTACCCCAGTTGCTTGCCTGTGGCAAGATCTGAATCCCTTTTGCTTCTGCTACTGCTTCCTCAGTTCATGTAATGTATTCACTTGGCCTGATTTGCCCTATTGTAAACTTAATCCGATGTGGTCTATTGGAACTCCGATATTTTGTAATATTAAAATGTGGTACAATTTACATCATGTTTGAAATGATTTAGTGATGTATCTATGAGCACTATCTACGGATCCAGGGAATAGTGCAGTTGTTTCACAGAGAATTTTGGATTGGCTAAATCTGGGTCTGACACCCAGACAAGATATAGATAAGAGGAGAATGAGCAATAATATTTATATTGTGGAAATATAGTTTAGAGAAATAATTCTAGTCATAACTAACGACCATGCTAACTAAGGTCACGATCTACAGTCAATATGCTTTGATACTAGCTTTGTCAGACCCAGATTTTGCAATCCATAATCCACTGTGATTCCATTGTATTATTCCCTAGATCAAAAGATAGTGCTCATAGATACATTACAGAACATCAAATACATATCTTGCATAAGCATAACTAATACAATAGTAGAACTTACATATGGGTCGATCAGGCCACAACCTTTAAAGAGCAACAGCAGAAATAGGCGACCAACTGGGGCTCGCAATCTAGTTCTTGAGCTCTTCATCTTTCAATGCCTTTAGATGATTATAGGACTTTTCTTTCTTCATTTGACTTACTAAATAATAGTAATTGAACAATAGTGAGTACAAAGGTACTCAGTAAGCCACTACACAAAATGCAATAATAAAAGATGAAGAGCTAATCAAAGTTTGGCTTAAGGTTCTTTTATTTGTGAAAGCGCCACCATTTTGAGATACAGATATAGAAAATTTCTAAGATTTAATAGTTTTAACTAAACCATGTTTTTAAAGAATGTATGTGTGTACAATAATAATAATAGTAATACAGGTTCCATGATTTGGTCCTTATGGTTATCTGAGTGGTTCCATCACAAGTCACATCTCGTGCTCGATCCACACTAACCATTCTTACCATTTGACAGATATTTAAGCAAGTTTAGAGTTTTGGGGATGGAAATATTCTTTATTTTTAACATACCAGTCATTTCTATCCAATCACTACCCAAATACAAGTTTCATGTTTGAAATGCTGTCAGGGCAAATTAACGCCCCCGAATATCTAACCAAGACTAAGTATGGCGCTTAGATACTGTTTTATTACTAGTATGTTTACCATTATATCTAGGGCGACAAGGTTTTATGTCCATAGTCATGGAGTGGGTATAATTAAGCAATTATACAGAGGGAATTAACTATGAGCTAATGCGAATATAATTTACATAATAAAGTAAAGCATGCAATTTGGTATTTTCAAATAATATAACTTGCATTCAAAACATAGGTGCAATATAATCAAAGTGATGACTTGCCTCACACAGATTACTGCGGCCTTGATCTTACTCAAAATCTTCTCGGTTGATGGTCTTGAAATCTTGGTCTTCATCTTGATATCGCTTGATCTGTTGCTTCTTCAAGGCTCCAATTTCTAGTTATGCAATAAACAACTGAATCCAAATAACTCAAAAGTCCAAACAATTCTGAATGAACTCAATTATGCTTTGTTATGGTTAGATCGATGATCTGAGGCTAGGTTTAATGAGCGTGGGATATAGATAGAGTCAAACAAAGTTTGAATAAAGGGGAGACGACAGAGGGAAAATCTGCCAAGAAGGATATCAAAGAAGGTTCGATGATAAAAGATTATTCATGGAAACATTCCACTTCGGGTTCAAAGATGGCTAGACATAACTGACCATAGAATTGATCTTTTAATTTAGTGACTTCTTTTATTATTTTATATTTATTAAGTAGGATCCATGAGTTAGGTGGGACTTGCGAAAGATATGAGGATTTATATAAGATCAGTACAATTTTTAATTATCCATATTAATCTTTTATTTCCTATGTCTAGGATGTTCATGACATATTATTATTTGAGGTTTAATTGCCAATTAATTGAATGATTAACTTAATGATTATTGTGGGATTATTTATTTAACCAATCGCTACTTAGCAGTTATCTTTGAGTTAGACCACTATTTAATAACAAATATGGTTCACAATTAATCTTAGGGTTTAAGTGCGTTTGGACAAAATGCAACTCTTAACTTAGATTGGGTCGTATCGTAGGATTTAAGATGTCGTGTGGCGCAAGAGGGGGTCTTGGTGAGGGTGGACGTAACCCCACTAAGATGAAACCTCAGTAGGTGTAACCTTCACTGGCTGATGCATTGTAAAGGTGTTGTGGTGATGTTCTCGATTCGCATGACCAAGGAAATATGTGTATAACAGGTTGATTATCATTTGTGGGTAAAGTGTACGACCTCTACAGAGTAAAACCTGTTTGAACAGTCGTACCCACGGTCATGGGTGGACAGAGAAACTTACTCGAGTTAGTACCTATTTCTAAAACTTTTTGGGTAGGATAAAACTCGTCAGGTGGATGCAACCCTAAATTTGGATTTCTCTAGGTGGAAGTAACCTAGCCATTATAATGGGTGGATGGAACCCTAGCAACAAAACTAGCATATGGTGTATAAAACCATGTAACAGGTGAATGAAACCTACACTACTATTAATATTGCACACCTCTCTTTAATAAACCTAGTTTACTCAAAATGCTAAGTCACAGCCTAGTTTACTCAAAATGCTAAGTCATAGGAATTTCTATTTATTGTAATCCTCAAAGTCAATACCTTGAGCAAATAAAAGAACCCAAGCTTACCATTGTTGAACTTTGCATGTATAATACTTCACTCTGTGTATTAGCTTGCAGAGCACTATTGTTTGTCATCACCCTCGCTCACTAAATACCTCAGGACCTGTGGATCAAGATCATTATGCATACTACGGTGCCCCAGGAGCTGATGGAGGAGAAGAAGGTGGAAATTAAGACATTGTCTAGTAGTTTAGTTCTTACCTCAGTTAGGCTGACTTTGTTGGTGACTATGTGCGCATCTATTATCCAAATTCTTCAAAAGTAGTAAGGCATCTTTTACCCACAATCGCTTGCCTGTGGCAAGATGTGCCCTCACCTTTGTTATCACTTCAAAATTCGCTTTTATAATGTACCTATTTAGCCTGATCGGACCTTTATGTAAACTCTACCTGATGTGGAATATTTAAACTTTGTTCTATAATATTAATGAATGGTATGGTTCATGTTATGTATAAAATGATTCAGTGATGTATCTATGAGCACTATCTATTAATCCAGGGAATAGTGCAGTGGTTTCATAGAAGATTCTAGATTGGTGAAATCTAGATTTGACAGAGCTAGTATCAGAGCATGCAACTATAGGGTAAAGACCCTTAGTTAGAATGGTCGTATCTAAAGACTTGTGTCTTATTTTCAAAAATATAAGCAAAACTTTGACAAAATATAGAGTATTAGTGCTTTTACTCATCACTCTTTAGTTTTTGAATTACCCTTATTTCCTTTATATCTTCACTCTATTACTGACTCTCTTGTTCAAATCTATAGATGGCTGGATCATCTGACCAAGGCCCATGGGATTTCTTCTCCCATGGTGAGGATGATGGGGAGTTTACGGACATCCTTCGCAAGGTGATGCTGTACCTACTTTATCATCACCGTCCCATTTTCAAGGGCGGGAAGACCTAGATGCTAGACCGTGAGTCCTAGATAATGGAGGTTTTCCTCTATTAGAGGGAATGCGAGTTTGCATCTCACACCATCAAGACTGAGCATCCGAGGAGCTCCTCCTCAGACACTCTCCAGGATGCAGCCCACCTGGTTTGAACTCGCTTATGCAAGATTCACGAGGCCTATCTACTGATCTCTCTGTTTTGCTACTACCCATTTCTCTAGGAGGGAGAGCACTACTGTGAGACCTATGTCGCTAGGGAGGATGACCCACTGTTGACACACCAGGTCCAGCTCACCCAAGCTATGGAGGCCACTTACACAGATGCCTTGGTGGAGATCGCGCAGCTTTGCATGCTTCTCACTGCTAGTTACAGTCACTTCGACACTCTTCACGCCCAGCTCAACAAGTGCGAGAGGCCTTAGCTGCTGTGGAGCGCAAGAGAGTAGCAGCAGTTGCTAAGCTTGAGTGTACTACAGTGGTAGCAACTACCTATGCCCCAGCACCCCCTGGATCCACTGTCGTCCCCAGAAATCCTACTCTGACTCGACCCTTGGGACCCTACTTGAGGACCACTGCGTGCAAGAGTGTGCGATGCCCCCAATCCACCAATCATCATCGACATTGGAGACTCTAGCCGAGGCCACAGCCTCTCCTGTTCCCACTCCTATTCTCGTTCACCTACCTACAGTCGTTCCCGCTCCTGTTCCCATTCACCAGGCAACTGCACAGTGTGTTGTGGCCATAACCTCATGGAGGAGTAGGCAGGACTAGATTCAGGCTAGCTAGCAGTGCTTGCTAAGGCATTATTTTGAGTTACAAGCACTCCTCCCCCCTTGTATTAGTTGAATAGGTGTTGTAGTATGTATCATAGTGTGGTTTCATGGCTGAGCATGGCCTATATGCTATATACTAGTAGTCATATAAAACTTACTCACCATTATGAATGTTATGCGGCCACCTTAGGTCTTCTATTGCATTTTTCTCTTAATTGATTGGTTTTTGTTGTTTTCTTAGATGGCTAGTTAACCCTCGTATCTATAGATAATAGTGCTAAATTAGATTGTTCTCTCAAATGGCCCCTAGGAGAGCCACTCGAGGATGTGGCACCACCAATCGCCAAGCTGCAAACCCCGTAGGGCAAGGAAGAGGTCGTGGGCATGGACCAAATCTCCCTCCACCACCACCAGTCCACCCAACTATGGCTCAAGTAATGGCTCAGCAAGCACAAATACCTTGTGCCATCTTCACAGGTCAGCGAGCAGGGGTAGCTAGCCGTAACTCCAAGCTAGTTGATTTTCTGTGAACCTGACCATTGACATTCTCTTCTGCCAATAAACCCTTAGAAGTAGGAGACTGGCTCCACGACACAGAGAAGAAACTTCAACTTGCATGATGTGCAAAAGAAGACAAAGTAGACTTTGCCACTCACCAACTTAAAGGAATCGCGACTGCTTGGTGGGAGAACTACCTAGCAGCTTGAGGAGGAGAAAGTCCAGTGGCCGAGGAAGAAGAAGAGGTTGAAGGGCACCAAGGACAAGGAGAGGAAGACAATGCTAAAGAGCAAGCAGAAGAAGTAGCCGAACTAGCAGGGTAAGCTATCCCTTGGACTGAGTTCAAAGCTGCCTTTAGAACAAACTTGTGCCTGCCAGCACCATGCGTATGAAGAAGAATGAGTTCAGAGCACTAAAGCATGAAAACATGTCAGTCAATGATTACCTCACCAAGTTCAATCAATTGGCTTACTATGCTCCAAGAGATATAACAGATGAGGAGTAAAAGACTGACCGATTCCTGGACGGTATGCATGAAGAGCTGAGGGTGCAACTGATCATTCAAGATTTTTCCTAGCTTCCACCACCTTGTCAACGAGGCCCTCATTCTAGAAAATGAGAGGAGGAATATGATGGCAAGCCATAAGCACAAGTTGGCTACCCAAAGGCCACAATGAAGTTACCCCAGAGGCCAGTATTCCATAGGAGTCCTATCCCCAGACCAGTGGCGGTCTTACACCCTAAGGTTCTAGTGCTAGCACCATGTCCAAGTGGCAACATTCTCTGTACTCTCTGTACTCCTCATCCTGCAAACCAACCCATCCAAACCAACCCTACGGCCAATCTCTATTGTTTCAGCTATGGAGAGAAGGGGCACTTTGCCAACAGCTGCCTACACAGTTAGGTTTCACTAGTGAAGTTCAACTTGGAAACCACTCCAGCCCATGATTAGGCATCAACGTGCAACAAAAGTTATCGGACACCACAGGCATCCAAAGAAAAATCGACAGCAAATTAGGGCCGTATGAACCATGTCACGGCAGAAGAAGCACAAAAGGCTACAGGAGTTCTAATAGGTACAACTTTTGTGAAGTCAGTATCTGCACATGTCCTCTTTGATTCTAGGTCTTCTCATTCTTTTATAGCGAGGAAGTTTGATGAAAATCTTAAGTTGCCAACATTTAAGTTAAAGAAACCCGTGGTACTTAGCTCACCTGGGGGACCCTTAACTGCCACACTAGTAAGTCCCACCTTCTACTACTACAATCCTAGATATTGAACATCATCCTATGAATGGACTGGTTAGCAAGATACCAAGGAATGATAGAATGGGTCGATAGAAAGGTAGTACTTACCAAGTGCCCCGGATTATCAGTAAAAGTTAATGTAGACCAGCCCTATCATTGGTGTTGTGCAATCTACTACTTTGAAGATGTGCAACTAGAAGGAATGCTAGTAGTTCAAGACTACCCTGAAGCATTTCTAGAGGAATTGCCTAGCATGCCACCAGACCGATACATAGAATTCATCATTAACCTAAAACCAGGGACTTTCCCAATTGCCAAAAGGCCTTATAGGATTGCTTTCGATGAGCTCAAACAACTGAAGAAGCAGATTGAGGAATTGCAAGACAAAGGATTTATTAGACCTAGCTCAGCACCCTGGGGTTCACCAGCACTTTGTCATAAAGAAAAAGCACGATAATGCTAGAATGTGTGTAGTCTGTAGAGCCCTAAATTATGTGACCATCAAGAATAAATATCCCTTACCTCGCATCGATGACCTATTTGATCAGCTCTCGGGAGCCATGATGTTCTCCAAGATAGACCTGAGGTTAGGATACCATCAACTAAAGCTCAGGGCTAAGGATATTCTCAAAATGGCATTCACCACCTAGTATGGCATGTACGAGTACACAGTCATGTCATTTAGCTTGACAAATGCACCAGCCTATTACATGAACCTCATGAATAAAGTATTCGTGAAGTACTTGGACAAGTTTATGGTGGTATTCATTTACAACAACCTAATTTACTCCAAGAATGCTGAAGAACATGCCAAACACTTGCAATTGGTACTAGAGAAGCTTAAGGAACACCAATTATATGCTAAATACAGCAAATGTGAATTCTGGCTGCATGACATCAGTTTCCTCAGACATATTGTGTTCGTTAGAGGATTAGTAGTTGACCCAGCTAAAGTAGATGTTGTTTTGGAATGGAAGCAACCCACCTCCGTAACTAAAGTGCGTAGCTTTCTTGGATTGGATGGATACTACAGGCGGTTCATCAAAGGATTTTTGAAGCTTGCCAGACCACTAACCCACTTACTCAAGAAAGAAAAATGTATGAATGGATGGAAACCTGCGAGGAGAGTTTCCAAGAATTGAAGAAGAAGTTGACCTCCGCTTATGTGCTAGTCTTACCAGACATACACAAGAACTTTGATGTATACTGTGATGACTCACGTCAAGGTCTTGGTTGCATACTTATGCAAGGAGGAAAAGCTATGGCATATGTGTCAAAAGAACTTCGTCCTCATGAGGACAACTACCCGACTCAAGATATGGAGCTAGTTTCAGTAATACATGCTCTAAAGATTTGGTGGCATTATTTGATTGGAAACCACTGTGACATATACACTGATCACAAAAGCCTCAAGTACATCTTCACCCAATTAGACCTCAACCTACGGTAGAGAAGATGAATAAAGCTAACCAAGGACTATGATCTAGACGTCTATTACCATCCTGATATGGCTAATGTAGTGGCTAATGCATTGAGCCATAAGTTCTACTGTAGCAATGTCATGGTCCAAGAACTACAACCTGAGCTCTACAAGGAGTTGGAAGCACTCAATCTAGAGATAGTAGAGCAAGGCACCATAGCTACTATGGAAGTACACCCAACTTTAGAAGAATATATCAAGGTCGCCCAAGAGGGAAATTCTAGTGCCTAGAGATTCAAGCACCTTATGGCCAAGGGAAAAGCCTTCAAGATGACTGAAGATCAACAAGGGATCATATGGTACAAAAAAATGTCTCTTTATTTTCCACCGAAAGGAACTTAAGGACCTAATACTTAAAGAGGCCCATAGCTCAGCATATTCCCTGCACCTGGGGAATACCAAGATGTATCAGGACACAAAGACCTTGTATTGATGGCCTCCCATGAAGAGAGACATCGCAGAGTATGTAGCCTGCTACGATGTATGCCAAAGGATCATGGCCAAGCACAAGAAACCCGCAGGCCGGCTGCAACCACTATAATCCCTCAGTGGAAGTAGGAAGAAGTTGGAATGTATTTCATCATTGAATTACCACGAACCAAGTTCGGATATGACTCCATATGGGTTATAGTAGACAGATTGACAAAGATCACCCATTTCATCCCCGTAAAGACCACCTATAAGGGAGATCGATTGGCCAAGTTTTACATGGCACGCATAGTGTGTTTACATGGAGTACACAAGAAAATAATCTCAGATCGAGGTTCCCAATTCACCTCGCACTTTTGGGCTAGTCTTCATGAAGCTCTTAGGACCCACCTAGCTTTCAGCATAGCATATCACCCACAGACTAATGGAAAAACTGAAATGGTGAACCAACCCTTGAAGATATGCTCCGCACCTATGCCCTGGAGTTTACCATGAATTGGGAGAATTGCCTAACTAATGTGGAGTTCTCCTACAACAACAACTTTCAGTCTAGTTCGAAGATGTCCCCATTTGAAGTCCTCTATGATAGAAAGTGCAGAACCCCTCTACATTGGGCAAAAGCAGGAGAAGACTATATTTTTGGGCTAGATACCCTAAAGTAGGCAAAAGAGAAAGTCCACCTGATCAAAGACCGACTACAAGCCACCCAATCTAGACAAAAGAGTTATGTTGACAATTGTCGTAGGAAAATTGACCTTTGAAGTTGGAGACCATGTCTATCTTAAGGTGTCACCTCTTCGAGGAATCCAAAGATTTGAAGTTAAAGGCAAGCTCGCACAAAGATATATAAGCCCATTTCCAATCATCGCCAAGCGTAGAGAAGTAGCCTACCAACTAGAGTTACCCACAAGTCTAGCAAACGTGCCAACGTGTTCCACATCTCACATCTCAAAAAGTGCCTTGGAGCGCCTGAAGACCAAGCCCTAGTAGAAACCATCAAGCTCTAGAAGGACCTAACTTATCTTGAATATTTGATCAAGATCATTGACACTATGGAGAAGTAAACAAGACGCCAGAACATCCGTCTCTATAAAGTCCAATTGAGCAACCACATCGAGAGAGAAGCTACCTGAGAGAGAGAACCAATTGAGCCCTGTGTGCGCCTTGACTCCACTCCATCCTCGAGCTGGACCCCCATAGCCCTCCTTTCCCTCGATCTTTCCTCCCCTTTCTATTGTGTTACGTGCCATCCTGCACCGTTCGCTGTGTCCGCACCATGCGCCCGTGTCTCACACACCCAACCATTGCCCTTCGTGCCATCACCACTACATTTACTCCTCCACACTGTGCGCTGGCTCTACCCACGCCATGCACTAGCCTCACCGATCCTCCCCTGTGCGCCAATAGTATCACGCCATTGCCTCCCAATCTGCTATAAACAGCCCCAACTCCCTCTCTTCACCTGTAATATCCTGAACGTCTTTACGGCGTAAGTTTTTAAAATAATCGCGGAGTCGCCGGTTTTTTCGGTAAATCGCGGGAAGGAAAAAATAAAGATTGTAGAACAGTGTAAAATGAATAAATTAAATTAAAAATTAAATTAAAACCTCTGAGTGGGCTGCCTGGGGAGTGGGCCGACCGCCTTGGGCCGGAGGCCCAAGGGGTGGCCGCACCTCCCCTCCCCCTCCCCAAAAACCCTAGCCCTTTTCTCCACCCTCTCCCATCCCTTTTCAGCCGCCACCCCCCTTCCTCCACCCCCTGGGCGCAGCCCTCTTCCCCCTCCATCACCCCCACAAGTGCTGCTGCCATTGGAGCCAAGGAGAGGAAGGAGAAGGAGAAGAAGGAAGGAGAAGGAAGAAGAAGAAGAGGAGGAGGAAAAAAAGGGGTGATCCAATCTAGGTAATTTTTCCTAATCTCAAACCCTCTGTTCTATGGAATAATTAGGGTTCTTGGCATGGATTTTGAAGGTAGTTAATAGATTAATTGCCCGATTAGAGATTAGCTGATGTCTGCCTGTAGATTGATTCGCGCAGCATGTCTGTTCGCGAGGTTTTGACCTAGTAAACGAATTTTTCTGCGGACCTTCCCAAAAGGCAAGTTGTAGAGGACTTCCAGACGCATCTCCTGTATTTGTTTCAAAATTTTATGCCTTGTTATCTGAGAGTTACAGGGTCGGGAATACTGCTGTTCGTCAGGTGAGCAGATTGGTACAGACCGACGGTAATCTGGGAATTAGAGGTCGTAAATGATTTTTATGACCATGGCCGTAATTTAGAAAGTTGTGGTTAATTTAGAGATCTAGCTTCTGTATAAAAGTCAGAATTTTTAGACCCTTTTACTGATGTTGGGACGCATTTGTTTATTGCTGTCCAATCTGCCAGAACAGAGTTCTTCCTCTGTTTTGGGGCATTAAATTACACCTAACTGTGATCAAAATAAAAATAGGTGTTCTACATGAAAAATGTAGGCTTTTAAGTGATGAATCCAGAGAGATATCGTTTGCTGTAAATAGATCAATATTTTTAAAGTTACGAAAATGTTAAGCAGCGCTGCTGCAGAGGGTAATTTGCTGATTTGTTGAGCGGAGAGGAGTTTGTGCGGGTTCAGGGTTCTAGCGACGTTTTTAATTATTAATGTCATGTTTGTATGCTGTAGCTGTGTGCTGAGAGTTGTCTTTTGGATAGGTGGTCTTGTCCCTGAGCGCTCTTGATTTTACTTCGCTTCGTCGGTTTGAGGCAAGTAAACGTAGCGGTGGTTGCTACCGTTTAACTTGTTATTCCTTCTACTTGCAGTTTACATTATTATCGTGATTTGATACATATGCCATGATTGCATGATAATTTAATTGTGGAGATGGTAGCAAGTACTTATCCATTGATATGTTGATAATCTGCTAGTAGCCATGTGAAAATCTTGCTTAATGTTATAATGTGGAACATGAAAATAACATGTGGTGGATGTGGATATGTCGTGAGCATGTTGATGCTCCTTTGAGGATGGATTAATGTGATTTGTGATTATAATATCATATCATATCATATGCATATGTGGATGTCGCCGCACATAGCCGCGACCGTACCGGTACAGCATTGTATATTGCCGTAATACGATGCACCTCTTATCCCGCGGGAAGCATCGTATATTGCCGTAATATGATGCACCTCAAATCCTGCCCTGGAAAGAGTGATGTGGAGCATAGCATTCATATGCATTACATTGTGGAAAGATTCATTTGCATACATATGCAATATGTTGTGGTGAAGTTATTTTGTTGAATATTCAACTCATAGTTGTAATGTGGATTATACAACTTCATAGTTGTAATGTGGAATTGGCTCATGTGAGCTATTTGTGGTATGAGGATTATGGTTGTGGACGTGGAATGGGGTTCATCCCTTGTGTACGGTAAGGGTTGTAATTGTGGCATGAGATTCTTTTCTCTTGTATTAATTGTTGATAACAATTGTGGATGTGAGAAATAATAAAGTGTTGAAGTAAAACATACATATGTTTTATTACTTTTGCTAGTGGTAGTGGTTGAGAATTTAAAGTAGTCAAACAAGATTTATTTGTTAATGCTTTAACGTCATTGATGGTGATTTGAGGTTGAGGATAATAACATTGTAATTGTGGAAGAATGTTGATGATTAACCTATTGTGGTTTGTGGAAGATTAAATGTTTCATTTGCATTTAATTGTGGAAGAATGTTGATGATTAACCTATTGTGGTTTGTGGAAGATTAAATGTTTCATTTGCATTTAATTGTGGATAAAATGACTGCATTCATATGCCAATTAAATCTGAAATTGAAGAGGTATGATTCATGAAAATTTGTGGTGGTTTAATAATTGTGGACATGAATTATGGTTGTAGTTGTATGGAATTATAAATGATGATGTATAATTGTTTGTAGTTTGAATAGCCTGTTAAACAGTTTGCTTGCTGAAATTTTTATCTCACCCTTGTTTCCCCCTCCCTACAGGTGGACTTTGAGCATGCATGGGAAGGGTAGAACGGCACCACACTGATGCACGTGAATCATATTTTTATGCTGTAATAAAGTTGAAAGAATTCTAGACCTTGCATAGCTTTGTTTACATTATCTTAATAATGTTAAATTTATGAACTATGTTTTAGATTAAAATGTTGGAGGATGTTTTAAATAGTGAATTGCTATCACTATCTCGTTATTCCTTAGTTGTTTATGCTTCCTCTTATACTATCTTGTTTAGTAATTGTTGCCAGTTTATTTTATCTTGTAAATTGGCTCGTTGTAGAGCAGTTTTAGTAGCATCCCAAGGTAATGTGGGTCCTGGGGTGTTACATCACCTCGCCACCCTCACTCCACCTCTCTCATCGCCACACAGAGCCCGATTGAAGCTAGAAGCCACCTTGGCTGCTGTCCCCTTTGACTCTGGCCAACTACACCACCACTGGTGTCGTCTTCGCTCTGGCGTGCCTCCATCCGATTCAATGCACCTGGAGCACCACCGCGATGTCCTGAAGCCAACACCGATGTTGCCAACCCTCCTCCTCTACTCCAACAAGCTACCCTTGGTGACCCCCTCCCCGTCGCCATAAGATCATGACGACAGACCAAGCCATTCGGGGTGTTTGCCTTGCTCCCTAGTTACTCCCATAGTGAGTAATTAGCTTATCTCACTGCCGTTCATCGTGGTGTTGTGCACTTGAACCGCCGCCACCGCTTAGCTCGTCGTCAGCCACCGCAAGCACCAAATTAGGCTGCACCACTTCGCCCAAAGGTGTTGCTCGGGCCCAGCATTCCATTTTTGCCTTCATCAGCAATTGCCACTACTCGCTCCGTCGTCGACGAGCTTGGCAAAGCAACGCTTCGTTCAACCAGTGAGGAGTTGTTGTTCCTCCATCATTAGATTAGCCAGGTAATTAATTAGTGTTAATATCTATTATTAATTCAAGTTAATTACTCTATGACATATGGGCCTAGCCCGATTAAGAAATCTTTTAAAACCAGTTTAATGAAATTGAGGCACTAACTTGTGGGCCCCTTTACTATGTCCTACACAGTACACAGACCCACCTGTCAGCCTCTGTGGCTTTTCCAGTACAAAAATAAATCAAAATGAAATTAAAATTCAATGGACCCACCTGTCAATGAGAGAGAATCTCTCTCCTCTATTTATTTTGGATTTAATCCTGATTTAAACTTTGGAGTGCTCATTCTCACTCATTTTAAATCCAAATTGAATGAAACTTATTTCTAAATTTATCTAAATTTAAGACCTTTCAAATGGTTCTCAAATCATCAAGTTTGGAATTTATTTGGATTTTTATTTGGATTTATTTGTATGCTTATGTATTTATTTGCTTTTCGCCGCGATCGTCTGAATAGAGTACAAGAACACGGAAGAGCTGCAGTTCAACCCAAGTCAAAATTTTCAATACCAACCCACTTATGAGTCTGACAAGTTAATACTTTGATCATGTTGAACCTATATTTTTTGTGCAAATTATTTTATTTAAATTATCAAGTTGCATGCTACTATTTGTTATGCAAATTTATGCTCATCTTAAGATTGTAAATACATGCATGTCAATCAGTGTATCATTATACCCCCACCCTTTGGACATTTGAACACATCTAATGGTAACCATACTGGCTATAAGTTGTATCTAAACATCATGCTTAGTCTTGCTTAGATACCACTTATAGCTAGTTTTGGACAACCATTGGAGGGAAATGCCTATCAATCATTGTATTATTATACCCTACTCTTTGGATATCTGAACACATAACCCTTGTCACTCAGGGGTATTAAATTTCCCTATCATCATTTTAATCATGAAACTAGTTTTGGATAGCCATTGTAGGGAAATGGCTGGTATGTTAAGATAACTTAGTTTTATACTTCTCAAAACTGTAAAACTTGCTTTACATATCTAGGCAAATGGTAAGAGTGTTAGTGCGGATGTAGCATGAGAAATTGTTGTTTGTGGTAGCACCATCCAGATAACTCTAAGGTCTAAATTTCATGATGAACTCCTAATATAAAATAGTACAACTACAAGTCTACAATGGGTATGACCTGGCTAACTAATTTACATCCAACAATATGGGTTGTACCATTGAAGTGACACCCAGGTTGTGTCACTGGATTTAAGCCACCGTGGACACGAGTTGTGTCGCTGGATTTAAGCCATCGTGTGACGTAAGAGGGGTAATGGTGAGGGTGCATGTAACCCCTCTAAGATGAAACCTTAGTGAGTGTAACCTTCGCTAGATGATGCATTATAAAGGCCTTGTGGTAATCTTCTTGATTCATATATCCAAGGAAATATGTGAAACATAACAAGTTAAATATCTTTTATGGGTAAAGTGTACAATCACTGCAAAGTAAAAAAACTACTTAAACAGCCATGCCCACGGTCATGGGTGGGCATGGGAACTTACTCGAGTTAGTGTCTATTTCTAAAACTTTATGGGTAGGATGAAAACTCATCAGGTGAATATAACCTTAAATTTGGATTTCCCTGGGTGGATGTAACCCAGTGATTATAATGGGTGGATGGAACCCTAGTAACAAAAATTAGCATATGATGGATGAAACCATATAACAGGTTGATGAAACCTGCACTGCTATTAATATTGCACACTTTTACTCTCTTTAATAAAATATGGTTTACTCAAAATGCTAAGTCATAAGAATTTATATTTATTGTAACCCTCAAAGTCAATACCTTTAGCAAATAAAACAACCCAACCTACATTTGTTAAATCTTGCATGTATAATATTGCATTATGTGTGTTGGCTCACGGAGCACTGTTGTTTGTGTTCACCCTAGCTCACTAAATACCTCAGAACCTGTTTACCAAGATCATTATGCATACTACGATGCCCTAGGAGCTGATGGAGGAAGAGATGGTGGAGATTAGGGCATTCTCTAGTAGTTTTGTTCTTACTTTAGTTAGGCTAACTTTGTTGGTGACTGTGTGCACATATATTATCCAAATTATTAGAAAGTAGTAAGGCATCTTTTTACCTCGTTTGCCTATGGCAAGATGTGCCCTCTCCTTTTGCAATCGTTTCTGCTTTCACTTTTGTAATATATCTATTTGGCTCGATTGACCCTTTATGTAAATTTAAACTCTATTCTATAATATTAATGAATGGTATAGTTCATGTTATGTATGAAATGATTTTGTGATATATCTATGAGCACTATCTATTGATCCAGAGAACAGTGCAGTGGTTTCACAGAGGATTCTGAATTGGCAAAATCCAAGTCCAAAGGAGGAAGCCGATAGGCAGTAGTTATTTTGCTGGTGGTATTGGGCTGGTGTGGGCCATAGGTGGCAGTCGGCTCTACACGATTTCAAATGGGTTGGGCTGGCTTGGGTATGTACGAAGCTAGAAATGTTGGGAATTAAGGTGGCGTTTGGCCAGGGTCTGAAGCTAACTTTTAGCTTTGAAGTCGGTATTGCGGCCAAATGTGGCGGCTCTCAAGCTATGCTCCAATGAATTTGTCACGGAGCCAAGCTAGTTTCCTCCTTAGCCTGTGAAGCATGTGATCCTGGGCCCCTCTAGCTCCTGTCTATGTGGTTGTGTAAACGAGTTTTTTGCTATTATAGTACTCCTTAAGTATGGCTTCGACAAAACGGTATCCACGTCGTGGGCTTCTCCAAAACGATACCTATTTCGTGTACTCCTCTGTATAATAGTATTCTCAGGGATTTGAACTCAAATTATTTTGATTTTCGAATTTTATCTTCTCTAAATGACTAAACTACCCTTCCTAAATTTGTTTAGACCTAATCCTTTTTCTTTTCTCGAAAAAGAAATGGACCAGAGTTCGTACGGTTGGGTCTAATCAAAGAACTGAGGGGCTGTTTAGTCATATGGAGGAGATAAAATTCGAAAATCAAAATAATTTGAGTTCAAATCCCTTGGAATACTATTATAGAGAAGAGTACACGAAATAGATATCGTTTTGGAGAAGCCCACGACGTGGATACCGTTTTGTCGAAGCCATACTTAGGGGAGTACTATAATAGCAAAAAACTCTGTGTAAACACCCTCCGAGTTGGTCATGTAGTTATGAAGCGTCTGCCACTCGCATGTAAAAGTTATTCCCCTTGCGACGGTGAACCCTTGCCCCCGTTCGACTCTCCACAGCCCCTCCTGAGGTGGTGCTGCCCCTGTGCATTGCCCTCCCTAACATCGCCCCTGCGCATGCCCTCTCCACAGTAGGGCTGTGCATATCTCAACCGAACTGAAAAAACCGTACCGAAAAAACCGAACTGAACCGGTCAACTCGGTTTGACCGGTTTTCGGTATTCAGTTCGGTTTTTATATTTTAGGATTTTTTGGTGTTCGGTTTTTTCGGGAAAAAACCGACTAAAAATCGAAAAAACCGAACAAACTGAAACTTTGTTCCCCTCCTGCAGCTACTTCGTCTGCCCAAATCCATCGGTGAAACCTCACCAACCCGAGCGCTACTTCGTTTCCCTCTCCAACCCCTCCCCCTCGTTCCGGCAACTCAGGAGGGCGCGGCGCTTCCTCCCGGCGGCGGCGAAGGCCGTGACTACCCCGCGCAGCGCAGGCGCCATGGCCACCCCGGAGGCACCTTCCTGCTACGTCGGGATCGCGCGGTAGTCCGCCGCCTTCCGCCTCATGAAGCAAATGGTACGTGATCCGATCCTTCCCTTGTGCAGATTTTCGGTTCAAAAACTAGACTTTTGTTTGGTCACCTACTGATATGGCATGCTTGATACGTGGGCAAACTTCCAAGTACAAACTAGACGTAGCAGCTGAGCAATGGACGATTCATTTGGGTTGCATCCGTAGCTTATTTTAGATATGAAGCCTCGAGGAGTTGTTGCTGTTTACTGCCCAATCCCAAATAAACAGCAGTAAACTTTCCTAGTACAATCGGAATTCTAATAAGACAGAGTTAGCTAATTCGTTTCATCAACCGGTCTTTATGCCAAACCTATATAGGAGTAACTGAACACAGCTAAGTTTGTCTGCCTCCGTGGTGACGGCTCGTAGCCTCGTAGTATATATACTGTTGTCTACTCGTCTCGCTAGTCACTATATTATTTGCAATTTACGTTAACTTTGGTAAATATGGTATTTACCGATACCATACCGAAATAAATTGGGATTTACCGATACCGAACCGTATTTTTAAAATACCGTATACTACCGAACTAACAATACCGTATTTACCGTATATACCGTATTTACCAAACCGATTTTACCGAACTAACCGAATGCACAGTCCTACTCCACAGCCCCTCCCTGAGGCCAGTGCATCACCCTCTCTATAGCCCCTCCCTGCCCCTGCGCATCGCCCTCCTCAATGCCTGTGCATCACCTTCTCCACAGCCCCTCCCTGAGGTTGCACTGTCCCTATGCATTGCCCTCTCCGACACGCCCTAGTCCCCCAACTCTAGTGACCGCTCAGCCCCAAGTCCCCCAATGGTGCATCATCGTGTCCCCTGTTCCTACCACTCCGCTGCCCCCTGTTTCCCTAACTCCAAAGCATGGTCAGTCCTGAATCCCCTCTTCTTAGTCCTGTGGATTTGATGCCTAATTTGTGCGAAATCATAGGAAATGTACCTAGGTTGTTTATGATTGAGTAGTATGTCCTTTTGTTCGATGTGTAGGTTTTGGTAAGCATTATGCAGCCGTCATGCTTGTTGATTGAGTGTAGGTTTTGGTGGACTAGTAGTGTGGTGGTAGATCATGCATGTTTATAGTTTCCTTCTTTCAAACATTGTCAGATGTGTGTGAGTTTGTCATGTCTAATGGGAATGGAATGTAGGTTAGATGAATCAAATGGCTAATCCCTGTGATGTGTAGATGGCTGAGTTGAATGATGAAAACAATAGAATTGTGTGTGAACTCTTTGCAGAGCAAGTACAAACTAGAAATTGACCTAGTACCCATTTCAATAGCACTGGTTATGATGAAGTGGCTGTGAAGTTTGAGGAGAGAACAAGGCTGGATTACTTGAGAAAAATAATTGAAAAACAAATGGGAGAAGCTTGAGACTAAGTGGAGTACTTGGAATAAATTGCTAGTACGAGATACAAGATTAGGTTGGGACAATGAGAAAGGGACAATTTCAGCAACAAATGCCTGGTGGAAGAAGGCAATTAAAGTATGCATTATGTACAATTTACACATCATTGTTGCGTTTCGTGTCTTTAGCACTTTGTTATTACGTATGAGTGTGTGTCTTTTTTTTCATCCACAGGAGTTGCCTAGGTGTAGCAAATTCCGTAAAGCCGGTATACAAAATGAGGATCTTTTGAAAGTACCGTCTCAAAATCTAAACAATGATTGTAATGATCATTGGTCACTAGCTTCTGGTCGTGTGCTAGTTGATCTTGATAGCCCTGTTAATGTTGTTGCTTTTGATGGAGTAGACAACAATGTGGAAGAGAATGATTGTACTCAACCAGACCAAGAGTCTCCCTCCATTAGAAAAGATAAAAGGCCTAGTCCACTAGGAGATCTCAACAAAGCCAAGAAAAGTAAGGTGGAAACTACTTCATTCTTGCAAGTCCAGTTGAAGCGTATAGCAACTGGTATGGAGAAATTTGAGCAAACTTTAGACAGGTTGGCCACCGTGCTGAGCCTCCAGGATGTGGCATTGAAGATGCCATCACATTGGTTTGGGAATGTGGAGCATGGAGTGGGACAAATGAGCACTTCATTGCTACAGATTTATTTATCAATAGAGAACCGAGGCAAATGTTTCTGACTATGAAAGCAGGCAAGAAACGCCTTGAATGGCTTAGAAGAAAATATATTGCTAAGTATGGGGGTTAGAAAAATTATCTATGCTTCGTAGTGTCGTAATGATGACTACCTGTGTAGTTGTAATGATAACTGATAAATACCTGTGTACTTCTACTGAACTATGAATGCACTCTTGTTGTTTCTATCTACTAGTGGTCATTCGTAAGTTGTGTATGAATTACCTTACATGTCTATTCAATTACTTGTTGATGCTCAATTTCTGATGTGTACAGATGGGTTCTTCTGACGATGGAAGCAATGATCAGATGATGACAGGGAGGATTTTTTTTATGATTGCAATTTCTGAACAGCAGAATGGTATGCACTTTTTTTGGTGCTGCAACTGCTGGAATCAATTATTTTCTAAAGTATCTAAACAAGGGTGATGTCAAAACTTCATGCCTTTCTAGCTTTCAATTCGTCATAGAGACATTAACAACCGAGGGAGAAATTTACAAGATGTTTAGGATGGATGAGAATGTCACAGAAGAAAAATTCATGCGTGACCTCTTCTGTTGAGAAAATTCCAACGAAGACCTTCGAATCATTGCCAAGAAAGATATCAGTTAATGATATTGCCTAAATTTCTTTCCAAACAAACAGACTCATCATATATGGTTCCAGATTCATAGTAAGTTGGATAATAATAAAACATATTTAGGATCTGCTATGGATTGCAGGATTTGAACCCAAAAGAAATAAAGATAATCTATAGCTACATGGGATGAAACCTCTGAAAATTGCATTTTGAAGTAATTTTTATTAATTCAGAAGAATAATGAGACTGTAAAATTAGCCGTGCAAAACAACTAAATTTAGTTTTGCTATTTCTTATGGAAACATATAATATAACTTGAATCAAAATATGCAAGTCACCATATATAGAAGTGAGATCAAGCATATAAACCAAAAAATGTTATGAAATAAATGTAGCTCCTCCATGCCTACCTCTACTGTGCAGAGAGAACAATTTGAGTTCTTTTCGTGATACTTGTATAAAAGCTAGTACTACAAAATCTAAATTTGTAGGTGTACTAAAGTAGGAATTCCAATTTTGAATTTTATATACATGTTGTTTTACTGCCAGTGCAGATACTAAATAGCTAAAATATAGAAATGCACACCCGTTTTAAGACTATTAGTTCAGATCTCATATATGATATTATCTAGTTATTTCAAGAAACATGGTGGATTTTCTAGAGCTGAGAACTACTCATGCTTGCTACGTTACGCGGATACTTCACAAAAGTCACGTACCGGTATCGGATACGGATACTGCCCCGATACGCGTCGATACGTATCCTGTAAGTATCCGGAATTACTGATTATTCAAAAAAAGAAAATAATTCCCGATACTTCTTCGATACTGCTCCGATACTTCTCCGATACTTGTAACTTAATATTCCCCACCCCCACAGCCCCAGATCCAATCTATTCACCCCCCACCCCGCCGCCCGCACGCAAAAAGCCGTCGACTCGGCTCGCCTCCACGACCGCCGCTTCTACGCCGCCTCCGCTCGCCCGGCTCCTCCGCTCGCTCGCCGCCTCCGGTTGCCCGCCGCCTCGCCCGGCTCCTCGGCTCGCCCGTCGCCGCGCCGGTCGCCTCCGCCCGTCGCATCCGGCCGTCGACTCCATCTGTCACCTCAACACCTGCCGGCCGCCACCTCCGGCCGCCGCCTCAACACCCGCCGGCCGCCGCCTCCGACCGTCGCCTTGGCCTACCGCCTCCGCCTGGCACCTCGGCCGTCGCCGCCTCCACCTGGCACCTCCAACCGTCGCCTCGGCCTGCCGCCTCTGCCTAGCACCTCGGCCGTCGCCGCCTCTGCCTGGCACCTCCGACGGTCGCCTCGGCCGTCGCCGCCTCCGCCTGGCACCTCGGGTCCTCGGCCGTCACCGCCTCCCGTGGGCTCGGCTCAACTGCTCTAGACTCCAGTAGAGGTCTTGGAGTCCTGCTGCTACTGCTACTGCTATTTTGTTTGATATTTTGTTGCTACTGCTGGCGTCCTCCCGTATTTAGTTACTATTTGTTGACTGAATGTTTTGGATGATCAGGTTGCTATTTAGCTACTACTGCTAGTGATATTTACTTATTTAGTTGCTATTTGTTGACTGAATGATTTGAATGATCAGGTTGCTATTTACTTATTTAGTTGCTATTTAGCTGCTACTGCTATTAGCTTGTTTGTTCATGTTGTCATTAGCTTGTTTATTTGCTATTTGTTGTCCTGCTGTTCAGATTAGATTATGGCATCTGGTGGTGGATTTGGAGGCTCGAGTGCGTCGTGTAGCACTGGTACTAGTGCGTGTCCTGGCTCATCTAGTGGCTCCCCCTCGGCTAGGAGCATCCTAAATGCTGCTCGTGTGGTGCCTTCAAATGACAATGAAAAGAAGTCTCTTTGGAGGTATGTTGAGTTGCAAGAGAAGACTGGGAATGGTGCAGGAGGGAATGCACGATCTAGATGTAGGCTCTGTGATCATATTATCCATGGGAGCTACTCAAGAGTTAAAGCACATCTCTTGAAGATAGGAAATTATGGTGTGAAGTTTTGCCCAAAAGTTACAGTCGATGTGCCCGCTCAACTTCACAACGAAATTGCTAAAGCGGAGGCAATGATTGCGAGAAGCTTGCCAACGGAAGTTCCACTGCCTACCGAAGGGTTGAATGTGAGGAAGAGAAGGGGGGTTTCAGCTATTGAATCAAGCTTCTATCATGAAAGTCGTAGCCAGCTTGACGCTTTGATTACTAGGATGTTCTTTACTGCAGGTTAATATCTTTTTGCACTAACTAATCTCCTTATCTTACAATGTTAGATTGTTAATTACATTTAGAAATTAATTTGGACCACTTTGTTCATTTGTAGGCATACCTTTCAATGTAGCAAGAAATCCTTATTTCAGGAAAGCATTTACCTATGCTACCAACCACAACTTGGGTGGCTATGCCCCTCCAAGTTACAACAAGTTGAGGACAACTCTTCTTGTGCAAAAGAAGACACATGTTGAGCGAATGTTGCAGCCCATCAAGTCAACGTGGAGCTCAAAAGGTGTGAGTATTGTATTAGATGGGTGGTCTGATGCTCAAAGGCGTCCACTCTTAAAGTGGAGTACCTATAGGGATGACAATGTGGGGCAAGCACAGTTTGTCAAAGATAAAATTCTGAATGATGTGTGGTGGGATAAGGTGCAATACATCCTTGATTTCACTGAGCCTATTTATTCTATGATACGAGCAGCTGACACCGACAAACCATGCCTTCATTTGATCTATGAGATGTGGGATACAATGATTGAGAAAGTGAAGGATACAATTTATCGCCATGAAGGGAAAGAATCCCATGAGGAGTCTACTTTTTATAATATTGTGCAAGAGATATTGGTTTCTCGATGGGCAAAAAATAATACCCCCTTGCATTGCTTGGCACACTCACTAAATCCCAAGTAAAGCCCTTTGCCTTTTAAATTTTTATTGCTTACCTTTAGATTTCAATTTTAGGATACTAACCTTAGCATATGCAGGTATTATAGCGAAACTTGGCTTGGTGAAGTTCCAAATCGCCAACCTCCTCATATGGACATTGAAATTTTGGACATGAGGAATAAATGCTTTAGGAGGTTTTTTTGTTGGTGATGAGTTGCGATATATCAAACAACAATTTGCAGATTTCTCTTTGTTGGAAGTGGATTTAATTCCTTTGACTCAATTGAGGATAGAGTCCATCTAGAACCAAAGCAATGGTGGGAAATTTATGGTAACTGTGCCCCAGATTTGAGAAAATTGGCATTGAAGTTACTTGGGCAGCCAACATCATCTTCTTGCGCAGAAAGAAACCGGAGTACCTATGGTTTAATCCATAGTTCAATGAGGAATAGGTCCGTTCTACACTTATCATCTTTTCTAATTTACCATTTCTTATACAAGCATTGGATTTCATTGCAACTGCATTGTTGTAGGCTTAACCCTGGACGTGCTGAGGATCTTGTATTTGCGCACCACAATTTGCGTCTTCTTTCAAGGAAATCTAAAGAGTATTACACTGGCCCATCAAAAATGTGGGATGTTGGAGGAGATAGCTTCGACTTCTTTGATGGCGGTGCTCAATTCCTTCAACATGCTGACCTCTCACTGGATGAACGGGACCTTGAGAGAGTACTAGAAGATCTTAGGGCGCTGGACTTGTCTCCATCAGATGTTGGACCTCCGGTCCAATCAGAGACAACTCCACAGGATGGAAGCAATAATTAGACTACACATTTGTCTCCTGTCATGCCTTTTATCTAGCTATCTTATTATGTAATAGTTATGGTCTTATAGACTTATGGTTGTTGTCTTGTTGAACTTGAACACTTGGACTGGTTGTGGTCTTTTGGACATATCACATTATGTACTAAGTTTATTTGCTAAGTGGTCCGTCGAATGCTTTCTTTACTACCTAACTATCAATCATAATTCATGAGTTGTGATTCTGCTATTTATTTCATTATTTGTGTACATGTACTTATCTATTCTGTTATTCTTCGCAGATGGTCCATTATATTAGTCTAATAGTTAGGAGGGAGAACTGAAGTACCAAGCAAGTTGCTACATGCCTACATCAATATTAAGGTATTCTCGGTTTCTCAATTCCTTATAAGAATTCATTAATTTCTTATTTTTATCTTTATATATATATATATATATATATATATATATATATATATATATATATATATATATATATATATATATATATATATATATATATATATATATAGGACGAGTGTTTCATGCACCATGGTGCCTAGGCACCAATATCAATACCCGTTGATTTGCTTCGAGATTTGCAACGTTTGATGTGGGTATCTTCATATACCCATAAAAAAGTATATTTGAGATATCAAACTCCGAAAAAATTTAAATTCAACTTCAGTTTAATTAGTTTGAACTATTTTTATGGTATATACTCACTGTAGTTGCATTGAACTCAAAAGTAGTTCAAACTAGTTTGAACTGAGTTCAAAACTAACTTACCATAAATATATCAAGGGTATAAAACATTTTCATACCCAAACTCAAAAAAATTATCAATCATACACGTGTATCGGATGTTGGTGCCTAGGCACCATGGTGCGTTACGTAATTTTCCTATATATATATCCACGTATCGCCGTATCGGTGTTTTTAGGAAAATGGCGAATCGCCGTATCGCGTATCCGTATCGAGATATCTGGGTAACATAGCATGCTTGAATTCAAACAACTACAAGGCATTATTGTGTATTACACACTATCAACATACCTCAGTGCAAAATTTTGACAGCCAACTCATAGCTGGAATAGCTATTAAGGAATTGTTCAGTACTATAATTTGATTACATTTGGCAGAAACAACAGTCATCATATAGATAAGACACCAGTGCTAACAAAAGAAAAACATGGTCATGATTGACCATTCCAAGGAAATATTGACAGGTTAGACCATTACATATTGTACACCTTGATGAGTATCTGAGACCCGTAACATATATTCGTAATCATCTTTTACTTGAGCCTGGTGACAAAGATATGAAATGTGCATCGTCAAACTACTAATGCTTGTTGACCAAAGCTGCTAATGAATATGTATGGTAGGGTCATAGACTCATAGTTATTGCAGTTCAGATTTCAGAACTCTCAGACTGAAAGAAGGGGAAACAGGAAAAAATGTGTGCAGCTACTGTAGAACAAAGCTACTTGTGAACATGTAGGGTAAATACAAAAATATCGTATATTCAAATGATTAGCATGTTTCTATAGGGATAGATATTAGAAGAACATAATAGATAGCAATACCTTTGTAATCTGTACAGACATCTAACATGCGCAAAATTTGTAATTTCAATCAATGAAAGTAGGAAAAACATACTGTTTAGTGGAACAAATGACAGGTTATTCTTGTGCAAAAAAATTAAATGTATAGAAACGCACAGATTATTAACAAAAATAATCTAGGAGGTTGGATTGTTGTGCATATTGTTAAGGGTACTAGTGTCTTTTCCCATATCTAGGGTTTAGACTTGTGTGTGTGTCTCTTGTACTATATATATGCCCTATGGGCCTCTTTGCAATACAAGCCCCATTCCTATTTACATGGTATCAGAGCAAGGTTTCAAAACCTAGATAACCTCCAGCACCGCTTCCGCTGCTGCCCCTGGGAGGTGCTAATCTCGGGGGCGGCCACCTTCTTCCACCTCACGCCGGTGCGCCCACGCACGCGTCACCGGCCGCCTTCAGCCGTCCCCAATCGGCCGCTGTTTCCGGGTCTTCCTCCCGAGCCACCGCCTCGACCACCGTCGCCAGGCCAACGGCCTGCCCACATCCGGCCGGCGCCGCCTCGGATCCGGCCTCTCCGCCACCGGATCTGGGACCGTCGCGCCTGATCCGGCTCTCCCCGCCCGACGCTGCCTCTCCAGCCGCCGCCGCCTCTTCAGCCGCAGCCCCAGATCTCGCCGTGCCCGGCCTCGAGGAGCCCTCTGCAGTCGACCTCGCGCATGACTAACGAGCCCTCTGCACCGCGCCTGCCTCGGCCATCATCGCCCCGACCGCCGCCGGATCTCGCCGCCTCTCCTGGATCTAGTGGTCGACAACCCCGTCGCCCCCTCTTCGGCTCGCTCGGCTGCCTCTCCCAGCTCCTCTTCGTCGCCTCGGCGCCATCGCCCCGCCGCCGCCGCTCTTTCCAAGCCACGAGTGAGGCGCGAGGAGGCGACGGGAGAGTGAGGAGGGGGTGTGAAGAGAGCAGGCGGGAGTGAGGAGACCTCTCGCGTGCAGGAGATATGGAGAGTGACGGCGTGAGAGATGCAGTTGTGGGAGTGGTGCTTAGTTTTTCTTTTATTTCTGTCGCCGATAAGTCTTTCTGTTTTAGAGTCGTCTGCTGCCCGTTGCGTCCATCCAAATCTGTGGCTTCTCCTTCATTTCGTCAAAGCTGTGCGAGTCCATAAAATTTTTGTCAGTCAGCCGACTGCTTTGCTAGCCACGGTTCATCCTCTCGGATGGGTGTGGTTCTCTCTTTTTCTTTTGCATAGTCGCAGCCGCTACTTTTATCTGAGCCGCTACAGATTGTAGAAGTCTCTATGATGCCGCCGCTTCTCTTTGAGCCGCCGCCGCGAGTTTCTAGAGCCGCCGTGCTTCTTTTGCACCGCGCCTCCGTTGCGCTTCTTGTGCATTGCGCCACCGCCATCTCGGGCTTCGATCTGTGCCGCTATGCTTCTATCTCCCTTTTCGGCTTGATTCGACACAATTTCTCAAGAGCCGCACGCAACGACATCTTCAAGACATGGATTTTGGATTTTCCCTATTTTAGTGTCAACCTTCCAAATGCAATGCTATTGCATATGCCTTGCATTTGAGGGATGTGTTAAGGGTATTAGTGTCTTTTCCCATATCTAGGGTTTAGACTTGTGTGTGTGTCTCTTGTACTATATATATGCCCTATGGGCCTCTTTGCAATACAAGCTCCATTCCTATTTATACCATGATTTTTGGCCTATATGCATCTAAAGTTGGGCTGCATAGACGAAAGCTTCAGATGTAAGTGGATATATTGACAAAAGCATCAGGTATGTAAGCAACAAAATAAATATATCAGGGTAAGGTAGTCCCAGGCGGCAAGGCATCGCCCCCGCTTTGCCGCGCATGACTAACGTGTCCGCTCCGCTCGTGCTGCCGTCTCTAGGCCGCAGCGCCCACGCCGCCGTCTCTAACCTGTGGTGGTGCACTGTGAAAGAGATGGTGGCCGATTGGTAGAGCAGCAAGGGAGAGATAGAGCGGTGGAGTGGCTGTCGGCGAGGTATGGCCCGGCCCTCGCCGGCACTTATGGGGTAGAAGAAAGGGAATGAGAGAAGAGAAGCCAGCTCGATGTCTATCTGTAGGGCGGCGGCTAGGGTTAAAAAGGGACTAGAAGCTGGGCTTGATGTCGATCTGCAAGGGCGGTGGCAGGGTTAAAAGGGACTGGCGGCGGCTAGGGTTAAATGGGTTAGTTGGTATTTTTGCAATATAGCCTTCAGAATCAGAGTTCTATGAAATTGCAATTAGGTCCTTCTCCCTCTTTGGATTCTTCTGATCTACACCTCCAGAGTTCTGTTTTCTTCGCCGTTCGATATGTGTAAGACGTCACCTCGCCTCACGCCTTACCGCTTAAAAGGTGTGAGAAGGGTGGGTCGCGTCACCTTACCGCCATAATAACCTTGGAATATATTGAAAGAAAAGCCACAGTTGGCCATTCGTGTATGCACATATATAGAAATACGTTCAAATATGTAAGTTTATAGCCGTGGCAAATCAGAATGCATGAAATGTCGGTCCACCCCAAAATATCAGAACACTAACCTATCAATGCACATTAAATTAACAAATGTAAATATTTTATCATCCAAAAGTCAATTATTTGTAGGTTCTGCAAAACTCCAAGTTTAAATAGGCTAGTTCAATTTGTGAAGTTGAAGTCTCATATTGTTTTACATACACAAGCCCATATCGTATTGCAGAGTAGAGGTTTGGTATGCACACTAATGAAGTATCAATTCATCATAAAGGCATAGAGATTTGCCGCATGGCTTCTTTCTTACTCAGAGACAGTTTCAGAACCATGAGCAGTGCTAATATAGGTAATAGGATAACCAAATCATTTGGTTGTATCTGTTTGATGCCCTAGGACTGCTGTTGTTAGGAAAACTTCAGAGATACTGGTTTTGTGATGGTTTAAGGTGAAAGAACATAATGCAAACATGCCAAATACAATGAAATGGACCAGAATAATTCAGACATCAGAGTGATAATTGCTAAACTAATTCAGAATCTTTTTTTTTTGACAATGTACTGTAAAAATAGAATTGGAGTTGGAATGGTGACTGCCTACCAAAGGTAACAAATTACGGATATCAGTGCATCAAACCGTACATTGCTGATGCAAACCATGTCAAATACTCTTGTTAAGAATTCTGTACTTTATTGGTCAATTTATATGTCAACAACCAAAATGCAAGTAAAAACATCAAAAAGCACAAAATCTGAACTTATTGAGCGTTGTATGAGATGAAAATCCTCGCTCTGAGGCAGTGACACATTCAGCTGAACAGTAGGCTCACTTGAGAGCATGAAATCGCCATATAGTAAAAGAGCTCCATAAATTGAGTCCGTCGACTATGCTATTTTTCAGTTTTCACAAAAAGAAAAGGGTCATCCAAAACTATTAAAGATGCTAGCCTTAATGATCTTAAGAGTTTCAGCTCAAACGATGATCTCGGTGTGGCCATCTGTTTTGGTAAGTTATCGAGATTATTTTCCATATCAGATCAATCAGGTTCTAAATTGAGCATGGGAAGGTGTAGAGGTAAAAAACACCACCGCGCTTAGATTTTCTTTAACCACCACAAGCACAAGACACACGCCAACACTTAAAGACGCAGGGCACTTCAAAATGTTGCCAAAATTCAGGCCAAAAAATTTCCATTGATATCTGAATTTATTACATATGCATTTTGTACAGCAAGGACTAGTTACTAGACTCAGGGCTTCACCACACACACGAGTACATTGACCCATGTCTCTCGTAGGAAACTGCAGACTTCATCTTAAGAAGATACCAATGCTTAAGAATCTAAGTCAACCAAGATTAATTTTACAGAACAGCCAGCACAGTCTCCAGACCTAAGGTAGCCCACAAAACTTTGGCGTGCATCACTCGTTCAATACTATACCTTTTACTGCTACAAACGGGGTAGTAAACATGCTTTTTTTTTGCAGCGAGTGCGTTTTACGCTCCATCTCGTGCTAGTATTGCAGTAATGAGTTCTTTTCTCAATGATATGCTTACTTTACTTTATTCAAATGGCCCTTTATTTACTTTGACCCATCGTTTAGGTTCAGTTTAAGGAATGTAGTGAACTTTGTTTCAGACACATCTTAAGTGTGTTCGCTGCCTAGTTGGAGACTTTGCTAACACTCTAGCAAAATTATTAATGGCTGATAGAGATTCTAAGAGCACTAGAAATCTACCCAAGTAAGTGCAGAACCTAGAGACACAAAAGGTAAAGAATCATACGCAAGAGGTAGCAGTAAAGACATACTAACTGGTACTACTGAAGCAGCAACCTCATGAGTCTTGATGCAGCACCAGCAAGAGGAAGGTTTGGTGTGGACACTTGCAGCTCTTCTTGGTTGGACAACTTGCAAAGACACACTGACTACTCAAGAAGCCTCCTTGATCCAGCAAGAAGAGGGTAGTGGTGGCCTCTTCTTGTTGCTGGTGTTGTGGACGAGATGACTAGCACATATCCATCTGGGGGGAGGTGGTGGGAGCAGCCCTGCCATGGCCCTGCTGAGGCGGTGAGATGAGATGAAGATGGAGACCAGGTAAGCATTCACCACCAAGCACAGCATCACCGCCAGCCAGTTGGTAGCCTTCCAGTAGCCCGCCTCGTCGGCCGGGGCTTCCTTGCCTGGTGAGAGTACGCCCGCGACGCACAGCAGGTTGAAGACGAGGACGGCGGTGTAGAGCACCAGGAAGACGGCGGCACGCATCAGGTTCGCGTGCGCCATGGATGGTTGGCAGGAAAGGGAGAAAGCTTCAAGCTTTGTTGCGCGAAGATGCGGGAGGAGGAGGAAGGCAATGGATGTGGGGAGGAGGCGACGACTGCTGCAACGCTGCTACTTATCATCCATGGAACGATCCACCCATGGAGTCGGCGATTGAATCCACATCAGTTGCGGACTACGAATCTGCATTGGTTGCGAACTGGCGGAAGCGCGTCGCCACCGAGAGGAGAGGGGATTACGAATCCACATTGCTGCTATTTACCATAGACAATAATGGATTTAGCATTTTATGAATGGGTGTTCGCAATTAAATTGTGTTATATTTTTTAATATATACTTATATTGGTTTATAAAAACTGAAGATAAAAGTCAAATTTCTAAGTCTATTAAAAGTCAATAACACTAAAAAAATTGAAATAATAAACTAATACTAACACTTTATTTGGTGGCAGCACAATTACAACTTTTTAGAGTAAAACTATTACAACTTTAGTTTAACAACACAAGTATACACTTTGCTTTTAAATATATATTAACTTTAACCCACTTCTCTTTTCTTATTTTCTGTGTTAGCATATTAAATGGTGTTTTTTCACACACATAGAAAAAGAAGTAGTACATGTTTTTGTTTTTGACATATGTTATCTCTATTTATGATTTACCTCTCTCTAAGACTAACAATTAACATGGGCATTTTGACGAACATATTGCTTTCAAAAAATAAAATATAAATATTTATAAACAAAAACCAACTCTCCCAAATGATATATATTTTGGATTGAAAGGATTATATAAATTATGATGACCACTAGATTTATGACAATTGGCACCATCAAATTCCTTCGAATAAAATATCTAAAATATCTGGATATTTCTAGGAAACTATCTGGATTTTAGAAAGATTTTCAAATATTTTAATTGGACCCTTTTGAGGAAAATATCTCTATCATTTATGATAAAGTAGTTGAGTGCATGTGCTTGGTAAAGTAAGCTAGTATTGCACTTTGATAATCACATTTTATTTCTGAATTGAGTATTAACTAAATAAGTACTTCCTTGAGTCACAAATACATGCCATTTTGAGATATTTGTAGTCAAACATTTGAAACTTTAACTGTTGATATATTTTTTATAAATTTACATTGAATACAAGAAAATCAAATGTATAGATTTGTCTTGAAATGCACTTTCATAATATTATAATTTTGTTGGGTTTTACAAACATATTAGAATACAAATTAGCGGTCAAAGTTACATTTTGGAGACCGCATCGATGTCCAAAATGGTAAGTGTTTGTAACTGGAGGGAGTATATTTTGAGAGATACATCTTAAAACATTTGATCATTGTC
This sequence comes from Dendrocalamus latiflorus, assembly GCA_017311315.1. Classification (NCBI taxonomy): domain Eukaryota; kingdom Viridiplantae; phylum Streptophyta; class Magnoliopsida; order Poales; family Poaceae; genus Dendrocalamus; species Dendrocalamus latiflorus. Next base: position 16,177,249 of record CM029672.1, read on the forward strand.
GCAAATCCCAACCATATGTACTTATTCACATGCACCATCCACCAAATCCACCAGCAATTGGTCCTGGACAACAGTCTTCCAAGATTCATAACTTCTGTCCTACTCGTTGAAAATCATGTTCATGGGCTCTCTAGAATCCTTAATTATCTACATCTTTCGTGTTAATAAATCATCCAAATTGTTCCGTCTAGTAATTTTAATCGACACAGTAGGATTACAAAATTCATAGCTTAAAATCTATTTATCCGATCAACATAAATAAATATTTTACAAAAAAGTATCAAATTTCTCTACAATTATCTAGTAGATGGCATTCCTAAATTACTCTCATACAATATCCAAAATTACAGGAGAACAATATAACAGATTAACCGATATACTAGTCTTTTCCCTAACGAATACTTGCTACTTCCTCTCTAATCTTAACTCTAATATCTAATTAAATTAACAAACATAAAAAAATCAAATCGTTACGTAAGCGAGGAGCAAGAAAGCCACCATATCCTCCAAATCCACAATCCTCGCGGCCCAATCCCAAACCTCTCTCGTCTCTAGTTCCAGCCCATCCAAACCCCTCTCGTCTCTAGTTCCAACCCATCCTCTTCCTTGAACTCTTCTCCATATCTCGTCGTGACGGCGGCGACGGCGGCTATTGCTTCGTCGTTTGTCTCAAATTCTCACGCCAAGTCATTTAACCCTCGAAGCGAAGGAATTCTTCTCTCGTAGGCGTCGTCGTCGTCCTCCGCTCTGCCGGATTGATCTCTTGTTTCGCTGGTAAGGATGTAACATCCTGAAAAATTCGAATTTGAAAAAAATAAAGTTTTTAAATTATTTTCCAATATGTTCTGTTGAAATTTGGATTTTATGGTGACCTTCTGAATTTTGGCGGAGGATCCAAAAATTTAAGAAAGCCTCGAACAATAAAACTAATATTAATAATGCCAAAAATGGAAATATATCATTACAGATCATGAAATTCTAAAAAGTAACATCTTGAATTCAAGTTCAGGACAATAAAATATACCCATTAAAATCCAAGGTGGGATATTCAGAATTTATATGTGTGTGTGTGTGTGTATATATATATATATATATATATATATATATATATATATATATATATATATATATACACACAATTCACAGCAAAATAATGTCAAAATCGAAATCCGAGGGCAAACTGAATAAAATAGAAAATAGAGAGATATTAGGTATTGTAGCTAGATATTTGCACAAGATTTGAACTAAATTCTCAAAGATTGAAATCAGTAAATTCAAAAAAAAAGAAAAGAAATGTAAAATCCAAAAGCATTCAAATTTCAAAGCCTATTACATATGGACCCCACTCCCTAATCCTCTCTCTCCCTCTCTTTTCTCTCTATCCTGCCAGCGGGCCCGGCCCCTGCTTTCCTTGCCGACCGCACAGTCGGGACTTCTCCCCCGCGCGGAGCGCCTCCTCCTTCCTTTCTTTTCTTCTGCCTCTCCCCTCTTCCATGGCTGAGCAGCCTCCACGACACCTCTCCCTTGTTCTCTGCGTAGCGCTGCTCGTCTCGTCCCCTCCGCCGCCTGCCACTGCCCTGCTCTGCACCGCTCCTGACATGCGCCGAGCCCCACGCCGTTTCCCTGGCGCCATGCTCCGTCGCCCTCGCGCCCAACCCGTCACCGCGTGCCCAAGTCTCGCGCGTCGTCATTCCACGCCAAGCCGGCCCCCTCTCCCGCGCTACAAAGCAGCCGCCCCCCCCCCCCTCCCATTTCTCTCTGCGCCACTCCCCCGTGCCTCCCTCCTCTTTCTCCTGCTCAGCCCGAGCTCGAGCGCTAGCTCCGAACCACCGGCCGCCGCCGCGCCTCCACGCCATTTCCCGGCCTTCCGGCGATGCCCCATCACCCCGAACTCCTCAAAGCATGCCCCCACTCCCCGTCGGTCTCCCCACCAAGTTAATCGAGCTTTCGGGTACCGAGCTCTTCGCACGAGCCATCTCCCCCAACTCCGGCCGAAACCGCCGCCGCCTGCGCCGCTTCCTCCCCAGCGCACCCCCCCTCGATTCCTTGGAGTAGGAGCACCACCAAGCCACCGCAAAGCCTTCCCCACCGTCGCTCGGGCCTCCCAACGCCGGTAGCTCGCCGGCCACGGTGACCCCCATGGCGCCGCCGCAAGTCATCGCCGCCGGCCTCCCTCGCCACGTCCCCAGCCCCTCCGACCCCCTTGGTAAGTTCCTTACACCCCTCTTGTCCTCATACAAGCCCCTCCTCTGTCCCTCTATTCCCCGGCCGCCGGCGCATCGTTTCCCCTCACCGCCGGCCGCCTAGCTCTGCCGCCCGCCCTCCTCACTGCCGCTCCGGCGAACTCGCCACCACCCACAGCTCCCCTGCCCCTGGGACAACCCATTTCAGCAGCCTTCGGCGCCTCCCCGGCCACTCCCCGCCGGCGGCGCCACCATCTCCTCCGTGTGCCTGCCTCTTCTGTTTCGGCCAAAGGGAAGCTCTATTTGGAAGCTTAGCCCCCGCATCACATCTTGTAAGTTGTCTTCCCCACCTGTGCTCACAAACGAGCAGCAGTTTGGTTGGTTACCCCAACCGGTCACTACACAAGCAGTGCCAGGTTCGAATCCCCTTCGGTCACCTTTTTGATTTGTTGGCTTTTCCAACTAGAGAGTAATTAAGGAAAGTTATAAATTTAACCAAGGCAGCTAATAAATTAAATAGGGCATAAGTAACATTGTTAAGATTTGATATTAGATTAGTTGTCATGTATGAATAATTAATGTGCCTCTGTTATTTATTTTAAATCTAACTATAGATAAAAGAGCATTAATAAGAAGATGGTTCTTTTTGTATAAATGTCTAAATATCGCAAGGACCTTAATTACAAGAAAATGACTAGAGGAATGTAGAGGATATGTATGCAGTCCATTAGAAAACATATTAGTAAATATTTTGCATTCACCCTGAGCCGTATTAGAAAGATAGACATCCTCATTGCCGTACCGTCGATCCTAAAATCTTAAATGACAGCCTTAAATTAATAACGATGATGAAATATAATCCTATGTAACGTGCTTCATCGGCCATAAATAAGTTAAGATTAACGTAATACAAATGCTAAGGAATAAAATATCAATACCAGAAAATTCCACAGCACCTCCAGATTAAAAGGTAAATATATATAAATATATATATCTGAACCATAAGCCCTTGCATATTAGAAGGGATCATAGAATTAACCAGTAAATGGTTTAGAAATATAACTGATGTCTAAGTTTTAGTGTTAGGTTTTGCTAAATAGCAAATATTGGAAATATAACCTTTTACAACAAGCCTTTGCTAGGTAAATAAATAAAGCTAAGTCTAATAGTAATAACAAAGGTGTAGACGAAATGATATTGGTGCCACCAATTAAACCTCAACATTAGGTTTAGTAAATAATAATGTCAAGCATGATTGAGTGTAGTAAACTACGACCTGTATAAATATATCATAATTTAGATTAAACTAAGCCCAGTAATAATTAAAGATACATAAAATACTGTAAAACCGGACTCTAATGTTTATTTGGTAAACTCAAAATTATATACATCTCTATATGTATCATATGCCCTGAAGATTAACGCTCGACAAAATCCAAGCTCAACTAAAAACCTGTACACCGAGTCATAGGTCTAACCTAGCTCATGAAATTTCCTTGATAAATATAAAAATAATAAAAAGAAGTTATTCAATAAAATAGAGTAAGACATAGTATTCAATGGCCGGCTCAACCTAGCCCTTCGCAAATCTAAAGCAAGACAATCTCATTAATATTTCTGTGTCATAAACCCTCCTTCATTGAATGCCCTGCTACCAATCATTGCTAGCTCGGTTCTATCAATGCTCCGCGTCCAATTAACCTCGTCTCAAATCACCTATTTTATCATAATAAGAATTAATCAAGTTCAATTGGGTTTATTCGGATCTTTTGAGTTATTCGCTTTTATTTGGATTCAGTCGTTTATCGCATAATTAGAAATTGGAAGTCGAGAGGACTCATGGGATCAAGTGAAATCAAGCTCGAAGTGAAGATAATCGCCAAAAACTGAAGAGAAAGCATCGTGTAAGAGAAAGCATCGAGTGAGCTCAAGACTGCGGTAAACCACGCCAGGCGAGTCAATACTTTGATCATGTTGAACCTACATTTTTGCAAATTACTTTGTTTTAAATTATCAAATTGCATGTTGTTATGTTATATGCAAATACATGTTTAATTTAATATTCTAGTTATGTGCCCACGGTTTACCTTGGATAATAATACCCCTCCTTTGAAATATTTGAATGTGTGAACCTTGTCGCCCTAGCAAAATTATAATAGTATCCTTTCGAAAATAGGTCCCTAAATATACGCCATGCTTAGTATTGCATAGGTACTCATGGGCGTGAGAGCGCCCAAGCATCACTTTTAATCCTGAGAAAAATTGGTTGGGCAGTCATGGTGGTAATGACTGATGTATGTTGAATATGGTTATTTTATATTCCCAAAAACTTCAAGTTGCTTAATTATCTGGGCGGATTGGTTCGAGGGTGTGGTGCAGGTGAAGCACAAAGTGGGTAGCGGTAGACCGCCCAGATACCAATAAGGACTGAATCTTGTCATGATCTCCCAATGTACAACAAGTACAACCACAAGCTGGCAAAGTGTAGGCAGGGCTAACTAATTTGCATCGACTTAGTAAGAGTTGCGCCGGTGTGAACACGGGCGGGTAGAGGATGGCCACATCCTCCGACGTGACGGCGCAAGAGGGGGCTTCTGGAAGGGTGGTCGTACCCGGAAGAAGTGGAAACCTTAGCGGGCGTAACTCTGCTAGGAAAAATGCATTGTAAAGGTCCTGTGATGGTCTACTCAACCGCATGGCTAAGGAATCATGTGGGGGCAACGAGTGGATTTATCTCTTGTGGGTAAAGTGTGCAAACTCTGCAGAGTCTAAAACTATTCGAATAGTCGTGCCCACGGTCAAGGGCGGACATAGGAACTTAACTAGATATAGTTCTATTTCAAAATGTTTTGTGGGTGGGATGGAAAAGTGGAGGGCAGCGTAAAGCCCTGATTTGAGTTGTCCTGGGTGTCGTCCCAGTGGTAAGTTAAGCGGCTATAACGCTGAAAGATGTGATATGGTGTGATGCCATATGTATGGAAAAATTATGGTGATATTAGGCATATGGTGTGATGCCATATGTATGGAAAATCATGTTAGTATTCCTTGAACATTATGATTTGTTCCAAAGCTGCTAGGTCTCAGGAAATTTTATGTATTGTATTTCAATTAGTGGCATTTCTATTCTTACAAAATAAAATATGGGTAGAATAAATAGGGTCGTGAGTAAAGGGATGGATGATTGTAGTATACACATAAAAGTATTGGTGGCTTCATGTCAATCAAAAATAGGAAACGATAGTGTGGATTTTGGGAGAAATAAATTGGTGGAGCCCAAATGGAGATATAGTCTAGATAGATGATTTGAATGAATTTTGGAGAATTAGGGAGTATAAGGGTAATTGTTGGACTGCAACACTGATAATTAATATAAATTCTTGGAAGATGTTGACAGTGATGGGATTAATAATATTTGATCAAATACTAGATGGATGAATTGGATTTTTGGGAATATTGGAGGAATGATAGCAATTATTGGAAAGTCCCGATACGAATGATTTCGGTGGATATTAAAGCAATCATGTTAGATAGTCATTAGAATTTAGAAATAAAGAGTTGATGATTAGCCACAACAAGATTGGATTGTTAGAACTTTGGAATACAAAAGATATTGGTGGATCTAAATAAAGGATGACCCTCACTGCTTGGAGTTTTAGGCAGCAATGAGTGCATGATCGGTGGATTAGAAAAATGATGTCACTAGCTGTTTGGAGCTTTAGACATCAACTGATTGGTGGATTGGATAATTGATGAAATACGCTGTTTGGAGTTTTAGACAGCACGCAGTATAGAAAGAGTATGTTCGGTGGATTAATTAAATGATGTCACTCGATGTTTGAAGTCTTAGACAACAATAAATATAGGAAGTGTAATCTCGGTGGATTAAGTCAATTATGGCCATTGCCGTGTGGAGTTTAGGTAACATTAATAACACTACGATTGAATAAAAATAGTGTCACTAAAAGCGACTTTTGGCAAATAAAATAACCCGAGCCTCTCCTTTGTTAAGCCATGCATATTATTTATTTGCATTCTGTGTATTGGCTCGCGGAGCACGGGGTCGGAGTGCTCACGCTCGCTTTTGCGACAAAATACAGAATCAGGAATCAAGTCACCTCGCCTCAGCAACAAGATTGGACAAGCTGACGGAGAAGATGAAGATATCAAGGGCTAGGTCGCGAACCTCCAGTTGGCTGCCTGTGGGCATGTCCTGAAGGTCTCACCTGGGTGCTTCGTTCTTCCGCTGCTGCAATTTATGATTTCGGCCTAACCGGCCCATGTGTAAGTCTTCTATTATATTTACGCTTCCGCATGATATGTACTTTGATATTCAGAACTGTAATCTGTGAGCACTATCTACTGATCCAGGGAATAGTGCGGTGGAATCACAGAGGGTGCCGGATATTAATATCTGGGGCCTTACAAAGGAACCCTAGCTTGCTTGGATTGTTGTTCTAAGAGTGAGCTTTGTCCTGAGGATCTTTTCTTTTCCGTGAGCAATCTCATCCAAATCTTCCTTTCTGGGATGGATAGTCCAGTCCAATGGAGTTTGTGGTAGATTTGCTTGCTGCGTTGTGGAGTACCAGTAGCAGTTTATTTTTCCATATTTTTGGGGGTTCAACTGAATCCCCATGTCCCACGTTAGGTCCGCCCTTGACCATAGATGGAACGATCCACATTTGCTGCAGATTACGAATCCGCATCGGCTGCAGGTTATGAATCCGCATCGGCTGCGGACTGGCGTCGCCGCCGAGAGGAGGGGAATACGAATCCGCATCGGTTGTGGACTCCGACGACTCTGAGTCGGATTTGGATTTGGAAGGCGGAGAAGCGGGAGATCCCATACCTGGTGGGGGTTTCGGCCGGCGTCGAGGGGTCTCCGACCACCGCTACCGCCAGGGCCACCGCGCCGGTAGGATGCTTTTCGTCCGACGGGACCGCACTGTAGAATCAGGATTTTATCCGATTTTTAAAAGCATGTATTTTTTATATAAAATTTAAATTATATTTCTGAATATGCATGGCTATAGTAAAACAATTAATCTAATTTTATAAATTTCAGTATGCTTATTCATGTTATATTAAAATAAAGTTGATTTTTTAATTAACTAATAACATAAAAGTCCAATATATCAAAGATAATGTTTTTTACCTTAGAACAAAATGTAATCAACAAAAACAAAACAAATTAAACTAGTGTAACTCAAATTAACAATAGATAATATCAAATTTTGTATGCTAATATAGTTTGTTATTAAGATCATGTTCCTACCGGATCCCGAGCAGAACCCTAATTATCTTATTTGATTATATGCAATCCTACCTTTAGAATCACAATTTTACGAAATTCCAAGTTACAAAATTCCGATCCATATACCGGTCCATGTCGTATCAGCTCTATGGGATTGTAGGATAGTACATCCCACGATCCCTCTTGCGATCCTAACAACCTTGGTACCCAGTAGAACTATTTTGCTGGTGGTGTTGAGCTGGTGTGGGCTATACATGGTTTACGAATGGGTTGGCTAGGCTAGGTTTTTATGTGCTAATTCTTAGGGGAGCTCCGTAGCACCCGTGCGCTATATACGAAGTTAACGAACTATTGAAAAATGTAAATAAAAAACTTTCTACTTGCAAAACCCTAAACATTTAACTCTAGACCCAAAAGCTTTCAATTCGAGATTGAGCCTAGATAGTTGGTGACACACCGATATATCGTCGTTGTTCAGGTGGTATCTCGTGGTCAGAGCTGAGTTCCGTTTATGGAAAGTGTATCAACAATGTGACTTGTTCACTTCCTAAGTGTAGATCAAAATTAGGATCCAAGGCGCACAAAGCTCAAAACTAGTTCCGAGGATAAGAAGCTGGCGACTCACAAAATAATAAAACCGTCGTTTAATTAGTTTTGGCTACTAGTAAATGTACGCTTATACAGTAGACTAGTAGTTGAGGAGTTCAGTTAGGCGTCATATTAAGCTGTTGTTAGGTTGGTCCCTATCAGGTGTCCTTCCCCTGAGGGTTTCTAATGCAAAATGAAGGTTGCAATCATGCAGTAAGTACGAATGGTTACACCATCACGTGGCCGCGAGGTCGAGCCGCCCTAGTTATCACTGCACGTGCCTGTACAACGTTGGATCAGAAATCTAGGTATAGGAATTTGACCGTGCATCACGGGAAATCGGGATGGATAATTTCCTGCCGGTATCTTTGGTCCAAACTTTGGGGTAAGTTATATATGCGTTCGCTCGGTTCCTAAGATAGACGTTGTTTCAGAACTTGACAGTCTTTAATATATACTTTTGGATATTGATTTCTCTATTTATATGTTATTGAAATTTATAACATGTGTAATGACGTGGATGCTGGTAAGAATACACTTCTTAACGACACTTTGGACAACTAAAACGGTCGCTGGATGTAGCTTTGACCACGATCTTTCATACCAATATGGTAGTAAAGAAGTACAAATTTGTTATATTAGGAAAAATGATGTGTACACGAGAAAAATTATATGACGGGCCTAGAAGCTAGGCACCTGACGTGACCTGCCCATCCCATCACCACCCTGCCGCATTTGCTTTGTCTTCCTCTTCTTGCTCATCCCATCAACACTAGATTTAATTTGTGGGTCTCTCCTCCATATGTGAACCCATGTTTCTTCTCACATTCTCCATGCCCAACTCTATGATTTTCCAACTTCCATGGCCACAGGGGCGGATCACGGGGGCTTCATTAAGCTTCAGCCCACCCTGCAGCCCCCCCCCCCCCCCGGGCGCACCCCAGCCAAGATGAGACGGCCCGAGCAAATCTGGCAAGTGGGCCAGAGAGGCGTGGTGGCGACCCAACAAGGAGCGGAGGCAGCTAGGCTGAGGCATGGTGCCAATTGGAGAGGAGGGGAAGCTCGGCGGCTGTCGGTTGGCTGTGGAGGCACAAAGCAGTGGAGGTGGCCGGCTGCAGAGGCAGGGCGGCGAGTAAGAGCGACCAGTAGCGGGATTGGGTTGGGGAAGCTAAAGTCGGCAGCGGGGAGGACTTTTGGTAGGTGTTGAGTGAATTTGCATGTGCATGAAGTTAATATATTTAGGCTATCATTTGCTACTGAAATTGCCAAAGAATTCTATGAAAGGTTTGTTTATCTTTCTATGTTTATGTTTGCAATTTATTCTTTTCTAACACTAACATTTTCCTCGAATTTTTGTTCTATTGCTTGGTGATGAGCAGAGTGAAGGTAACATTCCATTTTCATGAGTCTTAAGTGTGCATAATCTCTACTATTATATAAAGAGGAGTTGGTGGTTGGTGCGTTCTCCTCTCCCCTCTCAACAGCCATCCGATTCGATCTGGATCATTCATCTCTCTCTTCCTCTCTCTCAGGATACAACCACCCACCCTCTTCACCTTCCCCATCTCCTCGCGCATTCTGGCCACCCTTCTATCGATGTCGCTTGCTCTCCAATGTTTGATGTGTGAAGTTGGCCAGACAGTAAGTTCCATCTCACCATTTTTATGACTTCGTTGCAACGTACGGGTCTCTAACTAGTAGGAATATATACAACTCCTAATGGGATATGCTGCTTGTTCTTCAGGGTGAATATGTTGCTTTTGAGCCAGCTATGCTTCTCTGGCTCATTCAGAGGGATTCCCTCCGTATGTTGCCTCTTGGATTGTTGTTACTATTAGCACGATTTCTGTAACAGTTCTCATTTTGTTTATACAAAAATTCAGGCTGGCGTATGAATCTAACCTAGTTATGACTTTTAGTGATTGTTCTGCACTGCATGTAATAAACTGCAGATGAGTATATGCCCATTCTGTTTGGATCTCGATGTGTTGTAGTAACTTGAGAAGCGTAGCATACCACGTTTTGAAAGAGATACGGTGGCATGAACAAACCAGTAAGAGCTGTAATTCATGACACCTCAGTTATTGCGTGATCACATACCATTAAAATTACCCCATTCCCAAATCCCAATAGCTTGCCTTTTTATGAAATGAAAACATAGTTTAAATATATGGCACATTTTACTTAGCTTTGACGGGGGATTATAAGAGCTAAATGCAGCCAACTCTTTTGCATTAATGTTTGTTAGCATTTTACTGTTTATTGTATGATGTAGTACAAATGTTGGTCAAAATGGCGATTAGCTTGTTGAGGTGATGGTTATAAATATTTCTTATACTTACCTTAATCTAACTGATGGGGGAAAGGGCAATTGCTCTGTACCTTAGTTCCAACTCTTCTGACATAATGGTTTGCTGAATCAATGGGCTTTTCAGTCATTATTAGCTGATGACATCTATGTTATGGAGATGCCAGTGACTATGTTGTGACTGGACTGGGTGGCTATTACATAAGTAATTAGGAGCTTAGGACTTTGCCTATTACATAAGTAACTAGGAGCTAAGGACTTGATAGAATGATGTTTTGAACTATAGCATGGGACACGATATTTTGGTTCTAAATAGCAAGTATTTCCTTCACTGAAGTTATGCCCCTGTTTTGTTTTTTCATTTTTCTCAATTTTCTGATAGTTGTCTTATCACTCTTTTGTTATTGGTAAACTATATTTACTCATGTTAAAAGATAGGGCTTTCCTATTCGTATCACTAATTTTGCTATTTTTGATACGCAGATGATTGATATCTACTTACTGAAAGCATGTTTATATATTTTTGAGATACGTTTTCTATTATACGTTTTGGGAAACGTATAAGAGAAAAATATTATGTTTGTGTCAATCTAGCTTAGTCTTTTAAGGTTTTGAGCCCACCTTATATTTTCATTCTAGCTTTGCCACTGCATGGCCAAAAACTAAACTAGCTACTTCATGTTGCAGTACTACAGGGCTCTTGTTTTGCGGTTTCTTACTTCTGCTTTTATCTTTTCTACAGTAACTAGCTTTCAAATAGAGTATTTTTAAAGTGGAGTCTACAAATTGATTGTAGTACACACTGTATCGACTTTATTTATATCGACTAAAATCACATCCGAGTTTCTCTTACTCCATATTCTCTCTTATGAACAACCAAAAGTCATATGCCGCAACTCAAAAGAATACGCCTATAAATTTCCATATCTTCTTAGAGTTATCATATGAATAAATTTGATTGGTTTTTACTGTGAGCTTGGATTTGCGTTTGTATGTATATTTGTGCTGACGTTGAAGAACGTACTCTGGGAGCTATTGATTTTGGGGAGCAGCAGCAGATATCTTCCAAACGGAGTGTTTTTTTAAAGTAGAGTTTATAAGTTAATTATAATACACATTATAACGATTTCATTTATATCGACCAAAATCGCACACAAGTTTCTTTTATTCCATACTCTCTCTCGTAAATAGCCAAAAGTCATAAACTGTAGCCCAAAATAATAGACCTATGAATTCCCATATCTTCTTGGAGTATTATATGAATAAATTTGATTGGTTTTTACTGTGAGCTTGGAATAACGATTGTATGTATATTTGGGCTGATGTGAAGAACTCTGGGAGTATTGATTTTGGGGAGCAGCAGTAGATAGAATTGTGGGGGGCGGCTGGCTCCCGGCAAGTACATGCGTTGCGCATTTTTGTCTTTGGCGCCATCGGCCATCAAAAGGCCACGGCGGTGCCACCGTGAGGCCCATCGTGATGGCGATCTTCAGAACCGGCGACGAGGGCTCTGAGCGGCGTTGGCAACCTTCACGATCGGAGGCCTCATGACGGATAGCACTGGGTCATCCGAGCATGGGCGGCGTCGAGGCTCCGTGCATTCACGACAGGGCATCGTGTTGCTCCTGCGTGGCTGCCCTTGCACACTCGATCGCTTAGACGTGTTTAGTCGTCGTGGGTTCATTGTGCCTACTCTGCGCGAGTCATGCCATGCAAGTGTTGATATTGTTGAGCCGCGGCTGCAAGACGTCAAGAAACGCTTGCAACATAGGACACGATCCTTACAGCTGTAGATCGTATTGAGCAAAGTGGTTGTATAAAGGCTAATGTTAGAAATAGGGGTGGCAATTCCCTTGTGGGCAGGGACAAGGTGGTCTCCCCGTACGGGAATGGGGACAGGCCACTATGTTAACGGAGCAAGAACTTGATCTCTCTCCTTATGGGCTCCACAGGAACCCAGTAAATATAAAAATATTCTTTTAATATTATATTATATTTTTTTAATATGAGAAATTGTATTCTTGTATGTATATTTGACTAAAATTTGAATATATATTTTAAGCTATATTTTGAAGGAAAAGGTCTAAATAATTATAAATTAATAAACAAAATTGTATTATTATTTTTTAAAAATATTTAGCTTAGTTTAAATCTCATAGAGACCGGGGACGGGGGCATCTCCCCGATAGGCTTAGCGGGGAATGCTAGTAGGGTCAGAGTGGGGCCACGGGGGCCTCCCCTAACCCCTAGAACACTCACCCCGTTGTCACTCCTAGTTAGAAAAACCAACTCCTTTTTGTGCATGAATATTTTGATACGATGGATCGGAGATTCAAGTGAGGCTAACACACGTGTCGTCTGTTCACAGGATTGTATGGTTTACATGGTCAACATGGGCAGTATAGTATACCCCAGCGATCAACCAGGTATATAATTGCCTAGAATCTTTATGAGGATCTGTCTGGCAAATATGCTCGTGAGCGAGATGAGTTTTTGCGAATAATTAAGATGTACATTCAATTAATTACGAAGTGAAATCATAACAACATTCAAATGTAAGGACTCCTGGTTGAAGAAGAATGGCCATCTAAACTGGATTGAACGCACGCCATTCCCTTCATCGTACGTCTTCCTCACCATCTTCGGCATAGGCACCACCAAAAACCTATCCGATCATCATTGGCAATCCCTCCGACAGGGGCGGAGTGAGGGAGGCTAGCAGAGCCAGTCTCTCCTCATGTTTTGATAAATTTGCACTGTAGCCTTATATATTTTAAAAAAATTTGTTAGTGATAGTGCTATTTGACTCTCCTTATCAAATGTAATTACATTATACAGTTTATTTGATCCCCTCGTTTCTAAAACCTAGATCCGCCCCTTCCCCACGAAAACCTAGCCCGGACGTTGGTTGCCCTCCATTGCCTCCCATGCGCGCTCCTCGCTTACGATCACCTGCCGCGCCTATGATCTATGACCGCACTGGTCAATGGACACATCCAACTCACAATAGCATACGCACTCAAGAACGCGTGATAGGGAGATTGAGCGATGAGTGTAGGCAACTAAGCATTCAAAGTCTTTTTCGTGTGGACATTCCGATAAATACCACAGCCATTTAAATACTGCTCCACAGCTTTTTTTCCTTAAAAATAGATGTTGCAGACTCTTAACCAAACAAGATTGAGAGCGTTGGAGGAATCATGATTTGAATTCGAACTAGGCAGCAAACCAAATAGTCCTATAGTAATTAGTACATAACTCTTAATAGAGCATAATTGCTTAGGCACCATTTAGAACGCGGTAATTTTTCCTCATTCCGGTGAGAATTAAACTGTTTCTTAAAAAAGTTTATAAAATTTATGCATTTCAAACATAACCTTAACATAAAAAAATCTTAACTATTATAAAAATATGAGTTGGTGGTCGTCGGTCCGTTCTCCTTCCTCTTTTCTCAGCCCTCCGATCAAAGATTAGCCATCCAGATCCGCATGTAGGTAGTGCTTCCGCTCCTCGTAGAAAAGGTCGGGTCGACGCGTGGGCCGCGCTCCTCCTCTTCTCTTCCCCCCGTATCCTCCGCCTCTCGCAACCACTCCACCTCCCGTAACCGCCGCCTCCTTCTCTCCCCGAACCCTCGTGCCGTGCCTCCTCCTCCTCAGCGCTGCCACCAAATCCTTCCTCGTACGGCAGCATCTGGTTGCAGTCCCCCAACTCCCCCAGCAGCATCACATCCCCAACACATTTGCCCGCCGCCTCCTCTCCCCATTTGCCCACCGTCGCCTCCCTACCTCCACCTCCTGCAACTGCCGCCTCCTTCTCCCCCAAACCCTCGTGTCACGCCCCTCCTCATCGGCGCCGCCACCAATTCCTTCCCCACACGGCAGCATCTGGTCGCAGTCCCCCAACATTCCCCAGGGGCGCCGCCACCAACTCCATCTCCCATCACCCCTCCAACCAGTGACACGACATTCGACGACAGTAGCCGGTGGATCGGAGAGAATGGTGTTCGGCGACAGCGGCCGGTGGATCAAAGAGAAGGGCACTCGGCGATGGTAGTGGCTTCCTCTTACTACACCCGCCCACGAGGCTCTCCCCGACCATCGCCGCCCAGCGGTCCCTCGCCCGGCCAGCCTTTCTACCTCATCCTGCTCTTCGCTCGGAGCCTATCACACTGTCTGGCAATTTGGTCTCTCAAGCTGATCGTTGAACTCGGTGTCGTGGTCGAGGGGCCATGGCCAAAGTCAAGAAGCCATGGTCGAAGTCCAGGGGCCATGGTTGAAGTCGAAGCCGTAGTTGAAGGGAGCCGTGGCCGAAGACAAAGATCCGTAGTCGAAGTCCAAGCTGTGGTTGAAGTCAAAGGGCTGTGGTCGAAGTCCAAGCCGTGGTCGAAGGGGCAGTGGTCAAAGTCGAAGGACTCTAAACGAAGTCGGTCCGTGGTCAAAGTCGAAGGGTTGTGGTTGAATTCAGACCGTGGTTGAAGTCGAACGGTCATGGTCGAAGTCCAAACCATAGTCGAAGGGAACAGTGGTCGAAGGGGCAGTGGTCAAAGTCGAAGGGCCGTGGATGAAATCGATCTGCGATTGAAGTCGAAGGGCTGTAATCGAAGTCGAAGGGCCGTGGTCGAAGTTGGGACCGAGAAGGTTGGCGCTGGCAGTCGGGCGACAGGGCACAAGCACACCGGAGGCCTGCCAACGTATGACCACCAGCAATGGTCGACCGCTCCTGATCTACAATCACATGTGATGGTCGACGGCTTCTAACTTACGACCACGAGGTGTGATTGACGGCTTCTAATTTATGACTATGAGCACCGGTCGATGTGTTTCGACTTACGACCATGATGTGTGGTCGATGTCTTTTGACTTACGACTGCGAGCACTGGTCGATGTATTCCGACTTACAACCACGAGGTATCCTTGATGGCTTCCAACTTACGACCACGAACGATGGTCGTTGGCTTCTGATGTACGATCATGAGCCATTGTCAAAGGCTCCCGATTTAGGACCATGATCGATCGTCGACCCCTACCAACTTACGACCACCAGTGATGGTCGACCGCTCCCGACCTACGATCACGCGTGATGGTCAACGGCTTCCGACTTACAATGACGAGGTGTGCTCGAGGGCTCCCAACCTATGACCACGAGGTGTGGTCGATGTCTTCTGACTTATGACCACGAGGTGTGATTGACGGCTTTCGACTTACTTGACAGATTTAAAAACTTTTAGAACATGTTTGTATGCATATTCTAAAAAATGTTTACCACCCGTGAGTTTTAAAACATGTAGTATGATAAAATTTAAAAATTTGTAGCAACGCACGGGTATTCAACTAGTATAAAAGAAAAGAGGGAATGGAAACTGTGAAGTTTCCAAACAAATGAGACAACTACAAGGCTAACCCATTTGGCCAGAAATGTCAGACATGGTCAAACGATCTAGGCCAACCGTATCGGTCTGAACAATGATACTATTGGCAAGCCCTAACATGGCATGGCAAGAACAATAAATGGGTCGTGTCGACTAGGTGTGTTGTGCTTAGGCCAGCATCTCAGTACGACGGGCTGGCCTAGTCTGGTAAAATTGCTTATGGTTGATAGTAAAATTACTTGTGTTAGAGTTATTGCATTCTTCTGAGTGTGGATGAGTGATTTGGTAGTAAATTACTTATGACTAACAATAAAAATACTTATGATTAGTAGTAAAATTACTTGTGACTGACAGTAAAATTAACAGGCCATCGATGACCCATTTATCAAAATGTGTCCAGACTGGCCCCTCTTTATACCGTACTCTTTACTAGTAAGGTGCTCGTGCGTTGCAACAGATTATCAAATGATATGGTCAAATCAGCAAACATGGTCCAAAACCATTCTACGAACATTTTGGACCATGAAATTTCCTCCCTTTCTTATAAGATTGCATCTAACATCTTTTGTCTCCTTTGTCCAATGAGAGATAAGGTAAATCCGCATAGTAAGGTAAATCCTATATGCTGACAAATGCTGAAAATTAAAGATTTATTAGGATAAATATGAGTACGTATTTCAATGACTAAAAAACTACTAATTTGAAAGAATTTTAACGTTTAATCAGGATGGCGTAATATCTGATTTACCCCTGTTGTAGGGGTGGCCCCCACCTAAGCCCAGTAGGCCTGTTAGCAGGATGTAAGACCCAAAATGGGACATGTATAATGACATGTGTACCCCTGGGGGGAATACTCACGTGTAAGGGTATAATTGTAAAAGCGCCCCTCATGTGGATGTATATATGTAACACAAGCCATGGGGGAGAACCCCTAAGCCATTCATTTACTCAACTCCCCACTACCATACTCTCTCTCTGTTTGGTCTGTAACCACAACAGTTGGCGCCGTCCATGGGGAGGACAAGAGCAAGCCTCCAGATCTGAAGGGGGATGGCACCAAGGAAAGCTTCAATGTCGGTGGCAAGGGAAAAGGAGGTGGAGGCGGCGAAATCTTGCGTCAGTACCAAGGCTTCGGCTCTGGTGACTGCGGGTGTGGATGGCGGCGCGGATGTGACGACCCTGAGCACCGGCATCCACGACGCGACGCCCGACTCCGCCACCACCACCACCCCGACCACCAACCCCAGCGGTGACAACGCAGGCGCGTCCACGTCTTTACTCGGCGCGGGAGCGGTCGGCGGTCCCGGCGACGACGCGCGCTTCGTCTCCAGCTCCGGGGTCCTCCGCGCCAGCGCCGCGGGCAGATCCGGCGCGCAGACCGTGCTCGCCGCCGTCCCGGTCGCGTCGCCGAGCGTGTCGGCGGCCCCAACCACACCCACGGTGGAAATAGCCCTGCTGGCGGCCCTCAGCGCATGCCAACGGGAGCTGTCGGACCTCCGCGGAGCTGTGCGGGACATACAAGAGGCTCGGAGCCAACGCGCAACACCGGAGGCGCCATCTCAGCCCGCCTCGGAGAGGGCGAATAGCCGCGATGCCAATACGCCCAGTCGCGTTCCCCTACGGCGCATAGACCCGGAGTCCCCGCTCTCCGTGGACCTGCAGCAAGCAACGTAGCCCGAAGACTTCAAGTTCCCGAGCGTCGTCGAAGCCTATAAGGGTGACTCCGACCCACGCGAGTTCGTATGTGTGTACGAGACCGCCATCGAAGCCGCTGGCGGAGACGACTCTACGAAGGCAAAAGGACTCCCCCTCGTGTTGCAAGGAGCGGCGCTGTCCTGGTTCTTCACCATCGAACCGCAGTCCATCTACGCGTGGGAACAGATCCGCGATCGGCTCTACAACAACTTCCAGGGAAGCTACGTCGAGCGTATCGATGCGGACCAGCTCTTCGCAGTTAAACAGAAGCCCGAGGAGGGGCTCCAGACCTACTTTAAACGCTTCGCCAAGGTACGTTGCCAAGTCAGGGACGTTAGCGAAGCAACCGTTATCAACGCAGCGATACAAGGTCTCCGCCCGGGACCGCTCGCTGAGCATAGCGCGCGGAAGCCGCTCAAGTCGGAGGCAGAGCTCTTCGACAAAATGGACGCGTACGCCCGAGCCGAGGAGGACGCGCGGGGGCGCAGCGGCACCGACTCTGACGTCGGGCAAACGGAGGACAGGTCGCAAAGGAGCAGCGCAAGAGACAACCTGAGGACGAAGCACAGGAAAGTGTTTGTGGGCGACACTCGTGAGCCCGTCGACGATGGGGTACACCAAACTTCACCAGGCGACAGCCGTCGGCCCCGGCGTAACCGGCGAAGACCCCGCAAGGCCTGCCGCGACCTCGCTGCGCAAGGCGTCCCCCGGGAAGCCTCGCTAATCTCGCGCATCGGAGGGGGTGTGAAGGAGGCCGCGATGAGAAGCCGCGTGCGGAGCAGGAACTCCTAGAATACGGCAGATGGTGCGAGGTGCACGGTTATGAGGGCCACTTCACGCGGACATGCACCAAGGTTGCAGCGTTACGGCAAGCGGTGGCCCCTGTACGGGCCTCGGAGGCACGGACCCCCGCAATAGCCCACGTACAGCGTACACAAGTCAGTTCCTTGCGTGCTGGGTCCCCCGGAGAGACCCAGCGCCGGGGTATTAATGTCATCGTTGAAGGCTCTTCGTCGAGCACTTCCCCGACGCAACTTCCTCTGCGGGCGTCCCATCGTAGCATCACCTTCACGTCAGCCGATGCCCAGGGCGTGGAATTCCCCCACCAAGATCCTTTGGTCATCCAGGCCGACATTGCAGGTTGCGACGTCGGGCGTATCCTCATTGACGGAGGGAGCTCTGCAAACATTTTGTTCGCGGAGGCCCTTGATCGTATGGGAATACCTCGGAGCCTGTTAGAAGCTTCGAAAGCCCCCCTCCAGGGCCTCGGAGGGCATCCTTTGAAGGCTCTGGGTCAGATTCGCCTCCAAGTCTCCTTATGCCAGGCCGACAACACCAGGACTGAAGATGTCGTCTTCGACGTCGTGGACGGTTCGTACCCGTACAACGCTATCCTGGGCCGGCCTGCCATCAACTCCTTCGAAGCGGTCCCACACTATGCATTCTTATGCATGAAGCTCCCAGGACGGCGGGGCGTTATCACCCTCTTCGGCGATCAGGACATGGCTCGGAGCATCGAAACCGAAGCTGGACGCTTGCACCGCAAGGTGCACGCCCTCACCGACAAATACCAAGTGGACACGCCATCCGCTCCGGGATGGACACCCAAGCCCCACCCGGAGGGAGGCGTGAAGGTGCCGCTCCAGGGGGAGGGACACTTCGTATCCATAGGCGAGGGCCTCCCTCCGGACGTGGAGCAAGACTTGCTCCGAGTCCTCCAGGCCAACATAGACGTCTTCGCGTGGTCCCCGGAAGATATCAAAGGAGTGGACCGCGCCCTCATCGAACATAACTTTGCGATCCGCCCTGACGCCAAGCCCGTCAAGCAGAAACTTCGTCGTATGTCCATCGACAGGCAGCAAGCGGCCAAGGTGGAGGTGGCAAAGCTTCTTCGAGCGGGGGTCATCCGCGAGGTTCAACATCCGGACTGGCTCGCCAATCCGGTGTTGGTCAAAAAGGCCAGCGCCGCTTGGCGCATGTGCATCGACTTTACCGCCCTCAACAAGGCATGCCCGAAGGACGATTACCCTCTGCCGCGCATCGATCAACTGGTCGATGCTACCGCCGGATGCAAGCTCATGAGCTTCTTGGACGCCTACTTCGGCTACCACCAGGTCTACATGGCCACGGATGACGAGGATAAAACCAGCTTCATTACGCCGGTGGGGACCTTTTGCTTCATAAGGATGCCCTTCGACTTGAAGAACGCGGGCGCAACCTTCACCCGTTTCATCGCGCTGGCCCTGGCCGTCCAGCTAGGAAGGAATGTGGAGGCCTACGTGGACGACGTGGTAGTAAAAACCAGGCAGCTCGCCTCCCACGGCAAGGATCTTCAGGAGACTTTCGATAACCTCAGGAAGGCGGGCATTAACCTCAATCCGGACAAGTGTGTCTTCGGTGTACAGGCGGGCAAGCTCTTGGGCTTCCTCGTATCCGGGCGGGGCATTCAAGCGAACCCCGACAAGGTTGACGCTATCCTGGGCATGGAGCCTCCCAAGACGACGCGGGAGGTCCAGAGGCTGGCAGGCTGCATGGCGGCCTTGAGCCGTTTCCTCTCCAGAGCGGCGGAGCGGGGCTTACCATTTTTCAAGACTCTCCGCGGTTGCGATGGGTTTCATTGGGACGACGACTGCACAACGGCCTTCGACGACCTCAAAAAACACCTCGCAACCCTTCCCACTCTGGTGGCCCCAGCACCAGAGGCTCCCCTCCTGCTCTACCTCACTGCCTCGGCAACGGCGGTCAGCGCCGTCCTCGTCCTCGAAGAGGGCGCGCTCCAGCGGCCAATGTATTTTGTCTCCGAAGCCCTCCAGGGCGCCAAGACGCGATATACCGAGCTCGAGAAGCTTGCTTACGCGCTGGTCATGGCTTCAAGAAAGCTCCGGCATTACTTCCTGGCGCACCCGATAACGGTGCCATCTTCGTTCCCTCTGGCGGAGATGCTGCACAACAAGGAGTCCACGGGGCGAATTGGTAAATGGGCGACCGAGCTGGCCCCATTCTCCCTAACATACGCCTCTTGAACGGCGATCAAGTCTCAAGTTCTGGCGGACTTCCCCGCGGAATGGACCCATCCAGCTCAGCCCGCCCTCTAAGTCGATGACCCGGTGTGGACGCTTAACACCGACGGAGCGTACGGGGTCGCGGGCGCAGGGGTGGGCGCCGTTATCACCACACCTGAGGGCAGCGCATGTTGTAATCGGCGCGCCTAGCGTTCCCGGCCACGAACAACACGGCCGAATACGAGGCGTTACTCTTCGGCCTCGGGAAGCTCAAAGCGATGGGAGCAAGGCGAGTCCTCGTCCGCACTGATTCCCGGTTAGTGGCGGGTCATGTGGACAAGTCCTACCAAGCCAAGGACCCAGAGCTAGCCAAGTACCTAGCAGCTGTACGAGCGAAGGAACAACACTTTTTGGGTGTCACGGTGAAGGCCATCCCTCGAGCAGACAACGAGCAAGCTGACGTCCTGGCCAAGGCTGCTAGTCAGCAGCTGCCAATTCCCGAAGGGGCATTTTACGAAATCCTGCCAGCGGCGGCCATAGCGCAGGATAATCGGGATGCGGCCCTCGTCCACCAGATCACCCAGCAGGGTGACTGGCGGGAACCCCTTTTCGCTTTTCTGCAGGGCATCGCAGAACCGGATGATCCCTCCGAGCTCCGGCATTTGCAACACCGCGCTAGGTCCTTCCAGGTGCTCGACGGGGTGCTTTACAAGAAGGGGGTCTGCGCACCGCTCCTGCGGTGCCTCCCACGCGAAGAAGGAAAGCGTTTCCTCGCAGAGATTCATGCGGGTCTCTGCGGCTCGCACCTCCAACCAAGGTCTCTGGTGGGAAAGGCATTCAGGCAGGGTTTTTATTGGCCAACAGCTGTCGCGGATGCCCAGGATCTCGTGCGCCGTTGTCAAGGTTGCCAATGGATGGGAAGGGCTATCCACAGGCCCCCGACAAGCCTCCATCCCATACCCCCGGTATGGCCGCTGGCGCGGTGGGGCATCGACGTCGTGGGACCGCTTCCCAGGGCTCCAGGAGACCTGCGATTCGTCGCGGTTGCTCTGGAGTACTTCTCCAGGTGGCTGGAGGCGGTAGCTCTGGCCAAGATTACCTCAGCGGCTCTGCAGCGCTTCCTCTGGCAGAACATCATATGTCGATTCGGCGTGCCCAGGGAGATCACCGTCGACAACGGTCTGCAATTCGATGCAGCCCCATTCAAAGAATTCTGCGGCAACATGGGCATCACCCTCCGATTCGTTTCGGTTGGACACCCACAGTCCAACGGGGCGGTGGAGCTGGCAAACGGCGCCATCTCTACCGCAATCAAGAAGCGCCTCGTCGGGCTACAAAGGGGAAGTGGCCGGGCGAGCTCCACAGCGTCCTCTGGTCCCTCCGTACAACGGTCACACGCCCAACGGGGTTCACGCCTTTCAAGCTCCTCTTCGGTGACGAGGCGGTCACACCTGAAGAAATAAAGGCTGGCTCGCGGCGGGTCCTCGTCCAAGCACCAGATGAGGAACGCCAATTATGCATGGATCTCCTTGACGGAGACCGAGCAAGTGCAACACAACACGTCATAAAGTACGCGCGACAGATGGTGCGCGGTCGCAATCGTTCGCTGTACCCGCGCGAATTCAGACCGGGAGACCTTGTCCTTAAGATGGCACTCCACGCGGAGAGGTAGGCAAGCTAGAGTCCAAATGGGAAGGCTCGTACATCGTCGCGGAGGCCCTGCAGAAGGGAGCATATCGCTTGGCCACCTTGGAGGGGCACACGCTCCGCCACACGTGGAATGCGGACAGGCTGCGGCGGTATTACGCCTAATTCAAGCACACAAGGGCAAGGGCCTCCCACGGCTTCGGCGGACACAAGCAACTAGCGGTTAGTGCCCTAACCCTTGTAACCGCTCACCCGCGCAAACGGGAATTTAATAAAGTGCATCGTTCATGCAAATTCTCCCGTTTTCATACCAAAAGCGCACGAAGGATCACCTTAATGTGCAATGTGCATGAGCATAAATAAAGACGTGCGGGGGACGCCTCCGCGCGCAGTCTACGGACTCTTAAATAAGACGTAGCGTCGAGATCCGCCTCCGCACGCACTCTACGGAGTATAAATAAGACGTAGCGTCGAGGTCCGCCTCCGCACGCACTCTACGGAGTATAAATAAGACGTAGCGTTGAGGTTCACCTCCGCACGCAATTTCACCGCCCGGAACGCGCGGAGGCTTCGCCTCCGCGCGCAGTCTACAGACTCTAAATAAGACGTAGCGTCGAGGCCCGCCTCCGCACGCACTCTACGGAGTACAAATAAGACGTAGCGTTGCGGTTCGCCTCCGCACGCAATTTCACCGCCCGCAACGCGCAGAGGCTCGCCTCCGCGCGCAGTCTACGGACTCTAAATAAGACGTAGCGTCGAGGCCCGCCTCCGCACGCACTCTACGGAGTATAAATAAGACGTAGCGTTGAGGTTCGCCTCCGCACGCAATTTCACCGCCCGCAACGCGCGGAGGCTCGCCTCCGCGCGCAGACTACGGACTCTAAATAAGACGTAGCGTCGAGGTCCGCCTCCGCACGCACTCTACGGAGTATAAAAAACAAGACGCGGATGCTATCCATGCGCACTCTACGGAGTATAAACAAGACGCGAACATCGCGCACGCATGGGCGTTGCCCCAGTGCGTACTCTTTGGAGTATAAATAAGACGTGGATGTCGATTCCACGCACTCTACGGAGTATAAAAAAGACGCGGATGCTATCCCTGCGCACTCTACGGAATATAAACAAGACGCGAACACCGCGCACACATGGGCGTTGCCCAGTGCGTACTCTTCAGAGTATAAATAAGACGTGGATGTCGATCCCACGCACTCTACGGAGTATAAAAAAAAGACGCAGATGCTATCCCTGCGCACTCTACGGAGTATAAACAAGATGCGAACACCGCGCACGCATGGGCGATGCCCCAGTACGTACTCTTCGAAGTACAAATAAGACGCCCCGCTGCCACCACTTCGAAGGGTAGGGGAAGGAGCGCTCGCGCGTCTACTTCGACTTGGCTCCAGCCCCGCTGCCACCACTTTGAAGGGTAGGGGACGGAGCGCTCGCGCGACTACTTTGACTAGGCGCCAGCCCCACTGCCACCACTTCGAAGGGTATGGGACGGAGCGCTCGCGCGTCTACTTTGACTAGGCGCCAGCCCCGCTGCCACCACTTCGAAGGGTAGGGGACGGAGCGCTCGCGGGTCTACTTCGACTAGGCGCCAGCCCCGCTGCCACCACTTCGAAGGGTAGGGGACGGAGCGCTCGCGCGTCTACTTCGACTAGGCGCCAGCCCCGCTGCCACCACTTCGAAGGGTAGGGGACGGAGCGCTCGCGCGTCTACTTCGACTAGGCGCCAGCCCCGCTGCCGCCAGTTCGAAGGGTAGGGGACGGAGCGCTCGCGCGTCTACTTCGATTAGGCGCCAGCCCCGCTGCCACCACTTCGAAGGGTAGGGGACGGAGCGCTCGCGCGTCTACTTCGACTAGGCGCGTGACCCCCCAGCTCACAACATATTACATAACAAAAAGGGCACGGAAGAGTTGTTGCTTAGCCCAAGCAAGTCAGTTGCATTATAGAGGCAGTCAGGTGCACAGCGCGGAACGCGCCAAAACCTCAACTTATTTCTATGAGTCCGCGCCATCTTCGTCGCGACGAATGCCTGCACCGCCCTCGCTGCGCCGAGGGACCTCTTCGAGCCAGCGAAGCACGTCCCCCTCGTTCCGCAGCGTCCGCCGTAAAGCAACTGTGGCGGTGCCTCCCCGATGTACTTCCAAATCCGGTCATGGAAGTTTCGGGTGGCAGGCTAGGCGGCGCGAACGGCATCAGATATCACCCCGGGCTAGGCGGGTAAGTCAAACTGAGGGTTCGCCAGCTCATTGACATGCTCACACCCGCCGGCGTGCAGCAAGGCGAGGGCCAGGCCAGCACTCATATAGCCGCAGTGGGTGCCGAAAGCCTTCGCGCCGGGAAGGGCGACGCTCGGCTATGGGTGGCGTCCTCCACGTGCACAGAAAGCTCCCGGAGGGCCTGCTCCAAAGACTCCATCGCACTCCTCGCAGAAGTACACGCGTTGTCCCAGGATAACACCTTCTCAGCAACGGAGGTAGTAAGCTGTTCCTTCTCCGCCTCTAGCGTGGAGATTCGCTGAAGAAGGGCGGTCTGCTCCTCCGTCGCAGCGCGTCGAGCCTCCTCCATCGCGTGTTGTGCGGCCAGTGCTGCGTTGTTCGCGTTCGCGCCCACCAACTGCGCGTCGTCAATAGCCTTGTCCCGCTCCGCCATCAGCACCCGAATGTACTCGTCCTTGGCGGCGTTGGCATCGTCCGCGGCGCGCAGCTGGTTCTGCAATGCCCTCCGCTCGCGCGCGCGGGTCTCCTTGAGGGCTTTGCTAATTGCAAGCGTCTACACGAGTGTAACAACAAAGGTTATCCATCAGATAAGCAAGGGATATGCAGCAAGGACAGAGACCATTACCCTCATTTCCGAGGCACCCAGCGCGAGCGCCAAAAGGTCGCCCCCACAGGACTGCAGCGCCTGCCGATCCAGGTGGCTGCCAGCATACTCAGCCACCTCGCTCCAGGCGCGAAGCGTCTCCCACCGAGGGACGAAGTCGGAGACGCCAAGCCCTATAGCCTCCGCCTCGGTGCCTTCGGCACCAGTTGGGGCGCGCGTAGTCCCCTGTTCAACCGGACCGGTGACATCGCGGGCACCCCCATTGCTTGATTCTTGTCCTCGTCTGGGAGACCTTGTCTCGCCTGATGTCGACAGAATAAGCGAGCAAATCGGGGAAAGTTTCGCGAAGTCGCGGGAGAAAAATGAACTACACCTACCTCCAGTACCCTCTACCGTGGCCTCCACCTGGGTCATGATCACATCGCTGGCCTGAGGAGCGACAACCCCCCCGGCTTTAGGAGCATCCCCGCTAGATGTCAGGACCTCAGTCACTGGGCCTGCCACGCTGAACCGGCCCCTCGAAGGTGCCGGCGACTGCACCCGAGGCCGCTTCGCCTTCAGAGTCGCAGGCGAAGCCTCTGTGGTGACCTTAGCGACCGCGGAAGCCGTCGTAAGAGACAACGCTGCGGTTGCCGCAGGAGGTGACAAGGTGTCATCTTCTAGAACAACGAGGCATGCGCCCGTCGCCTCGCCACCACATAAGGCCTCGTCGGGAGTGTCGTGCCTCCCCGAACTGGCCGATCCGAGCTCAGCGCCCGCCTCGCCCCCCATCCTCACGCTCTCGATCGGCGGCACGACCGGCGAGCTGAAGGCGGTGGTCTTCGATCGAACCTCGCATCAAGGGGAGGGCGCCGCCACTGTCGCGCCGCTCGGCGATTCTGCAGGCACCGGGCGCTCCGGAACGGGAATCTCCAAAACCTCGCATACCCGGTTAATCTGCCCTTGCTTTGCCAAGGAAGTTGCGGACTCACGGGCCTTGTGCTCCTTCGCCGTGTACGGTCCAAGAAGCGTAACCACGGCGCGTTCCGCATCTTCTAGCCGGCGTACTGCACGCGCGAGCGGAGTACCATACGTAAGGGTTTGCAACCAACCAAGGGGTATTCGGCCTACGACGAGGATACTTACAGGGTGCGGAGGGCCTATGGAGCAAAGACACCCCCGGGTGGATGCCGTCCTTCCGGTCGGGCCCCCGCCGCTCGTACTTCTAGTTACAAGAAAGCGGGGATACCCCGTACATGGTGAACTCCTCGGCGAGGTCACGCATGTTGAACCGGAGTGCGACCCCAGCAAGTCTCCGCGCTTGTTGCTCGTCACTAGGCCGAAGCGTCACGTCCGGACAGCGGTCGAATGATATCGGCCCTCCCCGGCTTCGGAGGCCGCTCGTGCTCGTCACGAGGTAGTAAAACCACCGTCGTGTCCAACCGGACTCCCACTTTTCCCGCGAAGCCAACGCAGGAAACAAGTGCGAGCACTCCGACCTCAGCACGAAGTCCACACTGCCGAAGTTCGAGTATGCCCCCCTTCCATTTTCTTCGGCTGGCACCGGGCGTCATGCAGGGTGGCGAACAACTCGGTGCTGGGACGGGTACCCTCCGTCCGCATCGCCCAAGTAAAGATGGCCAACCGAACGATCGCGGCTGGAGTCAGCTGCGCCAGCTCCAACCCATACGTTCGCAACACTTCGCGAACGAAGTATGTCACCGGGATTCGGAGCCCGGCATCGAGGAACGTCACGAAGATGATCGCCTCCGACTCTCCCGGGGTCGGCTCTGTTTTGTCAGGCCCGGGCAAACGAGCCCCGGCTCGCTCCTCCAGCTTCTTCTCCCGAAGAAGGGTTTGGAGGGTCTCCTCCGTGACGCGGCTCCGCCCCAGCACACGGGGGCAGCGACCCTTGGACCTCTTCACGGCATCCCAGCGATGGTTGGTTTGCTTCTTGTCGCGCGGCACCAGGCGGTACTCCGCCGGTGGGGGCGTCAGGCAACGCTGGCTCGACGAGGCGCTCTCGCTAAGGCGACGTGCAGGATCGTCTAGGGCGGCACCCTTGTTAGCTGAGAGGTCGTCGCGCGCAGCCATTCCTACTGCGGCAATGGGCAAGCACAGACGCGAGAGTAGCAGCACGATGCGCAGCGAAAATAGGAAGGAACGCACAAACAAGCAAGCGGCCAAGGGGAACGGTTGCATGCCCACAGTAGCGGCTTATAAAGCCCCCCTCTCCCCCGCAGGCAGAAGATCGAGTGACAGAGTTGCAGCGGTTCGGCTACCCACGATCGGGCAGTGCAACCGCTGGCAACCACGACAGACGGCGGTAGGTGGGCGATCAGCGCGTAATGCGCCGACGCATTCCCGCCGCGTGGCCACTTTCCCTGGGGAAGAGGTGAACGACCGTGGTCGTGGGAACGCTGACATCCCACGACGCTCCAATTACAGCCGGATGCGTGCCCCCATCCAGTGCAGGGCAGACGGAGCAACCGCGACAGCCTGCCCCTGACAGGGGCCGGCGCGATTCTAGGCGTCATTAAAGCGCACTCCAAGGCCACGTAACAGTCCCCCCGCGCTGGTGCTGCATCATGCGGA
The DNA here is from genome assembly GCA_017311315.1 of Dendrocalamus latiflorus. Lineage (NCBI taxonomy): Eukaryota > Viridiplantae > Streptophyta > Magnoliopsida > Poales > Poaceae > Dendrocalamus > Dendrocalamus latiflorus. Next base: position 16,204,697 of record CM029672.1, read on the forward strand.
GCATTCCCTGAGACTCGGCTGCCCGGGGCAGCCGTCCAAGTTTGCCTCGCGCCCACAAATATCCGGAGCGCGAAGTAGGGCACGCCTGGACCTCGGCTTCGTCGAAGCCTTCGGCCTGCCCGGCGCCTTCGGCCTCGAGGCCGCGCTAGCTTCGGGGCCCGAAGACAGCCCTCGCGCAAGTACGAGCGGACGTGCGAACTATCAAAGTCATGAAGGATCACAGGCTGATGGGACGGAGGGGGCCAAAGGGCTCGGCGGCATGGCTTCGGCCCGTGAAGCCCTTCACCATGAGAGGCTCCTGTTGTAGGGGTGGCCCCCACCTAAGCCCAGTAGGCCTGTTAGAAGGATGTAAGACCCAAAATGGGACATGTATAATGACATGTGTACCCCTGGGGGAATACTCACGTGTAAGGGTATAATTGTAAAAGCGCCCCTCATGTGGATGTATATATGTAACACAAGCCATGGGGGAGAACCCCTAAGCCATTCATTTACTCAACTCCCCACTACCATACTCTCTCTCTGTTTGATCTGTAACCACAACAACCCCATAAGTACATAACTAAACAGAGAAGGAACAAACTTGGACTAATTAATAGTACAAAAATGTTATAGATCATTGTAGGACCGAAATGGCGACAGAGGAGGGGTGAATGTCGACTTCTAAAACTTGCCCCCAAGTACTCACAAGCAAATTTACCTCTCCAAATAGCTACGACAAGCTATGAAGAGGAAAGCAAGACTCTCTGGAAACTCAAACAAATAGAGGAAATAGCCACTGCAACAGAAGGAGAACCAACACTGTAAACAAAGATAATTTCAACAGCAAAACCCTGGGGCCGGTCTGACCACTGGGTAAAAGTCGGTCTGACCGCTGGGTAAAAGCCGGTCTGACCGCTGGGTAATAGCCGGTCTGACCGCTGGGTAAAAGCCGGTCTGACCGCTGGGTAATAGCCGGTCTGATCGCTCCCCTGTTGTCCCCAGACCACCCGAGAGCAATTTCAGAAAACTGGTTTTCGGGCAAAAGTTCAGAACTTCAAAGAACTGAGAATGGGAAGGTTTCTTTTTGATCTTTTTGGCACAGAGCTTCACTAGAACACACTAAACAGGAAGGGAACTAAGGAAAGCAAGAAAATCAACCTAAAGGGCAACAATTTCAGATTATGGTGAAAAATCTGAAACTTTGCCAGATCAAAACCAAAACTCAAATTACTCCCAAACCAGTGATCCTTTAGCAATGAAATTTTGAGGATGGCTAACTAATAGCCTCTGGACTCTCAATACCAAATTTCATGCCAACTCTCCAAAGGAATCAAGAAATGCCCCAAACCCTAGAAATGGAAACTTTGAACGGAGGAAGCCTGGGAGCAAAATCTGAAATCAAAACTGATTTGCTCTTGGGAGAACTTGATCAAATGATCTAGAAACACACTCCCATCACTGAGCAACCCATTTTGCCACTCCTCAGCAAAAGAAACACCAAGAATCAAAAACCAAGAAAATGGGCTAAGAGGGCATCGAAGGAAAAACTGCAGAGAGCTGTTTGACGTAGACTTCTTCCTCAATGACTCCATTAAGGAAGGCACTCTTGACGTCCATCTGGTAAAGCTTGAAACCCTTAGAAGCTGCAAAGGCAAGCAGGGTTCTAATGGCCTCAAGACGAGCTACAGGGGCAAAGGTCTCTTCGAAATCTAGACCCTCAACCTGGGAGAACCCCTGAGCTACCAGTCTAGCCTTGTTTCGAATAACCACACCATCCTCACTCTGCTTGTTCTTAAACACCCACTTAGTCCCAATGATATTGTGACCTCGTGGGGGCTCGACAAGCGACCAGACCTTGTTCCTCTCGAAGTTTTCTAGCTCATTATGCATGGCATTGACCCAAGACTCATCAGATAGAGCATGAGACACATCTTTGGGCTCAAAGGAGGCAATGAAAGCAGAGTGGAGACAGAATTGAGATAAGCCAGATTTTGAGCGGGTAACACGCTCGAAAAGGTCTCTAATGATCTGCTCTGAAGGATGAGCTTTCTGGATATGTCTAGGTGGTCCAGGGTGAGATGAAGAAGTGGCCTCTACTTCATGAGCTGACGAGGTAGGAACAGAGCCACCAGCTCCAGAAGAAGCAGAAGGCAGAGGCTGATCACCTCGAGGTGCGGTGGAAGACAACACCTCAAGAGGTGGATGAAGGACTGGATCGGGTAGACAACCCTCATCTCCATCATCCTCATCATCCACGAAGATGGGCTCGGACTGCTCTAAAGAACCTGAGATATCAGGCCTAGTCCCCAGACTGGCCTCATCGAAGGTCACCTCACAGGTCTCTACCATTTTACTAGACTCGCAGTTCCAAACCCTATAAGCCCACGAAGAAGGCGAGTAACCTAGAAAGATACCATCACAAGAACGTGACTCGAACTTGTCTAGGTTCCCGGACTTCAGAATAAAGCACTTGCAACCAAAAACACGAAAATGAGGGACGCTGGGCTTTCGCCCGTATCTCAACTCATAAGAAGTGCGGTGCAAGTGTACCCTAAGAAATACTCGATTTGAGACATGGCACGCGGTAGCTATAGCCTCAGCCCAAAACTTCCGCGGTGTAGAGTACTCATCAAGCATCGTCCTGGCCATCTCGACCAAGGTACGGTTCTTCCTCTCCACAACGCCATTTTGTTGTGGGACGTGCGAAGAAGAGAACTGGTGCTCTACACCTGTCTCACCACAAAAACTCTCAAAGTAGGAATTCTTGAACTCCGTGCCATTGTCACTGCGAATCGCTCGTAAGGCACCCGGGAGCTCAACAGAAAGCCTACCGAAAAGACATCGAAAATGTGAAAATGTCTCATCTTTCGAGGCTAAGAAAAACACCCAAGAAAATCTCGAATAGTCATCGACCACAACAAGAACATACCACTTCCCTCCGGCTGACTGCACTCGAGCTGGTCCAACAGTGTCCATATGGAGCAGCTGTCCCGGTGCATCAGTCATGGTCACAGTGACCGGAGGATGTGAAGCGCCAATCATCTTGCCGTGCCGGCATGGAGCGCAAACAAGATCTTTGACCATTTTGAGCTTCGACAGACCACGAATGAGGTCGTGGCCGCTAACTCGGGTCAAATGGTCAAATCCAATATGACCAAGTCTCCTATGCTAGAAGGTCAAATCACGGGACTCTGAGGCAACCAAACACCGGAGAGGATCACCAGAAGAATCAGAAAAATCAGCACGAAAGATCCTCCCATAACGAGAAATCCCGCAAACCAGACTACCCGAAGAATCAAGAATTTTGCAAGCGTTTTTCTTGAAGCTCACCTCGAAACCGTCATCGGTAAGCTGAGAAACGGAAAGCAAATTGTACTGCAGCTTACTAACCAAGGCAACATCCTTAAGAATAAAAGAAGCATTAATACGCACAGTACCTTTGGCGATGACGCGCCCAGACGAAGCGTCTCTGAAGGTGATCGTCTCATCACCTGGAGCGCGGGCTAGGGAGGAGAACCAACGGGAGTCTCCGGTCATATGACGAGAACAACTGGAGTCTACAAGCCAAACCTTCTCCTTCCCTACCCGGCGAACCTGAGTCAAACAGAGAGTAAAGTCTCAGTACTGGGGTAAATCAAGAGTGATTTTGGCACCCAATACTGAGTAACACGTGGAGCAGATGAAGTAGTCAAGCACGACTGACCTCTATCTACCCTACGCTCTCCGTGACTGAAAGAAGCAGAAGGTCTGTGAGCAGACCTGAAGCTGTTGCGTGGTCCGACTACTACGGGAGAGCGAGTCGGAACACCGGCAACACGCAGATCACGCCGTGGGTAACTGTCTCGACGGGGGAAGCGAGATGTACCCTCAGGACGGCGGAAGTCACGACCCGGAGCAGCACGAGGACGAAAACCAGAAGACTCAGAAAAACCAAGTCCTCGATGCTGCCCAAACCTGTCAGAAGCAAACCTGGACCTCGTGCTAGTCTTAGGTGTACTCAGGATCTGGGGCTGACACTGAATACGCCTAAATGCCTCTGCACGGTCTCTACGCGCAAGCCTGGCGCGCCTGAAGCATCTCTCGATTGAGTGCCCATCCTTCTGACAGAAGGTGCAGTGGTACTTCACCTTCTGAGAGGTGGAAGTAGCACGAAGAGGCTTCGCCTTCTGAGAGACCGAAGCAACAGGTGGAATCACTTTACTGTCAGAGATCCCTTGGACAAAGCCCGCTGATTTGAATTTGACCTCATCAGATCTGGGCTCGACCTCGATCACACCTCCCACTATGGGTCTGAGAATAGCAGGAGGATGCTTCCTCATATCCTCATAGAAATCATATCCTAGACCTTGATTAAACTTACAAATCTTGGATTGGTCTAGAATAAGATTAAGCTTCTTCTTGCCTCCTACAAATCTCTCGAGAGTGTTCATAAGATACTGACACTCCCGAAAGAGAGAGGTGCAAGAAGAGCAGGGAGAAGAGGGAAGGCAGGAGGTAAGGGAGCAGATGAAGAACCAACAACACAGGAAAGAATGGCTTGTGCACGCACAGCCGACTCTGAATGGACAGTCCTACTGCTAGCCGATTGGTTCACGTCGCTAGGCGTCTCTACCTTACCCTGGGGCTTCTCCCCCTCCTCAGCAATCACATCACAACAAGATTGTGGCTTCTCTAGTAAGTCCTTAGTTAGCTTCACACACTTTTCTTCAAATGCAATCAAGTCAATTTTTAGTTTATCACAATTTTTGCATGGTGAGATAACAGGGTCCTTATAAGCATAATTAGCCAATTTCCTATTGTGGTCAATCATTTCTTGAAACTGCTTGGAAACAGATTCAAGTTCAGCAGTTAATCTAGGACAGTTCGAGCATGACGCAACTGGTTCACATAGCCAAGCATACAACTCAGATATTTTATGATCTGCCTTCTTTAGATTCAACTTCAAATTATTGCAATTTTCACATGATTCAGGCAGATCAAGAAGCATGGTATAATGACCTCTAAAAGTATTGTCCTTATCCTCACATGAGGTGCAAGAAGTAGTCTCAACAACAGTAGATGAAATAGACGCTACTCTACTCATCTCAAGCTCAGCAAGCAGACTAACATTCTCCACCTTAACAATATCGAGCTCAGAGGACAAACTATCATGCGAGGTCCTTAATTTCTCCATATCAACCAGCAAAGCAGAGCATGTATCACAATCATCACTAGAGGGAGCAGATGTAAGAGCAATAATCTCTAGTGACAGTCTATCTATTTCCTTCTCTAACTCAGCACACCTAGCCTTAGCTCTAGCATGAAAATCTCCTAGCTTAAGAAAAGCATGATTGAGCTGGTCTGGTCGTAGGTGGGACATACCTCGTCCGAGTCGGAGTACAGCTCGCTTTCGCTGAGTTCGCCCTCGAGGGCCATGAAGCACATGCCGGAGAAGTCGTCGCCGCCATCCTTGGGCTCTTGGTCACCTGTCCCGTCGTCGTCGCTCCATCCCTCCACCTCGCTGAGGTCGAGGTCGTCGAAGGCAGTGAGGACGCGGTGGAAGAGCTTCTTGGCTTTGCCGAAGTTGCGGAACTTCTTCTTTCCCGGCGTCTGAGTTGGAGTCTTCTTGTTGCGGTTCTTGTCGGTGTAGTCGTTCTTGCCCGAACCGCCGTAGTCGTTCTTTCCCTTCTCCAGCTTGGGGCAGTTTGCCCGAATGTGGTTGGGGTCACCACACTCAAAGCAAATCACGGGTCTCCCTCTCTTTCTGTCTCTCCTACCCTTGTAGGCATGGGAAAACCTTCGGGCTAGGAGGGTCAGCTGATCATCCGCAAGCTGCTCTAACTGATCATCAGTTATGTCACAGAGAGCAGCAAGGGAGAAACCGCAAGAAAAGTCAGAAGAAGGCCCAGAAGAAGAAACGGGATCGGTGACCAAGGCCATCGACTGTGACTTCGACCGACGAGAGACAACGTCAATCTCGTGAGTCTTGAGGCGTGAGTATAGCGCGTCAAGAGTCAGGGTCGAGAGGTCTGTCGTGTCTTTGATGGTGGTCACTTTCATCTCCCACACGCGCAGATCGAGTGCCGCGAGCATCTGACGAGCGTTGTCCGAGTCGGGGTATGTGAGACCGACCGCTCGGAGGTTGCTCAAGATTTTGTGAAATCGCAAAAAGCACTCGTCCAGGGACTCACCAGCAAGCATCTCGAATTTGTTGTATTCGCGCTTGAACTGGTCCTGTCGAACCGTCTTAATCTGGGTGGTGCCCTCATGGTATGCGTCGAGGGTCACCCAGATATCGTAGGCGGACGACAGGTGAGAGATGCGATCGAATTCGCTTCTGCTCAAGCCCTGGATAATGATGTTCTTTGCCTTCGCATTTGCCTCAACATCGGGCATATTTGCCACGTTGATGTTCTCATCGGCAGGAACAACATATCGCACCTTCACCTTCCGCCAGATGGCGTACCCCTGGGCCTGGATGTATGTCTCCATTCGGCTCTTCCAGAAGGGGTAATCGATGCATAGAAAACGGGCGGCTTGGTGGAGTACTTGTCCGTCGCCATGGCTCTAGAGACCGGTTAAGATCTATTGATTAGACCTAACCGGCTCTGATACCAATTGTAGGACCGAAATGGCGACAGAGGAGGGGTGAATGTCGACTTCTAAAACTTGCCCCCAAGTACTCACAAGCAAATTTACCTCTCCAAATAGCTACGACAAGCTATGAAGAGGAAAGCAAGACTCTCTGGAAACTCGAACAAACAGAGGAAATAGCCACTGCAACAGAAGGAGAACCAACACTGTAAACAAAGACAATTTCAACAGCAAAAACCCTGGGGTCGGTCTGACCACTGGGTAAAAGCCGGTCTGACCGCTGGGTAATAGCCGGTCTGACCGCTGGGTAAAAGCCGGTCTGACCGCTGGGTAATAGCCGGTCTGACCGCTCCCCTGTCCCCAGGCCACCCGAGAGCAATTTCAGAAAACTGGTTTTCGGGCAAAAGTTCAGAACTTCAAAGAACTGAGAATGGGAAGGTTTCTTTTTGATCTTTTTGGCACAGAGCTTCACTAGAACACACTAAACATGAAGGGAACTAAGGAAAGCAAGAAAATCAACCTAAAGGGCAACAATTTCAGATTATGGTGAAAAATCTGAAACTTTGCCAGATCAAAACCAAAACTCAAATTACTCCCAAACCAGTGATCCTTTAGCAATGAAATTTTGAGGATGGCTAACTAATAGCCTCTGGACTCTCAATACCAAATTTCATGCCAACTCTCCAAAGGAATCAAGAAATGCCCCAAACCCTAGAAATGGAAACTTTGAACGGAGGAAGCCTGGGAGCAAAATCTGAAATCAAAACTGATTTGCTCTTGGGAGAACTTGATCAAATGATCTAGAAACACACTCCCATCACTGAGCAATCCATTTTGCCACTCCTCAACAAAAGAAACACCAAGAATCAAAAACCAAGAAAATGGGCTAAGAGGGCATCGAAGGAAAAACTGCAGAGAGCTGACAGAGAGTAATTTCAACCAAATTGATTCATTCCATTGAGTCCCGATACGCGATTACAGCAGAGGAATGATTACAATACAACTCACACCAACTCTACTGCCCCATACATGCTTGGATCAATCAAGAACACAAGAACTCAACTCCGAGATACATGATTGAGAAGGGGACACACTCTGTCTCTCCTCACCAACTCTCCACTACTAAAGCACAAAGCAAACCTACCCTCAAAGCCAATGAGACCATGCAGGAGACACCCTCCTTTTATAGCCCCTCACTAATGGATTTTGCTTTTGCTTTGCCCTCTAACCATCATGCTTTACCCGCTAATGCCCGCTTCCTTTTGCAGCCTTGCGTTTTTACCGAAACGCCCCTGCTGCACCTTCCGAGAAGCTTCCGCATTGCTTGTCTCGCACGCCTCGCAACCACCTCGAGTCCACGTCGTCCTCGACACATCCCGACCGTTCTGACCTCAGCGTCAACTGCGCCTAGTCCGGTCCACCGTGTCTCGCCACGACTCCTCCTCGACGTCCTGCAGCCACATAGACAAGAAACACATCGCATAGCACGGTACAAAACATGTAAACATGGTTAGCACCTACAAATCCTACTCAAGCGAGAAATGACCCACGTGGCCAACCGGGACGACGCCCACGCGTCAAATCTGTCTAGTCACGACCCGACCTCGCCAAATGCCAAAATAGCACGAATCACTCAAACTAAACTCACTCTAACCAAACCACGAGTCAATTACTCATCACCAACATGGGATTTAGACCACATGGTCTCTCATAGATCAAGAAAGAACAAAACATGAATAGCAAAAGGAGACAACCAATAAGCATGGTGATTGTTTTGTGGGGGTATCAGACTAACATACCTCTGGATTTTTCTCCAAACTTGTAATGAGACCATCAACTGCAGATTTAGACAATTGAAGTTTCGGAAGATTCACTAACCCTAGGATTTTGTGGGATTCTTGTCTGGATGCATCAGCTTCGTCTGAAAGGAAGAGAAACCTAGCAATTTGGCACATGGAGATGAGCTCAACTACTATCTACATGACACTCATGGTAGCAACCACCACCAAGGCAGCACAAAAACGTACACCTGATGGTAGCAACCACCACCAAAGGCAGCACAATTTGCTCTAACATACAAATAATAGGAGGCTCGTCTTGCATCAAAAACAAATAAACAGTGAATAGTGAAGACGCAAATAACAAAATAGTAAACCAACAATTAACTCCCTGGTTTCAAGCAAGCCAGGGAGGACCGCACGGTATAAATTTCTTCTTAACAAAATTTGGGCTACATTTTTTTTTGCTATTGAGAAAATCCTAAAAACTCGTAAGAACAATCATGCGGAGAAAAGTACAGTTGAAAAATAGTGGCTGCAAGCACCAAAAGTGCTTTAACGATAACATAACTGCTACCTAAATTGCAACTTATTTACCTTTAACTGAAATTGCATGACCAAACATGTCGGGACCCCGGATTTCCAAACCCGGACCCTCTGTGTATTACTGCACTAGTCCCAGATCAAAGCTAGTGCACACAGTTAAACAGAAATGAATACATAACCAGCAACGCTTTATTACAATATTAAAGAGTACAGACCGAAATGTCTCATTATTACCATTGAGGTTTCAAGACCTCGCACACACGAAACACAACGGAAGCAAAAGATAAACTCGGTGAAGACCCATCAATACGCCACAGGCAATTGACTGGGGAAGCGCGACCTAGAACTCCTGGAATCCTTCGTCGAATCCACCCGCGAAGAAGTCGTAGTCGCCTTCTTGAGCTTCGTACTCCTCTGGTTATTATTTTTGAGTGTAGCATGTGAGTACATAAAGTACTCTGCAAGTCTTGGGAAAAATGCATAGATGCAAGGCTTGACAAAGGAAGGCTATATGGTTCTTTTGCACAAAGCAATATTTTAAAATTTCAATTACTACTAATTATTTTCGAAGGCATCCATTTAATAAAGTAAATGTTTTAGCAGAAACTATCATTAACTTTCTAGTGAAGGTTCCAACTACCAACACTAGCTAACCAATTACAATTGGTCAAGTTAAAACTGCGGGTTCCATCCACCCTCTCTGGCTCCAACCGCCAGGGTACCCTTCCGAGAGTTCCCTCCACTCTCGGAATTCAAATCTTTATTTTTAAAACCAAAACCAAAGATCTACCATGTGCATGCATTCCTTGCCCGCCCTTGACCGTGGGCACGGCTATTCGAATAGTTTTACACTCTGCAGAGGTTGTACAACTTACCCACAAGAGATAAATTATCCTAAAAGTCAACACGCTTCCTTTGGCATGAGACCCAGATAAAATATCACAAAGCCTTTACCTTACTCTAATCTAGCTAGATACCACCCGCTGAGGTTTCACCGCAGGTAGGCTAACCGCCCGAACCGAAGCCCCCTCTTGCGCCATATGAGTACAGTAAATCTCTGTCCCTCACTGTGGATAACCAGTCCATCCCTGGCACCCACTTTCCACTGGTGGCACCTAAACTAGACTATCATAAGTTAGTCAGCTAGGTCGTACCCATATAGACTTGTGGTTGTACGGTTAATGCTCAGTCTGGACAAACACAAGCGTCGGTCCTTAATTGACTAGGGTGCAACATACACTTTACAAGATCTCGTGCTTGCTACACCAATCCAAACCAACCATGCACCCTAATCTAAACAAATTTTCACATTTTATTTTATTTTAAAAGAACAGTGGCAACTCCAATTACCACTAAATTTGCAAACACAAGATTATTACAATAATTCGTAATTTCCCATTTGCAAGATTTGTGAGGTATTCAATAGCATGGCTAAGCATTGTTCTACCATTCTAATACCAACAATTTAATATATTACTCTCAATAATGAGTCAAAGGAATTTCTAGGGTTGCAAAGGTACATGGCATTCAAATTCAAATGAGGGCATAACAAGGTTGGATATAACTAATGCCTTAAGATTTGAACTAATATTTTATATAAATAGCAATGCACATAATTTAAAATAATTAAAAAATTTCAAAATCATAGGTTCGAGATGATCAAAGGAGACTTGCCTTCTTGAGCGCTGACTGGTTCTTCTTGCTGCGACTCGACGAAAACCTCGGCGACAACGGAATCTACGCGCGAAAGACAGACAAGCAAAACAAAGAAAATAAATACAAATAAAATTCAAATAAACTCAAAAATCCAAATAGAGGCCATAGATGGATAGATCATGATTTTAGAAGAATTTAGGAGAAAGTTTCAACGGATTTGGGGTTCACACGAGGGAGAACGAATATCTTGAAGATCGGTTGGGAAAAGAAATTACTAAGACAATATTTGGACCAAGGAAAATAGAATGGATTTTATGGAGACTTTGCAAGATTTGAATTTGAATTTTGAAAGTGCACAGAAAATTTGGAATGGAACTAAGGCTTTGAAATTAAACTAGGCATTGGAATTTGAAATTTAAATATTTGAAATATCAAATAAATTTCAAATATTTGAAATGATGGAAGAAATGGATTGTTTGGATTTTTTGATGAATTGAGAAATTTGAATGGGCTCAAACGGAGTTAAAATGAGAAAGTTATGGCTTCCGAAAGATTAAAAGGAGGGAAAAAGGAAAAAGCCGACTTTCGGGAATTATTTTTGCACTGAAAATTGCTATTTATGACATCATCAATTTTCGAATTTTCTGAGCGGGAGAATTAATTTGAATGACCGGTGGGCCCGGTCTTCCGTGGACCGGATCCACGGACCACGAGTCTTACCGACGTGGCACACCGGCCACATGGCGCCATGTGGGCGCGAGGTGGCGGCCACGTGGCCGTCCACGCGGGCACAACCGGCCACGCGGGCGCGCGCACGGGCAGCTCGGGAGGCGCACGGCCGGTGGCCTCGCCGGCGGCCGGCGGCCGGAGGCGGAGGCGGCGAGCGGCGGCGGGGTGAGGAGGGGCGGCGGCGCACTCACCGGCGACGGCAGGGAGGCCCGGGGCGGCCGGCGGCGGCGCAAGGAGGAGGCGGCGGTGGTGAAGCGCGGGCGGCGGCGGCGGGAGGTGGCCGGGATGGCGGCGCACGGCGGCGGGAGAGCGGCCGAAGGGAGGGGAGGGCGGCGGTGAGAGGGGGGCCGAAATGGTGAAGGAACCGGGCATGGGGAGAGGTTTTTATAGGTGGAGAGAGAAGAAACGGCCGCGGCTTTAGAGGGGACTTAATGGGAAGAAACGGCCGGTAGATTAATGGGGGTGATTAGGGCATTCATTTCCATGCGCTAATCGGGAGTTAAGAGGAGGAAACGGCTGGGAATTAAAGCTTTTGTTTGTCATTCATGGAGGAAGAGAGAGAAGGTGGGAGGAGGAAGAAGATGAGGTTGAAGAAGGATATGACATATGGGTCCCATGTGTCATAGAGAGTGAGAGTAAATGAAGGGGTACGGGCCGTCGGATTCGTGACACGTGGCAAGTGGGTTGATGAGGGCCTTTAGATTTTATGAAGGGGTAAGTGATCATGTGTGGCTAGGATTAAAACGTGGAGAGAGATTGATTTAATCTGAGAGCGACACATGGCAGGTTAGGAATAATTTGATTTTTATTTTCGGAATAAATTTCAGAAAAGGCTAGGAAATTACTTAGGCCTCAGAAAAATATGAAAATACCTCCAAAAATTCCAGAAAAATTCACAGAAGCTCCTGGCTATATTTTGGACTTAATAAAATTATTTCCAACTACTGTTGATAATTAATTTTCATATTTTAAAATACTTTTTAACTTTTAAAAATAGGTTTTAAACTCCAGAAAATCCAGGAAACCAAATAAAAGCCAAATAACTCCAAATGATTAATTTGAATTAGGATTTTTATAGAAATTCAAAATATCTTTTTATTTAACAATATTTTAGGTTTTTCTTAAAATACTTTTCAAATCTAGCTTTTCAAAAACAAAAATTCAGGGCAAATCCAAATAAAACTCAAATACTTTAAAATAATTAATTTGAATTTAAATTTTTCGGAAAGCAAATTTTTGGGATATTACAAATCTACCCCCCTTAGAAAGAATATCGTCCCCGAGATTCGGACGGACTAGGAAACAGAAAGGAGAGGAAAACTCGGCTATTAGGTCCTCTTCACGCTTCCAGGTTGCTTGACTTCGAATGGTTGCTCTTCTGCACTTTGTGGAACTTTATGATCATGCTTCTTGCGTGGCGCTCAGCTTCCTTCATGATTCTATCTTGTTGTTCGATGCTCTGAAGGATTCCTTTAACTGAGAAATATGGAAGAGAACAAATTGGATTGGTATATCTTTCGTCTCCTGCAAGCTCTGGGTTAACTTCAATTGCCCTTATCATATCGATTAATTCAGAATTCCACCAAAAGGGCTTAACTTCTGCAAGTGTTCATCCGAGAAGGACATAATTATTTGAACTGTTAAAAAAATTCCTGATTCCAAAATCATATACCACAAATGCACCTTATTGATTTCACATTGATTCCAACAAATAATCCCATAAACTTTTCTTCTCTGCCCTAATTTGAATCAACAGCAAACTATAGAATTTTCTAACAAGAATCCAATAACATTGTAATTTGTGATTTCCACCAATTGTTTTATGATCATTATCTAATCCAACAGATCCATAACTTTGATCAAATAATATAAGATTAATCCAACCTTTTAGTAATCATCAATCAAGTTTAAGATCATCTAAGCCATAATTTAATATTCATTAATCCACCAACATCAATCTCTTGTTAATCATCATTTTGGTTCCACCAAATTTGAATGAATTCAAATACCTCAATTAATTCTTATCAGACAATCTCTCAATTAATTCTTATCGGACAATCTATCTCCCATAATTAATTTAAATCCTCTAGGTTATCCATTTTAGCATCCTTAAATGATCTAATTAATCCCATTAGTTAAAATCCAATTATCTAACAATGATCTATTAAATCCACCAATTCAAATGGATGTATCAAAGTCCACTTTGCAATGATAAAATTAATCCACCAAGATATCTAAGTGCATTATCTCCTAGAATTCCACTAGTATCCACCTATCATCAATAGGTCCACCAAACTCTGATAATCAATTAACTCCACAAAATTCATCTACTCTTCATGATTCAACCAAATCACCCAAAATTGATATCATGAATTATTTATGATAATTCAACTCCTTAATCTTTTAATCTCTCCCTTTACTGGATCAATCTTTTAATACTAATTCTCCAGTGATTACAATAATCCCTTCAACAAAATCTTGTTTTACATCCAACTACTCCTTTCAATCCTAGATAATAAATCCAAGGCAAAGTTTAGACTCTTCCCATGATCTAATTAGCTTCCCCAAGTTCAACTTTGTATTTATTCTCTAGTCAACCCACAAAGATGACACTCTTTAGATTTATTTATAATCAATTGGTATCCACAAATATACCTTTTATCTCAATCCACTCGAACATTATTCAATCTTGTCAATTATAAATCCAAAATATATCACTCTAGCAACAATTCTCCAAATTGCCGAACTTGACATGCACTGATTACGACAGCTTTCCCGACAAGAGTACTTTCCATAAATTTGTTGTCTTCCATATACTCTAGGTCTCCAAGAATTCTCCAAGCTTGGACTACGGTGAAAGAATTGGAGCTTGCACTATTGCGGAAACTGGGGTTAGCAAAAGATAAGAGGGAAATAGCAAAGATAAGAGATCAGGGGAACGACTAAACACCATCCCAAACAAACACATAAGAGAGAACAACTAGGAGAAGCTTAGCTTGAAATCAAATTTTTTTTTAAGGATAGCTGTACTACAAGTATACAAAGACTTGGTACAGTTCACCTAACACACAAGCAAGTAATATATAAGCGTTCTAAAATCATAGGACTTTACTTGGTTACTACAACTAAAGAACTAGTCCTTGCTCCTTCATGATGACGAGCTTCTCCAAGTGCTTCTTAGACGCAGCCTTACTGAGCTGTCTATAGAAATTACAAAGGAAAGAGAGTACAATTACCATTCCAAAAGGAAACAAGCAGATAGATAAGGAAGAATGCCATGACGAAGGTAAGGATAGAAAGACAAGAAAAGACAAGGATAGCACATCATTAAATTTTTATTTTATAAAATAAATTTTGAAGTTTTTTTTAACGACCATTCTAACTAGGTCACGTCCTACAGTCAAATTGGCTCTGATACCACCTCTGTCGGGACCCCGGATTTCCGAACCCGGACCCTCTGTGTATTACTGCACTAGTCCCAGATCAAAGCTAGTGCACACAGTTAAACAGAAATGAATACATAACCAACAACGCTTTATTACAATATTAAAGAGTACAGACCGAAATATCTCATTATTACAATTGAGGTTTCAAGACCTCGCACACACGAAACACAGCGGAAGCAAAAGATAAACTCGGTGAAGACCCATCAATACGCCACAGGCAATTGACTGGGGAAGCGCGACCTAGAACTCCTGGAATCCTTCGTCGAATCCACCCGCGAAGAAGTCGTAGTCGCCTTCTTGAGCTTCGTACTCCTCTGGTTATTATTTTTGAGTGTAGCATGTGAGTACATAAAGTACTCCGCAAGTCTTGGGAAAAATGCATAGATGCAAGGCTTGACAAAGGAAGGCTATATGGTTCTTTTGCACAAAGCAATATTTTAAAATTTCAATTACTACTAATTATTTTCGAAGGCATCCATTTAATAAAGTAAATGTTTTAGCAGAAACTATCATTAACTTTCTAGTGAAGGTTCCAACTACCAACACTAGCTAACCAATTACAATTGGTCAAGTTAAAACTGCGGGTTCCATCCACCCTCTCTGGCTCCAACCGCTAGGGTACCCTTCCGAGAGTTCCCTCCACTCTCGGAATTCAAATCTTTATTTTTAAAACCAAAACCAAAGATCTACCATGTGCATGCATTCCTTGCCCGCCCTTGACCGTGGGCACGGCTATTCGAATAGTTTTACACTCTGCAGAGGTTGTACAACTTACCCACAAGAGATAAATTATCCTAAAAGTCAACACGCTTCCTTTGGCATGAGACCCAGATAAAATATCACAAAGCCTTTACCTTACTCTAATCTAGCTAGATACCACCCGCTGAGGTTTCACCGCAGGTAGGCTAACCGCCCGAACCGAAGCCCCCTCTTGCGCCATATGAGTACAGTAAATCTCTGTCCCTCACTGTGGATAACCAGTCCATCCCTGGCACCCACTTTCCACTGGTGGCACCTAAACTAGACTATCATAAGTTAGTCAGCTAGGTCGTACCCATATAGACTTGTGGTTGTACGGTTAATGCTCAGTCTGGACAAACACAAGCGTCGGTCCTTAATTGACTAGGGTGCAACATACACTTTACAAGATCTCGTGCTTGCTACACCAATCCAAACCAACCATGCACCCTAATCTAAACAAATTTTCACATTTTATTTTATTTTAAAAGAACAGTGGCAACTCCAATTACCACTAAATTTGCAAACACAAGATTATTACAATAATTCGTAATTTCCCATTTGCAAGATTTGTGAGGTATTCAATAGCATGGCTAAGCATTGTTCTACCATTCTAATACCAACAATTTAATATATTACTCTCAATAATGAGTCAAAGGAATTTCTAGGGTTGCAAAGGTACATGGCATTCAAATTCAAATGAGGGCATAACAAGGTTGGATATAACTAATGCCTTAAGATTTGAACTAATATTTTATATAAATAGCAATGCACATAATTTAAAATAATTAAAAATTTTCAAAATCATAGGTTCGAGATGATCAAAGGAGACTTGCCTTCTTGAGCGCTGACTGGTTCTTCTTGCTGCGACTCGACGAAAACCTCAGCGACAGCGGAATCTACGCGCGAAAGACAGACAAGCAAAACAAAGAAAATAAATACAAATAAAATTCAAATAAACTCAAAAATCTAAATAGAGGCCATAGATGGATAGATCATGATTTTAGAAGAATTTAGGAGAAAGTTTCAACGGATTTGGGGTTCACACGAGGGAGAACGAATATCTGGAAGATCGGTTGGGAAAAGAAATTACTGAGACAATATTTGGACCAAGGAAAATAGAATGGATTTTATGGAGACTTTGCAAGATTTGAATTTGAATTTTGAAAGTGCACAGAAAATTTGGAATGGAACTAAGGCTTTGAAATTAAACTAGGCATTGGAATTTGAAATTTAAATATTTGAAATATCAAATAAATTTCAAATATTTGAAATGATGGAAGAAATGGATAGTTTGGATTTTTTGATGAATTGAGAAATTTGAATGGGCTCAAACGGAGTTAAAATGAGAAAGTTGTGGCTTCCGAAAGATTAAAAGGAGGGAAAAAGGAAAAAGCCGACTTTCGGGAATTATTTTTGCACTGAAAATTGCTATTTATGACATCATCAGTTTTCGAATTTTCTGAGCGGGAGAATTAATTTGAATGACCGGTGGGCCCGGTCTTCCGTGGACCGGATCCACGGACCACGAGTCTTACCGACGTGGCACACCGTCCACATGGCGCCATGTGGGCGCGAGGTGGCGGCCACGTGGCCGTCCACGCGGGCACAACCGGCCACGCGGGCGCGCGCACGGGCGGCTCAGGAGGCGCACGGCCGGCGGCCTCGCCGGCGGCCGGCGGCCGGAGGCGGGGGCGGCGAGCGGCGGCGGGGTGAGGAGGGGCGGCGGCGCACTCACCGGCGGCGGTGGGGAGGCCCGAGGCGGCCGGCGGCAGCGCAAGGAGGAGGCGGCGGTGGTGAAGCGCGGGCGGCGGCGGGAGGTGGCCAGGATGGCGGCGCACGGCGGCGGGAGAGCGGCCGAAGGGAGGGGAGGGCGGCGGTGAGAGGGGGGCCGAAATGGTGAAGGAACCGGGCATGGGGAGAGGTTTTTATAGGTGGAGAGAGAAGAAACGGCCGCGGATTTAGAGGGGACTTAATGGGAAGAAACGGCCGGTAGATTAATGGGGGTGATTAGGGCATTCATTTCCATGCGCTAATCGGGAGTTAAGAGGAGGAAACTGTCGGGAATTAAAGCTTTTGTTTGTCATTCATGGAGGAAGAGAGAGAAGGTGGGAGGAGGAAGAAGATGAGGTTGAAGAAGGATATGACATATGGGTCCCATGTGTCATAGAGAGTGAGAGTAAATGAAGGGGTACGGGCCGTCGGATTCGTGACACGTGGCAAGTGGGTTGATGAGGGCCTTTAGATTTTATGAAGGGGTAAGTGATCATGTGTGGCTAGGATTAAAACGTGGAGAGAGGTTGATTTAATCTGAGAGCGACACATGGCAGGCTAGGAATAATTTGATTTTTATTTTCGGAATAAATTTCAGAAAAGGCTAGGAAATTACTTAGGCCTCAGAAAAATATGAAAATACCTCCAAAAATTCCAGAAAAATTCACAGAAGCTCCTGGCTATATTTTGGACTTAATAAAATTATTTCCAACTACTGTTGATAATTAATTTTCATATTTTAAAATACTTTTTAACTTTTAAAAATAGGTTTTAAACTCCAGAAAATCCAGGAAACCAAATAAAAGCCAAATAACTCCAAATGATTAATTTGAATTAGGATTTTTATAGAAATTCAAAATATCTTTTTATTTAACAATATTTTAGGTTTTTCTTAAAATACTTTTCAAATCTAGCTTTTCAAAAACAAAAATTCAGGGCAAATCCAAATAAAACTCAAATACTTTAAAATAATTAATTTGAATTTAAATTTTTCAGAAAGCAAATTTTTGGGATGTTACAAAACAACTCAAAGCAAAGCTATCAAGCTATAATTCCCACTCATATGGCAAGTTAGGCATGTAGCAAACCATTAGCAACTGCATATTGGTCTGCGCACAGGAGAAAGGGCAAGAATACCTGGTACAACATACAACACCGGCATAAACAGTTAAAAGAAAATGGTTGTTAAGGTAAATCAGATGCACACGTATTACATAAAATTGAACCATTAAAAAATGGGAGATAAAATTCACCTTTAAACTGCCTTCTGAGTTCTGACTATGCTTCATTTTGTTTACCTGGAATAGACTAATACAATATAGTAAATCCTATCTATTTTCAACTGATTTCACCTATTTGTTTTAGAAATGTTGTAAAATTGCAACGTTTACCTTTGCTATTAGATCCTGGGATAGCTGAGAGGCATTTTGCCAACCACCTCCTACGCTCAAGCATTGCCAATGATTGTAGTCCAACGCTTATGTAACAAAAACACAAATTGTGTAATTAATCATCATCTCACCTAACGTGGAGCAGAAAATTCTAAAGATTCTTACTAAAATTAAAGTAAATATTAGCCAAACCTGCAGATACTATACGCCATCAATGACAAGAACCTAATTAGCTATTTATAACTCTCAATAGCAACACTCCACATCGTAGGGTCTTTAGCATTCAGTATTCCCAGTTAGATTGGTGCTTAGGATTCCCAGTTAGAACCCACTATCTCAGTTAGCTCTCTGAGGCACATTCAAAAAGATTTGTTTTATCTCAGACCACATCAAACCAAGCACTTTTAGTAGGAAGAAAAGATTCTACAATAGATCAACGAGGAAACATGTAAATTGGCACCTTGAGTTTAAGCCCCCAGCGTCTTTTCTTCCCAATCAGCATCTTTGGATGCGACCCAAGAGAACTGGCGATGGCGAGGCTAGGGAGGCGACCTGGTGTAGCTCGATGGCAGCCTGGATGGAGGTCACGCAGGCAACTTGGTGGAGCTCGTTCGCCGCCACCGACCTCGACGCCGTTACCGCTGAGGGTTTCGTCCGCCACCACTTGGCTCCATGCCATTGCCACCTCTGACCTTGCCTCGTGTCTCTACTCCCCGACGACTTCGCTGGAGGGCGAAAAGGTGGCAGTGGCGAGGAGCGGGAGGAGGAGGGCATGGCGGGAGCGGGCCGAGGGAATTGGTGGTGGTTGTTGCGGCGACAAAGAGGGCAAGAGAAGGCCACGAGGGGGAGAAAGTTGAACCGCTGAGCGAAGGATGTGGGGAAGATGTGCAGTTGGTTTTCGCAATGTGATGGTGCGTTCTGGGGCGATGGCGGAGGAGGAGCGGGGGAGGAGGAGGCAATGGCGGCGTGGGGTGGGGAGGAGGAGGCGAGGGCGGAGCGGCGAAGGAGGGAGGGTAGGAGGCGAGGGCGGAGTAGCGGAAGAGGGAGGGGAGGAGGCGAGGGCGGAGCGGCGACGGAGGAGGGAGGGGAGGAGCGACGGGATTCGATGGGGGAGGAGGCGCACGGGATAGGCGAGGGCGGAGCGGGGGGGAGGAGGAGGTGGGGAGACGCGGAGAACGGGGGAGAAGATTCGGCGCAGGTCTTTTGGGGCTACATATCGGCGCTGCCTTTTGTGAGAAAGAGTAGAAGAGAACGGACGTACAACCACCAACTTTTTCTTTTATAACAGTAAAGATACCGTTCCTAGATCAGAGGCATATATGTAGACTGATACGGTATGCTACAGCTCATTTAGACTAACCGTAATCTAATCGTGCCTGTTCCGGGTCAGGTCTGGGTAACGTCCATGTCCACCTTGCCCACGTTCTCCGGTCACTGATTAATAAAAGGGTTTTGTTAAACGTCATCCGGATGTTTTCTTTCTAACTATCATCCAGATTTAAGACTGTTAAATTAGAGATTCAATGGCCATGAATTCTCCCCCCTCCTTTTGAATTCTACTTCCCCTTGAAAAAAATCTCCCCTCTTTAAAAACAAGAGGTCACTTGATCTCTAATTTAAAGGTCACAAATTTTGATGATAATTAGAAAGAAAACATGCGGAGGATGGCCTATACACTCCTTTAATAAAAAGCAGCCAAGAAACCATCGGACGGAGGGCAAAATCGCCTCCCCCGACACGCACGCGCGCGACGCGAACCTACGACGAAATCCTACGATTCCGTTCGTCCTCGCCTCCCCGCCTCGATCACGCCTCGGACGGCGGAATCCTGCGCCGAGGAATCAAGGCGGCGTCCCCCCGATTTGCATGCCCGGAGCTCGCCGGAGTCGGCATGCCCTGTTGCCCGCCGCCGCTCGGAATCGGTCAGCGGGTGCGCTCCTTCCTGCGCGACTACGACGCGCTCCAGTCCCTCGCCCTCGCCCTCATCTACTTACAGGTGCGCGCGCATTCCTTGCCCCCGCTCGATCGGATCGGCGTGCTCCGTTGCCGGCTTCCAAGTTCGGTTACTTTATTCTTCTTGGTCTTGTTATTCTCCGTGATGGGAATCTTGGGTGCGGAGAAGCGGAGAAAGGAGAGTTAATCGTGCTGTAATGTTGCTACCTTAGCGGTACCTTAGGAAGAGAAGTGAGAAGTTTTAGTTGAATCTGATCCTGGAATTAAGTTTGAGCATGCTGCAATTCACTGCTTTAGTGACAACCGTTTGCTTTGGCTCTCTGGGAGAGTGAATTTTCGAAACATTTGTTGTCCTTATCTGTCCATTTGATCAGGTCAATTTTTACGGATGACGGCTTGGATGGGGGCTTCCCTAATTCAATTCTTCTTTTTTATGCTTGATGGCAGCCTTGGAAACAGGAAAGGGTTGAATGGAGATGACTTAGCTTGCTATTTATTTTTTACGAGCTTAGTGATAATTAGGTCCTTGGTTCTTCGGACCTCAAATTTGTCTGAATTCTGGTAGTTATTTTGATTTAATTCCTCATGGATGGGCTTCCGGCCTTTTTCTTTTTATCTGTGATTGCAATGTTGGAAACGGGAATGAGAAGAAGGGCAATAACTTGATGCTGGAATCAATTCTAAGTGTGCTGCAGTTATATCATCTTAGAGTTAATGATGTGCCTTGCTTCTTGCCAGAATCAATCCCCGTGCTTTTAGCAAAAAGGTTACTTGCTTCTGGTCATCTTAGACTGAGAATTAACACAAAGTGTCCATATTCGAGCAGTTCTTGATGGTTGCAGTGGTAAGCAATTAGTCTTGGCATAGTACCACCTAGATGAGTTTCATCATTCAACTATTTTTTTATTCATGGTAACAGTCTAGGAAATAGGAAGGGGAAGAACGAAGATAACTTTGTGCTGAAATCAGAAGAGTGCTTTAATGCCATAGTGTCATAGTGACAATTATGCCGTGGTTAAGGTATTGCCATTTTTTTTTGTGAATTTAGGCAGGTTTTTTTTTGTCTTTTTGATGCTTACAATGTTGGAAACAATTTAGCTTTGATCAATGCAACTTAGTGAGTACGGTAGACATTATTGTGTTGAATCTTTGATCAAGTTTGGTAAAAGAACAAGGGAAAACTGGTCCGCTTCAAATGCCATGATGCTTAAATCATGGTTTTTACATTCAGCATGCTTAGCTTCAATGATAGTTAGGGTTCTTACTTTACGTTTGGTTCTTTTGATTTTTATGTGATTTTAATGGTTATAATGTCAAAATGAGTTCTTACTCAGCAGAAAATTGAATTTACTTGAAACTAAGGTATTCACATGCATAATTAGTTCTTCGATTTTTTAGATTGGTTGTGCGTTGATTGGATCTCTCGGGGCACTTTTCAACGGGGTTCTTGTGATCAACCTGGTGATAGGGCTTTTCGCTGTTGTTGCGGTTGAGACTAGTAGCCAGAGACTTGGCCGGACATATGCTGTCCTTCTCTTCTTTGCTATCGTCCTTGATATTGCGTGGTTTATACTCTTCTCACATGCTATATGGTATGTCTTCTGCTACCACTATCTTTCAGTTTAATAACCTGTTTTTTCCTTTCTGTATTGTGCATACACACATTTGTGCACATGGAAAAAACAATGGTACAATGTTCTGCATAATAAATAGACTAGTGATTTTAGGTGATATCGATTTTTGTTTGATGGCTTCATAAATTTTAATTGAATTGTGTACCGATGTAAAATAGCTATCAAGTCAAGCAACTCAGCAAGACTGCAAGTTTTAATGCATTTTCTTGGAGCCCACCAATCTGAATGGTGTCAATCTGATTGCCATGTTAGTTTTTTTGCCGTTCCTCAGCAGGGAAATAGTATTGTCTTCTTTTGAAGGTTCAGGGTAACCATTGTTTTTTGAAACTTGTTTAGATTGGTTATTCCTACTCCATGCCTAGTTGACAGGAAATCGCCTGAGTGGGCTTGTGCATTCTTCTTTCAGTAGGCACACATAAGTATTTCTTCTATTACAGATAAATTTAATTTCAGTATTTGCTGTATCATGAATACTGTATAATTTATGATTTGTCAATGATTTTTCATCCAATAAGTACCTATACAAGCTTGGCTTCTTCTATTATCCCATTCTTATGTTTATCAAACGTCAAACTTAGAAGCATAACTGCATAAGTCATTTGGTATGTGTGTGCTGTTAGATGAATATAGAAACATTTGCTAGTGCACTTTCTTCTTTAGTAACCGGGAGATTATTCTAAAATTATAATTTAGTGTTTACTCCATATTCTTCTGACTCTTGTATCTATAATCTATTTATACAGGAATATTACTTCTGATGAGAAGTATGGTCAACTTTTTGTTTTCTCACTCAGACTAGCATTATGGATGCAAATTATTGGGTTTTCAGTGAGGTTTTTGTCATCATTCATATGGATCCAGATGTATAGGTTAGGGGTCTCATCCAGCACCCCAACATATCATGAAGTAAACTATGATGCAAGAAATAGTTTATTGAGCTCCAGATCTAATTCAGTTAGACGGAGTTCCATGTCTGATGATATATTGGGAGGTTCAATATATGGTGCTTCCTACTATTCTTCACTTTTTGAGGATGTCCGAAACAATGCATGCAATCATCAGGTATTCCCTTCTAATTTATGTTACATCTTTCCTTATGTGTATTTGTATGAACAAGTACCAAAGTGATAATCGGAGAGTCTAACATATCTTTTTATTTTTCTGGTAAGGTTGACCTACCTTTTTAATTCATGTCACATTACATTTTCATATAAATGGCTCTTTTCTTTGCTAATACATTCACATCATAGTTTAATGATAAGATCGTACATGTTTGTGTACACTTTTGGACTGCTTTACATTTTCCCGCTTTGCAGCTAACATAATATTCCCCACCTCCAAGTATTCTCAGTCTATAAAATTTAGCATTTTAGCTGTTGATAATTAAAATTTATAATATTCTCTGGTTTTCAAGAATGAACCATATATAGTTCATCATTTTTTTAAAAATACAATTTGTAATATTGAAATCGTGGGAAAGCTTACTCCTGGTTATTTCAGTCAGATTGTTTTCCAATGGGATAGAGGGGTATTCCATCTGGCCACTAAAATTCTTTCAGGAATATTTTTTTCTTGTAGCCAAACAAGATCCAAAACAATTGCTAATCCTAGTTATGTGATGGTTATATTGATATCCTTTTGTTATGGGTCTACTAAATTGAAGATGTTAAATTTTGACCTAGATGACTGGATCTGACATGAAGATTACCTCAAATTTTGTGTCATGCAATGGATTGCAAGAATTCCAATTAGGATACACATTTGTTTCATTTACCTTTTTTTTCTGCACCTTTTCATCCTGACAAAAAGTCTGTATTCTTTTCTCAATGACCTTGTTATCTAGCATTCATATTTCTGTATTCTCGTTGCCTTCTAGATGTTGGTTGTCTTTTTTATCAGTAGAAACATAATGTTGAGTTTTTTTTTCTGTCATACATCTGTTCAGGTTGAAGTTGTTTAAATGTATGTCTCTGTTAGCTGTCAAGGTATGTATGCATTTTTCATGAGGACTGTCTTATAGCCTTCTGAAACAAAGGGGAAAAAGCATGTCTAGGGTTCAGCACTTAGTTGTCAACTCATTTATCAATGCTGCAAGTCTGTGTCAACACTGATAGAAGCCTAGAGTGTATTAATTTACAAAGAGCTTCTCTTTTTGCAGGGTGATAAACAAAGTGGTAGTAATGATAGTGGGTCAACATCTGCAGGCCAATCTCCACAACTTAAATCTTTCGCTAATAGATCTTTTCTGGCTAATGATGTAAGTTATTCCCAATTAGTGGAATTATAATATAACCAGTTCATTCTGAGACTTCTTCTCCATAACCCATCATCGTGTCTAAAATCCTGGCCTCATAAAGTTGTTAACAAGGAGTGGCAACCGTATTTCACTGTCACATTTAAGTTGAAGATTGACTCTGTGAATGCATGAATGTTCTATATATCTTGAACAAAATTAATCATGACTGTTCATTAAGTCATTATGGTGGTACGAAACCATACTTATGGCGTATGATGCCATGGGTCCTCTGATGCCTCTCTTGAGTTGGTTTCATTAGTTTTTTGGATATCCAGTGCTAAATATCATGTACCATTGGAGAACCACACGTATGAACTAATTTCTAAAACTGCTGTATTACAACATGCGGATTTGGGTGGCTTATTGTTTTATGCTCACAAGTATTTATCATAGCTTCTCTGTTGTCTCAAGTGTTCTTTGTAAGTCTGCTTTGTAACACAAATGATCTGCAGTGCTCTCTAGTCCAATCTGATCATCTGCTCTCTGAGTTTGAACCCATCTCATCTCATTCTATGTGCTACCTGCCCACTAGCTGAGAGGTTTGAAGAGAATGCACCTTTGTTCTCCTGCCTATTATAACATAAAATAAAGCACCGAGAGACATTTTTGGCTGACTGCTTGTTAATTGCTATTACCAATGCGCCACAATAATGGAGTTCTTGGTTTGGGCTGTACATATTAGGTCGTATCAAGCAATAGAAACAATTTTGGGCTGATTGGCATTAAGTGCTATTGGTAGTACCTTCATGGATTATTATTTGGATGCATTTATGGAGAGCTACTGCAATTTCATACTCAGGCATGTATTTTGGGAAATGATTGGGACACCTTTTTTTTAATAGGTGGAAGCTGAACTAAGAAGACCCCTGAACTCTTAATGTAATTCACAGCAGACTGAAGTTGACGATGGAACTCATTTTGCCAACCTAAACACTCTTTGAGGCACCTGCAGCCACCCTTCTTGTTGAAATATGAGATTTGTACAGTGCAAAAGTCCATGTCTCGGACCAGAGGGTTTCCCAATGAAAGGAGATCAGCAAAATACCGCAGCCATGATCGCCTGTGTTCCTGTGCATTCTTGAACTTCTACAAGAGCTTTGGTGCCATTTTGGAGCATCATTTGTGCTTGGTGCACATGAGTTGGATGGTTTCGCAAAGAGCAGTAGATTTCACAACCGTGTATTATTGGTTTATGCCTTAATGTTTTGCTGCTTAGTATGGTCCATTTTTCAGACCTGTTTATTGCCTGTTTCTCCTAACTGTCAATAAAATGAAGCTAGTTCTCCTGTACAGATAGAAACAGGCTGGCATATTCATCTTCTTCCCAAGCATTTCGGCCATTGTTCATATTTTTATTTTGACAAGTTGCACATCTGAGTCAGTTAATGAAAAGAAATGTAAATTTCATTCTGCTGAGAAAATTTAAGGCTTAATACTGTAGCATCGGTGCTATCATTCTGGTGAGAAGTTGCACAGGAATTTATCATATGCGAATCCTCTTGTGATAGCATCGGTTGTGAAGCGACTGCAAGAAATGGGGTTACATCCTGATCGTCCCATGTAAAAGTTTTCCCATGTTTTTGGTTCCCGATTTTTCTGTCCCATTCCTGTGCTTTTCAATACCTGCGTTCCAAACGGGGTCTAAAATGTTTTAAGTGAGCACGCACAAGGAATGTTTTACAAAATAGCAAGATTTACATTTCATTTTTCTTTCCTACCTCAAGATTTACATTTCATTCTAGTAAGGACGAAAGCGAAGTGGGCATCACAACATCATTCACATGACAAATCCAACCGGATATATACCCGGGGGACTTCCCGGCCTGCGAGCCCCTCCACGTCGCCCCGCGCGCTCGGCCGGCCGGCGCGTGTCCAGCGAATTCGCGTACGGCCGGCCGAGCCATTTTCCTCGTATTTTTTTATAATTACGTAAAGGTCCTTTTTCCTCGCGAAAAGGTCCCTGGCACTTTTTTTTCACCGAAATTTTTGCAGGATAGCGCCCCGTAGTTTTCTAAATTACGTACGGGTCCTCGTTTATTACGTACAGGCCCTTGATTTTTTACGAAAAAGACCTTTGACTTTCTCATTTATTACGTACAGGCCCTCGATTTTTTACGAAAAAGACCTTTTACTTTTTCAAAAATACACTTGTGCCCTTTATTTTTTAAATTTTTTTTTACAAACTCCTCACGGATTATCGCCTCTTTTACTTCGGTACACACGGTGGCTGGTGCGGCGTGGCGCCGCGCCTACGAGGCTAGATTTTTTACGCGACAACGAAATAGTACTCACGTATAAGGCTCCCAAGACAAGTAGCAGGCCACAATCGAATCTAGGGGATATTCATCGGCATAATATGAGATCTGTTATTGGAGAGCTCCTTTTTTTTATTATAGATATCATTTATCTACTGGTAATTAGAAATTAAAAAGGAAATAAATATCTCTCAGTAGGACAGAGAAACAATACAATTTGGAAGTGGCAACATGGCTGAATGCCATAGGCGGATTTCAGTTTTTTAATGGAAAAACTGCTTCGAAGGAACATCTCCACAAGCATTACTCTTGACATACAAAAATTCTGGTGCTCATAGATGTAGCTAGCCCTAGAGCGGTTGGGCGTGCAACCTCACCGATAGTGGATGAGAGTAAGTCTGAGTTATAGTATTTTTTCTATCTTATTTATACTATAAGGACTGCTATTTCTTTTTTCTGTCCAAGTTTCTTCTCTCTTGTCTATTGCTTTGGCTTAGGAGAGTTCATTTGAGATTTTCTGGAGCTTAATGATGACATAACTCAACTTATACCAAATTGTTTCTAAAATTGACTCAATTGTTGAGGGGGAGCTGGGATTTTTATTGCATCATATTTAAATTCAACAATATGCATTGTAATATAAATACATAGAGTCCTGATTATTATCCTTGTGTAACATGATAAAACCGCTTTACATCTTACCATGACTTGTGCTAGATTGCTAGATTTATCATGACCTTCTATGTGTAGTTTAACTCTTTCCATGCTAGCTTTTTTAAATGTAAAAAACTTGAACTAAATCCTGTATTGCTTTCTATTATGATTCATGCCATGTCAAATCAGTTAAGTTGAGTTTTGAACTTAGATTGAGCTATGCTAGTTTGTTATTGAAATATGAGTTAGTATTAGCTCTTTGTACTTGAACTAAGTCAAGAAAATATATAATGATCTCTTTTGTGCAAAAAAAATGATCTAACCAATATTTTCTCATGAGACGGCTTGCTATTGCACTTGGTATAAACTCAGGAGAGTTTTGGATGACCAAAATCACTTCTTTAAGCTTCTTGCTTGAAATGGTCGCATTAGACTTGAGATCTAGCACGTGGCTAAAGAAACTAATTTTTGTGAAAAAGGTTGAAACTCAACTAAAACCAAAAATGAATTCAAAAAATTGCCAAATGTGTTGCTGGGAGAGGTAGTAACCCTCAGGCGTGGAAGAAACCTCAATCCCAAGGAAGTACGTAAGCAAACCAAGATTAGTCATCAGAAACTACTAACTGAGATGCTTCTTCAAATATGTGATGAATGAGGAATTGTCACCAGTAATGAGCATATAATCCACATATAGAAGAAGTAGTGCCCTACCTCGAGGTGAGACATAGACAAAAAGAGCAGGATCGTGGGCACTGACAGTGAAACTGGCAGCGGTAACCACTGAGGTGAAACGTGCAAACCAGGCACGAGGTGCCTGTTTGAGGCCATAAAGAGCACGATGAAGACGAAAAACATGACCATCTAGAACAGAATACCCAGTGGTGGCTACATGTAAACCTCCTCATGCAAAACACCATTAAAAAAGGCATTCTTAACATCCAACTGAGAGATAGACCATCGGCGAACAGAAGCAACCGCAACAAGAGTGCGAACAGTGGTCATATGGGCAACAGGGGCAAACGTCTTATCATAATCACGACCATACTCCTGCTGAAAGCCACGAGCCATAAGATGAGCCTTGTAGCGCTCAATAGTACCATCAGACCTGGTTTTAATCTTGTACACCCACTTGCACATGATAGGACGAGCATGCATAGGTGTCGGTACAATATCCCAAGTCCACGTTCGTCTGAGAGCATCAAGCTCCTCTGCCATAGCGAGCTGCCACTTAGAATGAGAAGCCTCACAATAAGAGGTGGGCTTAATGACAGAGAGAGCATGAGCGATCGAAGTAAAACCAAGACGATTAGGTGGTCGAAGGGATGTCCGGTCACGAAGGGAGTAACGAGGTGCATCATTAGAGGAATCAGAAGTCGGTGTTGGCAAAATACCAGAAGAAGAGTCTGGTAAAGGACGAGGACGTTGGAGTAGTGCATCCCAGAGAAATGAGATAGTGGTACTGCAAGAGGCGGTGCTGCAGAAGGCAACACAGGAGGTGAAGGTACAGAAGGAACCACTGGAGACAAGCTAGAGGATAGTTGTGAAAAAGGAGAAATGGGTGAAGAGTCAGGGAGAGACAACCAAGAGATCGTCTCGATGGTGAAAGCAGGACGAGGAGTTGAATCTCGATAGAAGAAAGGTCGAGATTCATCATAGACAACATCTCGTGAGATTCTAATTCGTCGAGCAAAAGGATCATAGCAGTGATAACCCTTATGCTCAGAACTATACCCAAGGAAAACACACTCAACTGACTGTGCTGACAGTTTAGTGCATTCACGAGGCTGCAGCAGGACAAAACAGGTGTAGCCAAAAACACGAAGGTGACTGTACTGGGGGACTCTAGAGTAGAGGCGCTCTATATGACTGACATCCTTAAGAGCAGTGGAAGGCTGCATATTGATGAGATATGCAGCCGTAGAAATAGCCTCCGCCCAGAACTGTGGTGGAACATGAGAAGAAAGAAGAAGAGTGCGAGCAGTCTCAAGTAGATGATACTTGCGTTCAGCCACCCCATTCTGAGCATGGGCACCAGGACAAGAAGACTGGTAAAGAGTGCCCTGCTCAGAAAAAAGTTTTCTGAAAGCATCAGAATAGTACTCTCCAGCAGAATCACAACGAAAAGTACAGATAGGGGACTCAAACTGAGTTCGAACCATCGTGGCAAAACTACGATAGATCGCAAGAAACTAACCACAATTAGACATAGGGAAAAGTCAAGTGAAATGGGAATAATCATCAATGAAATTTACATAGAATTTATGCCCGCCTTTCGAGATAATAGATATAGGTCCCCATACATCTGAATGGACTAAATCAAAAGGACGCGAAGACATGGACTCACTAGAATGATAAGGAAGTTGTAGCTGCTTGCCCAGCTTACAACCCTGACAAAACATTAATGTGTTAACAGTAATACGTCCAAGAACACCCTGACAAACTAATGAAGAAAGACGGGACCCACATAGGTGTCCTTAACGATGATACCACTGCGCAAAAGCTCTAGAGGTGGTGGCAGCGGTGGCAGTAGGGACAGACGTAGTAGAAGCAACTGAAGTGGACGGAAGGTGGAGGCGGTCGAGAATGTAGAGACCCTGACGATCCCTACGGCGCTGGCCAGTCCCAAGTACCGTCCCTATCTGTCGATCCTGGACAAAACAGATGTGAGAGTCAAAAACAACCCTGCAACCAAGATTAGTGAGCTGTCCCATCGAAAGAAGCTGCATGGTAAGCTGGGGAATATGAGAAGCAGCTGAAACAGAAAAGTCAGTGGACAAAAGAATGCCCTGACAGCTGACAGACAAGAAAGTACCGTCAGCTTTCTAAACAGTGATAGGAAAATCAGGTGGTCCTACTGAAGTGAGTGATGTGGAGTCCGGTGTCATGTGAAAGGAGGCACTAGAATCTATAACCCAAGAGGTACCTGATGGAGACGTCTGAGCTAGACTAGCAGAATCTGCTGAGCTATGAGTGTTGCTGAATTAGAGCTTGGCAGAGCTGCTGAACAGAGTCAACTTTCTGAGTAGAAACCGATGAGCTGGTATGTCCTCCTCTGAAGGAAGGGCCTCCCTGCCCCCTTTTTGTCGCCCACCCCCACGTGCCTTGTTCTGCATTTTCCGCACCGCACAACTCTGGTAGTCGTGCCCGAAGTTCTTACAGTAGTTACACTGAACTCCTGTTGGTGCGAGAACAGGAGCGGAGACAGGCCCCTGGGGAGAGGCCGTAGTCAAAGCAGATATCAGTGTCGTAGTTGGAGAAGGGGCAACAAGCACAGTTGGAACAGACTGTGCTACTAACTCGAGTCGAAGCTCTTCAGCCCAAAGCGTCGAAAGTGCCTCTGTAACGGTCGGCCGTGGAGAGCAGCTCAACAGTTGAGCTCTGACAGGCTCAAACTCTGGGCAAAGGCGGCAGACGAAGTCATAAAGGCGAAGGTGATCATGATGCGCCTTCTGCACTTTGTGACACTCCTGACAAAGTGGAAAGACTAGCTCATGTATTTGGCGCCAGAGACTTGCTAGGGTCTGAAAGAAGTCATCAACAGAAGAATCTCCCTGCGAAGTGTTCCAACTCACGTTGAAGCAAAAAGAACTGAGCATCACTACTCTGCTAGTATCGCTCATGCAAGTACTCCCAGATCTGTTGAGTAGACCGTAGACCAACAATATCTGACTGAATGGAGTCATCGACGCTAACCACCAGGATGGCATGAACACGGGCCACATCAGCACACCAGCGCTCGAAAGCATCAATGGCATACTGAAAAGCCTCATCAGCAGCGTCAACAGCAGCCTGTGCCTCCTTCTTGATAGCCTCATCTGCTCCAAGAGGTGCAGTAGTAGTCTGCCTAGGAGGAGGCTGAACCGGCGGTGGCGGAGAAGAGCGTGCACCGGTGACATGTCCCCAAAGGCGGAGACCATCAAGCGTGATCTCCATGAGTGAAGACCATAACCTGTTGTTCGTTCCATAGAGCTTTGTTCCCGAGAATGGGATCGCAGCAGATGGAACGAAAGCTATCGATAGGCGGCGCTGGACGGCGCGGCGACCAAGGCAATGAAGTCTAATAGGCGGCGCTGGACAACACAGCGGTCAGAACAATGTTAAATTCCCCCTTTTTTTCTTTTTTTTCTTTTTTTACAAAACTATAAAAAGCCCAGTCGCTTCACTCACTCACTGGCTCACTTCGTGTCATCCGAAGTGCGAGCGGTGAAGTGGGAAACCAGCAGAGCAGCGGCCGACGGAGCAGCGGCCCGGCAGCGACGA
Organism: Dendrocalamus latiflorus; assembly: GCA_017311315.1. Lineage (NCBI taxonomy): Eukaryota > Viridiplantae > Streptophyta > Magnoliopsida > Poales > Poaceae > Dendrocalamus > Dendrocalamus latiflorus. Next base: position 16,236,361 of record CM029672.1, read on the forward strand.
CGAAAAGCGGCGGCCCGGCGGCAATGACAGATCGGCACTTGGAAGCGCCGATCTGGCTGGATCAAACGGTGGCTCGGACGACGGCGGCGATCTGGCGACGGCCGGATCTGGCGGCGGCTCGGGCGATGGCGACTCAGGCGACGGCGGCCTAGGTGGCGGCGGCGACGGCTCGAATCGGCACTTGGAAGCGCTGATCTGGCCGGATTAGGCGACGACTTGGGCGACTATGACCCGTGTGACGACGATGGCGGCTCGGGCGACGGCAGCACGGGCGGCGGCGGCTCGGGTGACAGCGGCCCGGGCGGCGGCGACGGCGGCTCGAGAAGAGGTGGCCCGGGCATCGGTGGCAGCTCGGGTGAAGACAGCCTGGGCGGCGCGGCGACACGGACAGAGATGACCTGAGCGGTGGCGGCGGCACGGGCAGAGGTGACTCGAGCGACGGCGACAGAGCAGTGGAAGAATAAGGTTAGAGCCCTAGCTCTGATACAATGTTTTGAATATTGTGTCTATATTAATGAGGCACAAAGGGCAATATATATAGGGAGTACAAGGAGATGTACGGAAGAATATATCATATACAGATAAGGAAACTAAGGTATATAAGGAAACAAATCCTATTCTATCCTTAATAAGTACTACTACCAATTTTGAAGCATCGTACACAACTAGTATGACAGAAAGCACTAGATATACCATGGAAAATCTTTAGAACCTTTCTTAAAGTTTTGCCCATCTCACAGCATTTTAATCATTCAGCTTATTTTCCTTATTTGTTCTTTATAAAATTTGCATAAGGCCCAACACAACAAGAGCTGAATCTTTCTTTCACATCTACCTGTAGATCCCTGTTGAATAATACTAGATTCAGCACTGTCCAATTGTATTCCGGAGTTTCCGTTCTGATGAACTGAGCTGTCTTTATCAACAGAAGCAGCTGATTGTTGTGGCAGTATGAAGCAGCGGGGCATATTTGGTGTTCCGGTCACCATGGAATAAGTGCCCCTGTTCGTGTTAGAATGCAAAAGAGAGTATCTATTCTCCAAGCATTGGCAATGTACCGGATTTATTGGAAAAATACTTCTGTTAAGAACCATCTGAATTTTACTGATTGTATAATGCCATGTATAATTGCAAGATCTTCCTGGTGTTTTGCACGTCATTGTTAGTGCATTTGTTCTCGTTTTATCTTTTTTGTGGTTTTAATGGGTACATTCTTTTCGGCTATAGCTTTACCTTTTGGTCATAGTATGAGTGTTCATGTGAACAAATCGAAAGCTGATAAACCATTTCTAAAAAGTTATCCTAATAAGTCGCTTCGAAACAGCGACAGGGAAGCTATTTATTTATTTATTCAAAAAAGTCATAAACTATAAGCTGAAAAAGAACGAGCTATTGGCTACATAATGCGGCACCGTACCGTACGTATGTAGACTTATATATTTACTCATGCACTCAGCTATATGGACCCTCTGATCGAGATCTAAGGGACAAGATCTAGACAGGCACAATTTACACAAAACCACCCAATTTGCACAAAACTACCCGCCTTTCACTATCAATTTTGCGAGACAACCCCTTGTCTCCTCTCAATTGTAGCTCGGCGCCCTTCCTATCCCAATCCCCATCTCCTAAACCCAAATCATCTCTCACGACGATGATGGCAACCATGGCTCCCTTTACGTGTGGTGGCGGCGGCGACCATGGGCTACAGGTGACGGTGACCACCGCATCCCCATCTCTGTGCAGTGCCGGTGACACCATGTGTCCCGGATGGAGGCCAAGATACGAGAGATCGATCTTCTTGCTAGTGCTCAGCTCCACCATGATCAAGGGCAAGATCATCTCCTGAATCGTCACCAAGGCCGACCCCATCGTCGACGTCGAGTCTGACCAGGCCGACTTGGACATCGAGACCTTCCACGACGGATTCCTTATCGTGGTGCTTGTCCCCACCAGCGAGTCCATGCCTGTTAGCTCCGCCACGGCACTCCTCGCTTAGTTCGAGGATGAGATCCCGTTGTGAGCAAGAACATGGTGGAGAGCGTTGCCGTCCAGACTTTCAGGGCTGGGTGCCATCATGACTGATGCTCTCAATGAGCTCTACAAAGAAAGTGAGTGTCTTGTACAAGAAAGTTAGCAACAGTTAAATGTAGTTCCATTCAAGGCTCTAAAAGTCAGTAACCGATACTCGTTCGGATACCCAATCTAGTAGTGATTATATTGCATAATCAACCTATTATGCGGCATAACCAACTCGATTATGCAGATAATTAGCTCATAGGTAGGGGCACCCGTTACTTGTATACGGCTGTATACCCGTTTTTAGAACACTTCCCTCGTTCATTTTTTATTGTACAAGTTCGTGCTCATGTAGTTCTTTCGGTGCTCATGGTATGACTTGTGTCATGTGCTGTCACCAAGTGTGTACTCTTGAACTGCAGGTAATTTTTTCCAATGCCCATGTACTCATTGTGTCAAGAACATGTTCAGTTTTTCTATTCAATCTCTTATGGGTTGTTTGAATTTTATTCCCAATGAAATTCGTTGCTGCTCTGGTCACGCAAATTTATTTTTTGCACTTATGTTCTCTTTGTCCATAATATGTTCATGTATTGTCACTATCTATGTGGATGCCTGTGGTTGTAAATTTGGATTTCAATATATCTCATTTTTGCAACTGCATGTCAGTATCTCATTCACACTGCATTCCCAATTGTTATATGGCGCTGGTAGCCTGAACATTGTGAAAAGGCGCATTATCATGTAAAAAATGGCGACAACTAGCTAGCATAAGCTTGGGAGTGTTGCCAACCTGATACTTCAAATGCCCCACAAAATTTTATTTGGTTCTCGTACGCAAGCAACTGACATGCATGCCCCATTGCAAGCAAGCACCAGGTATGAGTCGTATGACCATGGTTTTTGCTTGGTACTAATGCATCAAGTATGCCCAACTGCTAGAAAACACCAAATACTTTTGCTTGCTACTAACAGTTCTAGTAAATTCAGTAAGTAAGAATTTTTCCAGTGAGTAGCAATAACATCCAGTAAATTCATTCACAACTACACTTTCCTTTACCACACATATATTAGGACAAATAGTACTCACTTTTACACATCAAGCATCAGGAAAATATCCAGCAGGAGTTCATTCATGCGTATACAGTACTCAACCAGATTACAAAGTCTGAACAAACACAAAAGTACTCAAAATGAAATCCTTTCAGCTAGATCCATCTAATCATTTCTCAATCTTCCCAGTTAAAATGGCTACGAACACAAATGTAAGTAAACATCTTCTCATCCCTACAGCTGGAGTTCATTACATGATGCTACACCAGCGCTATTGGCGCCGCCTTCGCCAGAAGCGCTGTCATCATCACACACTTCCCCTTAACTTGCAAAATGGTACTCCTTTATTCAGTCATCCCATAGCATACCACTAACAAAAGAGTCGTAAACAATTCAAAAAGCGGAAGACGCTCACTTGCTTGTAGAGCTTAGAGAGCATCAATCGTGATGATTTACCCGACACTGAACATCAGGTCGGCAAGGCTCTGCACCAGTGGCGGACCTAGGATTTTACCAAAGGGTATGCCGCACCAAAATTTTCATATGCAATTCGGTAAAACCATTTGCCAATTCGGTAAATAATTGTAAAATTTGCACCGTAATTCGGTATACAAGCACTAAATAATATGATAAGTCTTAAATTTAAGGATTAAGTTGAAAATTTGCACAAATTACAATATAAATAGTTCAAACACTATACTAATAGTCTTAAATATATATAAAAGAGACTTACAATACTACTTGTCTGACTTTTTTGGCCTACGCTTTTTAAAGGATATGAAAGTCTCGATTATATCATCCTCATCCACTTCAAAGAAAATATCCCGCTCAATGAATGTGACTAGACAAAACAAGCACAGGTTAACTAGCTTATGCAAGTTTATGTTAATCTGCTCAAGACAAACTCAGTTTGGACCTTGGAAGTCTGCAAAGTTAAAGAGGCGCTGAAATAAAGTTTCAGCATTATTAAATGTGAGTAGTCCTAACCAGATCAGTTGTTACTGATCAAAGTCATAATAACTAAAGCATTACTACTGCAAAGACGAACTACCTCCTAGCTAATGCAAGGAATCAACCAGAAATAATAGAAGTGTAGTTATAAGAGAAAAAAGGAACAAGTTATTTCTTACAAAGAATTGTGGCCTTTCTGCGCACAAGGAGCAAAGATAAATTAAAAAAAATATTGAGTAGAATCAGAATAAAAGATATCAGAAGCAGTTCTACTAGTATGCTGAAGCTTTTCACTTGTACCAAGCAGTGCTATAATAAAGCACTAGTAACGCACATGAATATTTTTCACCTTTTTACTTATTCACTTCCCATGATCTCGGATTAACATAAGAGAAGGCTAAACACACCAAAAGATGCGATCTAACAATATAGGGATGAAAATAAAAGGAGAAAAAACCACGGACGCTACAGGTGGATATATTTCTACCTCAACGATGTTGCCGACGAGATAGGGAAGCTGCTTGTTGAGCTTAATCTTCTCCTGGTTCTCCTTAATCTTATCCTTGAACGACTCCAGCTCCAGGTTCGTCCGCTACAGCTCGTCCTGCGCGTCGCCAACAAAAAACCCCACCAATCAGACTCAGACCCAACCAGAAACCCTAACACCTACCAAAAAATCGAAATCCCGCGAGATCCCTCGCTCCCGTGGAGGTAGACATCGAGGGGGATCTAGGGTTAGGAGGGCGAGGCGGCTTGCCTTGAGAACGTGGATCTCGTTGTCCAGGAGGCGGGAGGCCCGGACGATGTCATCTGTGAACATGGACGCGAGTTGGTCGTCCTCCACGTCGTGTTCTTCAGGGACCCCGTCAGCGCGGGCGCGGTCAAGGACGCGGCTGCGGGGCCTGCCGGCTGCCGCCCTCGCGGCGCACGCCGAGGAGCAGCATCACCTTCTGGCCTCAACGCCACCCACTTCCTCACCGGCTCACCGCTCTGCGAATTGGCTGCGGATCTACGTGCGGCGCGTGCGGATTCGAGGCGGCGCAGTGCGGCAGGCGAACCGGCGGATTTGGCGAACAGGCGAAGTTGGCTGGGCCCCAGGGTATGCCGTGGCCCACCCGGCATACCCTGTGGGTCCGCCCCTGCTCCGCACTGTGTTTTGCTCACAACGGGATCTCACCCTCGGACTCGGAGAGGAGCACGATGGCGGAGCCGATGGGCTCGGACTCACCGCCGTGACGAGGATTCCGTCGTGGAAGGTCTCAGCATCCATGTTGACCTTATAGGACTCGATAGTGATGACGGTGTGGCCCCTCGACGGCGGTCTAGGAGACGATCTTCCCCTCGGTCATGGTGGAGCTGAGCACCAGCATGAAAATCTCTTGGATCTTGGCTTGTCGCCTATGCACGGAGATGGGTATAGGGTGGTTGCCATCGCTCGTGGACGCCACCACAGGTTCACAGCACAGAAAGGGTTTGGGAGATGAGGTGAGTTGGGGTCAGGAGGTGTTGCAAATTGTTCCTGCCTCGATCTTGTCCCTTGGATCACGATCCAAGGGTCCAGGATGGGTGAGTGCATGAATAAGGTTGTGTGCATAGGATACGTTGCCACGTAATAGGTTGATTCGGTAACTACTACGTTGAGACTCAAGACAACAGTGGAATGCGCAATAATCAATTGGTAATAGCTTACATCATCGGTGGATACAACAACAATTAGCTGCTTGCTTACATGGAAGCCAACGCACACATGATTGATCTTTTTTCTTTGTCAAGGTTCGTGAATCAGTTTTGCTGTTAAGATATCTCAAACTCCATGGCGGTCAAGATCTCTGCCGCTTGGCCGGCATTGACATGGTACAATGCAATCTTTCGATCAGACTAGTTGACTTCCTGTAGCAAGAAATGAAATTAGCCACTCTCTTACCTTAAGAGTTTGTCAAGAAATTTCACGCATGATTCTTCAAAGAGGTTATAAATGATTTTGTACTTTGCTTCGTTACTATTAAATTATCTAAACTTGACCATCTTTCTAGGTCTTTGTATATAGGTACGTACATACAGTAAACTACTCCACTATAGTCACTATGTATAGAAGGTTTGGTTTGAGCTGGTTGAACTGGATCATGAGAAGAAAAGTCGAAATTCCTTGATCTTTTATGTTGACTAGTGAAGAGATTGAGATCTGATCTGAAAGAGACTGAGATCTGAACACACAATTTTTTTAGGCTGCGACTGATATCTTTTGTCTACGTTTTTTAATACAACAGCGGATAACAGAGACACCGACGAGGATGGTACACACGATTTTAGGCTCTAAAAACTGCATGGAGAATCCTATTTAAGAAATTGTCTCCATTTATATCGTCTTTCAGAGAAACAAAAATCAAAAGTTCAAAAAAAGAAGACCAAATTAGGCTGGCTGTACGCTGTGAAGGTACAAACAGACTAAACCGTGTCCATTTTCGGCCCTTTTTAGTAATAACATTTCTTAAAACGCTTTCCGTGGAAATTTGTTCTTTCTTTTCCTTTTCCAGGGCCCAGCGGACCAAGACTAAAATTTTGTTTTGCAACAAGGGAAAAGACCATCTGTTTTGGAACTACGGGGCCAAGACCATCTGATAAAATAGCACATTTTACACCATTTCATTTTGAGTTCACATTTCCATGATAAGCTCTCTGCAAATCCATTTTTACTAAAGGATCCTCTGGGTAAAGCAAATTGTGTAAAAACCACATGTAGACTGTAGTGGTGCTACCTAGGATAGGAGGTTAGGCTTCCCAGCCTCATATGGTGGCATATAGGATGGTCCATTTGGTGAAAAATGCACTAGAAATAGTTAAGTTTTGCCAAAGCTCCACATGAACAGTCTTCCGAAATGCTTATACAGATAAAAATTTGTTGGGAGCAAAAGCTCCAAAGAAATAATCCACTTTTGTATTGCAACTTATGGACGACAGTCATTATATTATCTAAATCCAATGGTTTTAGTTTTACCATATATTTCCATTGAGGAAACAAGGGTTCTTATATCATGAACATAGTTTTACTACAGAACCTTATAACCGTGGCTAACAAGTAGGACTACATCTATGAGTAGAACCGAAAAGGCATGTTGTAAACAAATGAGTTTACTTACGAAACTTCGCAAGGGTTTGATTCGCACAGAGAGTCATGGTAGGGGTAATATCAACATGAAGATGCGGCGTTTCCTGTCAAAAAAGAAATGAACATGTGGTGCTATATCCTCGGACATAGTTTTATTGTAGGATGTGTAATCGTGGCTTATAAGTATATAGGATTACATCCATGAGAAGAATCCATATGACGTGTTGTTAATAAAATGGGTTTTACTTACGAAATTTTGCAAGGGTTTCGTTCCCACACAGAGTCGTGGTAGGGGTAGTATCAACTAAAAGGGCTTGGTTTGAGATGACTTGTTTACTTATTGCTTATGTATGGATGAATAATAATTAATTCAAAATCAGTGTGTTTTTTAAGGCGATGTCTAAAGGTAAATTGTAGTATATATTGTACTGACTGCATCTGTAGCGTCCAAAATTGCATGTGACTATTTTCCTCTGCGTAATGTCTCTCACGAACAGGCCAGAATTCAAAAACCACAGCCATATATAAATCATAAGCCACAGCTAAAAGAACCCACCTAAAATGTGGCCATTTATTTTCTGGTTGTAGTATTATTTTTCATATATCTCCCTTTCCATCTTGGAGATATAGAACCTTCGGTGTTGTCCTCTATATATGAGAAATTTCCAGGAAGTTTCATTGACAGGCTAGCAACCGTAACCTTTTTCATTTAAAGCGACGCCTGTTGAAGTCATCTCCGTTATTATACACAAAGGAACAAGCGGAATAATAAAGAAGTATCCATCTTCCTCTGAATTTCTCCGAAACGATGCGAGGTTCTTCGGGCCTGTTCTTTACGGCTTGGCCTGTTTTTTACGGCTTCTAAAAGCGGTTTTTAATTTTTGCTATAGTATCTAACTTTTAAATAGAGTATTTTCTTAAGACGGGATCTATATGTTAATTGTAATACACGTTAAAAGCCTAACATCTGCATCAACTAAAATCACAAGCGAGTATCTCGCTATCCGTAATCTTTGTCGCAAATAACTAAAATTCAAAATTTTCAACCAAAAGCCAAAAGCCACAGCCATTATCAAACAGGCCCTTCATTGCCTTTCTCGGATCATCTATATAGACACACCAATGCCTATGCCTCAAGAAGTTCCTTTGAGCAACTATAGTAAGGTACGTCTTAGATGGATCTCATTTTTGTTTAATTTGTCGCAATCGCACAACCATGTGGGCGGTGATGATGGATCACAACATCCTAATTGCACTGGTGTCATCTCTGCTGATGTTGATCTTGGGGCCCATGATCATAGATGTCATCTCGGTAAGTAAAAAGATTGGGAGATTCTTGAGCACAGTTGCCAGATTCCTGGCGCACGACGACACCGTCGTCGACCCTGTAATCCCTGATGAGAATCCTCCACCGGTGCAGCCAGCCGGTGGAGGGTTGACGTGCCGTGATGCGGCGACTGTCATGGCGAGGTTAGGCGTCGCCGGCTGGAGGTGCGTGGAGACAGCGAGGTGTCAAGGGCGGTGTGACATGACGAGCGTTGTGGATGAGCTGATGGATGACAAGAGGGCGAGAGAGCGCGAGTTGGAGGAGGCATTCTACGTGTTCGACCGCAACGAGGACGGGTTCATCTGCGCGGCGGAGCTGTGGAACGTGATGAGGAGGCTAGGGTTCAGGCAAGGGGCGAGGTACGAGGACTGTACGAGGATGATCGCCGCCTTTGACGACGATGCAGATGGAAAGATCAGCTTCTTGGAGTTTACAAGGATGATGGAAAATGCTTTTTAGTTAGGGTTGCTTCTCAAATCCTTTTTCTTGCAGCTTTCCCTGCTTAGTGTGATCATTGATTACTTGTCAACTATGGAATGCCAGTTCCGAACAATGTATGCCGGTATACATTAAGCTATTAACCTCACTATTTGTTTACTTACCCTGTTTTCTGCAAAATCATTGGGCAGACATGAATAATATATATATTAAGCATTGCATATGGGCAGTCTAGCTATTTTTCATTACATAGACAAAGGCTAAAGTAACAGTTGGGAAATGACTACTAATTGCAGTAATTAGTCTGTACTTGCAGTTTATGAAGGTGAACTGCAGATGTGATAATGTAGTGGGCATTGTAATTCCAATTTGTTCTTTCGTTGAGCATGTTGCAAGATGTGAATAAACACGGCGTTATGCGGCGGTGGCAAACGCACGTCGATCATTTACGAACCTTAGTCAGTTAGTTCCTCACAAACCAAGAAAATGACATGCTTCCTCGATCGAACATTAAATAAAATGAAAAGAAAACACAGAAGCAAAAGCTGCACAAAAAAACAAATTAAAGATAGCATCAGAGATGATAAGACATTCAGTCCATTTTGTTAGAAACTTCTGCAGTAAGTAGGCGTTGCGGTAAGCACGAACCGGCCATTTTGTATAGTAAAGAGATAATGGTGATAAGAAATAGACAAACGGCGATGCAAATCTATGCAATCAATCACAAGAATATCAGAGAGATCAATCACTAGGAGACAATTGAGAGAGAACACTAGAACGTAGTCTTTATTAATTTTTCGATCATTCTCATGTTACATAGACCTCTCTATTAATAGTCTAAACCTCTAGGGGTAGTTCTAGTATTTGTCCGCACCGTAACCTTGTAGGTTTCGTGACACTCCCCTTGGATGAATACCACGGCATGCACGTGCGTTATTAATAACTCATCCCAAAAATCCAATGGAAAAAGATGGAGAAAAGAGTACATCACATACACTCCTTATGTTGCACTTGTTGTCTCATTAAAAACCTTCACGTGAAAAAACTTCAGGGAAAACTCACAAAAGAAAAAAGAGCACAGCATTAGATCTTCAAGATCATGTAAGTCTTCTGGTCTTACATAAGAGCTATAGTTCAGAGATTTACTTCTCTGAACCTTGTAACTCTCTAAGTCGCCTCATCCCTATGCCTCAAACACACTTCTAGAAGTTAGAGGCGGGGAGAGATTTTGTGAATAAATCTACTAGATTATCACAAGACCTAGCCTTTAATACCTTTATATCTTCATTCTTCTAGAGTTCAGGAGGATAGAAGAATTTAGGAGCAATATGCTTCGTGGTATTCTCTTAACGTAGCCCATTTGCATCTATACCACACAAGCTGCATTAGCTTTATAGATAATTGTGGGGTCATCAACGGCATTTATACCACATGACTTCTTGATATGACTAATCATCCACCTAAGCCAAACACATTCTCGTGAGGCTTCATATAATGCAATTATCTCTGAGTGGTTAGTAGATGTAGCTACCAAAGTCTACTTAAATGACCGCCAAGAAATAGATGTACCACCACAAAGAAATACAAATCCTGTCTGGGATTTCGCATTATGTGGATCAGACAGATATTCTACATCTGTATATCCAACCATAGTCAAGTCTTGATTCTTCTGGTAAAATAATCCAAGATCTTGCATACCCTGAAGATATCTGAGGAGAGTTTTCATGCCAGCCCAATGTCTTTGTTTGGAACTGCTTTGTATCTAGCTAGCAAATTGACTGCAAAAGCAATGTCTGGTCTTATGCAATTAGCAAGGTGCATTAGTGCCCCAATGGCACTCAAACATGGAACTTCTGGTCCAAGAATTTTTCTCATTTTCCATCCTTGGTCTAAAAAGATCTTTATTCGCTTCTAGGAATCGGACTACCATAGGGGTCCGTAATGGATATGACTTATCCACATTAAATTTCTCTAATACCATCTTGGTATAAGAGGATTGGTGTACTAAAATCCCTCCAGGGAGGTGCTTCAGCTGCAAGCCTAAGCAAAATTTGGTTCAACCCAAATCCTTTATTTCAAACTCTTTAACCCAATAGAAACTTCCTTCCTTTATGTCCTCTATTGCCCCAATGATATTCAAATCATCGACGTACACTAAAATAATACAGAATCTATTTTGGAATTTCTTTATGAATACATAGGAACAATCCTCATTATTAATGTACCCTTTCTTCAAGAGGAATTCACTAAGTCAGTTGTACCACATTCTTTTGGACTATTTTAATCCATACAACAATCTTTCCAATTTGACACTGTACATATTGCGATTTAATTTATTTGGATCCGGAATCTTTACTCCTTCTGGGACTTTCATATAGATATCCAAGTCCAGTGACCCATATAGATATGCGGTCATTATATCCATTAATTGCATACTTAAATTCATACCTGCCGCCATTGATATTAAATATCAGAATGTTATCCCACTCATGACAGAAGAATAAATTTCATCATAATCAATGTTGGGTCTCTACGTGAACCCTTGTGCTTTTCACCACCTCATTATTTTCATTTCTCTCCCAGATGAAAACCCATTTGGATTCTACAGGGAATACTTTGGGCGGTGTTTGGGCTACTTGGCCAAACACTTTTCTTTTATTCAGCGAGAGTAATTTTACCTCAATTGCTTTCTTCCGTTTACCCCAGTCTGAGAACTTTTGGTATTCAGCTAATGACTTTGGTTCTTGATCTAGTTCAAGGTTTTTAGCAATCTTCAAAGCAAAATGGATGTCGACAACTGTAGTCTTTCTCTTATATAGTTCTCCTGACTCAACAAAATTAGTAGATATTTCTTCATTTGGTTCATCTAACTCCTTGTGATTTCCCACAATGACAGAGTCTGGTTGTTCCGAATTCCCAGTATTAGACTATGAGCGCACAATTGTACTAGGGTTACTATCTTTAGGATCATTCTCTTTAGGGATTTTCTCAATGTCAGGTTGAGTCTCTTCTATTGACTCGAGAGATAACTTATTTTCTTTGAGTTTCTTTTTCTGCTGATGTCTTTGTGGAATTGAGGCCTCATTCTCTGTTGCTCTCCCCCTCTTCCTCATATGAGGGGTTGAAGTGGTTCGAGTATTCGTCTAGGGTACTTTCACTCTCTCTAGAGCATTTGCTGCTGGTGATGAGGCAATGAGGTCCCGATCTTTCGATAGGATGATAACTTCGATTTGGAGGAGAACAACTTTGATGTTGTAGGCTTCTAACTGGCCACAACCAAAACACCAAGCAATATCTAAAACACACTCCAAGTCGTTATCAACCGTGCCAAGAATGCGGTTGACCTGACCACAAAGGTCTATTCCTGCATGCAATCGAAGAACATGCAAGAACAAGATAACAAGCAATCTGAAATTACAAATATTTATGAATTACTGGTAAGGTGGGATTCCAAATAAGGATCTTGATCAGGTGGTCTAGTCGATATACACAGAAAATACAAGTTGTAACAAAGGCAAACTAAACATAAATAAAATCTAAGGAAACTAGAAGGGTACGGCCTCCATAAATAGGGGAGAGAAAGCCGTGTAAAACTAAGAAATAAGGGGTGGTACTATTCATGTGAACAATATAGTTGTGAATAGTGATGCAACACCTTTTTAGTTATTGCAGTACACACAGGAGGAATTTGGAGGTGAGACTAGATCCATTAGAAAGAGAATGAGAAAATCTTTCCAACAAGTACTCGTTGACCTCCAATGGACTCCGTATGTGAAAGTTATGCATATTTGAAGTTGTGCTTGTCAAGCTGAATCAGAATTGATCTAGAGGCTGAATTGGATTCCAAAATGTGTCTAACTTGAACTCTTGCTTGAATTGGTCCAAAAGTGATGTGGTGCTACAAAAAAATTTTTTCATCATTAGGTAGCATCATATAGTTCATATAATATAAAGACACTCTTAAAAATGAGCTCACCTGATAATTTAAGTGAAGTGTACAAGCTCTTGTAATTGGAATAGCAAGCATAGCAAATATGGTTGTATCCATAGAGGTCATGTCCTCATCAACTACTATATAAGATTTTGCTACTCCATTCTAATCAGTGAAAGCATCTGGCAGATTATTTGCTATTTGCTGCAGGTTTATTATTCACTAAACTTCTAGTTCAGTTTATGTAGTGCGTCGATTTAGGGCTTGAATGCCCAAGACATTCCAGTCTATTTCTCAGCATTTTTTAGTAAGGTACTTTCCTCCCCCTAATGCTGAAAAATTATCTTTTTATCAAAAATGCAATCGGCATGATGGGTTGTAAACATGTCTTCTATGGTAGGCTCAAGATATTTGATAATCGACATGAACTCAAAACCAACATAGGCTCCCACCCTCCGGTGGGGGCCCATGGCCGTACATTGTGGTGGTAAAATTGGCATTTATACAACACAGCCAAATTTTCACAAATGAAAAATACTTGGTTCTTTTCCACACACTAATTGTAAGGGGAAAACTTGGTGGTACGCAGTCGGTCTTAAGTTTATTAGTGCGGCAGCGCGTAGCACTGCATGGCCGTAGTAGTTAGTGGGAAGTCTACAATTTTGCAATAGTGGTCTAGCAATCAGCTTAATTCTTTTAATGAATGACTCTACAAGGCCATTCTGAGTGTGGAAATGTGGTACAGAGTGCTCTACCTTAATGCCTAAATCTAAACAGTAGTCATTAATTGACTTAGAGGTAAACTCACCGGCATTGTCCATTCTAATGGACTTAATTCTTTCATTTGGAAAGTTTGCCCTTAATCTAATAATTTGGGCTATTAATTTAGCAAAGGCATGGTTTCTAGTAGACAACAAGCATACATGAGACCACCTAGTAGAAACATCTAATACCACCATAAAATATCTAAAGGGGCCCAATAAGGGTTGAATAGGTCCACAGATATCACTTTGTAATCTCTCCAGGAAAATAGGTGATTCCGCCTCAATTTTCAAATAAGAGGGTCTAGTGATGAGTTTTCCTTTGGTACAGGTTGGGCATAATAAAACTTCAGGTTTAGGAAAGGATAGAATCTTTAAACTATGGCCAATAGAATTGCTTATTATTATTTTTTCTCATCATTCCTATCCTAGGATGTCCTAATTGATTATGACAGATCTTAAAAGGCTCCAAGGTTTTATACTCTATCTTCATTGTAACATATTCTTTAGGTTTTATGCAGGTATAGTATAACTCAGATGAGAAGGAGGGAAGTTTTTCAACCACTCGTTTCTGATCGTCGTCATATTCAGTTAGGAGGAGGTGTTCTGTACCACCTTCATTGTCAGTCTCAACATGGATATCATTCAAGTGAATATTCTTGAAACTTAATAGGGTATGCTTTGATTCGGGATACAAGAGAGCATTTCAATCACTATTTGGGTACCCATAGAGAGAATGAGTGTCGCCCTTCCAGTGCCAACAATTAGAGCATCACTACCAGCAATAGTCATGACATTTCCCATTTTCTTGGTTAATGTATGGAAATACTTGGTATCCCTTAGAATCGAGTTAGTGGTTCCACTGTTTAGCAGACAAATCTCCTCCCCGCCATTGGATTTAAGAAGTTGTTCTATATAGAGCATAATATAATCAAACAATAATTCAATAGAAATAAGGCTCAAAAGAATAGGTAACTCAATTTATTCATCAAGAATTAATGTTTAAATCTTAAATAATTAATGCTCCACAAGAGCATAAGAAATCCATTATTCTTTTGGAATGACCTAAGCTGATAAAGCAAACTATGATATCTGGAGTTGCCCATGGAAACTACCTATGACCTATTGCAAATCGCCATATAGGTCAACCTCCATGTGATCACCCCTATTATAGTTCGAGCTCTATTTCTGCATTTGATTTATTACTCTTATCAGCACCAGTCTGATCGACGAAGTGTGACTCTACTGCCTTCTTCCCTGGCGCCTTCTTGCCCTTGCCAATGGACTCCTGGTAGAGATCTACCAGATGCTTCGGGGTGCGGCAAGTACGGAACCAATGATCCATACAACCACACCTATAGCAAGGCACAGGGAGGCATGCCTTCTTGTTGCCTGATCTGGCTTCTATTACTTGCCTCTCCCTTGCCCCATCTAGCAGGGCTTGCCATTTCCCTTCTACACATTCAGCTTCTTCCACTGTCCACCCCTTTGCATGGGTCTCTTTCCACGGCCCTGGCAACCACTGGTCTTCTGAAAATGAGCTTCTGGAAGTGGCTGTGACCCAGTGGGATGAGTATGATAGTTCTTCATCAGTAGCTCATCATTCTTCTCTACCTCCAGAAGAGTGGTAATTAGTTCCGAGTACTTCTTGTACTTGGCCTAACGATACTGCTACTGGAGTGTCCTGTGGGTAGGGTGGAAAGTGCTCAGAGTCTTGTCTATCATCTCAGCATCTGTGATATTCGGGTTACAGAACTTGAGCTTGGCAACAAGCTTATGAATGGCAGAATTATATGCAGACACCTTCTTGAAGTCTTAGAACCTAATGTTGGTCCACTCACGTTGTGCTTCAGGTAGCACGATGGACCTCTGTTGGTCATACCTTTCCTTTAAGAAAATTCATAATGCCAACAGGTCCTCTTCCAGTAGGTATTCAGACTTCAGGTCTGGATGGATGTGGTGCCTCAAGAAGTGCAGTGCCACATATCTGGTGGGATCAGGAATGGCGGGAGCCCTAGCTACTGGTTGGGTTATGGCAGCACCGAGTGATCAAGCTGTCAAGTTGATCTTAGCATCCATAGCCTATGTGAGGTAGTTCCTATCGTCCAGTGCGAGCTCGGCAAACTCCTTCTTAGCGATGTCAGATATTTCCTATATTATTTATGCACATTTCAAAATTTATGACAGATGAAAAGCATGAATATTACTAAATTAGTAAGGTATGGATTTTATCTATTTAGTAGACATTATTTAGGATTTTTTGGAATTTTTCCAGCAATTGTTAATGATTTTCTACTAATTAATAAGCAATTTTGGAATTACTAAATAAGCAGGAATAATATGCTGAAGAAAATAAATCCAGAAACATATAATAGTACCAAAGTTAACTAGATTATAATGAAGCTTAAATAATGTAAGAATTAAATTCTTTAGGGAGAAAATTTGGTCTACTTTACTTAATTGCTAATTTGACAAACTTCGGGGTCAAATTTATAATTATTTTCATATTCTCAGCAAATTTTCTTAATTTACTAAAACTATAAGGGCTAAATTGCAAAAACTCGCCGACCATTTTTTCTTTCCTCCCCATCCTTTGTTTTGGGCTTCGGCCCACTCCCTTCCCCTTTTGGGCCGAGTTCACTTGGCTTGTTAGGTGGCCTGATGAGTAGTTGGCCCACTCGGCCCACAAGGCTAGGGTTAAAACCCTAGCTCGTGTCCTCTAGAGGTGGCGACTGAAGGGTGCAGTGGCGGCGGCAAGCGCTTCAAGCATGGGCTGTGGCAAGCACCTCAGGCATGGGTGACGGTGGTGCCTACGAGCGAAGGAGTGGGGTGGCAGTCGGCGGTGGCGATTGCGAGCATGGGAGTGCGAGGCGGTGGCCGACTTCGGGTGGGCTTCCTCAAGTATGGGGTCTGGAGGTGGCGGGCAGCTGGCATGGAAGAGACCAAGTGCGAAGGCAGGCACAACGATGGCGGCGGCTTTAGGCATCTATGGGTGTGACGACCATGGGCGTGTTGGTTCCCAGCGGGGAAATCCGGCATCAACGGCGTGGCTCCGGGCGGCCGCGGTGGCTTCAGTTGGGGAGGAGGCCGAGCAGCTGCGGGCTAACTTCAGGCCGCCGGTGCCGAAGTGGCGGCTCCAAGCCAACAACATGCAACTCTTCGGGCGACGATGTGACTCGGGCAGAGGCTCTAGGCTTTGCACAGTCGACGTCTCCAGGTGGTGGCTAGCGACTTCGGGTGGCCGAGGCTACGCTTCAGCTGTGCGGCGGCCACCTAGCGATTTCATGAATCATAGATGCAATTTTATATGGTGGTAATTGGCAATTAATCAACAAGGCACTGATATATGTTTTTGTTTATTGAATTAATTCATGTTCTTATCAATACAAGTTATGCTATTTTATGTGGTGGTACTTGACAATTAATCAATTCATTACTAAAATGATTAACTCTATAATCTATTATCGCATGTGATTATTTATGGCAGCCACAACGATACGTCAACCATTCAGTTACATGCTTTAGGAGATTTAACATAACCACATACAACAAGGGAGAGCCATGGTACAAATATCTCCGGACGTGTCTAGAGGTAGAACATTGAGAGACCATGTGGAGGTCATCCTGTGTTTATGATGAGTGATTTACATCGCTTTAGGTAAGTCGAGTTTGGTTTGGGTGGTTTGGACCATGTCGTTGCGTGGTGCAACGGGCTCGGTCGGTTTGGTCAAACTTGGTCGTTTGGGCTTAGGACGCATATTCCTTTGATTTGACAGGTTTGGACTTCATCATGGGTAAGCATGATGTGTTTATGATATTTACGCTTTCATGTATCGAGCGGTGCTATTTGACGTGTTTCCTGTCTGTGTGGCTGCAGGACATCGGGCGGAGTCGTGGCGAGACACGGTGGACCGGACTAGGCGCAGGTAGCGCTGAGGTCAGAACGGTCGGGATGTGTCGAAGACGATGTGGACTCGAGGTGGTTGCGAGGCGTGCAAGACAAGGAGCGTGGAAGCTTCCTGGAAGGTGCAGGAGGGGCGAAACGGGAATTTCGCAAGGCTGCACAAGCGGGAGCGGGCTCCATTGGATTTAGCGGGCGTAACGGGGTGGAGACCCGTTAGCCGTGGGCTATAAATAGGTTGGAGGGGCTGCATGCCCACTTGAACACTTGAAGGGATTTTTGGGTTTCCTTTAGTCAAAATAGGCTTTAGAGTTTGTTTTGGCTTTAGGCTTTAGTGGTTGAGAGTTGTTGGTGGAGGCAGAGTTGTGTCCCCTTCGATGGTTTCCATGTGAGCTCTCTGTTCGTTGTGTTCCTCCCAAGAAGCATGTGTGGCTCTTGGTGTTCTTGAGGATTGAGAGGGAGAGGATGAGTTGAGTCTACTTGTAATCATTCCTCTGTCCGAATGTCCAGGCGTATGGGGACGTAGTTCCTTGTATCCCTTGTAATCTTTGAATGGTTGGAATGAAATTTGAAGTTCTTCTCCCGTGCTCTCTGTTTCCCTTCGATGCCTCATTTCTTGATTTCTTGAGTTTTTGAGTTCTTGTGTTTTTCTTGTTGAGAAGGCCCAAAATGGGTTGCTCTAGGTTGGGATGATTCTCCAAGATCATTTGATCAAGTTTCCCAAGAGCAAACTTCATTTAATCTCAAGATTTCATTCTTGAGGCTTCCCTGTTCTTCAGAGCTTTTCTAGGGTTTGGTTGAATTCTTGATTCTCTTAAGGAAGTGCCCTGAGTTTTTGTCTGAGGAGTTCTGTGGCTATTGCTAACATATCTGCAAAATCTCTTGGCCATAGGATCAAAGGTTGGGAAGCAATTTGATTTTTGGCTCGGGTCTTGCAAAATTTCATATTTTTACCCATAATCTGAAACTCTTGCTTTTTGGTTTGATTCTCTTGTTTCTCAAGGTCCCCTTACTATTTGGTACGTTGTAGTAAGGCTTTGGATCAAAGAAATTGAGAGCAAACCCTCATTTTAGCCAAAAATCCGAAGTTTCGGTCTGCTGCCTGAAAATCATGTTTGCTGTTTTTCTCGAGAGGTACTACTGCTCCTCGAGAGGTACTACCGCTCGTCCTAGCGGTACTACCGGTTTTGTTCGGACCAGTCCGATCGGCAGCGATGAAACGTTCGGACGGTCCGAACGTCTCCGGCAAGAGGTACTACCGCTCGGCATAGCGGTACTACCGCCCAGAGGTACTACCGCTCGTCACAGCGGTACTACCGCTTGCAGCCAGTTTTGCGCTGAATTTGTTTTTCTTGATTGCTTCTTTCTGGATCTGGTTTATCCTTGTCTCTGTGATTTTCAGTGAGTGCTTATTTTCTATCTTCATAGCTCTCATAGCTATTGGAGAAGAAACTTAAGTGAGGATACTTGTTGGGGGCGATTTTTAAAGATCGACATTCACCCCCCCCCCCTCTGTCGCCATTTCGGTCCTACAATTGGTATCAGAGCCGGTTAGCTATTTTCAATAGATCTTAACCGGTCTCAAGAGCCATGGCGACGGACAAGTACTCGACCAAGCCTCCCGTCTTTGATGGCCTGGATTACCCCTTCTGGAAGAGCCGTATGGAAACATACATCCAGGCTCAGGGGTATGCCATCTGGCGGAAAGTGAAGGTCAGATTTGTTGTTCCTGCCGATGAGAACATTAATGCTGGAAATATGCATGATGTTGAGGCAAACGCTAAAGCAAGGAACATCATAATCCAGGGCTTGAGTCGTAGCGAGTTTGACCGTATATCTCATCTTTCGTCCGCCTTCGATATTTGGGAGACCCTCGATGCTTACCATGAGGGCACCACCCAGATAAAGACGGTGAGACAGGACCAGTTCAAGCGAGATTACAACAAGTTTGAAATGCTCGCTGGCGAGTCCCTTGATGAGTGTTTTGCTCGTTTTCACAAGATTCTGAGCAACCTCCGAGCGGTCGGTCTCACATACCCCGACTCGGATAACGCTCGACAAATGCTCGCTGCACTCGACCTTCGTGTTTGGGAGATGAAGGTGACTACCATCAAGGACACTACGGACCTCTCGACTTTGACTCTTGATGCGCTGTACTCGCGTCTCAAGACTCACGAGATTGACATTGTCTCTCGCAAGTCGAAGTCACAGTCGATGGCTCTAGTCACAGATCCCAGCTCGGCTTCTGGTCCTTCTTCTGATTCTTCTTGCGGTTTCTCCCTTGCTGCTCTCTGTGACATAACTGATGATCAGTTAGAGCAGCTTGCGGATGATCAGCTGGCCCTCCTAGCCCGAAGGTTTTCCCATGCCTACAAGGGTAGGAGAGACAGAAAGAGAGGAGGACCTGTGATTTGCTTTGAGTGTGGTGGCCCCAACCACATTCGGGAAAACTGCCCCAAGCTGGAGAAGGGCAACCACATTCGGGCAAACTCCTTTCAAGGGGAAGGTCTTGCTTCGGTAACCCTAGTTCAACTGGCCCCTTGGCATCTGCCATGGTATGTTACTGCGACGAGCGTGAGAATGAGAAGCGAATAGAAGTTAAGATGAGCGATGAGCAACTGCGAGACCTCCATTTTTGTAGACGAGCAAAAAGGGAACCCAGTGCGTTGGCACTAGAAACTCTGGATTCATTTGCGCACGAGGGAGCAGGCGAGGGGAACGGCACAGACAAAGTGACAAGTGTGCGCACGAGAAAGCAGACGAGGGGGATGGCACGGACAGAGTGAGGAGTGTGCACATGAGGGAGCGGGCGAGGGGGCACGGCATGGACAGAGTGACAAGTGTGCACACGAGGGAGCGGGCGACGGGGATGCCACGAACAGAGTGACAAGTGTGTGCATAAGGGAGCAGGCGAGGGGGGACGCCATGGACATAGTGATAAGTGTGCGCATGAGGGAGTGGGCGAGGGGGACACCACGGACAAATTGACAAGTGTGCGCATGATGGAGCAACGAGGGGGGATGCCACATACAGGGGGATGGCACAGATAGAGTGACAACATTATATCTCGTCAGATTTTTAGACCGACATGACAACACTACACCTACACAGCTTTTCAGATCAACATGACAGCACTATACCTCCTCAGCTTTTCAGACTGACATAACAATACTATACCTCTTTAGCTTTTCAGACCGACATGACAATACTACACTCTACCTCGCAGCCTACTCAGGTGAAATTAACCACACCAAGCCAACTGTTTGACTTTTAAATAATGTGGAAGACATCAGTGAGAGAACACTACACAACCAAACCCAACACTGCACTAGAGCTTGCTTCAACACATCGGGATGAACAAAAGGTAGAATAAGCAATGGGACAAGATGATGAAGCAATGGGAGGAGACCCGTGAACTAGCAAGGTCTGCTGTGGCCTGCAATGAACATGTAAGGGTTGCTGTGGCCTAGCACAAACAAGGGAGCATGCCAGGAGGTCACCTCCCTGAAATGACACCCCGTAGCAGCAACCCCATCCCGAATGTTCCAACTGAGCGTTCATTGCAACACCCGCCTGAGTGGAGACACCACCACTCTGTTGGTACAGGGACCCATGCAAGTTTTTCACATCTAAACAGCAGCTCTCCCATCTACCCGTAGTCCCCAAAACTGCTATGTGGTTACCGCAAGTGATCGACTTACATATTCACCTACATGACCAGTGGACTCTCGACTACGAGGAGTGGGATGTCTACAGGGCCTGCAAGATCTGAGAGGAGGAGTGCCGCAATGATGAGCAAACCGAGTGTATACATCGGAGACAAAAACTTATCTCCAGGCGTGCACGCGCAGAGAGCGTGAGGCTCGCGAGAGGAAGCGCGAGAGAAAAAGGGAAATAGAGGCCAAGGCAAAAGAGGTCACCGAAGAGTTTAACATCGAGCTCGCAAGGAAGAAAAATGGCTTTGGCCAACATAGTAGGTTGGACGTTCTGAACTAGTCTCCCGAAAGTCGAATTGTTTTCCATTCCAAAAAGGCGCATATGTATTATACGAGTACTTCGGTTTGTTGCATCATCCATGATGTTGTTACTTATGCACGTAACTAAACCCTATGCGCCGTGTTATTCTCAGCTTTATTATAAGGTCTATTTTAACTCACAACATCACATCTCGTCGTCTTTTTACATTCAATTCTCCAAAACGAAGTCTCTTTGTTACCGTCTTACCACCAAATCCTAAGGTTCCAAATCCATTAATCAAGTCCAAACAAAATCCAACCATTTTCTTGATTCATAACCTACAAACCAACTGCAATCACATATGCAGCCAACTTTAATCGCTAATTAAATGAGCATCACATATCGCTAATTACAATTAAATTAACATGAAATAATATAACAAATTCATAGTACATAAATTTCCCAAAAGATTGTACAATTACGCCGATTGTGTTGAGAGGCTGCACATAAAATTTTGTAATTTATTGGGCTCGTTTGCTATGTCATTACTACTAAAATTATCATTATCATATGAATTCTTCAGTAGCATTCATAATGGATAAAATTGTAAAACAATTACACAATAAACTACATTGTGTCGGAAGGCTGTACATAAAATTTCATAATTGTTTGAGCTCATTTAGTATATTTAAAAATTCACACAAGTAGTACACAAAAATCATAATTCAGGCAGGTGCTTAAATCGGCTTAATCACTTGCCATCCGGTGGCGGAGTGACAGGGAGAGCACTGCCTGATTGCCGGGCGGCAGGCGGGTGGCCGTCCGGTGGCCGGGTGGCATACCCCTGCCACCCGGAGGCCAGGCCCGCTAGCCTAGGTGTTGGCTACTGGACGTTGCCGTTTGGTGATGAAATGGTAAAAGTGTTATTTCTATCAATTTTGTATGTATATGGTTATTTCTACAATTACAGGTTGAAAACATACGAAAAGTGCCAAAAGACAGGAATTTGTGGTGGTACGTGCGTAGGACGCGCTGTACGTACGTTACTTAGCTCGTCAATTGATGAACAACGCGGAATTAATATCTTTTCCGGTTGGAGCACCAAATTCAACACGTTCCAGGTTTCATAAATGTGTGACCATTTCTTAATTTCGACGAGCATTAATTATCTGAATAGCACTGTGGTTTATGCGGCGCGCGGCCGCAACTAAACGTCAATTAATGCGTATGCGTCTCTCGATCATATAAACTCCCACCGGTTAAAAAAAACAAGTAATTTTATATTGATATATTCTAAGATACAATTTTAACCACTAATTACTATTACAATATACTTATAAAGCTCAATAAATTTATAATATTATAAAAAATACTTTTTAAGATGAATTTATATGTATGATTTTTTTGTATCTAATCTAAATATTTAAAAAGATATCGATAAGCAAATTTTCTAAAAAACTTGACAGCACACACTACTACAGAAAACCCTATTACAGACGGTTCAAAAACGTCATCACAGACGGTTTTCTGAACCGTCTGAATTTATGGGTCAGTGATAATCGAAGGTTATCACAGACGGTTTTCGAACCGTCTGTGATGTAAATATCACAGACGGATTTTAACTAAAAACCGTCTGTAATATATCAATATCACATACGGTTTTTCACTAAAAACCGTCTGTGCTATTCTCTTCTACCCCTAAATCTATTTCTGTTTATTGGCTAGCCTCAGGAAATGCTAGCCATGCTCTCTGAAACAAGCAGATCAACATGTACATGTATACATCCAATTCACATCTCAATTCATTTCACAAACATAAAACATTCATTTCGTAAATCAATTAATTGAAATGAGAACAAGCAAATACAGTATGAAACAAAATACACATTTTAAGATTAGAGTCTACCATTACAAGAATAGACAGACAAACAACAAACAATAAAGAGGAGGAGAACAACAAACAGGTTGTTCATCTAGCTAACACAACAAGAACGGAGAAAAGCAAAGATCATCTATGCCTAGGCCTTCTCGCTCCTGATGCAGCGCGCGAGCTGGATGTCTTTGACGCCCACCATCGTCGGTGTTGATTGAGCGTTGCCTTGTGCATCGTCTGCTTCGTGAGACTATTATGGTATGGGTTAAGGAGCAGGAGGAGAACAGCAAGGAGGAGGAGAACAGCAAAGAGAAGTAGAACAGCAAGGAGAAGGAGAACAGCAAAGAGGAGAACAAAAAGGAGCAAAGAGGATGAGACTATTATTTATAGGGGAGGAAGAGGCGCGGGGACGGAGAGGCGGAGCTACGATCCGTGGGATGAGGATTGCTGGATTTCTATTGGCTAGGATTGGATTGAGGAGGATCGACGGGCCCACAGATTATCACAGACGGTTCTATATATAGAACCGTCTGTGAATTAGAGCACAAAATTTTATATACCGATGCAATATAAACAATTAGTCTGAAAAGATAAAATAGCAAAGTTTTATATAGGTTATATATACTCATTTAAAAGGTTTCTATAAGATCTACAACTTTTCAGTTGAAACAAAATCCAAATTCCGAAAGGAAGACCAAGAAAAAGGGCAAAAACAGAAACCAAAAACTTACGACGCAGGTTTAGGTCCAAAGATGGCCAATTTTCGGGGTCTTGGATAGCGACTAGCGCAACCTGGTCATTTGTTTTGGATCGAGCTCGTCGTTAGCTTTCCAACGAGTACAAGAATGTCGAAAACGGACACCGTATGCAAAAGTTATGCCCGTTTTACTGAAGGTGTGTCAAAACTGAATCCTACTCAGACTCAGGCGGGAAATTATGAAATTTTGGGGAATTGCAAGGCGGAAAATGTATCACAGACGGTTTTTAATAAAAAAACCGTCTATGATAATCCAGATTATCACAGACGGTTTTTTATTAAAAACCGTCTGTGATAATCTGGAATATCACAGACGGTTTTTATTATAAAACCGTTTGAGATATTGCAGTATCAAAGACGGTTCAGTGGTAAGAACCGTCTGTGATACTCCTTTTTCCCGCCACAAATACCACAGACGGTCTCCAAATTAAAGCCGTCTGTAATAGTGTACACCACAGACGGTTTCACAAAACCGTCTGTGATTTAGCGTCTAATATTAGGTTTTATGTAGTAGTGACAGAGTCTAAAACGACTATTTTTAAAAAAAACCGATGGGAGTATAGTCAAAAGATTAATTAGCTATTCTTTTTACAAACCATTTTTAAGATACGTACCGTAACATCAGCTTTTCTCGAACAAAACAGACACAAGAAGAGAGAAGTGCGAAATTAAGTCAGTACTAATTACTAGTATTTACTATCACTCGAGGATGATCGGACGCAGCTAGAATCGATAGAGACGTCATTAGTGAACTTTCGTTAGTAACTTTCGCTAGTCTGCGCCACGGTAATTAAAAACGCACCGCGACAAGTCACATTGTTAGCTACGTAGGAGTTAAGTAAATTGCATTAGAGGTCCGTCGACTTATATGGCATATGCATAATACTAAGGCCTTGTACAATAACATGATGTTAGCTGTTTATAAATATTGCTACATAGGGTATAAGATGATGTAGATGAGAGAGTAGAGAATCGGGCCGTCTATTATACAGTATTCGACTGTAACACGATAAACAAGATATATTATGTTATAGAGAAGTTGTTTATAAAGACATATGGGCCTGTTCTTTTTGGCTGAAGCTTATGGTTTTTGGCTGTGGCTTGTGACTTTTGGGCTGTTTGTGCGAGAGATTACAGAGTAACAGAAACTCATGTGCGGTTTTTGCCGATATAAATAAAGTCAGTACAGTATATACTACAATTAACTAGTAGACTCTATCTTAAAAAAAATACTCTATTTAAAAGCTAGTTACTGTAGAAAAGCCGAAAAGCAGCTTTTAAAAGCTAAAAAGAACAGGCCCATAAAAAAGATAATCTATTGTATGAACCATCTTTAATAGTGTCTATAAATAATATAAAAAATATTATAGATAACAGTTGTTGTATGTTGTATATACCCTAAGGTGAGCACTACGTATGCATACAATACAAGTAAAGCGCGCATCTGCATGCACCGACTGTTACAATTTACTTTGTTTTATAATACTCCTGTTGTAGATCATGCGATTAATTAATTATACAAGCCGGCTGTCATCATGTGCCGTATTTCAGCACGCATTACATTTGGTATCAATAGATAGAATTTCTAAAGTTTAACTGCTTAGATTCTAAAACGACTATTTTTTAAAAAACCGATGGGAGTATAGTCAAAAGATTAATTAGCTATTCTTTTTACAAACCATTTTTAAGATATGTACCGTAACATCCGCTTTTTCTCGAACAAAACAGACACGAGAAGGGAGAAGTGCAAAATTAAGCCAATACTAATTACTAGCATTTACTATCACTCGAGGATGATCGGACGCAGCTAGGATCGATAGAGACGTCATTAGGCCAGTCTCAGTGGTGGTTTCATGGGCATTAAATACGCTGACATGGCACTGTATTGATGAAGAGAGAGATGATAAAAGTTTCATGGGAGTAGAGAGAGTTTCATGGGGATGAAACTCTTCTGCACTGTTTCCAAAATATGGGTGTGTTGGAAACTGGGACATGAAACCTCCACTGAGACTGGCCTTAGTGAGCTTTCATTAGTAACTTTTCGCTAGTCGGCGCCACGGTAATTAAAAATGCACCGGGACAAGTCACATTGTTAGCTACGTACGTAGAAGTTAAGTAAATTGCATTAGAGGTCCATCGAGGCATAACTAAGGTGGGCACTACGTGTGCATTAAAGCGCGCGTCTGCATGCACCGACTGTTACTGTTTACCTAGTTTTATAATACTCCCGTTTGTAGACTTTGTGATTGATTAATTGAAATGAAATAAAATATCCATTAACAAATACACAATTACAAAAGATCTACACTGCATTTGCACTTAGATAATAACATTGCATTTTTTATTGCTCTATCACTCCAGAATCGAGATCTCGTAAAAGGAACTGATCTATAATCAACGAACTTGTCAGATTGCATAAGCTATACTTGGATGGTACATGATTGCCATTCAAGTATTGCTTGTGCAGCCGACAAGTTCGTTGATTATGGATCCGTTCCTTTCGCGAGACCTCGATTCCGGAGTGATAAGAGCAATAAAAAATCATTGTACGCAGTGGAACTCTCCATCTGGTCTTATGACTTTAGACCACAAAAACCAAGCGCACTCTCCTCGAATTTGTGCAAGGTCTGGCTGTTTCAATGCAGTTGTAGAGATGGGCGCAGCCTGTCGATAGGAATATCAATGCGCGTACATATATAACCTGACAAGTATGAAATAAATGTGAGAAGATTGACAAACCTTAGAATTGGTGATCTTTGAGGAATCGAGGAGTAGTCTTATATGGTGGCATATGTAGAATCCGCACGTGTTGCCCGGCTGCTGCTGGTGGCACTGCAAAAAATAGAATGTGTTAAATCAAGAGGCATTACTACTAAGTGTTGTATAGGATTAATTAATGTGTAACTAGCGAATACATGAAAATTACGAACATGTTTCAAGGGCTTGGCTCCTGTCGTCGAGCCACATGTTTGTGCAACGTATGTGGCAAACGAACTTCGTTATTCGAAAAAGTTAGATTAGTCATTCGGAAGGAAAGAAAGAGTACAATGTACAATGCACTTACCTATCGAGTATTTGGGCGATAGCTGTGTACTTGAATTTGTTCTTACTTAGAGAATCAGGGTATATAGCCTTGTTCCATTTTGGTACAATTACAATTAAAATCCAATGGAAGTGCTCATTGTATGGCATAAGAACAAATTCCTTATCGCGGTGAGCCAGTAGTGTTGATGTAATATAGCTCTCGACGAAGGATGCATTCTCGTTGATGGTATCAATGGAGACCAAGAGTGGGTCCAGGAAACCAATTGGTGATTTCGGTGATCTAGCTTGGGTCAGCATGAATCTATATATAGACACAGAAAAGCAACAAATTGTGACATATATCGGTATTATATGAACAGAGACTGTGATTGTACAGACTTATAGCGTCTAGCATCGAACGAGTGAGACGTCGAGAGCGTTGAGCGTGAAAAGATCAAATATATCGTCAAATGTCACCACGAAAACACATTCCTAAAATTCGTGCTGGAAATGATTCCGGCTGAATTTGACAGTGATACCTGAGCGTCGTTCTGCCTCTGGTTTATTGGACTGTTCCATATACCAAGCGTGTAATATTTGGCAACCAAGTCCTAGGGTTACGAGGTGCTCTTCCGGAATTATCATCGGCTCGCCTAGCACGAATTTGTGGGCCAATGGAAGGTACGGGATACCATCATCATCCTTTGTCTTTGATTTGCCCTGGCCACTGCCTCGACTGTAGGTCGACTTTATGGTAGTCGACTGTAATGGTAGCACCGGTGCAAGTTGCTTTGGTGAGAATAGCACCCGTGGAGATAGCACCAGTGCAGATAGCTCTGGTTCACACTGCTCTTGTGGAGATAGCACCAGTGCATTTAGCTCTGGTTCGCACTGCCCTTCTGGTCCGGCCACCGGTGCAAAAGCCTCTAGGGAGATGTCGCTTTTGGGCCATTGGATGAATGTTCCAATGGCCTGCCCTAGAGTCATGATCTCGTCGTTGGGGGGCTTCGGTAGCGGGACTATCTCAAAATTGACATGCACACCATCCACATTAACTTTTGCATAGCCTGGCGCTAAAACTTGACCGTGCACCATGGCCCCGATAGCAGACGGATATGCCTGGCCCCAAGCAGCGTACAAGGGAACGGAGACATATCTCACTTGGAGCCTGCACTTAGTAGGCTCCTACATAGCGATACAAAATTAGCTACTCCAATAGGCCTATTAATGGAGCAAGCATTCGAGAGATAATAATTATTACCTGGATGTTGTCCACAGGAAATCTGGCCTCGCTTTCCGTCGGATTGGACGCGCAACTACTCGGACGGT
This sequence comes from Dendrocalamus latiflorus, assembly GCA_017311315.1. Classification (NCBI taxonomy): domain Eukaryota; kingdom Viridiplantae; phylum Streptophyta; class Magnoliopsida; order Poales; family Poaceae; genus Dendrocalamus; species Dendrocalamus latiflorus. Next base: position 16,264,788 of record CM029672.1, read on the forward strand.
TGTGCGGGCTAGCTAGCACAGGAGCGGCGCCTGCTGACTTTCTGTATGTTTCCGCACCTCATCTCTGACTACATTAGCCAGCTCACCCATTAGCTCCTCTCTAAGAGATGCCTTGATCACTTCTCGTAGCCGCTCCTCACGCTCGGCTTTGGTTCTCTTCCTACGCCGATACATTTCGGAGTCATCTTGGAAACCATGTTTCCAAGGAACGTAAAGCCCAAGGCCTCTCGTACGGCCTGGGTGCTCCTTGTTTCCCAGGGCCGCAAAGAGAATATCATTCTCCCTTGTTCCCTGGAATGATCCCAGGGTAGATTCAAAACTCAGCTCTTCCTGGAAGAGCACGACATGTCATTTCACTTCGTATGAAGTTGTGGAGTAATTACAAGCTACGTAGTTCGATCGATATCTTACCAGGCGCTGGGACACTTGCTGGTCTGCAGGGTTTCGAAAGGAGACGTCCCCCGATGTCGTTGTAGATGACCTTGCTCTAATCCAATTTCGAGCGCGGTCATCCCGGATATTGGAAAATGGCGGGGCGATGTCCTGTTGGGTTGCCAGTTCATCCTCCCTCCTCCACTGCGGGATTTTACCCGTATACCCAGCTGTGCCAAGTCTGTGGGGGTGTGTGTTTTTTGCCTGGAGGGTCTTGTCCGCCGCACTTGTACTTTTGAAATCTTCAGTCGTCTTCATCGCCTTGAACTGTTCCCATTGTGGTTCCAGGAATGGGTATTTATGAAAGGGCGTTTCGTCCGTCTCCACGTATTTCTTGACAAGCGTGCTCTTAAAGGTCTTCCATGCTTTGCACGCGGCTAGCAAGGTTTGTCGTTGCACGGTGTCTTGGTGTTCTTCTGGGATCTCGAACGATGCCAAAATTTCGGTCAGCAGCTCACGTTTCCGAGTGTTAGGCACGCTCTTCCACGAATTGAATGTGATCTCAATTCGTTCTCATGCAACTATTCTGACCATGCTTCGGAATGCGCTTACTGCTTTGGGAGGAAGGAGAGGGGTCCCTCCCAGATCCATCGACCGCTGTGATGGTAAATCAGCCCTCAGGCTTCTTCGATAGCCCTCTTCCTCGGCGTTGTGATTTTGGAGGGGACGCATCCGGCGATAGTGTTAAAGAATGCGCGGGTGACATGTTGCTCATTTTGTGGGTCTATTAGGATAAGATGAGGAAGCAAAAAAAGTGAAACATGATGCTCAATGTTAGGAAGAGAGGGGAGGGGGAGAAGGGAGGGGGTGATGTGCCTATCTTAGCACCTACTTTAGTTGCTAACACTATATACTAATACTCACAACAAGCAAAAGATAATTTACTACAAGAACTGAACATTACAAAATAAACCAAATAGCAAACTATGCTACTGCAATAAGATCTCTATTCACAACACACAATATATTCCAAATGTTAACACAATGTGCAGTAAACAAGATCATTTGACACAATATATTCCAAATGTTAACACAATGTGCAGTAAACAAGATCATTTGACACAACATATTCCAAATGTTAACACAATGTGCAGTAAAAAGATCATTTGACACAATATATTTCAAATGTTAACACAATGTGCAGTAAACAAGATCATTTGACACAATAATTCCAAATGTTAACACAATGTGCAGTAAACAAGATCATTGACACAATATATTCCAAATGTTAACACAATGTGCAGTAAACAAGATCATTTGACACAATATATTCCAAATGTTAACACAATGTGCAGATCTTTGGATCCTTGCCTTATACGGCGACGGCGGCGTGGACGGAGAGGGGCTCGGGAAGGCGGCCGGCGAGGGGCACGGGGGAGGCGACGGCGGCGACAGGCCTGAGGGAGGAGGCGTCGACGGGCTTGGGGAGGCGGCTCGGGGAGGCGGCGACGGGCTCGAGGGAGGCGGCGGCGGCGACGGAGGAGCGAGGAGGCAGCGGCGACGGGCCCGAGGGAGGAGGAGGGCGACGGCGGCTACAGAGGTGAGAAGAAGCAACGGCGATGGCGGCGGCGACGGAGGCAGAGGAGACAGATCGGGAGAGCGGCGAGATTTAGAACTATAACTGCAGCATACACGGAAAACCCTAGCCAGAGAGTATATAGGGAGGTTTATTACAGACGGTTCTAAAGTAAGAACCGTCTGTGATATCAATATCACAGACGGTTCTAAGTTTAGAACCGTCTGTGCTTAGAACCGTCTGTGATAGCATTTAGAATCGTCTGTGATATTGATATCATAGACGGTTCTTACTTTAGAACCGTCTGTGATAAGCCTCTGCCCCCGACTGTAGTAATTAAGATAAACACCAACCAGCTGCATTCATATACAACACCAACCAGCATAAATGCAAATTCACATATACACAATGTATTTCTTCACACATTTTCACATATACATAAATGTAAATTCACAAATACATCACACACATGCATTGTTGTATACATAAATGTAAATTCACAAATATATCACACACATGCATTGTTATATACATATATGTTGCACATTCTCATTCTACTTGCTTATTTCCTTTAAAAATTAGCCATTCATGATGATCAATGCGTACATAACTAGTTTCGTCACGTTGTTCATCGTCGACCCTTATGCCATTTCCAAAAGGAGGTAACTCGTCAAATTGATTGTATTCTTCCTCGTCCACTACATTCTCTACTCCGACAATTCTCCTTTTTCCATGAAGAACTACATGGCGTTTTTTATTTGCCGGGTCGGTTACATAGAAAACTTGAACAACTTGGTTGGCGAGTACGAATGGTTCGTCTTTGTACCCGACACGTTGGAGGTCCATGGTAGTGACACCGTACTTGTCAACCTTCACCTGTGGGAGATGCACCCAACGGCAGCGAAATAAGGGGATCTTGAAAACCACATAGTCGAGCTCCCAAATCTCTTCTATGAACCCATAGTATGAGTTTCTATGCGGACACCGCTGTTCTGGTTAGTGCTCTTTACATCCTGAGACTATGTATAGAATGTGTACCCATTTATGTCATATCCTTGCCATGTCACAACTGTAAATGTTGGCCCTTTTGCCAACCATGTCAGCAGCTCACTTGGCGAGCTCCTAGCGATTTGCTCCTTCAACCATTGGTTGAACCGACTGTTGTGTTGTCTCATGATCCAAACATCCGGCCGCTCCGGATTCTGTTGCCGAAGCACATCCTTGTGCTGGTCGACATAAGGCGCCATTTCAGTTATGTGTTGCAAGACCGTGAAATGGGCTTGAGTATACGTGTCAATATCTGCAGTGATTGCGTTCCTTCCGATAGTTCCGATACCCTTCAGCCTCCCTTCATGACGAGATTGAGGCACACCTATCGGTTGAGTCTGAGCCATATAATCGACACAAAACTCAATGACCTCTTCGCTTGCATAACCTTCGACGATGCTGCCCTCCGGTCGAGATCGATTTCGTACGTAGGACTTGAGAATTCCCATGAACCTCTCAAATGGATACATGCTACGTAGGAATACAGGCCCGCACATTTTTATCTCCCACACAACGTGAACAATGAGATGGACCATGATATCGAAAAACGAAGGAGGAAAATAAATTTCAAGATGACATAGTGTCATCACCACCTCGTCCTGCAGAGCATCTAGTCCTTCGGGATCGATGACCTTTTGAGCAATTGTGTTAAAGAAATAACATAGCCTCATAATTGTCTCGCGGACTTTTATCGGCAAAATATTTCTAATTGCAATAGGGAGCATCTGTGTCATCAGCACATGACAATCATGAGACTTCATGCCATATAACTTCAAATCTTACATCGAAACAAGTTTCTTCACGTTGCCGGAGTAACCAGACGGAACTTTGACACCATGCAAGCACTGGCATAGTTCTGTTTTCTCAGCCTTGGACAGAGTGTAACACGCAGGGGGAAGGTACGTTCGTCCATTATCAGTGCATGTCGGTGCTAACTCAGGCCTGATGTCTATATCAGCCAAGTCAAGCCGTGCGTTGACGCCGTCCTTTGTTTTATCACGAATGTTCAGTAAGAGACCAATCAAACTGTTGCATACATTCTTTTCTACGTGCATGACGTCGATGCAGTGTCGAACATCTAGGTACTCCCAATAAGGTAAATCCCAAAATATTAATCTCTTCTTTCAGGTGTTCTTCTCATGAGCCCTCAATTTATGTCCCTTTCCGAGAACAACATCTAAATCCTTAATCATATTATAAACCTCTTTTCCCCTTAAATGCTTTGGAGCTGAACCGTCTTCCTTCTCCCCGTCAAATTGTTTCTTCATCTTGCGGTATGGGTGAGCCCTCCGAAGGAACCAACGGTGACGCATGTAGACGGTTTTGCGTGAGTGTTTCAGCCACACACTGTCGGTACCATCTAAACAGTGAATACAAGCTTTGGCACCTTTTGTATTATGGCCCGATAGGTTACCAAGGGCAGGATAATCATTTATGGTGCAGAACAATAAGGAGCGCAAAGTGAAGTTCTCTCGTTTGTATGCATCCCATACCTGTACCCCTTCGTTCCACAGTACTTTTAGATCTTCCACCAACGGTGATAGGTACACATCGATATCATTCCCAGGTTGTTTTGACCCTTGGATAAGTATCGACAGCAAAATTTACTTTTGCTTCATACACAACCAAGGAGAGAAGGTTATAGATGCAGAGAGTCACGGGCCATGTGTTATGTCGGCTGCTCATGCTACTGAAAGGATTCATTCCATCTATACTCAGTCCAAATCTTATATTCCTTGGTTCTGCACCGAAGTCTGCAAAACTCCTATCGATGTTTCTCCACTGGGCGGAATCAGCAAGGTGTCTTAGCATTCCATCTTTCTTGCGCTCCTTCGAGTGCCAACGTAGTAGTTTTGCCTCCTTTGGATTTGCAAAAAACCTTTTCAAACGGGGAATTATAGGAAAATACCATGCCACCTTAGCAGGAGGTCCTTTCTTCGCCTCTGTTCCCTCGCCATCATCTAATTGATTGTTACGTTTGTATCGGGATGCGTTGCACACCGGACATACATGCATGTTTGTATACTCTTTACGGTAGAGGATACAGTCGTTCGGACATGCATGTATTCTTTCTACTTCCATTCCCAACGGACAAAGAACCTTCTTGGCTTTATACGTGGTTTTAGACAACTCATTTCCCTCCGGAAGCATGTCCGCTAAAAGACCTAGCAGCGCCGTGAAACTCTTGTCGGACCAACCGTTGCTTGCCTTCAATTTCAACAGTTCAAGCACTGCCGACAACCTCGTGTACTTTGACCTGCAGCATGTGAACAAAGCTTTCTCTGAGTCCTCCATCAAGCCCCGGAATTTAATATACTCTCTCTCATCATAGTTCTCTTCTACATCGCGAAGCATCTGATCCAGATTTTCATCATGCAACCTATCCGAATCCGAACCACAATCGACATCATCCGGCGGCATGTCATTCACTTCACCGGCAATGTCATCCGCCGGCATATCATTCATTTCAGCGGCGATGTCATCCGACGACATATGATTATTGACTTCGCCATGACTGGTCCAACACGTATAACCCTTTTTGAAACCCCTCCGAATCAAGTGCGCTTCAATTTGCCCTCGGTTCTTAAACATCTTTAAATTCTCGCAGTCAGTGCATGGACAGTACATATATTCCACCCCCATATTCAGCATATCCTCCTCGGCAGCTCTTGCAAAAGCAGACACGCCATTAATATACTCTTCACTCACACGGCTCGCGGTATACATCCAGCTTCGGTCCTACGTTATGTATATATATAACAACTTAGTATTAAGAATTAAATTATTTAATTATTACTACATATATATATATATATATATGTATATATATATATGTATATATATATATATATATATATATATATATATATATATATATATATATATATATATATACACCACATGCATTCAGGCTTTGCTAGCTTAATTCATATTATAAACACAACAGTTATTATATAACCAACAATTTTGTAAACCATCTTCAATAACACTCACCAATTACTTACATCTAAATTGTAATGCAAAGAAAAATAAATTTCATTACTAATCATATCTAGAGCAACCAGGAAAGTATGAATATTCAAAGCTCAATCTCTGCTTCAAAGCTCAATCTCTGCCTCCTAAAATCGCCTAGCTTGCCTCCTGAGCGAAAGAGTATAGCACCGGCTAGATCTGAATCAAAATGAAGACAGATGCGGTTCTGAACAGCACAATAAATGCGTAGCATCATTATCACAGACGGATTGTAATAAAAACCGTCTGTGATAATCCTGGGATATAACAGACGGTTTACCGTCTGTGATACTCGTTTTCTCCGACGCCACCAACACAGACGGTGTCCAAATTAAAACTGTCTGTGTTAGTGTCGATCACAGACGGTTTTGTCAAACTGTCTGTGATTGGCCGTCTAGTATTAGGCTTTCTGTAGTAGTGAGCATGCATTACGTTTGGTATCTCCTGATCGTCTTAAGGTGTAGTACAAGCTAGTGCCGGTGAACTCGGATGGCCACGCAAGTGGAAGGCAGTGGCCCTTTTATTTGGCTATTTTTTCCTTGTAGCTTTTGATTTTGGTTTTCGTACAAGTCAAAATAAACAAGATGGCTTCTCCAACTGGCTTCGAAAAGCCGTTTCTTCAAACTGCTTTCTGAGTCTAAAATCTTGTGCATCGTTTATATTGACGTCTCTGACGTTTGCTGCTGTAGTAAAAAAACACAGATAAAACTTATCGACCACAATAAACAAAATCATTAACAGCAATCCGAAAGAACAGGGCTACTGTCTCCTAGCTAGCTAGAGACTAGGGTAAACTCGATGCCATGGTATTGAAAGGCATTGGACAGATCGAATGGTATTCTGGCTAAATAAGGCCGGTCTAAAAAAGAAAGAGGCTAAACAAGGCCTCCGGATTTCTGCAGAATTGCAGCCCACTAAGGCCATCATCTCCACAGAAACTATGTACAAGAAAGGAAAAATCCACTCAGATTCGGAAGGCCCGGCCCAGAAGCTACGCACGCCCATCCACCCCCGTCCACTCCAACTCCCCACCACATCGGACGGCTCTGATCCATTCCGCGACCCGCATACCCTACGATAAATATCCCGCACGCCGCACAGCGCGCACGCGCACCGCACCGGAGGCGGAGGCGCTAGGGTTTGGCTCCAGTTCAAGGTAGTTCGATTGCATCGGTTGCTGCTCCCAATGCTGCCTTCGTTCGATCCGTGCTTAGGCGCGTGGTGATTTTTTTTAGTGGTAGAATCTGTGGCATTTCCGACCAATCGGACGGGTAGGAGGGATCTTTGCGGTCTCATCTGTTTGGACCCACCAGCCTTAGGTCTGTGTACTTTGATCTCTACGTTGATACGTCGATGTGTAGATTGGATCCGTGCTTGATTGTAGTCACGTGGTTAGGATGTTGGAATTGGCGTTGCGCTTGAATTTTTTTGTGTCGATTGGTGGCGTTCTCTTTGCTTATTTATTATTCTGCTCGAAATGCTGCCTGCAAATCCTGTGATTTTGGCTCATGCAATTATGCAAATCCTGCTATTTTAGCTTATGCAATTATGTAAATTCTGCTATTTTAGCTTGCAAATCCTTAGCTTGTGTTAGATTAGTTTGGGCATTGCTTTAGATGGATGCGGTTGCGTCTTACTAGTCTTGTGATCGATTGCTCTGCATTATGCTTAGGCTTTTTTTTGGCTCATCATTTCGAGATGATCCTGTAACTCTGACTGGGCACAGTCTTGTGTTTTGTACATCGAAATGTGTCACACTGGATGGTTTTGCTTTTACCTTCTGCTCTAACAATAACGATGTCCTAATTTTAGGAGAAGTGGTGTTGAAGGTTTGTCCAGGTGAAGATGGTTCTCAAGTACGTGTTTTGCTCTCTGCATTGCTTTCTTTCATGGTTCATTTCTGTACTGCATGCTGTGGGCGTGGATATTGTAGATAGATAGAATGCTTCTTACGCAATTGGGGAAATTCTGTTACACAGGACAGAGCTATGCTGTTTTCAGAGGTATGCATTTTCACGCAAGGTATTCCAAGATGCTCTGCAGCATGTTATTCACACGTTGATGGGCCTAGCAAAAAGCATCGCGTCTCCACTACAAAACAAAGATCACTACCCACTAAGATTGGTGCAATAATGGGTAGCTGTGATACCATACGCTTATTCTAAGAATTTTCACTAGAAAATGCATACCTGTCCCCTCCCGCAACCTCACATGCGTGCACGCACGCACTGTGAATGGCTACACGCCGGCCACCCACCTCCTGCCAATTCCCTACTCCCCGCCAGCCTGCACCTCTATGTGGTCATCCTCATGTTTTCCCTGTTTGACAAACCTGTTTTTACCCAATAAGTCATAGTTGCCATAATCTTATTTATGTTAGTTGTTACAAACTATTATTCCCAGCAGGCCAAGAATCTTAAAGCATACAATTACTACCAAGCATTTTTTTTTTACTTTTGATTGTCTACTTGCAAAATGATCTTCAGTCTTCATGTTACTATCAGTTGTTATGTGTAAAATTTGCTATTTTTTCAACTTGTTGCTAGCAAAATGGGAAGTTATTTTCTAATCTTAGTCGTATGCTTCCACAAAATGTAAACACCAAACATTTATTTAAGTCCTTGTAAATAAGTTCTTTTGTTAAACTGATTCGTTATGTTATATTCACATGGACTTGTCTCGGCTCACAGCCGTGTATAGCCTAAGAAACTGCTGCAAGTGTATAGTGTAAAAACTCTCAACAGGACCTGTTACTGTCTGAGTCCAGAAAGAATGTTGTTTTCAACTTTACAAGTTCTCTAATACACAACATTGACGGTATTTTTGCTGTTGTAAATTAGGTAAAACATATAAAATTACAATATTATGACATCATTTTTTACGATGAATATAATTGTGCCATTTTCTCATGCACAATCTCAATACCAAATATATCAATGGTTCAAGTTCAAAAAGTTTACTGGTGGCGCATTTACAAAAGCAAAATTCAATTTAGACTGGAGAGGGTTGTTACTTAGTTACATGGTCTCCCCAACAATATTTTACTTTGGGTCTAACCCTACTTGCTTATATAAGTTCCAAGATCTGTGCAACTCTTGGTCCTTCTTGTAACTTTCCTTGGCAACCATGTCTTGCAAATATTTTTAGGGATAATTGATCACATGCTCCAAAGTTGAGATGCCATTGTCAAAATGCCTTCCATTACATGATAACAGATAAAATGCCCTAAAGTTGAGAGACCAATTGATCATTTGCACTTTTTGCATTTTTATTCCTTTTACTGTTTAACTTCACGCTAAACGACCAAAATACCCCCAGCTTTTTCTTCTTACTCTCTCCTCCTCTTTCTTCTCCAAATCCGGTCGACCGGCTCGTTTTTTCTCCAAATCCGGCTGCCGACAACCACGCTGCCCCTCACCCTAGTGCCACCACCGAAGTCACTGGCTTCGCTGGCACCTCCAGCGTCCAGGACAGCCCTTGGGGAGGAGGAGAGGAGAGGAAGGACAACCCTTGGGTAGGAGGAGAGGAGAGGAAGGGAAGGGGAGGGGCATTTCGGTCATTTTATGAAGAAAATGATAGAAATTGGTTTAAAATGGAAAAGGGCAAATCATCAATTGGTCTCTCAACTTTTGGGCATTTTATCTGCTACCATGAAATGGAGGGTATTTTGACAATGGCCTCTCAACTTTGAGTCATATGATCACATATCCCATGTTTTTACCTCATTACTAGGTTTTTTTAACTTTCAGTCTTGCGATTTTGGATTGGTACTTAAATCATTCTTTGAAGTATATAAAATTCTTTTTTTGTCTGAATTATGCTGTTGATGTTGCATCTCTTGTGTCGTACTTAGTGAGCTAGAAATCTGCGATGAACGGTCAAGCTTCAGTATTTTTTCTAGATCTTCTGGTAATGCTTCTTGGTTATTAACACAGAAGATTCCAAAAATGTTGAATTAAATAATCATATCTTTGAGTTCTTGCTCAATTGCATACTGAGGACACTCATAGATTTCTTTTTTCCTTTCCAGCTTTCTCTAAAGTGTGAACTGTAAACAAGTGTAGACTGCAGAGCAAGAAATAAAAGAAATATTCATTTGGAAAAAGATCAGTCAGTGGTTTACAATGGCTGGAAATCAGCAAACGGCTTCAGTTCCGTTGAATGATGCAGCAGTTGTTGATGCCAAACCCTTGCGCACATTGACTCCCATGTTCCCTGCACCGCTCGGGCTGCACACTTTCACCCCTCAAAACTCATCCTCGTTTGTCTGTGTGACCCCTTTTGGACCATATGCTGGAGGCACTGAACTGGGGATGCCTCCTGGTGTTCCACCGATGTTTGCAGCATCAGCTGCTCCTGCAGATCCCAATCAGAGGCGGCCGTATGTGGTTCATATGAATGGAGCTGCTCATGCGAATGGTACTGCAAACAACACAATGGCCACCCCTGCCTTGCAAACTCCTGCAGCAGCCAAAACACAGGAATCTGGTAAGAAGAAGAGGGGAAGGCCCAGGCGTGTGCAAGACACTACTGTTCCTTCAGTTCCTCCAGCTCCTCCAGAAAGTAACTACGTTGCTTTCCAGACGCCTCCTTCAGCTACCACACTTGAATCTAGTGAGAGGAAGAGGGGACGACCAAGGCGTGTGCAAGATATTTCTGTCCTGCCAACTTCTTCAGCTCCTCAAGCAGATAGTACACCTGTTTTTCAGACACCTCCTGCATCTACTGTACATGAATCTGTTAAGAGGAAAAGGGGGCGACCCAAGCGTGTGCAGGATAGTTCAGATACTTCAGCTCCTCCAATTCATTCAAATGATAGTGAGACTATTTTGCAGACACCTTCTGAAGCCACCTTACCGGAAGATGGTAAGAGGAAGAGGGGACGGCCAAAGCGTGTGCCCGATGGTTTAATGACTCCTTCAAGTCATTCAGTTCTTTCAATAGATGATGACACCGGTGACACAACAGTAAAACGTGGACGGCCTAAGAAAATCAACACCAGCCTGCTGCACCTGCCATCTTTGTTTTCAGATGATCCTAGGGAATCTGTAGATAATGTACTTATGATGTTTGATGCATTGCGGCGGAGGCTCATGCAGCTGGATGAGGTGAAGCAAGCAGGAAAGCAGCAGCATAACTTGAAGGCTGGGAGTATCATGATGGGTGCTGAACTTCGTGTCAACAAGAACAAGAGGATTGGAGAGGTTCCAGGTGTCGAGGTTGGTGACATGTTCTACTTTAGAATCGAGATGTGCCTGGTAGGGCTGAATAGTCAGAGCATGGCAGGAATTGATTACATGTCTGCTAAATTTGGTGATGAGGAGGACCCTGTGGCTATTAGTATTGTTTCGGCTGGTGTGTATGAGAATACGGAAGATGATCCAGATGTTCTGGTTTACACTGGACAGGGCATGTCTGGTAAGGATGACCAGAAGCTTGAGAGAGGTAATCTTGCACTGGAGAGGAGTTTGCATAGAGGTAATCCAATTAGAGTCATTCGAAGTGTAAGAGATTTGACTTGTCCAACCGGTAAGATATACATATATGATGGCCTTTATAAGATTAGAGAAGCCTGGGTGGAGAAGGGGAAATCTGGTTTCAATGTGTTCAAACACAAGTTGCTCAGGGAACCTGGCCAACCTGATGGCATTGCAGTGTGGAAGAAGACTGAAAAATGGAGGGAAAATCCATCCTCTAGAGACCATGTTATATTACGCGACATATCATATGGTGTGGAAAGTAAGCCTGTTTGCCGTGTAAATGAGGTTGACGATGAGAAAGGCCCTAGCCACTTCACCTATACAACTAAACTGAACTATGGGAATTCTCTGAGCTCAATGAGAAAGATGCAAGGCTGCAAATGCACAAGCGTATGCCTCCCTGGGGATAACAACTGCTCTTGTACGCATCGAAATGCTGGTGACCTTCCTTACAGTGCTTCAGGCATACTTGTTAACCGGATGCCAATGTTATATGAGTGTAATGATTCCTGCACTTGTTCACATAATTGTCGGAACCGAGTTGTACAGAAAGGTACCCAGATCCACTTTGAAGTGTTTAAGACTGGAGACCGAGGTTGGGGTCTTCGTAGTTGGGATCCAATTCGAGCAGGCACGTTTATCTGTGAATATGCAGGTGAAATTGTTGACAAAAATAGTGTGAGTAGAGAAGATGATTACATCTTTGAGACACCTCCTCCTGAACAGAATTTAAGATGGAACTATGCACCAGAATTACTGGGTGAACCTAGTCTTTCTGACTCAAATGAAACATCTAAGCAACTACCAATAATCATTAGTGCAAAACGAACTGGCAACATAGCTCGCTTTATGAACCACAGCTGCTCACCTAATGTTTTTTGGCAACCAGTTTTGTATGATCACGGTGACGAGGGATATCCACATATCGCATTCTTTGCAATTAAGCATATTCCTCCAATGACAGAGCTTACATATGATTATGGTCAGAGCCAAGGTAATGCTCAACTGGGAATCAATTCTGGGTGTCAGAAGTCTAAAAATTGTTTATGTTGGTCTCGCAAGTGTAGAGGTTCCTTTGGCTAAGTAACCAGCCCATATAGAAAGCACTGAAGCATAATTTGCCATTACAAGGTTAGTGATTTCTGATTTCTTTCCGAGAATGTCATGCTCTGAAAATGTGATTGCATAGTTTATGCTGCCTTATGGAGTTCCTGTGCTAGTAGAAGTGTGATAGGGATGAATGTGTTCCTTCTGAGATGTTGATAGATTGAAATATTCCAATGAAGTGTTACTATTTTGGTGCCTTTGGGCAAAATGGAAGTTGGTACCAGAACTCACAAGACTTGGGAGTTAAAGACCACTTCTTTGGGCCTGTTCTTTTCGGTTGCGACTTATGGCTTTTGTCTGAAATTTTTGAATTTTGGCTATTTACGGTACAGATTACGGAGAGACAGATACTCACTTGCGATTTTGGCCGGTACAGATGTTGGGCTTTTAACGTGTAGATCGTTTATCTTGTAGACCTCGTGTTGAGAAAATATTCCGTTTGAAAGTTAGATACTGTAGCAGAAGCCAAAAGCCGATTTCAAAAGCCCATAAAAACAGGCACATGACCCTATGAATGCTCACTTTGGAAATGTGATTTAGGGCATGTTCTTTTCGGCTGCGACTTATGGCTTTTGACTGAAATTTTTGAATTTTGACTGTTTGCGGTACAGATTACGGAGAAACAGATACCCACTTGTGATTTTGGCTAGTATAGATGTTGGGCTTTTAACGTGTAATCGTTTAACTTGTAGACTCCGTCTTGAAAAAAAATACTCCGTTTGAAAGTTAGGTACTATAGCAGAAATCAAAAGTCGATTTTAAAAGCCCAAAAGAACAGCCCCGTGTTACCTGTAAGGTTGTAACATCTTATTCTTATGCTGACACAAGTGCCCAATTTGGCAAACTTGGTAAATAGAAATTTGCAATTTTTTTAACTGTATATTAGCTTTGTGTAAACATAGTATTTGTCTATATGAGACTATGAGTACTACTACCGATTTTGAAGCATCGTACACAAATAGTATGATAAAAAGCACTAGATATACCATGGAAAATCTTTAGAACCTTTCTTAAAGTTTTGCTCATCTCACAACATTTTATCCATTCAGCTTATTTTCCATATTTGTTCTTTATAAAATTTGCATAAGGCCCAACACGATAAGAGCTGAATTTTTCTTTCACATCTACCTGTAGATCCCTGTTGAATAGCACTAGATTCAGCACTGTCCAATTGTATTTCGGAGTTTCCATTCTGATGAACTGAACTGTCTCTGTCAACAGAAGCAGATGATTGTTGTATTATTATGAAGCAGCAGGGCATATTTGGTGTTCCGGTCACCATGGACTGCAAAAGAGAGTATTTATTGCTCAAAGCATTGGCAGTGTACCAGATTTTATTGGAATAACTAGTTTTTAGGCTTCTTCCGCTAAGGAATAATGTATCTCACTATGTTCTTTTTAGTGTTGTTATCTACTTCTATTAAGAACCATCTGAATTTTACTGATTGTATAATGCCATGTATAATTGCAAGATCTTCCTGGTGTTTTGCCTGTCATTATTGGTGCACTTTGCTCGTTTTTATCTTTTTCGTGATTTTAATGGCTACATAATGCGGCAACGTATCATATCGAGATATAAGGGACAAGATCCAGACGGGCACAATTTGCGTAAAATCGCCCACCTTTCACTGTCAATTTTGCGAAAACCCCCTTGTCTCCTCTCGACTCTACCTTGCCCCCCTTCTCCATCCCAATCCCTATCTCCTAAACCCAAATCATCTCTGTATGGCTACGATGGCAACCATCCATGGGCATGGCTTCCTCTACGTGCAGCGGCGGCTGCCATGGGCTACAGGTGACGGCGACCACCCCATCCCTATCTCCGTGTAGTGATGGCGGCGCCGCATGTGCTGGACGGAGGCCAAGATACGGGAGATCTTGGTAGTGCTCAGCTCCACCATCATCGAGGGCAAGATCATCTCCTAAACTGCCGACAAGGGCGACCCATCGTCGACGTTCTACAAGAAAGTATCTTATACAAGAAAGTTAGCAGCAGTTTAATGTAGTTTCATTGTTCATTTTTTATTGTACAAGTTCGTGCTCATGTAGTTCTTTCAGTGCTTATGGTGTGACTTGTGTCATGTGCTGCCACCAAGTATGTAATCTTGATCTGCAACCAAGTTTTTCCAATGCCCATGTACCCTTTGTCAAGAACATGTTCAGTTTTGCTATTCAATCTATTATGTGTTGTTTGAATTTTATTCCCAATAGAATTCGTTGCTGCTGTGGTCACGTAAATTTATTTTTTGCACTTATGTTCCCTTTGTCAAGAATATGTTCATGCATTGTTAATATCTATGTGGATGCCTGTGGCTGTAAATTTGGATTTCAACTTATCTCATTTTTGCAACTGTATGTCAGTATCTCATTCACACTGCACTCCCAATTGTTGTATGGCGTTGGTAGCCTAAAGATTGTGAAAAGGTACATTATCATGTGAAAATGGCAACAACGAGCTAGCATAAGCCTGAAAGTGTTGCCAACCTGATACTTCAAATGCCCTAAAAAAATTTATTTGATTATCATTCGCAAGCAACTGACACTCATTCCCCATTACAAACGAGCACCACCTATGACCATGGTTTTTGCTTGGTACTGACATATCAAGTATGCCCAGTTACAAGCAAGCACTAGTACTTTTGCTTGCTACTAACAGTTTCAGGCTTGTGGTAACAATTTTTGCCGTGAGTAGTAGCAACATCCAGTAAATTCATTCACAACTATACTTTACCACACCATACATATATTAGGACAAATAGTACTCATTAGGAAAATATCCGGCAGCAGTTCATTCATGCATATACAGTACTCAACCAGATTACAAGTTCGAACAAACACAAAAATACTGAAAATGAAATCATTTCAGCTAGATCCATCTAATCATTTCTCAATCTTCCCAGCTAAAATGGCTATGAGCACAAATGTTGATGCTAGTGTTGTAAGTAAAATTCTTCCCATCCCTACAGTTGGAGTTCACCATAGGATACTGCACCAGCGCCATTGACGTCGCCTTCGCCAGCAGTGCTGTCATTGTCACACACTTCCTCTTAATCTGCAAAAAGGTCACTCCTTTATTCAGCCATCCCACAACATACCACTAAGAGTCATAAACAATTAAGACGCTCACATTCTTGTAGAGCTCATCAAGAGCAATAGTTGTGATGGTTTACCCAACCTTGAACGTCGGGACGGCAAGAGTCCTCACTGTGTTCTTGCCCGGGAAAACAATTTTGGTGAAACAAATTTATTGGAACCCTCAGAGAAAGATAAAAACTAGGAATTTCAAAAAAAATTTGTAATATTTTTGAAAATTTCGTTCGAAATGTTCAAAAATTCAATTCAAATTCAAGGAATACAAACATATTCCAGAGAGAGATGGAGACGCCACGTCGCTGCCGCCTCCTCCTTTTTCGACAGGTGCTGCCTCCCCCACTTCCCCTGTTGGCGTCGGGTCATGCCGCCTCCCTTCCCCTACTTGCATCGCACACTTCCCTTCCCTATCGGTGCTGCCGGGATCGAGAGAGAGACTAGAGAGAGAGAGAGAGAGAGGGAGAGAGAGAGATGTTAGAGTCTCTGGATGGGCCGATGGACAAGGTAAGAGAAGTCTTCATAGGCCAGTGGTTGGATGGGCTGAAAATATTCAAATCAGGCCAAAAGTTTTAGTTGAATTGGGTTTTTTGGGGTGTGCTGAGAAACCATATTTCGCCGAATTTTGACCGAAATTGAATTCCGTGGTTCTTGCTCACAACTGGATCTCATCCTCGGACTCGGAGAGGAGCACGATGGGGAGCCAATGGGCTCGGACTCACTGGCACACATGAGCACTACGATGAGGAATCCGTCGTGGAAGGTCTCAACATCCACATCGACCTTGTAGGATTCGACAATGATGACGGTGTGGCCCTCGATGGTGGTTTAGGAGGCGATCTTCCCCTTGGTCATGGTGCAGCTGAGCTCCGGCATGAAAATCTCCCGGATCTTGGCCTCCGCCCAATACCCACGACGTTGTCGCCTATGCACGAAGATGCATATAGGGTGGTTTCCATCGCCGGTGGATGTCACCGCCGCATAGAAAGGGTTTGGGAGATGGGGGTTGGGATGGGAAAGGGAGGTGAGTTGGGGTCAAGAGGCGACAAGGTGGTTTTCGAAAAATTTACAAGGAGAGACGGGTGGTTTTGTGCAAATTGTGCCTGCCTCGGTCTTGTCTCTTGGATCATGATCCGAGAGTCTAGGATGGGTGAGTGCATGAATATGATTGTATGTATAGGATACATGCCACCTAATACATTAATTCGGTAACTACATCGGGATTCGAGACAACAGTGGAATGTGCAACAATCAATTGGCAATGGCTTACATCATCGGTGGATACAATAACAATTGGCTGCTGCTTACATGGAAGCCAAAGTAAAAGGCACAAGTGCAAGGTGAGGCGATATATTGCTTGGAATGTTACACATGTACAATATATAAGTTTCTGTTAGTATCAGGTAGACATGTATCCTCTTCATCATGTGAATCAGAATGTATGAACCCACGAGCCATGCAGGATTAGTTTGATCTGTCAACTTTGTTCTTGGATTTTTTTCTTTGTCAAGGTTCTTGAATCAGTTTTGCTGTTAGGATATCTCCCACAAACTCCATGGCGTTCAAGATCTCTGCCGCTTGGTCGGCATTGACATTGGTACAATGCAGGTCATGCTTCAAACGGTCTTTAGATTTTGGCTTTTTTTTAATTTGAGATTTATCTAAGCTAAAAGTCGCTCGTAACATATCAGCTTCTAATTTCGTTTTTTGCTTTTTTCGACTTTTTTTTACCTTTTTTCTCTTATTTCTTTGTATTGTCTGTGAAAATATCGGTGTTTTTATTTTTTTTCTTCTTATTTTTATTTAATTAAATGACTTAGAAAAGCTAACAATTATTATAGTGTAATTTTAGCTATAAACTAAAAACCTAAACTGTAAGCTACTTATTTTAGCCGGTTGGTGCGGCCCCGCGTCCTTTGATCAGACCAACTGACTTCCTTTAGCAAGAAATGAAATTAGCCACTCTCTTACTTCAAGAGTTTGTCAAGAAATATCACGCATGACTCTTCAGAGGTTATAAATGATTTTGTGTCACGCATGACTTTTGTCTGCATTTTTTTGATACTACAGCAGATGATGAAGACACTGACGGGGATACCACACACGGTTTTGGGCTCAAAATGCTGTTTGGATAATCCGCTTCAAAAAAACCATCTCCACTTGTTTTGACTTTCAAAGAAACGAAAAGCCAAAAGCTCGAAATAACAGGACCAAATTCGGTTGGCTATACGTTGTGAAGGGACAAGCAGTTTGGGTTTGGGCCAACAAACTTGGGCCGTGTCCATTTTTGGCCCATTTTTTACTAATAACATTTCTTACAACACTTTCCGTGAAAATTTTTTCTTCCTTTTCCTTTTCCAGGCCCAGCGGACCAAAACTAAAATTTTGTTTTGCAACAAGGATAGGAGGTTAGGCTTCCCAGCCTCATATGGTGGCATGTAGGGTGGTCCATTTGGTGAAAAATGCACTAAAAATAGTCAAGTTTTGCCAAAGCTCCACATGAACAGTCCTTCCGAAATGCTAATACAGATAAATATTTGTTGGGAGCAAAAGCTCCAAAGAAATAATCCACTTTTGTATTGCAAATTATGGACGACAATCATGATATTATCTACATACAATGTTTTTAGTTTTACCATATATTTCTATTGAGAAAACAAGGGTTCTTATATCATGAACATAGTTTTACTATAGAATCTTATAACCGTGGCTAACAAGTAGGACTACATCCATAAGCAGAACCAAAAAGGCATGTTGTAAACAAATGAGTTTACTTTCGAAACTTCGCAAGGGTTTTATTTGTACGGAGAGTCGTGGTAGGGGTAATATCAACATGAAGATGTGACGTTTCCTGCCGAAAAAAATGAACATGTGGTGCTATATCCTTGGACATAGTTTTATTATAGGATATGTAACTGTGGCTTATAAGTATATAGGACTATATCCACGAGAAAAACCCATATGACGCGTAGTTAATAAAATGAGTTTTACTTACGAAATTTCGCAAAGGTTTCGTTCCCACGCGGAGTTGTGGTAGGGGTAGTATCAACTAAAAGATGTGGCCATTTATTTTCTGGTTGTAGCATTAATTTTCATATATCTCCCTTTCCATCTTGGAGATATAATGGTGGAACCTTCGGTGTTGTCCTCTATACATGAGAAATTTCCAGGAAGTTTCATTGACAGGCTAGCAACCATAAACTTTTATTTAAAGCGACGCCTGTTAAGTCATCTCCGTTATCAATACACAAAGGAACAAGAAGACTAATAAAGAAGTATCCATCTTCCTCTGAATTTCTCCGAAATGATGCATGGTTCTTCGTTGCTTTTCTCGGATCATCTATATAGACACACCAATGCCTATGCCTCAAGAAGTTCCTTTGAGCCACTATAGTAAGGTACGTCTTAGATCGATTTCATTTCTGTTTAATTATTTGTTGCAATCACACAACCATGTGGGCGGTGATGATGGACCACAACATCCTAATTGCACTGGTGTCATCTCTGCTGATGTTGATCCTGTGGCCATTGATCATAGATGTCATCTCGGTAAGTAAAAATATTGGGAGATTCTTGAGCACAGTTGCCAGATTCCTGGCGCACGACGACACCGTCGTCGACCCTGTAATCCCTGATGAGAATCCTCCACCGGTGCAGCCAACCGGTGGAGGGTTGACGTGCCATGATGCGGCGACCGTCATGGCGAGGTTAGGCGTCGCCGGGTGGAGGTGCGTGGAGACAGCGAGGTGTCAAGGGTGGTGTGACATGACGAGCGTTGTAGATGATTTGATGGATGACAAGAGAGCGAGCGTGCGCGAGTTGGAGGAGGCATTCTACGTGTTCGACCGCAACGAGGACGGGTTCATCTGCGCGGCGGAGCTGTGGAACGTGATGAGGAGGCTAGGGTTCAGGCAAGGGGCGAGGTACGAGGACTGTACGAGGATGATCGCCGCCTTTGACGACGATGCAGATGGAAAGATCAGCTTCTTGGAGTTTACAAGGATGATGGAAAATGCTTTTTAGTTAGGGTTGCTTCTCAAATCCTTTTTCTTTCAACTTTTCCTCCCTAGTGTGATCATTGATTACTTGTCAACTGTGGAATGCCAGTTCCGAACAATGTATGCCGGTATACATATTAAGCTATTAACCTAACTATTTGATTACTTACCCTGTTTTCTGCAAAATCATTGGGCAGACATGAATAATATATATTAAGCATTGCACATGCAGTCTAGCTATTTTTCATTAGATAAACTTAGACAAAGGCTAAAGTAACAGTTGGGGAATGACTACTAATTGCAGTAATTAGTTCGTACTTGCAGTTTATGAAGGTGAACAGCAGATGTGATAATGTAGTGGGCATTGCATTTCCAATTTGTTCTTTCGTCGAGCATGTTGCAAGATGTGAATGAACACGGCGTTATGCGGCGGTGGCAAACGCACGTCGATCATTTACGAACCTTAGTCAATTATTAGTTCCTAACAAACCTAGAAAATGGCATGCTTCCTCGATCGAACATTAATTAAAATGAAAAGAAAACACACCAGGGAAGAAGAGAGAGGAGATACTGAACGATGTTCCTATCTTCCGCTCGATAGAAAGCATTACTTTTTTGATTGACCCCCTAGATATAATGGTTTGTGTATATATTTTACAGAAACGTGAAATCAAAGTTAGGATAGAGTAGCCGGAAGACACGGGAGAAGACATTCAGGTGCAACTAGCAGCAACAAGTCGGATCTTTAGCAAGCTAACGTACGGAATTTTGTTAGCAGCTTCTGCAGTAAGTAGGTGCTGTGCGGTAAGCACGACCCGGCCATTTTGTACAGTAAATTGTAAAATTGTATCGGAGGTCTCTAAACTGTACTACGTGAGCGAGATACACGGTTGTGCTTCCACTATATCAAATTAAAGGTCCTTTTATATTGGATTTGGCTTCTGCTTTCAGAAGCCATAGCCAATACGAACGTCCTACATTCTATAAACCGCTTCTATCCATCGCTACTATAAGCTACTTTACACTTTCGTATGTTATAACACATTGTACATTTTAGTATTTCGCAATTCTGTAAGTTGTATGATAGTTTGAATATTGTAATGCTTTACGTACATTGCACCATCGTTTACTCTCTTTCTTATATGATACACTCGATAAAAAGCTAAAAGCCATAAGATAATATGAACGTCCTAACTTTTATACGTCGTTTTTATCAATCATTACTATTCATTAGACATAACAAAAACCATGGACAAAATCTAATATAAATGTGCCCTAAGATTGTCGGCTGTCATGTCACGTGATTTGCGTGCCCTAAGCTTGTCGGCTGTCATGACATGTGATTTGTCATTTGTCAATAGCTTTGGACAATCTGGCCGGTCAGTTTACACGGCATCAGTATCGCCTCATTGTCTTGTGTTTTTCCCGAGGGCTTTCATTTTCTTGGTTTCAAACTACTGCCAACACAACTCTAGTTGTTTTATGTAGTTTAATAACATAACTACACCTTAATTAGAGTGTATATATACAAGTAGTCATTGCTAGCTCTCCATGGTTAATTAACTCGTTCTGGAAAGATTGGACAGTGAACGTACTTTTTTTTGGGGGAGCGGCTCAGATGCAGTGCAGGGCGCGTCACGACACGACACATGTCCAAAAAATCAAAAAAATACTTAAAAGATCCAAAAAATATTTAAAAATTGTAAAAAGTATTTTTTAAGTAGTTAAAATTTTTTATTACTTTTTAATAAAAGTATTTTTAAGTACTTAAAAAAATACTTTTTAAGTATACAAAAATACTTTTAAAAATACTTACAAATTTTTAAATATTTTTTGGATTTTTAAGTATTTTTTATTTTTGGACACGTGTCGCGCCGTGACGCGCCCTGCACCCACTACTACAGAAAGCCTAATACTAGACGGCCAATCACAGACGGTTTGACAAAACCGTCTATGATTGACAGTAACACAGACGGTTTTAATTTGGACACCGTCTGTGTTAGTGGTCGAGTATCACAGACGGTCCTTACCGATGAACCGTCTGTGATACTTTAGTATCACAGACGGTTTTTTATTAAAAACTGTCTGTGATAATCTGGAATTATCACAGACGGTTTTTTATTAAAAACCGTCTGTGTTGTGTAGACTATCACAGACGGTTGTTGTTAAGAACCATCTGTGAATGTGCTGTGATGTCCCTTTGTCTGTCATATTCTGTTCATGATCAGAGGTTAATATATAAGTACACATTGATTCTAATAACTTAACTACAGAACTACTGAGATAAGAGATCACAAATTAAATGCAAATTTATTAATTTCAATTAGAGGCAAATTTATTATAAAAGTCGCACAGGTAAAGAGTTTCCCAGATTGTAATCTTTTGGGCTTCGTACGCTTCTTCTTCGACTTTGGGACTTGGAGGATCAGCCACTGACTTCTCGAACGAAGTTAAGATTGTCCTTATCCTCAGCACTTCCTCCTCCAGCCTGGGCAAATAATCAGTAGCATAGCCCATAATGTCGTAGAGGATAGCATGAAAAGATTCCTCAGAATCTGCCGTTTCTGCTTGATCGGCAAGGCTATCCATCAGTCTCTCCAATGCGTGTAGAGCTTCTTTCGCTTTGCGCATATTGTGGAGAAGAACCAGGGTAAGGGCTGTTTCCCTTTCTTGAGCGGCAGCGAGACGCCTCCGTCAACGGCGGATGATCAGGTCGAGCTGACGGATGCAAGAAAGTCGGGGAAGGAGAGCAGGGCGTGTGTGGAGAAGCTGCTCCACATGCAAATTGCTGGCCGCCTGTGTAAGGTTCCGACCAAACAATTCTTGATGAACAGATGAGAGGAAGGAGATGATCACAAGAATAGTAGAAGCCATATTGTACGTACGTAGAAGAGACCTGGATTAGGCACGCATATTTAACCTTTAGCACAGACGGTTCGTATACCCAAACATTAATGATATAGACGCTTCGTTTACCGATGAACCGTCTGTGATACTTTAGTATCACAGACGGTTTTTTTATTAAAAACCGTCTGTGATAATCTGGAATTATCACAGACGGTTTTTTATTAAAAACTGTCTGTGCTGTGTAGACTATCACAGACGGTTGTTGTTAAGAACCGTCCGTGAATGTTCTGTGATGTCCCTTTGTCTGTCATATTATGTTCATGATCAGAGGTTAATATATAAGTACACATTGCTTCTAATAACTTAACTACAGAACTACTGAGACAAGAGATCACAAATTAAAGGCAAATTTATTACAAAAGTCGCACAGGTAAAGAGTTTCCCATATTGTAATCTTTTGGGCTTCGTACGCTTCTTTTTCGACTTTGGGACTTGGAGGATCAGCCACTGACTTCTCGAACAAAGTAAAGGTTGTCCTTATCCTCAGCACTTCCTCCTCCAACCTGGGAAAATAATCAGTAGCATAGCCCATAATGTCGTAGAGGATAGCATGAAAAGATTCCTCAGAATCTACCGTTTCTGCTTGATCGGCAAGGCTATCCATCAGTCTCTCCAATGCGTGTAGACCTTCTTCCGCTTTGCGCATATTGCATTTTTATTGCTCTTATCACTCCGGAATCGAGGTCTTGCGAAAGGAACAGATCCATAATCAACGAACTTGTCGGCTGCATAAGGGCATCTGTAGTGTATATAACCCAAAGGGTCTTAAGGTGGGTCCCATCTAAACCTTAAGACCAACTCCATAGTGTATATAACCCAAGGGGCCTTAAGACGGTCCCACTTGGCAGAGAAAGAAAAATTGTATTTTAATGCTTATGGCCAGGTCTTTAGCTTGAGGACCAGCCTTAAGCTTTTTTTGCTTAGGGTCTGCTTAAGGTCACCCCTGTAATGTATAAGGTTGACCTTAAGGTGGCTTAAGACCTCCTCTTTTCATACACTACAGATGCCCTAAGCAATACTTGAATGACAATCATGCACCATCCAAGTATAGCTTATGTAGTCTGACAAGTTCGTTGATTATGGATCTGTTCCTTTCGCGAGACGTCGATTCCGGATTGATAGAGCAATAAAAAATGCAATGTTACCATCTAAGTGCAAATGCAATGTACATCTTTTGTAATTGTGTATTTGTTAATGGATATTTTATTTCATTTCAATTAATTGATTTGCGAAATTGATGCTTTATGTTTCTGAAATGAAGTGCGATGTGAATTGGATGTTTTATGTTTGTGAAATGAATTGAGATGTGAATTGGATATTTTATGTTTCTGAAATGAATTGAGATGTGAATTGTATGTATACATGTACATCTTTATCTGTTTGTTTTAGAGGGCATGGCTAGCATTTCCTGAGGCTAGCCAATAAACAGAAATAGATTTCGGGGTAGAAAAGAATATCACAGACGGTTTTTAACTAAAACCTGTCTGTGAAAGCTGACTATCACAGACGGTTTTTTATTAAGAACCGTCTGTGATATATCAATATCACAGATGGGTTTTAGTTATAAACCGTCTGTGATATTGATATATCACAGACGGTTCGACAACCGTCTGTGATAACCTTCGATTATCACTGACCCATAAATTCAGACGGTTCAGAAAACCGTCTGTGATGACGTTTTTGAACCGTCTGTGATGACCTTTTCTGTAGTAGTGACCTGTGCCGCTTCCTTTTTTTGGGGTTGTGCACCGACAAACAATCAATGTTGTGAATTTTAACTAATTTTTTAAGACACAATACTTGCGTGCATTTCACTAAGAAGGAATTTTAGCTATCTGATTATCTCTTACATTTTAAATCACACTACATTAATAGCCGTTGACCTATATTACGTATGAATCATGTTAACCAGTATCGTACATGGAAATAGTGACAGTTGGAAAGGACTACTAGTTAGCAATTTGTTTCTATTTGCATCTTAGTTTACAAAGATGGTCTAGTTCATAATAGAAAAACACATGCAAAAGCAAGCTTTAAATACCGCTGCCATTAATTTGATCAGTTTATTGGAGATGATCAGATGGATGCAACTACAGCATGTCTGTTTTAAATAATGCGGTATAAGCATATATTTATATTTAATTTCAACATATTTAATAAAAACACAAGCACATATAAAAAGTATAGAAATGAATTAATCAACATATAAACATATGAACATTTTAAGTCATTGAAATAGAAACATATGCCCAACATATATACCATATAAGAGTTTAAGATCAGCATGTCCACATGTAAACAATGTATGTTGTTCCAACTAAATGCTGATATCAACATAACATGTATGACCAAATTCAGCATGTTATCAAGATTTTGATTGATATATATTGCTCTCAGAAGGCTAGTTGCACAAGATTCATTCTTGACCCTCTTCGTCATGACAAATATTAATCTTCGCTAAAGTTTCGCCGTCGAGTAGGCCACTACCTAGTCGATAATTGCCCCCTCTTGCGCCACAACAACATCAGTAGCGAAATCAAAGTTGAGATTTCATAAATTATTATGCCAGGTCTATCTCATACTAGACATGTGGTTTGCGCGATAAGGCTCAGATTAATGGCGCACAAAGTTAAGTCCTTAGATGTACCCAGGCGAAGCATGCACATCCCAATGTGCAAATTGCACCCCCTTCACTGCACGATCATTCGCCCTAGTGAAAACCATTTTTGTATAACCAACACTAATGACACCCCAATGTCACGGCACACAAAGTTTATCACTGTGGTTACCACCACGTTCCAATATATCATTAAGTCAAAATTAATTAACTGACCACATGTGATGATAGCCCAACGTTATTATAAGCGTGGCTAAGCATTTTAAACGTACAACCCATGTGACAACTAATATTGTATCACTAGATAATTACTCATCCTATGGTGACAATAGAATCATGACAACTAAATTATCAAGGAGGGATTAATCAATTAGGACAATAACTACCAATACAATGGTTCTATAATAAAGTAGCAATGCATAATAATTTAAAACACAATAATACATAATAGATTTGAAAACTTGGTTCAACATGATTAAAGGAAATGACTTGCCTTGGCCTTGCTCAGTTGACGGTTCTTGATCTTCAAATCTTGCTTCAGCTCCTTCGAAAACGTGATCCAACGAGAGAGAAAATGAAACGGAACAAAAAATAAATTCAAATAAAATTCAAATGAACTCCAAAAATTGCAAAACTAGAACCAAAAGGTAGAGATCAATTTTAGATGAATTTAGAAAAAAGAATCAGGTCAATCAGAGTTCGGACGAGGGAGAACGGGCTCTCGAAAAATCTAATCTGGAGAAAAAGGATGAAAATCGGAAAAAAAATTACTATGCTGTGAACCCGGTGCATGGGATGGCTGGTCTATAGTGGACTCAGCTCATAGATTAGTGCACAGTGACTGGGCTTGCTGACGCGGTGGGTGGAGCTGATGTGGCGGACATGTGGCCGACACATGTGCACTAGGACGGACAAGGCTCGGTTTACGTGCTCACGGTTGACATGCGGGCCCCACATGCCAGTGGCTGGGCTCACGTAGACCAGGTGCATGGGAGGATGAAACGGCACGGGCACGCGGGTGCGGGTGAGCTGGCGGGCGCGCGGCGTGAGGCGGGTGCGGGAACCAAGGAGACGACGGCGCGTGCGACTGGGTGGCGATGAACTTTGGCGGGATCGACGACGGCGCACGGTAGACCAGGTGACCGGCAGTGAGCTCGGGTGGCGGGGCAAGGACGGCAGGACCGGACGATGGTGAAACGGCGCTGACTCATCGGCGACATGAGACGGCGGCGCGAGACGGCCGATGATGGGACGGGGCGGCTGACCGACGGCGAACTTTGGCGGGATCGACGACGGTGCACAGCAGACCTCAGCGAGAGCGGCGGCTCGGCGTGATGCGAAAAGCGAGGGGGCAGGGCTCGGCTTTTAAAGCGTGGACGTCGAAGACTCCGCCTTGGAGATGGCGAAGAAACCCTGACGGAGACAGCACAAATGCTGAGGCGTGGCTGGAACGGACACGACGGAGGCAGAATCGGAGACGAAGAACAGTTCATGCACCATTAGATGGGAGATGCGTGGCGCCTACAGAGATCTGACAGCTGGTTTCATAAGGCACAGATGCACAGTGCTGGAGCCTTCGTATGGCTGATGCGTGCCGCATCGGACGGTGGAGAGGGTGGGCAAAGCGGATGGCGCAGATGCGGTCAAAGTGGCAATTGATGGCCGACACACGGCCACCATCCGGCGGGCAGGCGCATGCATGGATGCGCGCCGCATGGCTAGGGGTGGGGCAGGCCGGTCCGAGCGAAGCGGCCGGAAGGGAATGGGCTTCGGCCCAATAGGCTTAGGGGTTTTAGGAAATTTTCTAATTTTGGAAATTAAATAAATTCTTTTGAGCTCTAGAAAATAGCAAATAAATCCAAAAAATCTAGAAAATTCCTTGAGACTAAAGGAACACAAATAAAATATTTTTGGCAAATGTTAATTTTTTATTTAATCATATTAAATCTTTTTTAGTTAAGGAAAATTCTAATTAAACTTTAATTAATTCCAGAAAAATCCAAATGGTGAATTTTATTTTAAAAACTTCAAAAAGGCTCAGAAAATTAGGATGTTACAGACTTCAAGGGCAAAATCCCCAAATCCCAGAGATAGAACAGAAGGGAACTGCACGGGATATGCCAACGAAATCAAATCCAGCCCACACTGCCACCGGTGCTGGTGAAGAACACCACGGCGTCGCAGCACCAAGACCCAAATCGAAACACAGTCGAGAGGAGGAGGAGATCGCAAAATAGGAAACTCATTGTTTTCTCGAGTATTACCAAGAGGAGAGGGAGGCCAGCTTAAATAGAGCGGTCGGTCACCCCCAAGAACCGGTCACGCAGAAGCCAAGTGCCGCATGAGATTAGGGCTGGAGACTCAATCTCTAGCACCTTATCTCCCCATGCGACCCACCGATAGGTGAGCCCACCTCCTCCTTCATTTTTTTTATCAAGTTGGAAAATTCCTAAATTACTCTCAGGAGCCCAACAATCCCCACCAATTTACCAATTTGATAAAGATGTTCATATATCTTGTTTAATATATAGGTGTTCGATGATGGGTACGTTGTGGGTTTGAACCCAAAGCCTAACAATAAGGACTACGACTCTGCACAGACAAAGGAGGACTTCGCCTTGATCCAATGCCTTGATGTGAGAATTTTCACCCAAGCCACATTCTGTACTAGACGACTTGCCCTTTCCCTCTCGGGTTGAGACGTTACGGTCATATCCCCGTATCTAGCTCATGAGTTCTTTAAGAAAGTATACCCTTATCTTTCTTTGATCGCGACCTCACGATCATACTCAAGTAGGTGAATTCTTCTAGGAATCCTGTAGGATGGTTCCCGAAGTCATATAGACATCGAATTCATTAAAAGCTATTGCTCAACCTTCCATACAGAAAGGGCACTGCAGTTAATGGGACCCGTTAGATATGCTCTCTAATCTCACACAGTTTGTTGTCCTAGAGCCTAATTCACGGGATCTCTGATCTACTAGGATATGTTACCACCAATGTGATCCTTTACATGGGTTTGAGCCCCATTCTTTTAGACGTTGCAATGATGGCCTTTCGTGCCAATCATTTAGTGAAAGGATCTGCCAAGTTCCTTTCAGACTAGAAGTATTCTACAGAAATAACACCCATATCTCTAGCATGCCTTATTGACTTAAGTCGTCTCTTTATATGTTTTGAGGACTTCATATTGTCCTTCCTACTCTTTTCCTTAACCAGAATGATTTGGTTATCACAGTATGTTAGAATTGTTGTAATTGGCTTTTCCAGCACAGGTAGGTCAGAAGGAGTTCTCTAATCCATTTTGTCTCAACAGCTACTGAATCAAGCGCTACTAACTCAGCCTCCATGGTGGATCGTGTAAGGATAGTCTATTTTGAAGACTTTCATGAAACGGTCGTACCTGCTAGAGTGAATACATAGCCACTCGTAGCCTTCATGTCATTCGAGTCACTGATCCAGTTAGAATCACTAAATCCTTCCAAGACTGCCGGATGGCCAGAATAATATATTCCTAAATTTGAGGTCTCCTTCAAGTATCTGAGTGCTCTCTCTAGTGCTATTCAGTGATCATCTCTAGGATTGGACGTATAACAACTCAATCTACTTATAGCATATGAGATGTCTAACCTCGTTGTACTAGTTAGATACATCAAGGATCCTATTATTTGAGAATATTTAAGCTGATCCTTCCCATGCCCAATGTTCTTATGTAGCTTTGCATTTGGATTATAGGGTGTTGCCATTGTCTTACAGTCCATAAATCCTAATTTTGTTAGGACCTTGTCCACATAATGAGATTGTAAAAGAGTAATCCCATTCTTATCCTTTATAAACTTGATGGTTATGATAACATCAGCCTCACACAGATCTTTCATATCAAAATTCTGGGAAAGGAAAGACTTTTTTTTCTGTTGATTACATCCATGTTGGTCCCAAAAAGAAATATGCCATCTACATAAAGACATAGAATGACACCTTCACCCCTGCTAAACCAATAGTAGACACATTTATCAGCTTCGTTCACACAAAAGCTGACCGAGGTCATTGTACTATCGAACTTCTTATGCCATTGCTTGGGAGCTTGCTTTAGACCATACAAGGATTTAATCAATCGACATACTTTCTTTTCTTGCCCTTCAACCACAAACCATCAGGCTGTTGCATATAAATCTCCTCATCCAACTCTCCATATAGAAAATCGATCTTTACATCCATTTGATGTACTTGGAGTATGTATGTGGCAGCTAGTGCTAAAAGCACCCGAATTGTGGGCAAACAAACCACAGGAGAGTATGTATCAAAGTAGTCGTCTCCTTCTTTCTACATGAAACCTTTAGCCACTAAACGGGCCTTGTACTTTTCTATAGTACCATTAGGTCTACTCTTTCTTTTAAAGATTCATTAGCAGCCTACTGGCTTACAACCAGGAGGAAGATCTGTAATCTCCCATGTTTCATTAGTTATGATGGAATCCATCTCGCTACGGACTACCTCCTTCTAGTAATCCACATCCAGGGATGCGTATGCCTCTGAAAGGGTTCGTGGCTCATCATCCACGACATAGGTGACATAACCATCGCCAAGTGACTTTTCAGTTCTCCGCCTCTTACTCCTCCTTAACTCCAACTTTGGAGCAGTGTTATCCACACTAGGAAGAATAGAGTGTTCATATGAAGCAATGTGGTCAATAACTTCATTTGGTCTCATAGGAAACACATGATCAAAAAATGTCGCATCACGAGACTCCATAACTATATTTGTAGCGATGTCACTCACCTCGGATTTGACCACTAGAAATCTATGAGCTGTGTTATTTATAACATATCTTAGAAAGACACAATCAACGGTCTTAGGACCAAGCTTCCTCTTCTTCAGTAATGGCACATGCACTTTTGCAAGGCATCCCCACGTCTGAAGAGTGTTTCCTTCTGATTGCGAGGTGGAACCCTATTTAGAACATAATTAGCTGTGATAACTGCTTCACCCCACCAATAGCCCAGCATACCTAAACTTTGAAACATGGCATTAACCAAGTCACAAAGAGTTCGGTTCTTTCTTTCGGCTATTCCATTCGATTGGGGTGAGTATGGTGGAGTAATTTCATGAATTATTCTACTTTCTTTATATAATTGAGAGAATTCATTTGAGACATACTCACCACCTCGGTCCAACCTTAACCGTTTGATTTTCTTTTTTAGATGATTTTCAACTTTAGCTTTATAGACTTTAAAGTGTTCAAGTGCTTTATCTTTCGACTTAAGTAAATAAATGTAGCAATACTTAGTCGCATCATCTATGAGAGTTAAAAGGTACTATTTGCCACCTTTAGTAAAAATTCCATTCATCTCACAAAAATCAGAATGAATTAGATCAAGTGGAGAGGTGCTTCGCCATTCAATGCTATGAAAAGATTTTCGGGGCTACTTTGCCTGTACACACACTTCGCACTTTGAATCCTTCTCATAATTATAGCTTGGAATTAAATTCACTTTGCTCAACCGCACAATAGCCTCAAAGTTAACATGACACAATCGTGAATGCCCAATATAATGAACTTTATTGCAATGGGAAACATTATAAATGTTTACATTATTAAGATCAAGAATGGATAAGCAGAACATGCCTTCGCTATCATAGCCTTTGCCCACAAAATTACCAAACTTGGTCAATACGACCTTGGACACAAAAACAAGCTTTATTTCTTGCCTACACAGCATCAACCTGCTTAGGAGATTGTGAGTCATCGTAGGCACATACAGTTCGTCTTTGAGAATGAATGTTTTGCCCGAGGTATGCTTTAGGCAAACATGTCTAATCCCTCGTACTATCATAGTGGCTCCATTCCCCATTAGGATGGATCCACCACATTCACCCTGAAATGAAGAGAAACAAGATTAATCAACACATATATGTCTAGTAGCACTTGTATCAATCCACCAATCAATTGACAGACTTACCATAAAGGCCTAAGGTACATACTCTTCCGAACTGGAGGTAGCTAGTGTGACATTCACTTTAGACTTACGGCATTTATGCTGACCAAGGGAAGGACCCTTGCCCTTGTGATTGCGGCAGTGATTGGCCTTATGGCTAGCCTCCCCACAAACAAAGAAGATGATGTCCTCGTTTTTCTTCTTCATTTTCTTTGGCTGAAGTTTGACTTGGGGCTGATTCTTAAACTTTGGTTTCCCAGATCCTCCAGCACTCTTGACCTCCACGTGATGAGCTTGGACTTGAGCCTTCCCTATGTCGTCGACATTAATAATAGCTGACAGCTCATTGAGAGTGAAGCACTCCTTCATATGTCGGAGAGCAGTAACAAAGTCATGCCACGAGGGCAGTAACTTAGCCAGGAGAACGTTTACTTGGAACTTCTTTGGCAGGATGCAATCGTACTGACTTACACGTACATGGAGTTGTAGTTCGTGGAGCTGCTCCATCACCGATTTCCCCTCAACCATCTTATTGTTCAAATAATTAGCAATTATGAATGACTCATTCTCATTATCCCCTTTAGAATACTTCTCGTCAAGTTCGTCCCAAAGTTGTTTGGCGTCTTTAAAGTTCACGTACACGTCGAACAGCCGGTTGGATAAGATGGCTAACAAATGAGGTAAGACTGAGTTATTCGCATCCTCCCATCGCATCATTTCAGGAATTTCCAATGGGGTCATTGGAGGATTCGAAATGACCCAAAAGAGTTTGAGATCAGTCAGCCATAACTTTGTTTTAGCCTACCAACGCTTAAAGTTCATAAGGTCAAACACTTCCGGCTTAACGACATCGGACATTGAAGCCATTTCTTTAAAACTTGGTTTTCTAGTTGTAAATAATGCGGTATAAGCATATATTTATATTTAATTCCAACATATTCAATAAAGACACAAGTATTATATAAAAGGCATAGAAATGACTTAATCAACATATAAACATTTGAATATTTTAAATCATCGAAATAGAAACATATGCCAAACATATATACCATGTAAGAGTTCAAGATCAGCATATCCACATGTAAACAATGTATGTTTTTCCAGTTGAATGCCGATATCAACATAACATGTATGACCAAATTCAACATGTTATCAAGATTTTGATTTATATATATTGCTCTCAGAAGGCTAGTTATCATTCTTGGCCCTCTCTGCCATGACAAATATTAATCTTGATTATATATGACAGTTGTAGATTTGATCTTGAGCCCTAAATCAAGCTTTGCTATTAAACCAAACTACCAGATCATGCTCCAATGCTGTTGTACAGTATAAAAGATGATATAATCAATCTAACATTCCACTAACATGAACACCATTGATTATAATAAAATTCGACTACTGCAAGAACAACCGAAACTGACCACTGAACTGATAGCACCAAGCAAAGTATAGCAAATGCAATGATCAGAGTATACACAATAGAAAAGCTAGCCGAAAACTCAAGATCTATCTGCCCTCACATTCATATATAATCTTAGGAATATGTCATTTCATCACAGAGCAAACGAATCAAGATATTTGCAATTTCCAATCAAAGATACCACACAAATATCAGAAATATATCTTGAAATTGCCAATAGCAAGCAGCCGACAAACTCACTGAGCTAGTGCCGAGGCATCACCAGCCGAGGCTCCCGGGCTGGTGATGCCTCCACCACCACCGCCGTCGCATGACTCAGTCACCCCCAAGAACCGGTCACATAGAAGCCAAGCGCCGTACAAGATTAGGGTTGGAGACTCATTCTCCAGCACATTATCTCCCCACGTGACCCACCGACAGGTGGGCCCACCTCCTCCTTCATTTTTTATCAAGTTGGGAAATTCCCAAATTACCCTCAGGAGCCCAACAATGTCGACATTTAGAACCTCTTTAGAACAAATGAATAGAAAACATATGAATGGTTGAAAATAGAGGAATGCGAAAGGAATGCATATGCAAAACAGAGGATTAGAAAACACATAATTTTTTAGAAATAGGCATTTGGAAAAAGGACATCAGAGTGAGTAATAATCTCATTTACTTGAACTAATTAAGTACTATTTATTTTATTTGTAACTCACTGATAATGGACCCTCTGTGTATTGGATCTTATGCCGTGACTCTTGCCATCCACTCATCTGTTCCTTCCTAGTCTCCAATTGTTCTGAAGGCCTTTTTGCTTCTCTCTTGCTTGCTCTCTTTGCTCCATGGGTGGCACGAGTGGAGCAGTAGTGTTTTCAATGGTTATGCGGATCAAATGGCAAGGCCACAACTCGACAACGAGGAGCCTAGCAAAGGTGGCAATGGAAGGCACCGGCGGTGGAAATTGCGACTGTAACTCCAGCAATGCAAGTTCAACAGCAGTTCTATTTTCCTTTTTTTTTGCTTTGGTTATGTTCATTTTCCTTTGAATCAATTGGAAGCTTTTGCAAGTGGCAGTACAAAAACTCTGTTGCTCCAACGTAGTAAATTTTCCTTAGAGCTCAGATCTCTTTTTTTAGTTTCCTGTAAAAGTACACATTGGGGAGACTTTCTTAAGAAATTTGTATGGCTCAATCCTTTGTTCCAAATGGTCGTTGTGCCTTCCATTCCTATGTTTTGTGATTCTTACGTTTTTTCTCCAAAATTCCTCCAATCCAAACGAGACCTTAGGCATATATAGCAAGGAACTTTCTTAGCAACTTCCATACGTCAACACGTCGCATCAAGGCGACGAACCGGTCGCACTGTTTATCTACGAGTAAATTGTATCAGAGGTCTCTAAGCTGCACGAATTAGAATTGTCCATTGCTCACGCTTTTATTATATCAATCATTTCATTATCTGATTAAGCTAGTTGGCAGTTGGCAATACGTGTGATTTGTCAAATTAAGCTACAAGCTGTCCAGTTTACATCGGCATCGCCTCGTTGCCTTTTTATTTTTGAGGCGACAGCCTTGTTGTCCTTGTTGCGAACTACTGCTAGAAACACAAAACCTATCTGTCTAAGTTGGGATAGATACCTAATTACCTATAGTACAAGTGAAATTAAAGTATATGCACAAGCAAGACATGGCTCCACCTAGGTTAACTCGTGTTGAATATATCACTGGACAGAGAGCGTACGGTTTTACACTAACCATCTATTTTTTAGGGGTACAAGAAAGACACGTATAACTTATATATCACACTCATGCTACACACGTACGTATAGATCTCCTACACACTAGAAAATTAATTAGAGATACATGATTTCTAGAGCGTGGGTACACACTGTTCCACTTAATGTGCACAAGTGTGTGTATCCACTTAAATTATTAGTCAGCATGCATGTCGATCAAAGTTGAACACAGACAAATAGGGACGCATGACAGCATCCCTACCAACTGAGCAATGCCCAGCTCTCTTTGCACGGACCGTCTAGAAAGAAAAGGGGAGAAGAAATTCAAGGGAAGCAACCGTCCATTGCAACTAATCTACAGTGTTGTGCCCACTGGCGCAATCCTATCCCTTGGATGAAAATAGCAATAGGTAAGATCCGGACGTTTTTATCTCATTCGTTGTCTTTTTTATCCCACTACCCAATGTGATAATGCACCATGCATTTAAAACTCAATGGTAGAGGATGCACCTCCACTACACGTAGACAGCGTGCAAAAAGTTTTCCTTCTTTTTTTGGAAAACATGGTTGTTGATACAATGTTCTATTGTGTGCAGGATTTTTCTTTTTAATTCCGCTCATGTTTTGGAGCATGAAAAATATATAGGATTATATTTATGGAAGATTTGATGCGTTCTATCCGAAATTCATGTACATTTCTTGCACATTCTGTGCACTTGAGACAGACATTCCAACTGTGTACACCTTCCTCCGACCATTCATTGCCCAATCGATGGCGAAAAGAGTCTCCTCTATATACTCCTAATGAGAACATCACTTTCATGTATACAACCAATGGATTTGAACCTATGCACTTGCAAGGTCCAACACAAGAGCTCGTGCATTACAATTGAACTATCAGGTAACTTCGTTTCTAGGAGTGCATTTTATGTCTAATAAGAATATGCTACTACCTAATGCATGTGATGTTCTTTTACTCAGGAACTTAAGAACTAATCATGAATACAAACATGTGTGATTCAATTCGGCCTCCAAAGACAGCATCAACTTCAAATGTGCATAACTTTTACATACGGAGTCCGTTTGAGGTCCATGAGTACTATCTCATCCTCTTTCTAATGGATCTGGCCTCACCTCTAAGTTCCTCCAGTGCATACCGCAATCACTAAAAGAAGGTGTTGTATTACCTGTTTGGGCCAAACTGGGCCTTTAATGCTTGAGCCTAAAGGAAAGGCACCCCCTCTCTTGGCCCGTACTATTTATGACGGTACTATTCACGTGAACAGTACCATGAATAGTACCACCCCCTATTTTTTTTGTTTTACATGTCTTTCTCTCCCTTATTTAAGGAGGCTCCACTCTTCTAGTTTCCTTGGATTTCGTTCGCTTAGTTTCTCCATTGTGAAATCTCTTGTTCTTCGCTTGTGTCGACTAGACCAACCATAAAGAACCTCTGCGGAATCCCACCTTTTTTAACTCAATTCATATATTTACAATTCAGATTACTTGTTACCTTGTTCTTGCTTGTTCTTCGATTGCTTGCAGGAATTAATCCTCATGATCAGGTCAATCGGGTTTTGGCACGATTGATAACGACTTGATAATTAGTTCAGTGATTGCTTGGTTCGTACGTGTTGCGTTAGTAGTCTGGATCAAGAGAGTTGATCATAGTCCAATCAAAATTATCCTTCTCATCGAAAGATCGGGACAACATTAGCTCATCAACTCCAAACGATGATAATGCCATCCTAAACTAAAGATTGGCATCTATAAAATACCACTTCAAAGATGAAATATTCCAAGTTAGACCCCTCTTTTGAATTTAGGTGCATTTTTTTAATGAAAAAATACCTAGCTTCTCCTATGTGCTCTCATTTTTAACAATTTAAAAATACTTTAAAGGAAAAAATATCTGGTGATGCTATTTCCAATTTCTTTCTTAATTTTTTGGCATGTTTCAATGAGTTTCAAGACCTAGATTTTAGAAGTTTTTAGTTAGTTTGAAGTTCAAAAAACTCACATTTTAGCTAATTCTCAGTGAAATTTCAAGTTTCAACAGGTTTCAACTAGTTTTGAGTTGGAAAATATTAGTTTTAGCATGTTTCAACAAGTTCCACAAAATTTTTGAAAAATTACAGCAAGTTTCACATAATTTCAAGCAAAATTTTATTCATGTTTCAAAAAGTTTCAGACCAGTTTCACATGTTTTTACAAAAGAATTAACAACTCAATACAAATTTTGAAGAAAAATCACAAGTTTCAAGCTTGAAACATGAAGATCGTGGATCTAAGAGCAAATTGGTGCTCACCTAGAGACGAGGAGGATGAGGATGAGTTTGGTTGCGGACCTCCATGTCATTGTGGCAGTGGAGCATGCCACACCGGCTATTGGTCACCACATGTTGCGCTTGGGCACAACCCCACTGCGCCTAGACACTACTGCGTGAGTGAGACGGCTCGTCCATGTCCATTTGCCACTGCTCTCCCACACTGGCCACTCAACACCCCTCCCTGCTTGCTGCACCCGCTCGCCGTACAACACCGTGCCCGCAAATAGATAGATGGAGGAGGAGGGGATCCTCGATGAGGGAGATCAGGGCAGACAGAGGTAAAGGTTTGATTTAGGGAAGGAATGGGATTAGGTGGATTCCATTTTTGGGAGGGAATAGTTTGGATAAGGAATGCAAACACAGAAAAGGCTAAAATGTTAATAGGCTTGGATGATTCCATCAGACAGCTGCAACCGCACATGCTCCTACCCACCATTGTCACACTTGGCTCTCATTCCCTGCTGCCACTACAAGGTGGCTCCATGAAGAAGGATATGGCTATGTGTGTGTGCGCGCGCATGTGAGAGAGAGAGAGAGAGAGTGGAGGAGGAGGAGGAGGAAGTGGTTGGTTGTATGAGTCTGAGGGGTAAAATTGATAAGGTCATGGTGAGCATCAACAGATTGTAAGGATCCAATAGTAGATTACTATCCTATTGAATTGGCTTCCAACGCTACATACCATTTAGTAGTTTTTCTCTTAATTTAGTCCTCCCTATCTATGAAATGACCATTTTGCATGATGTTGATGGTCTATTGTACATGTTTTTACGCATGCATGTTGACGCACGATGTTAGGAATATTAGCTATGTGCTTTAGGAATTTCTTGCTCTCTTTGGTCGAGCAAGATGTGAATAGCTAGCTGTGAAGCTATGCAACAGTGGTATGCAGTAACATTAACACACATCCCAATCTCAGTCAAATTATCTTACACAAATCACCTAAGGCACGTATAATAGTTTGTCTTTTAAGGTTGTCTCTAAGGCTTCCACCTTACCTAAAGACAGCACTAGAGACAACCTCTCCAACAGTAAATCATTCCTATAACTATTTTATACTATTTTCACCATAACTTCCTACCTACACTCTCTCACTATTTGCATGGGTTTATGAGTTCAAGTCATCTCTTGCATAAGAGACAACATATTATCTCCTCACCTCCTCTTCCCTCCATATAGGATTTTACTTATTTAATATAGTTAAGAGATAACTAAGATGACACTATAGGAGACCATCTCCAATAGTCCACTTCAGCTGTCTCTAAGGGTTACCACATATGATTTTATGATGACATGGAAGAGAGAGAGAGGAGTCATTTGTTCCAAAAATGACCAGTGCAGTGCGAGGAACTAGAAGGTAGCAACAACACATCAGGTTGTTTGAGACATATTGTCAGTTTTTCATGCATTTTTTGGATCCGACACGGGCGCTGTTGAAGGCGAGCGTGGGAGGGATTCTTCCGCGTGGGAAGTGTTCTTCATCGTCGGCAAATCCTTCTACGTAGGAAGTGCATTTCCTCACCATAGTTGGCACCGAGTAATCCCCTATCATCTCTCTATTCTTCTTATCTTCCCTTCCCTTCTCCTCTCAAATCCCCTTCACTCTCTAATCCCCTTCCCTTTCCCCTCACATGCGAAGTCAAAATCTGTAATCCCCTCTCTTAGAGTCCCAGTTAATTTTGCTCTAGTAAATTATTTCTGCGGGGGTGTCTGTGTGGCATGGCAGAGCCAAGGAGGGTGCCCAGTATGCATAGGCACCCCCAAAAATTTTGAAAACTATGTTATACGCTTTCTTGCTATATGTTTTAATTGAAATTAGACTTCATTGCAATTTGATAATGCTCGAGGGAATGATATGCAAATTATATTCTATACCCTCTTTCAGATTTTATAGATAGTCTAGCATATTTTACTTACAAATTTTGAAGCTATATGTAACGCTAATAGGCCATATCAATATTCTCATACTAAGTATAGATGTACTACAAACCCTACAAGCTTTTCAAGTGGTAGAGTATGCAGATTGTCATGCAGGTTATTAGCGTATTAATAAAAATCTATGAAATTTATTTGTCAATGTTAGTATTTATTATCGTTATGACACCATAAAATTAATTGTTTTCACAAGTAAATATGTAAAGTAGCCAATTAATTGGGATGACAACTAAACTAAATTAATTATTTTCACAAGTAAATATGTAAAGTAGCCAATTAATTGAGATGAAAATCAAACTACTTATATAGTAACATCAAAGTACCATGTGAATGCAATATTCATAATGTATGGTTTACCAAGCGCTAACATTCTATTACTCCATCAATTCTTTTTAAGTAATATTTTTATTTTTCACGATTTATGAGACGTGACTTTGACTATTACTATTTATAACTTTATATTATTATATACTAATAAAAGTATAATATTACGAAAGTATTTTTAGCAACAAATCTAGATAGTATTAAACATATTAGCTGTCAAACTTTACAAAGTTTGATGGTATAGATTATAGGACGTCAGTTAAAAAATTTGTGTGAGTGGCGCAGTAAGTTGACGACAACAAGGGCGTGTGCCAGGAGGTGCCCAATGGTCATAGTGAGGGCGTGCATCCAAGGGAGCGAGACACAACAGTTGGGGGCACATCCAAGGAAGCAAGGCACAACAGTTGAGGGCACATCCAAGGAGGTGTGCCACGTGCAGCGTGCACACCCAATGAAAATTTTCTAACTCCGTCACTAC
Organism: Dendrocalamus latiflorus; assembly: GCA_017311315.1. Lineage (NCBI taxonomy): Eukaryota > Viridiplantae > Streptophyta > Magnoliopsida > Poales > Poaceae > Dendrocalamus > Dendrocalamus latiflorus. The sequence continues at coordinate 16,304,134 of CM029672.1, forward strand.
TATGTGGTGGTGTTGCAGCTGGAAGGGGAAGTTCATGGAGATGGAGGTGGGGAAGACGATGGTGGTGGATGACCCCGTTGGTGCCTTCATTATCACCACGCACGATGCCAATCACTGCCATGGTAATTTTGTTTTAACCTCTTCAGTTTTGCCTATCTTGTTATAGCTTATACTATGTTCTAGACGACATCTTTTTCTAAAACTTAAATTCCTCATGGAAATAAAATTCATTTATTCTGTACGGAAGAGGGGGAGTGATGTGTTTGATTCAATTCTCGAGTCATCGGTGTGATTCACGGTTGTTGCTAATGCATCGCTCTATGAGTTTATTGTCAGGATAACATTGTAGAATGAGTGCTGGAAACTGGAAAGAGTTGAGCATGGTTAATGCTTGCCGTGTCCTGTGATTTCAGGGGCAGTTATGTTCTTGTTTGTGGGTGAATTTGGTAGCATACTACACACAGGGAACCGTCAGCTTACATCAGATTGTGTACAGAAATTGCCATTGAAGCACAGAGTGAAGAAAGGGGAAGAAAACGTTTGCCATTTAGACTTTGTGTTCCTGGACTGCACATTTACGGAATGCTTCCTCAAACTACCGAGCAAGGAGTTCGCAATTCAGCAGGTTTTCCTGTGCGTTGAGGCTAAATGTACTTGTTACTTGTAATGTTGCTGTACTTATGACAACAGGGACAATAACCATTCAAAAATGATTAAGTGATTGCAAGTTATAGCCTGCATATGGAAGCATCCGCATGCACCTTTTGTTTGCTTTGCTTGTGATCTTGTTGGCCATGAAAAGATCCTAGTTGATATGTTGAGGATATTTGGATAAAAAATTTATGTTGAGGTAGGAAGAAACTCAGATTGTTTTAAAGTGCTATCACTTACAACCCCTGAAATCATTACTAATTTCTCAAAGTTAAATTAGTTCTCAAAGTTAAATTCCAAAGCTGTAAGTTTGTTCATGTGAAATGCTTTTGTTCCCTCGGCACGACCTCTTATATTAATTCTAGGACCGATAATTATTATGCTTCATAGATTGTTCCTCATGTGTGCAGATCCTGTAATGTTTGCACATTAATACTTAGAGAGGGCTTGATAATATTTAGATTGGGATTTCATCATGTTACTAGAATGAACCAAGTATATGTCTGTTTCCCCCATATTGCAGCTCACATATTGTTTGCATGCATTCCTACTACTTCTGATGAATATTTTGCAGTAACTAGTTGATCAGAGATCAAGTACCGTACTAGCTGATCATGCTTGCATAATTGCTTCATTGTCACTTACATTCTTCTGTTCAATTTCACAGGCTTCAATTCAACTGAAGAGGAGTGATCGAAGATGTAAAATTGCAAGACAACGTTGTTTACAGCTGCTACCTATCCATGAACTTTAAAAATTTGAATATGTTTTTGTTAGTACCTAGATTTTGGAACAAGTTGATAACTTGGGAGAATGTTAACTCAATCTGGGAGAATGTCGATTTCCAACTTTAGATTCAGAGTCTTAAGGAGCATCTCAAGGATGACAAAGAAGAAGTGTAAACAAAATGATAGTTCAGACTTTAAAATGCTTCCTTGTATCATGAAAAGTATCATCAATAATAGGAAAGAATGGTGTTTCTTATTTTCATCTGCTTTCTGGGTCTTATTTCCATTTGTTAGCTGGTACAAAAGACATGGTCCAAGTCCTCCAGGAGATAGCCAGAAAGTATAGTATTGTTGATGATCAAAAGTACAACAATTTATCAGGTAACCAAAGCTGCAACTTAAAGCATTGGTCCCGTTGTCCTGTATTTGTCAATATTTGATAATAAGGTAGTGTGGCAATTTTATGATGCCTTCTACTATTCCTAATCTTGTCAGTACATAAAGTGGTGCTCTCTGTTTATCCAGCTGCTTCCATGTATTGTTGTGCTATAGTGCTATTTGATCTGTGATGTTGGCACCTTGCCTTTATTGGCTAGTTTGATATGTCTGGGACCATTTTTTCTATATATCGTTGATGTTGCATGGTCCAGGTCCTCTAGGAGATAACATATGGAAAATGTATAATGGCAAATGTGTTAGTTTAAGTGTTAACATTTTTGTGCAAACAGATAATGGTATGATATTATGTCAGATGTTTGACATTGTCTTGCGTCATGCAATTGAACACCAATTTGGCTAGCAATCTCTTTGAAGTCCGTGGAAGGTGGAACATGATAAATTGGAAGTTAGATGTATTTCTTGGATAGCGTTGAGGCACAAAGAGCGGATTTGACCAAAAGTACAATACAAAGAGCCACAGAGATGCAGTGTAGTGTTGATCATCATATTTCCTATATATGTACAAGAATTAAAAGTTGTGTGCTCACTTAGAGACAACTCAAGGGACAATGTTGTTGGAGAGGTTGTCTTTAGTTCTGTCTTTAGGTGAGGTGGAAGTCTTAGATATAACCTTAAGAGACATATTATTATACATATCCTTAGTAATTCATGCATAGTAATTAATGTACGATGTCTTTGCTTACAAGCCATTTTTATAAACTGCATGTGCAATAGCTTTCTGGACACCAGAGAGATTTTACACGAGCGGAAGAGTTGATCTGGCGCAATTAATTAGCAACGAGACGCCATTCGTTAACTAGGCTAGTGAAATTAACTTCGGTAGCAACGATTAAAATACACTGGTCAGTCACACTGATTGTTTAGGGTAAATTGCATCTGAGGTTCCTAGACTTAATTATCATGCATGCATGGTTAATCAAGGTGGGGGCTACATATGTGTATGGGTATGTGTAATGTATTCGTTTGCGTCCACCGACTGTTTGTTACTGTTTAGTTTACTACTTGGTTAATTGAGAAGATTAAGGGTCTGTTTATAGTGGCTGCGGGTGATAACTTTTTGCTTAAAATAAATAAGTAATGGTTGAAAGAAGTGATTTTTAGAAAGAGGCAAGCGATAGGAAAAGTAAGAGATGCATTTATGAGACAGGAGCGAGAGGAGTGGGGTACGTGATACGTCAGTGACCTCTTGCTTTATCTCTGGAGTAAGACGGGAGCGAGATGAGTGGAAAAACAACTTCAGAAAACCGAGTGTTTATATTAACTTATGACTTCTTTAAACAAAAATCAGAAACAAAATCCAATATAAACAGCCCAAAAGTTGGCTGTCATCATGTGCGATGTGTCATGCATTAGCTTTGGTGAAACTGGCCAGTATGTTTGTATATCGGTGCCTCCTAATTGTCTTGGTTTGCAAAGGAGTAGCGCTTGGCATCGATCATATCATGGGAAAAACTGGCCTTTGAGAAAGACAGAGGTCGGTAACCGGCACAAATTTGCAAACTTCAAATTAGGTTTTTTGTGAAACATTTCGAATTTTTATGAAGTTATGGAAAACAGTAGACTATTTGAGCTAGACATTGAAATATACACGAACAAACATGAAAATGTAGATGAAATTTAGTGCTAAAAATTTGGAACTTAAATTTGGGTCCTATCCCCAGAACCAACCAAATCTACCACTAACCGAAAATCGCTAAGCACACATGAATACGTCTCAATAAAAATTTAATTTATGAGGTTATTAATTTATCCCTGATCTAGGTCATTCTAGACGTAGATTTAAGTATGTGTTTGGTTCATGGGACTATGGGGATGGGATGGGGCGGTCCTCGTTCCAGAGCTGTTTGGTTCAGAGTCGAGTGGGATGGGAGATATCCCTCTAGGGAATATTCTGCGAATATACTCTCAAATTGGGGATGCTCCTGTCCCCCAGAAATTAATAACCTCATAAATTAAATTTTTTTACGCACTCGGGTACATGTGTATGCCGAGATTTTTTTTTCCTGTGAACTCGGTAGCGTCTTGAAAAGATTGGACAGATCACGGCGGCCATGAATGGCCTCCGACGGTCCAACCTTTCTTCCTGGAGATAAAAAGAAGACAAGATCGACACGCGGTAAGTGACGGTCATTGTACGCGAGAAATGCTGTCCGTATGATTTGGCCGATTACCATCTTCGTGCAGCTAATTTTTCCATGGCACAGGAAATTTCTGCGAGTGAATTGCACGATAAGTCAGGAATTTGTGGCCGTACGTGCGTAGGACGCGCTGTACGTACCGTACATCATTTAGCTGGTCAAAACCGTATTGAATTCTGCTAAGCGCAATTGATGAACAACGCGGAATTAATATCTTTTCCGGTTGGAGCGCCGAATTCAACGCGTTTCAGGTTTCGTAAATGTGTGACCATTTCTTAATTTGGACGAGCATTAATTATCTGGACTGCAATGTGGTTATGCGGCGCGCGGCTGCAACTAAACGTCAATTAATGCGTGTGCGCCTCCCGATCATTAGTCCCTCCGGTTCAAAGAAAAATCAACTAGTTTTTATATGGATATATCCCAAATACAATTTTTGCCACTAATTATTATCGTAATATATTTATAAAACTTAACAAAATTATAATACTACAAAAATACTTTTCGAAACGAATTTATACATATGTTTTTTATGCTTCAAATTTAAATATTTAAAAGGATATTAATACGTGAAATTTCTAAAGTTTAACTGCTCAGATTCTAAAACGACTATTTTTTAAAAAACCTATGAGAGTATAGTCAAAATTAAAATTAATTAGCTATTCTTTTTACAAACCATTTTTAAGATACGTACCGTAACATCAGCTTTTTCCTCGAACAAAACAGACACGAGAAGGGAGAAGTGCAAAATTAAGCCAATACTAATTACTAGTATTTACTATCCCTCGAGGATGATCGGACGCAGCTAGGATCGATAGAGACGTCATTAGTGAGCTTTCATTAGTAACTTTTCGCTAATCGGCGCCACGGTAATTAAAAACGCACCGCGACAAGTCACATTGTTAGCTACGTAGGAGTTAAGTAAACGGCATTAGAGGTCCATCGACTTAGAGCAAGTTTAATAAGGCTGACTGTGCTAGCTACAAGGGAATCTATATCAGCATAGTCCTATGTGGAGGGGAGGGAAAAGGAGAGAGAGAGCCAAGCCGGCTCCCATGCAAGAGTCAGGCTATAGCACAGGAAAAGAGGCGATATCCATGCATGTACCAATAGAACTAACTGCTATACCCATGCATGTATTAAATTATCAATACCCATGTATGTATTAAATGATTGAGAGCTCTTATGGAGACAACTTATAACTAGATTCTTTTGATGACATGGAAATGTATTGGAGGTAGCAGCTATCTATACTATTAAACTTGCTCTTATATAGCGTACGCATAACTATGGCGGGCACTACGTGTGCATACACGTAAAGCGCGCGTCTGCATGCACCGACTGTTACTGTTTACCTAGTTTTATAGTACTCCCGTTTGTAGATTTTGTGATTAATTAACCATATAAGCCGGCTACCATCATGTGCCGTATGTCAGCACGCATTACCTTTGGTATCTCCTGATCGTCTTTGTTCCAAGGTGTAGTAAGAGCTAGTGCCGGTGAACTCCGACGGCTACGCAAGTGAAAGCCAGTGGCCCTTTTTTGGCTATTTTGTCCGTAGCTTTTGGCTTTGGTTTTCGGATGGCTACGCAAGTGAAAGCCAGTGGCTCTTTTTTGCTATTTTTTTTCCGTAGCTTTTGGCTTTAGTTTTCGAAGAGATCAAAATAAATAAGACGGTTTCTTCAAACGGTTTGCTAAAACCGTATACATCGATATTTTCATTGTTCACCGTTGTATCGAAAAACAAAAATAAAAACCATCAACCATACCTAAAAGAATGACTATTGTCTCCTAGGTACCAATAGACTAGGGCTAACTCGATGCCATCGTATTGAAGGGCATTGGACTGATCGAACGGACGACGTGAGTGCACCGACTTTCTTCTGGCTAGAGAAATAAAAAGGATTAGTCAAGAAACTGCGAACGTGGCCAACCACGGGCTATTATGCCACCCTATCTTTTTCAACTGGCATGCCACCCTAGCTTTTTCAACTGACATAACACCTTATCTTATACAGGGATGCAAACAAAACGCATAATTTTCGTCCGACTAACCGACTGAATATTTACAAAGCAAATACGAAAGAGGTATATAGGTATCTGTCATAATCTGTATTCAAGTCGAGGAAAAAAATATGGAATAGAGTATAGGATGAGTGATATCAGCCCGCATATATCCATATGCCAAGTGATATAAGGAAGTCTGTTGTAATTTCACTTAGAAACAAGATAACATATAAACGGATTGCAACATTTAAACAGGTGGGAAATACTGAGTGCTCTTACATCGATATCTCGGCAATTAGTCTCTCCATATTCGTTCTGATTGCACCATACTATTCAATGTCTTATGTAAAGAAGCGGATAATTTTCGTTCGACCGACCGTCCGAAGACTTATGGAATAAATACGGAATGGAGAAATGAGTATTCGGTATTATTTATGTCTGACTTCAGCTCCGATAAAAAATACAAAATAGAATATAAGATGACCAATATTTGTTTATATTCGCCAGATTGCACTCCTAATCTTTTGGCCCGTCTAGGCTAAATAAGGCCTCCGGATTCCTGAAGAATTGAAGCCCACTGAGGCCATCATCTCTACAGAAACTCCGTACCAAAAAAGTAAAATTCCACTCAGATTCGGAAGGTCCGGCCCAGAAGCTACGCACGCCCATCCACCCCGTCCACTCCAACACCCCACCACATCGGACGGCCCCCATCCACTCTGCGACCCGCTAACCCTACCTATAAATACACCGCACGGGGCACACGCGCTCCGCACCGGAGGCGGAGGCGCTAGGGTTTGGCTCCAGTGCAAGGTAATTCGATTCCATCAGTTGCTGCTCCCAATTCTTCGTTCGTTCGATTCGATTCGTGCTTAGGCGCGTCGTGATTTTTTTTTCGTGGTAGAACCTGTGGCATTTCCAACCAATCGGACGGGTAGGAGGAATCTTTGCGGTCTCATCTGTTTGGATCCACCGGCCTTACGTCTGTGTAGTTTGATCTCTACGTTGATACGTCGATGTGTAGTTTGGATCCGTGCTTGGTTGTAGTCACGTGGTTAGGATGTTGGAATTAGCGTTGCGCTTGATTTTTTTTGTGTCGATTGGTGGCGTTCTCTTTGATTATTCGTTATCCTGCTCGAAATGCTGCAAATTCTGCTATTTTGGCTCATGCAATTATGCAAATCCTGCTATTTTAGCTTATGCAATTATGCAAATTCTGCTATTTTAGCTTGCAAATCCCTAGCTTGTGTTAGATTAGTTTGTGCATTGCTTTAGATGGATGTGGTTGCGTCTTACTAGTCTTGTGCTCGATTGCTGTGCATTATTGTTGGGCTTTTTTGGCTCATTGATTCGAGCTGCTCCTGTAGCTCTTGACTAGGCACATTCTTGTGTTTTGTACATCGAAATGTGTCACCCTAGATGGTTTTGCTTTTATCTTCTGCTCTAACAATAACGATGTCCTTATTTTAGGAGAAGTGGTGTTGAAGGTTTGTTGAGGCGAAGATGGTTCTCAAGTACGTGTTTTGCCCTCTGCATTGCTTTCTTTCATGGTTCATTTCTGTACTGCATGCTGGGGGTGTGGATATTGTAGATAGATAGATTGTTTCTTACACATTTCTTGAAATTCTGCTACACAGGACAGAGCTATGCCGTTTCAGTGGAGCCAAGATATACCCAGGGAAGGGTATCAGATTCATCCGTGCAGACTCGCAGGTAATCTTTTGGCATGATGACTCATATGTAGGATGAAAACTTATCAATATCTAAGTAAGTTGTTCTGCAAATATATCAGGTGTTCCTTTTTGCAAACTCGAAGTGCAAGCGCTACTTCCACAACCGTCTGAAGCCAGCCAAGCTTACATGGACAGCCATGTACAGGAAGCAGCACAAGAAGGTAGGGGTAACAATGTTTCAAGAGGTTATGTTTTACACTTTAGAAGTTTTATTTTAGCGATCTGTTCACAGAGACCTGCGAGTGAGCAGTGATAAACTGGGAGTTAGCCAGTAGTTAAGTTCAAACTGTTCGGTAGTTATTTTTAGTGATCAGCAGTGCTGTTTATTGTAATTTAGTTGTCCTGCAGAATGTGCTATACCGTTGATGAGAGACTTGATGCATCTTATTTATCCTATTATCTATTATTGATAGCATACTGGTTCAGCATTTTAATTAGTGATGTTTGTATTTTTGTATTGTGTTTTGTATTTTCTTTTGTATAATATTGATTAGTTTCTGTGTGTGTCCAGGATATTCATGCTGAGGCAGTCAAGAAGAGGCGCCGCACCACCAAGAAGCCATACTCCAGGTCTATTGTTGGTGCCACCCTTGAAGTCATCCAGAAGAAGAGAGCCGAGAAGCCAGAAGTTCGTGATGCAGCTAGGGAAGCCGCTCTTCGGTATGCTTTTTTTCTTTGATTTATCTTTTATATGGTTGTCATATATGATCCAGTAGAAGCCTATCTGTTTGTACGCCATGTTCTTGTGGTATCATGACGGTATTTGGCTATTTGTTTCGTTTTGTAATCTCCTTTAGGGACTTCTGTCAGCTTGTTTAGCTCATGTCCTAATCTAAGAAACAATTGTTTAGCAAAGAGAGGCATGAAAAATACCTACCACGTGCCTTTTTAGAGTTTATTCACTACCTTACAATGTACCAATGAGCAATGTTGATATAGTGTGGTTACTGGTTATACATGCTATCTTCTTTTTTCTGTTACACAAGATTAACAGGCAGGGTTACTTATCAACATTATTTCCATAACAGTGAGATCAAGGAACGCATCAAGAAGACAAAGGACGAGAAGAAAGCCAAGAAGGCAGAGGTTGCAAAATCTCAGAAGACTGGCAGTAAGGGCAATGCCCCAAAGCCCGGGAAAGGCCCCAAGCTTGGTGGTGGTGGTGGGAAGCGGTAGATGCTCCTGTTATCGCAGTTGATTTGATCGAGCCCTTGAATATCCCCTAGATAATCTAATGTGATGTATTCAGTGTCTTTTGAAAGAAAATTTTGCACTGCCACTTGCTTTGTAGTACCATACAGATGGAGATCATTATCTGTAGCATTTTTGGATGCTTTACTGCCTGGTTTACCCTGTGTTCGTACTTACTGACTTGAATCAAACTTGTATTATGCGCATGCTTTCGTAAATGCCCAGTTGGTGCTTTGCATTGTCGTGATGTCTGGTTTTCAGCTCATGCACGTTGGAGGAAGATGTTTTGCATAAAACAACACATATGCCTACGAAGCTGTTTGTTTTTGAAGATGTTGATATGGAACTTTGCAATCCTATTGATGGGAGAAAACACTTTATTAGGCTCTAAACAGCAACTTGCTGTTTTTTTTTGGCGGCCAACAACTAGATTCACCCCTTCAGAAGCCTTCCAAGGCCAAGCACATAAACCCTAAATCAACTACGAATTGTTATGCAACTTGATTCTTACCTTTTATTTTGATTCCAGGCATGCAACTGATTCCTGTTACTTCACGCTATTCCCTATTCGCGGGATCTATAATAGGTGACATCCTGCTCATATGAGTAAATTCTAGTTAATGTTGTTTACTATTGGGATTTTTCATAACGTTGTTTCCTATTGGGATTTTTCATCTTCTTTGCCTAATTAGAACAAAATGTTTGATAGAAAACACGGGACATTACTTACTCCAAACGCTGTTGAAGTACCGCTAAAATAGGTGACATCCTGCTCATATGAGTAAATTCTAGTTATGTTATTTACTATTGGGATTTTTCATCTTCTTTGCCTAATTAGAACAAAATGTTTGATAGAAAACAAGGGACATATTAGTTACTCCAAACGCTGTTGAAGTAACCTTCGGAGGAACGTTCTGGTGAGGGCAAATTTCCTGATGCTTTTTGATGTGGAATTGGTCTCGATCTTTTGATAGATGATAATTTGATTTATAAAGAGTGACTTTAACAACAAGGCTAACTTTGACAATAAGATTACTTGACCGAAACTCGATCAAATCGTCCAGCAATCGCTAAACCCCGCTCTGATCGCTATCAACCTCGTCAAAAACGACAGTAGACCTAATCAGGAAGGTTAATTTCTACAAGCAATCGAAGAACAAGTAAGAATTTAATTAAAGAGTAATATGAAAATTACTATATATAAAAGATGCATAAAGATAGTGAGGTCCTATAACATAAATCTGTTAGTCTAATCGACATAAGAGACAACGTAGAATTTGCACACACGGCTAAACTGATCTAAACAAAACTTAAATGGTTCAAAGGGGTGACGGTTGAATATATGAGATAGAGAAGGGAGAGGGGGCAGCCAGGGGTCGTCCTAAGGTTTGACGCACGCCCCTAGGAAGGTACAAGGTCCATGGGCCTAAATGGAGATGACTCAATACCTTTGGACTCGGATTTAGAATCAGCTCCGACTTGTTTTGACGATTGCGGTGTGTGCAAAAGGAATTTGGAGGTGGGGTCAAATCCGTTTGAAAGATGACGAGATAAGCTTTCAATCTTATCCTCATACATCTCAAACGGAGTCAGTATATGAATTCTATGCACGTTTGAAGTCATTGTTGTCTCCACAGACCGAGTTGGACTCTAAAATGTGTCCAATTTGAATTCTTGCTTGACTTAAACAAAAATGATGTGTTGACCCTGAGGAAGAGTTGGGAAAGATATCGACTTGGTCTTGATCTGTTAATCGGCTTTCCTTTAGGTGAATTCTAATCACGAGTCGTAGTGTTAATACAATACTATTTGTATAGCTACAATATACATTTTCATCATTATGTAGCATCATATTCTTATTTAAAATAAATTGAAGTTGAAAAAATTAATTTATGTTTTGTTTAATTTTAAGAGCTATCATCGTATACGTCTGTAGCATAATCACGTCACTTCCCAATCCTAATATTCAATCTAGGTGGCTAGTGATTGAAGTGGCAAAATCGTGTTAAGTTGGGCATAGCTTCAGCTTGGCATTTCTAATGGGAGTTCCCCACGATGGGAGTATAGGCAATAACACTGATGATTAAATTGGCACATGTGCTAGGCTCTAGGTCTATAACTGCCATTAGTGTAGACAGAAGTAGTACACACAATAATGTACTTAATAGTGTCATAGAAAAGTAAACTTGTAAAAAAGTGACCTAGATTCTTGACAAAGTCTCATACTAATCCTTAGTATGCTAGAAATGCAAGTATTTGTTGGGCGCCCTGCTCGTACCCATTTCACTTGCTCTGTACCTTATGCGGTAGAATCACAAAACTTAGATGTAGCTGAATGAACAAAATTAAGAATCAAAACTGAAAACTGTCCCACGATGGAGCTAATTAATTTTGTGATTGTCTGATAGATCAAGAAAGGCATACGTGCTACTAAGATTGTCTGTGATGCTACATGTAAATAGCATGTATAAAAAAAATGAGAGCAACTTTTGGATTAGTTGCATCTTCTTTAATTCCAATATCCCGTTTTTATGATGTAAACTCCACTGTACGAGTTACATTACGATTCTGTAAATTAAAACTAGGAATATATGTACATCATTAATGGTATGTTTGGCTCCCTCCTGTTAAGAACAGGTAAAATCATTGCACGTTTACTTGGGATCCCATGCTGATAGACAAACAAATGCCGCCTTAAAACTTTCATGGTCTGCAATTGAGAGTAGTTTCGTGATGGATGAAAAGTTGATGAGAAGTTTCGTGATGGATGAAAAGTTGATTTTGCGTAATGTGGTGCTGCGCAAGAAATGGACCACCTATCTTAGAAGGAATGGGTAAAAATTATGTCTCAGACAGGGGTTGTCTGCCTCAAAACATTTTTCTAAGGGGATGAAAGCCTCATGCTTTATTCAGACTTCAGATGCTAATGCATTACTCTAAGGAAGTCTGTCGCACTTGCTGCTGTGTAACCAAGGTTCACAAAACAGGAACCGACCTAGTCGTAGCTCTATTTAAAAGTGCTGTAGCTTTTGACTGAAATAGTAGTTGTTAGTTTTTTTCTGAGGTATTCAATTAAACGAAAATAAATAAAAATAGGGAAAATAAAAAACTGTTACATCTTCATGGATAAGACAAAAGAAAAAGGGGAAAAAGAAAAAGTAGCCACGTTAAGAAGTTAATGTGTTACAAATGATTTTTGGTATGAGTAAGCCGGTATCTAGAAACAGGTGGTTTCCATAATTTATAAGGAAAATTTTGACTCAGACTTGACACGAGTAACCTATCGGTAATTTGGAATTAAACTTGGATATAATGCTCCTGTTCAGTTTCATCTGAAACCGTGGGTGCCAGTGATTTCCACCGGTTTTCTGAACAACGAATGTAGTACTCCTGGATACTACAAAGCCAACCTAGCAATATTTCTAATTCCTATTATTCTGATTAACCGCTGATAGTTTTCCCCCAGAGTAATACCTCAGAGAATGCAGGAGACCGAGATCTTCGCAGTTTCATCAATGACCCTTGCAACACCCATGCTACTTGATGCCTCCGAATAGCTTGTGCCCAAGTAGACATCCCTAGGCGCTCCTTGCAAAAAGCTTGCAACACTCTGATGCCAATGCCATCCTACCGATGAACTTCACTGAGACACAAATGTTGTCTGAGGCTACCATTGACTCGACGAAATCGGCAGACATTCCTCCCACCCTGCCCGGCAGGGGTGAAAACGGATCGGATATTTTCCGCCGGATCCGGACGGATACGGATACGGATTTTGTCGGATCGGATTTTTTCGGATAATTTTCGGATCGGATACGGATACGGATTTTTTTTATCGGATACGGATACGAATACAGTAAGCCTAGTATCCGTCGAATACGGATACGGATACGGATATTTCGGATATTACGAAATCGGATATCCGGATGTTTAGCCCATAATTCTAGAAGCCCAGAGTAGCCGGCCCATCCCACACCATGCGATCCAACCGTCCATCCCACCCCATGCAATCCAGCCGTCCATCCCACCCCATCTCCCATGCGATCCAAGTTCCAACCCTGGGTGCCAGCCGCCGCAAACCTGCAGCCGCAGTCCCCCGAGTCTCCAGTCCTCCGCCGGCCGCCTGCCTCCGTCTCCGCCGGTCGCCCGCCTCCGCCGGCCATCTGCCTCCGCCCGCGGCCGCCGGATCCGCCCGCCTCCGCCTGTTCCGCCCGCCTCCGCCGGCCGTCTGCCTCCGCCTCCGCCTGCTTCGCCCGCGGCCGCCGGATCCGCCTGCTCCGCCCGCCTCCCTCGACCGTCTGCCTCCGCCTCCGCTGGCCGCCCGCCTCCGCCTGCTCCGCCCGCCTCCCTCGACCGTCTGCCTCCGCCTCCGCCTCCGCCGGTCGCCCGCCTCCGCCGGCCATCTGCCTCCGCCCGCGGCCGCCGGATCCGCCCGCCTCCGCCTGCTCCGCCCGCCTCCGCCGGCCGTCTGCCTCCGCCTCCGCCTGCTCCGCCCGTGGCCGCCGGATCCGCTTGCTCCGCCCGCCTCCCTCGACCGTCTGCCTCCGCCGGCCGTCTGCCTCCGCCCGCCTCGGCCTGCTCCGCCCGCCTCCGCCCGCCTCGGCCTGCTCCGCCGGCCGTCTGCTGTAAGTCATGAACTGATGATTCTTACATAATTTGTAATGGTTGATGAAACTTAATCTTAGTATCTTACTGCCGAAGTGCCGATTGATGAAACTATTGCTATTGCATTGTTGCAATCTTACTGCTGATTGCTGATTGATGAAACTATCTTGTGGATTAGTTGCTGATGTGCCCTTTGTATTTGTGCCCTGAAATTGATTGTGTAACATGTATTTTGTGCATGCATGATTAACAAATATGTATTTGGATTATGTTGATTGCATGCATGTATTTGTGCCCTGAAATTGATTGTGTAACATGTATTTGTGCATGTATCTTGTGGATTAGTTGCTGATGTGCCCTTTGTATTTGTGCATGCATGATTAACAAAATGTGCCCTTTGTATTTGTGCCCTGAAATTGATTGTGTAACAAAATGTGCCCTTTGCATTAGGTTCAGTTTCATTTTGTTGTGCTTTTATAACTTTATCATCTTATGTATTCCCTTTTACCCTTTATTATGTTGTGTTAGATTTGTTATGAACTTATGATCGACTATCGGGTATATTTTCATTATGGATGAAAAGACTATACTTGTTTAGATTTCATGAATGTTTTGACAAGATGAACTATTTACGTATTTTCGTTAATTTTGGATGTATAGTTTAAGGGGTTTTCATGTTCCGATAAATATTCGTAACCGTATTCGTTTCGATTCGTATTCGATCCGTATCTGTATTCGATATTATCCGTATTCGTATCCGTATTCGAGTTATCCGTATTCGTTTCCGTATCCGAAAAAAAATATGAAAACAAATATGGTAGAGGCATTATCCGACCGTATCCGATCCGTTTTCACCCCTACTGCCCGGGCTAGCACCCCCACTTGGCATCATGAGAGTCGCCTGCTGGATGGTATCTTTGTGCAGGCTGCTCCCTCTCATGCCTGCACCCCGCCGCCAGTCACCTCCAAGTGTGTAAAGGATACAAACCAAACAGAAAGAGAATAAGGTAGTGGAGAGTTAGGTGAGCAATACTTAGGGTTTCCTTATGGCCTGGATGATATATATATATACTTACATGGGGAGTGTTTTTACAATAGTACCTTTACATTTGAGCATCCCTCTCAAGGGCATTTATGCTATTATACATGTCCTATTTTGGGCTTTATAACTTTCTAACAGGCTGACTGGGTTTAGATGGGGTCACCCCTACAACACATACACACCCCATCGAAGTGACCGATTGGCGGTAAAACGACAAGATACTCCAATCCTAAAGCACGCACAAGAGGTATTAGCTCATAAGCTTGGGGTCCTTGGCGATGAGGAGGCCATGACTGAGGAGGCCCTCAATCGCTGCGTTGTGATGTTCAATGGTCCTCTACCACCGACCTCCTGCAGGCTCTGTCCGCACTCTTCCGCTTTGACTCCGACCAAGTTGTACAAGTGGATGACGCCCTCCAGGAGCAAGTGCAGGTGACACTGCTTGAGGGTGAAGACGCTATGGTGGAATAGTCCTAGCATGAACAACTGGAGTACACCGACTCCAGATGAGGCCCCTAGTGCTTATGCTAAGC
Organism: Dendrocalamus latiflorus; assembly: GCA_017311315.1. NCBI lineage: Eukaryota > Viridiplantae > Streptophyta > Magnoliopsida > Poales > Poaceae > Dendrocalamus > Dendrocalamus latiflorus. The sequence goes on from CM029672.1 coordinate 16,319,221, forward strand.
ATCACGGTGGTTTTTTTGCTTTTGTCCCGGATGTGACTTATATTTATGTGTCTCTTGTACCAAAACTTCAGTGAACTGCTCTGCAGGGAAGCCGCACCACCCTATCGATCTGCACCCTTCGCTTCATGCTTTGTATGAACTTATCCCCTAGTGATGTTTTCATTGCATCTGGTTTACTTCTAGTCAAGGTGCCCTGCTACTACCCAAGCCGAGGCCTACTTCTGTGTTCTCCTGCCTGCGCGCCGACCTGCATGGTTGCAGTTCCTTCGTTGTTTGGAACAAAACTGCTCCATGTGTTACTCAAAAGCACTCTACATCGAGAGGGCTGCAATGTTGTGCCCAAGCCTGGAGGGCTACACAGTTGCATCCACGCAACGCCTATAGCCCAACACTTCGCACGCAGCAATAGGAACTCCCCATAGTCCCTGCATAGACTGTGGGCTGTTGGAAACCATGTTGTGCGGCCTGCACGGCCTCAGCCAAAACTGCCTGCATTGTATGCCCACCCATCTTGTCTCTTCGGCCGACTGCACCAGTAGCCACGCTGCCTCATTCACATTCATAGCGGGTACCTCCTATGACGGGACCTAGACTGACAATCCTCTCCTGGAATGTTATGGATCCAAATGCCCCGGCACGCTGCATAGCAGTTCAGGAAACGATCGATGCTAACTGTCCCCACATTGCTTGTCTTGAAGAGATGAAACTAAGAATGGTAGATCACACCTAGGCTTGCGCCCTTGGGGGAAACAAACTACGCGATTTTCTCTTCTTGCCCGCACAAAACACCCGGGGAGGCATCCTCATCCTATGGAACGGCGAGGTGGTCCACATCACCAATTGCCACTGCCGCAAGTAGTGCATGATAGTAGATGTCAAGATCAAAGATTTCTCAACAGAGTATATCATGATGATGGTTTATGGCCCCTTGGTACATAGAGACAAGGAAATGTTCCTAACGGAGTTACGTGAAATGAACCCCACCGATGGCACCGGCTAGTTCCTACTAGGTGACTTTAACCTCATCTACAGGGCCAGCAGCAAAAACAACTTGAACCTCAACCGATAGCTAATGGCTTAGTTTCGAAAGAGGTACACCTACATAACCGCAAATTCACTTGGAGCAATGAAAGAGACAACCCAACTCTAGTTAGATTGGATGGATTCTTTTGCGACAATACTTGGAACAGCCATGTCTTGTACGCCTTATCTACATCTGACTCAGATCACTGCCTCCTACTCCTGTCAAATATAAGTGGTCCGCGACCGCCAAAGAGCTTTCACTTTTAAAACTTCTGGACTCAGCTACCGCAGTTCCTCCACATAGTCCAGCAAGCTTAGGGGGAACCAACTCTAGGGCTAGACCCAATCCTGAGGCTAAACAACAAATTGGCAAACATGACGAGAAGGCTTAAAACCTGGAGCAAGAGAATATTCTTGGAGAATAAACTGCAACTGCTTAGGGAGAGTTCATATTGAGCTCTAATTAGAGTCTTGTATGCAGGTGACAAGTCTAACCTCTCCCTAGAGGGGCCAGCCGTGAACTATGGAGGCAAGCATGAAGAATTAATCTATTCTCTTATATCAACCTATTGCTATCTCCCTCTTCTAATATCCTTCAAACCATGCCGCTGGTCTTCCTCCATTCTGTAGTTATCCCATTGTGAACCATCATATTCGAACCCTTAAAATTATGGTTGGTAGCCATATGTTTTAATCCTCTGAGCTATAGGCCCACCCCGCATCCACGTGATTTCTTCCCAGCATTACACCAAAAGAACCTTCCTCTCCTCGGCCAATTTATTCCGCAGCGGTCGCCTCGCACATGTGTAGTGGACAACATCCTGATCATGGGTAAATACTAGCTAATGCTGTTTACTATTGGGATTTTCCATCTTTTCGTTGTTAGAAAATTGAAGTTGGATAAAAAAAACAAGTGATATATTACTTACTCGAAACGTTGCTCAAGTAACCTTTGCCAGAACCTCCGAGTAACGGAAAATTTCCTGATGCTTGTCAATCCTAGGACTCAATCTAGGTAGCTAGTCATTGAAGTGCCAAAATTGCGTTATGTTGGGCATACCCACAACTTGGCATTTCTAACAAGAGTACCCCACGATTTGAATATAGGCAACTCAACTTAACCCTGGTGTCTGGTGGTCTCTCTCGCTGAAATAGGGTACCATGGTGTATGAGCACTACAGGATACAGGCTCAAAAGCCTTCATAGGGACATTTATTGCTACACTGTAAACCTGACTATGCTGAAAAGATTCCCATGTCCTCCTCTCCATGGACTATGCCCACTGCACCTGATAACCTGCCTACATAAAGGCCTCCTATGTCTTCCATACCACATCTCATTCTCAAGCCATTACAATACTACTACACAACAATGTCTTCCTGGAGGTCCGACCCATTTGGAGTGCCGGAGTGGCATGAGCGCCTGAAGTGCCATTACGGCTTTAGGACGATGTTGTGCGTATGGACGGATCCAGTATAACGAGCCAACTACGGCCGCAGGTTCTTCAAGTGTCCAGACCTGGATGACGACTTCGTGGTAACGACGACAACTAAATCCTTTATTTCTCGTTATCGTTTTTCAACTTGATCCATGACATCTACCACGCCACACATAGCGTTGCAAGTTCATCGAATGGGTGGATCGGGTGCCGCCGGCATGGCCACGGAACCGGCCAACGGAGGTGGAAAACAAAGGACAATACTTTGTTAAGATGACTCAGGCTCGCGAGGTGGAACGACAGATGCGGCTTGAGCAAGAGCGCCGCGTGAGGGTGGACCAAATCCGTCTGAAGGGCAACGAGGATGAGCTGCAAAGGAGGCGGGAGCAGCTAAGTCTGCGTGAAGCAGCCATCAAGCGTCAGGAGGAAGAGCTTCAAGCTCATGAGGCAGCTCTCAAGACCAAGAGTGACAGGAAGAAGGATGCAGCGGAGCCATCTTCAGGGCGCGAGAAAAAGGGGAAACAACCACGCTACACCCAGTAGACAAAATGTAATAGACCCAGCAAGTTATATTCCCTAAGGCATGCATGTTAGGACTAGTGGTGGAGTTCTGAACATTATAAGTACAGAGTTCCACACATGCCACATGCCTGCCATGTCAAAATATCACTAACCTTCGAAATATCACTTACCACTTTATGTATCGACCGTTCTACGGTCAATCGTTCGTAAAACAAATTTACCAAATTTTTTTATGCATCTACAACTTACAATGAACATAAACTTTTATTACAACTTCATCTGATTTTTACCCAGTTTATAACTACAAAATTGCCAAAACTTAAAACAATCACGGAGATTGCAAACCCTAAAAACAGCCCAAACCCTAAAATTCACTTACTACTGTATGCATCGATATTTCTACGCTCAATCCTTCGGCAAAAAAATTTAGCATAATTTTTTTTGCATGTACAAATTGCAATGAACATAAACTTTTATTACGACTTCATCAGATTCGTTCCCAGATTACAACTACAAAATTACCAAACCTTGCAAAAACCATGGGAATTTCAAACCCTAACAGCAGCCCAAACCCTAACGATCCTCGTCTACAGTGTGAACGCGCGCTCGGGAGGCGAGTCGTGCGGTCGGGCGGGAGGACGCGCGCTCGGGGCGACGAAACGCGCGCTCGGCGCGGCGGCGGCGGGTCGTGCGCTCGCCCGTTCGATCGTGCGGTCGGCGATGGCGGTGGTGCGCTCAGCGGGACGATCGTGCGCTCGGGGCAGCAGAGGCGCGGTCGGGCGACGAGGCAGCGGGGTCGTGCGGTCTGGTACCGCACGACCCGGTGAACAGTCCGGTCGTGCGGTACCAGACCGCACGACCGGGACATGTGGCGGCAGCACGGAGACGCGCGGTCGGGAGAGGTCCACTTTTGGAATTGTTTTCAAAAAGGGGGTAAAAAGGGAAATTTAATTGTATAGGGGTCCAACAGTGTCCAGATTTCCGCAAAGGGCATCCGGCCTCGTCGGTCACGGAGTTTATAACGAAATCTGAAGATAAAGGGTGTTCGGCCTCGTCGGTCACGGACAAAATATGTCCAGTCTCGTCAGTCAGGACTAAGTAATTTCTGGCCTCATCGGTGGCGGAAAAGGCTGTAAAATGAAAAAAAACCCCAGCCTCCTCGGTCCGGGAGTTCCAAACCTAAGATATAGGGACCATAGGGTGTTGGGCCTGGTCGATCATGAACAAAAGACGTCTTGTCGGTCGCCGAAAACGAAGAGCTTTTATGCTTTTCTTTCTAATAAAAATAGAACTAATTTTAAAGCAAATAAATATATAAGTAACATCTATCTATTACTTATTATATTTTAAAAAGTATATAAATCTCTATTAAGAAAAATACAGAAACAACCTAATCTCATCAGTCAGGGAGAGGGATCATAATGAAACACCGGCTTTAGCGGTCGCAGAAAATGAATGTTATAGTAATATTGTATCCCTCCTAGTATTGTGCTCACATTTCAATAGGAGCGGAGTGTCACGCTGGATGGCAGCATATCTTAGGTCCGCTTATTTCGACTTCAACTTCTGGTTTTTGACTTATTTTTCATTATTTCTAAATTTTGTTTTTCTGGCTTTTTTAGCTTTTTTGCCGGTTCTTTTTTCATATTCGTTTGTATTGTTCGTAATGGGCTAACATATTTTTTCTATTTTTAAATTTTTTTAAATTTAATTACATCAAATAAGCCACCATCACTTATAGTGTAATTTCAATTAACTACAGTACAAGTTTAGCCATAAACCATATTTTTCAACCCAAATAAGCAGGCTCTAGCTCGATGGTACTATGTGGATCTCATAAGTAGCAGCGTGGAGTGCCACGATCGGCTAGAACGTGGCTTCCAATATGGCGCCGGTATGAGAGACATAAACGATGCTTATCTCTACTCCTTAAAAATGTGAGTTGGTGGTTGTCGGTCTGTTCTCCCTCCTTTCTTCTCAGTCGTCTGATCAAAGATCAGTCGTCTAGATCTGTATGTAGGTAGTTCTTCCACTCCTCATAGAAATGGTTGGACCGACACGTGGGCCGCGCTCCTCCTCTTCTCTTCCCCCACATCCTCTGCCTCCCGCAACCACTCCACCTCCTGCAACCGCCTCCTTCTCTCCCCCGAACCCTCGTGCCGTACCTCCTCCTCCTCAGCGTCACCACCAATTCCCCCAGCAGTGCCACATCCCCCTGTCACCGCCTTCCCCACGCATTCGCCCGCCGCCTCCTCTCCCCATCTACCCATCACCGCCTCCCCACCTCCTCCTCCCGCAACCGCCACCTCCTTCTCTCCCCCGAACCCTCGTGTCGCGCCTCCTCCTTCTCCTCGGCGCTGGCACCAATTCTTTCCCCACGCGGCAACATCTGGTCATAGTCCCCCAACTTCCCCCAGCAGCGCTGCATCTCCCCGTCGCCGCCTCCCCAACGCATTCGCCCACTGCCTCCTCTCCCCATCCACTCGCCGCCACCTCCCCACCTCCACCTCTCGCAACCAGCACCGCCTCCCCACCTCCCACAACCACCGCCTCCTTCTCTCCCCCGAACTCTCGTGCCGCGGCTCCTCCTCCTCGGCGTCGCCACCAATGCCATCTCCCATCGCCCCTCCAACTAGCGGCACGACACTCGGTGACAGCGGTTGGTGGATCGGAGAGAAGAGCGCTCAGCGACAGCAGCTGGTGGATCAGAGAGAAGGGCGCTTGACGACGGTGACGGCGGCTTCCTCTTCCTACGCTCGCCCACATGGCTCTCTCCCCACCGCCATCGCCTATCGGTCGCTCACCCGGTGAACCTCTCTACCTCCTCCTACTCTTCACTTAGAACCATCACGCTGTCTGGCGATTTTCATCTCCCAAGCTGGTCGTCGAAGTCACTGTCGTAGTCATAGGGGCCATGGTCGAGGGGCCGTGGCCAAACTCGAGGGGCCATGGTCGAAGTCGAAGCCATGGTCGAATGGGGCCGTGGCCGAAGTCAAAGATCAGTGGTTGAAGTCTAAGCCATGGTCAAAGGAGCGGTGGTCAAAGTCGAAGGACCGTGGTCGAAATTAGGCCATTGTCGAAGTTGAAGGGTCATGGTCAAAGTCCAAGCCATGGTCAAAAGGGACAGTGGTCAAAATCGAAGGGCTGTGGACGAAGTCGGTCCGCGGTTGAAGTCGAAGGGTCATGGTCGAAGTCCAAGCCATGGTCGAAGGGGACAGTGGTCGAAGGGGGCAATGGTCGAAGTTGAAGGGCCATGGACGAAATCGGTCCGCAGTCAAAGTTGAATGGCCGTGGTCGACGTCGGTCCGCATTCGAAGTTGAATGGCCGTGGTCGACGTCGGGGCCATGGTTGAACTGGGCCATGGTCGACGTATGGGCCGTGGTCGAAGGGGGTCGTGGTTGAGAGACCGTGGCTGAAGTCGAAGATCCATGGTCAAAGTCGAAGTCGTGGTCGAAGGGGGCAGTGGTCGACGCCAAAAAGCCGTGGTCGTCGAAAGGCCATAGTCGAAGGAGACAATGGTCGAAGTCGAAGCAATGGTCGATGTCAAAGGGCCGTGGTCGAATGGGATAGTGGTCGAAGGGGGAAGTGGTTGACGTCGAAGGGCTGTGGTCATCGAAGGGTCATGGTTGAAGGGGATAGTGGTCAAAGGGGATGGTTGCATATCCGTAGTTGAAGTCGAAGATCCGTGGTCGAAGCCAAAGCCATGGTCGAAGGGGACAGTAGTCAACATCGAAGGGCCATGATCAAAAGAAACAGTAGTCAAAGGGGCAATGGTCGAAGTCGAAGATCCGTGGTCAAAATCGAAGATCCTTGGTCGAAGTCGAAGCCGCAGTCGAAGGGGGAAGTTGTCGGCGTTGAAGGGCCGTGGTTGAAGGGGACAGTGGTCGAAGTTGAAGATCTGTGGTCATCGTCGAAGCCGTGGTCGAAGAGAGAAGTGGTCAACATTGATGGGCCATGGTCAAAGGGGACAGTGGTGGAAGGGGGCAGTAGTCGAAGTCGAAAGGAGCAGTGCTCGAAGTCGCGGTCATGGTCGTAGTCGTAGCTCCCGTGGATGTGGTCATAGCGGTCATGGTCGCAGTCATAATGCCAACCTGGAGGGCACCTACTGGTTTGTCCATAACCTCTGCCGCTATGAGTTCCCTCTCTAGTTGGACATCCTCGTCGCCTACCCCCGAGACATCCCCGAGATTGAGCTCCCCACCCTCGACGGCAAGACCTACAAGGTCTCGTACTCCCCATAGATTGTAACATACTTTTGGCCACGAGGTGTGATCGATGGCTTCCGATTTACCACCACGAGCTCTGGTCGATGTGTTTTGACTTACGACCACGAGGTGTGGTCGATGTCTTCCGACTTACGACCACGAGCGCTAGTCGAAATCGAAGATCCGTGGTCAAAGTCGAAGCCGTGGTCGACAGGGGCCGTGTCGAAGAGGGAAGTGGTCGACGTTGAAGGGCCGTGGTCGAAGGAGGATAGTGGTTGAAGGGGGTAGTGATCAAAGTCGAAGGGAGCAGTGGTCGAAGTCAACGCTGTGGTCGAAGTCGGGGCTATAGTCGAAGGGGCAATAGTCAAAGGGGGCCGTGGTCGACATCAAAGGGCCATGGTCAAAATCGGGGTCGAGCAGGTCGGGTTGGCTGAGCAGGCTGGCGTCGGTAGTCGGGCGATAGAGCACAATCGCACCGGAGGCTTGCCAACGTACGACCACTAGCGATGGTCGATCGCTCCTGACCTACGATCACACGCGATGATCGACGGCTTCTAACTTACGACCACGTGGTGTGATCGACATTTTCCGATTTACAACCACGAGCACTGGTCGATGTGTTCCGACTTACGACCACGAGATGTCCTCGATGTCTTCCGACTTACGATCATGAACAATGGTTGTCGGCTTCCGGTGTATGACCATGAGCCATTGTCGAAAGCTCTCAATTTAGGACCACGATCGATCATCGACTGCTGCCAACTTACGACCACCAGCGATGGTCGACCGCTCCCAACCTACGATCACGCGCGATGGTCGACGACTTCTGACTTACGATAATGAGGTGTGCTCGAAGGCCCCCGACCTATGACCACGAGGTATGGTCGATGCCTTCCGACTTATGACCACGAGGTGTGATCGACGGTTTTCGACTTATTTGACGGATTTAAAAACTTTTAGAACATGTTTGTATGCATATTCTAAAAAATTTTACCACCCGTGAGTTTTAAAACATGTAGTATGATAAATTTTAAAAATCCGTAGCAACGCACGGACATTCAACTAGTTACTTAGAGCATGTACAATGCAAGATGCTTATATATGAATGCTTAAAAAGAGAGAATATAGCTACATCATCAAGCACCCATGCAAAAGTTATTCCTTCCAATGCAAGCATCTCTTCCATGGGTGCTTAGATGCTATATTTTCTATTAATAGAATCAGTTATATACATAAGCGTCTACTAAGCACTGGTGCTTATTTAAGTATCGATACTTCAAAATAAGCACTTATCTATCCTATGTGGCAAGAAAAAACTATTTTTCATTGCTAAGCACCTCTCTAAGCGTCTGCATTGTACATACTTTTATAGTGCTACAGCAGCCGGCACTCGGATGCCTCGACGGGCTCCATCTTCGATTGCCTTTCGATGAAACTCAGGAGGTTTGTGCAGGAAACGTGCTTGACGCTACGGCACTCGAATCAGATGCATGACCGCCGAGATTTTGCCACTTTATTAACAGGCAGCGCGTTCGAAAGAACGATACACTGATAAGCGCTTTGCAGTGCCTCGACGGCATTCGTCTTCAATCGGCTCTTAGTAAAACTTAGCATGATTGTATTGTACAGGTGTAAATCCTCGAGACAACTGCACTGATCTTGCTCAAATCGGACGCGTGGTCGTCGGGCTCTCGCCGTTCCAATGGCAGGCAGTGTGTTCGGGTGAAGGGTGCACTAGTGTAGTGGGCACTTTGTAGAGTGCCTCTACGGCATCTGTATTCGATCGGCTCTTTGCAAAAACTTGGCATGATTGTAGAGTAGATCATCAAGACAAGTGATCGGTTCGGCTGAAAAGCTCATGGCTGAAAACACTGTAGCTGGCTGAAAAAAGCACTGTAGCTGGCTGAAAAAAGCACTGTAGCTAACAGAGGCTTATTTAGCATAATTAAATTTAAAAAATTTTAAAAATATAAAAAATATGTTAGCCCATTACGTATAATACAAACAAATACGGGAAAAAAAGAACCGGCAAAAAACCTCAACAAAAAACCAAAAGTTCAGAAAAAGACGAAACTTATAAATAGTGAAAAATAAGCCAGAAGTCATAAGCCGAAGCCGAGTTGATCAGAGCAAAAGCCGGCCGTGCTCGAATCGGACACGTGAGCACTGAGTTATTGCCGTTTTGGCTATACCCGTCGGTTTTGCTTCGGGATGTCGTGCCAGGCGATTTGTGCAAATTGTTTGCCCTTCTTCCCGAGCTCCAAAAGTAGTTTTTTTTTCTTTTTGTTTGTATTGATAGTAGAGATATAATATTTTTTTCTTTATTTTCTCTCTTTCTATTTTTTAAAGTGAATGCCCGAACTAGAAACTAACGGCTGCTATAGTAATTATTTCTTTCAAAAATCAACAAGAAAAACCGTTTTGAACGGACTAAGGGCATGTCCAATGGTGATTTATGAGCTAGCTCTAAACATATTATTTCATATTTTAATAGAAGAGAGAGAAAAACTAGCTCTTGATCAAGAGCTAATCTCATACACACATTCCAAGATTATATGAGGATGTCATGTGGGACTATTCATGTTAGGAGCTATGTGCTAAAAGTTAATATCATTGGAGAAGTTATCTTAGAGCTAGTAACTAGCTCATACCATTGTACATGCCCTAATGTATACTAACCCACGCGCTTCACGACTCACATGCATGGCCTATTTTTTAAAGATGTGCATTCTCCCAAGTTGTCCTCGCACAGCCTGACTTTTAAGGCTGTGTTTCAGCTTCTGACTTATTTTTCACTATTCATAAATTTCGTTTTTTATGAACTTTTAGCTTTTTAAGCTTTTTTACCGGTTTTTTTTCCCGTATTTATTTGTATTATACGTAATGGGCTAACATATTTTTTATATTTTTTAATTTTTTTAAATTTAATTATGTTAAATAAGCTTCTGTTAGCTACAGTATTTTTTCAGTCAGCTACAGTGCTTTTCAGCCATAAGCCACCAAAAAAAGCTTAAATAATCATCACCTTAACTCCGCCGGCCATAGGCAAGACGGGGTCATAAGTCATTGAAACAGATTTCCCTATCAGAGGGAACATATTCCAATGTACACTTTTGAACTTTCTGAGCAGTCTACCTGATATTTGATCTTACAACATCCACATGCAACTACTGTGGTTGGTTCACTGCTGTCAGCTCTAAAATCATTTGGCTATCTCCTCTGATTTGGTAAGAACAGGACCGGAGACGACCAGAAGACATTATTTCCAAATAAAACCACAACTGCAATTGAATTTCAGCATGCAAATGAATCTCAGTTACGTCCATTGCATCCCCTGAGATCCTAATTTGAGTCAACTGCCCATCTGCTTTAACATAATGAGAGATTAGCTGAATACCTGTGCGTTGCTACATATTTAAAAACTTTTAGAATATGTTTGTATGTATATTCTTAAAAATTTTACCACTCGTGAGTTTCAGAACATGCAGTATCATTTATTTTTTCCTCTTGCCAGTTCACTGAACTTTGAACATCTCTTGTTCAGCCACAGGTCTGACCTGAAAGGATATAAATAGTGACAATATTTAGTCAAGGTAGGAAACCACCGATTGAAATAAGCAGGCAAACCACCGATTGAAACAAGCAGGCAATAATAGTATGCATTGAGAATTACCTTTGGCAAAGAAATATCCCATTTGCTAGCTTTTTCCTTCCTCTTTTGCTTTATTGTGTTGCTGAGAACCTAGATTTTACGAGTCTATCAATGATCAATGTAACAAGAAGTTTCGTGTATCACAAATTCACAATCAGTTGGTAGGAACAATCATTTACCTTGGCATGTTGCGTCTGATCACGATCAAGCAGATATGGAGGAAGAGCACCCTCTTGAACATCATCATTGACCTTCTGCCGAGAAATTAACTCATCATGCATTTTCAGGCTGCAAAGAAACAATTGCCAATAAGGCCCCATAAATACGACTGCAACTAGAAAGGCAGATTCTACACTGCAAGGAAAATTTAATTTTAATGCTCACATCTCCTACTCAATGTATCAATACATAGACTAAAGGAGCAAGGCAACTGTGAACATGTTGAGCAGGGGAGAAAATCTACCTAGCCTATACAAGTAAATGGTAAACAGCAAACATCGATAGGTTATGTGATTAGTGGTATCTATAAGTTTACACTCTCATCGTCAAAATCCTGACTCCGCCACTTATGCCAACCCACATTCTGCACACGGAATCTGTGTGACAATTGAACTACTAATAACAGGAATTCGGGGGGCTCACCGCGAGCATGTCAGTCATGCCAGCCTCAAGGAGCTCCTCCAGTGTAGCCTGCCTGGCATTGGGCGCCAAGATCGTCTTGAGCTCGCTCTTGAGGTTGTCAAGGTCAGATTTTTACTCCCTTAGCTTTGCAAGCAAGCCCGCCTTCACGCTCGGCTGCAAGCTCCTTGCCTCCAGGTCCATCTTGCGAATCTGTAAACACACACCCAAAAAAAAAATCAAATACTGCCCCTGCCTCCCAAATGCAACAAACGTACATAAAAAAGTCTCTGAGCCAATCTACAGAACTCCCCCCAAAATCACACAATTACAACCATAGAAACCCAAACATGTATTAAACTGATGCTTCCAGCCCTCCGCCTCACAAAATCACCAGCCCCAATTCTAGTTGCTCTCCACAAAGCAGAACATGAGGCATCAGAATCATATAGCCATGTAGGTAAGGAATCCCCAAAAAAACAAAATATGATGTGATATTTATCAGTGATTCGGCTTCCTCCATGGTGGACTAGATCTCAGACAGCTTCTATTGCTGCTTCTCTACATGCGAAGTCCTCACTGTGTTAGAGGGAGAAACTCTCTGATGGATTGTGAAGGCATATCGGATTAGGCAGGGGCGCGCCGGGTACCTCCATCGAGGGCGGAGGCAGCGGTGCACTTGCGGGAGAGGCAGGCGGAGACCTCGCAGTACTGCCGCTCGTAACCATCGAGCACCTCGCTCATGGCTGCTCCCCTCGATCCGGACTCGTTGAGCACGCGCGCGACAAAGGGGCCTGCGTCCGACCTGGTGGCATCGCAGCAAAGCTGGAGGAACTTGGCGTACGACACGATGCCCGTGCTGGACGCCCAAAGGCGCAACCGCGCCGCCTCTATCTGCGTTGCGTGCAACACCTTCCATGCCTCCTCCACCGTCAAACTCGCCTTCAGCCCTGCCCCCACCCCCACCTCCTGCGCCAGCAGCACGAGCCCGTCGAGGTTGATGCACGGGAACACTACGCCAAGGTCCTGGATCCTGTCGGCCAGGGGCATGAAGCCACGGTCGGGCGACACTGCGGGCCGGGACGTCGGGCGCTCTTGCAGGAAGCGCCGCATCCGTACGTCGGCGTTGGCAAGCGCTGCACCATGGCTCTCCTTAGCACAGCCGCCATTGCTGGGTCTGCCCCTCTCTCTCTCTCTGAGCTCCGAATTCGAGGGGAGATCTGGAGAAAATGAAGAGGGAGGAATCGAACAGACGGGTTAATCAATAATCAATCGACTGGAATCAAGTGGATTTGTGGGGTGAAGAGAGGGTGACGTGAAAAAGGAATGCAGCGGTTGTGGGAGGTGGGGAGAGAAGAGGAAGGGGATGTAACTAAAGCTGGAAGTGGAGGGGCTGTTAGATCGCTTGAGAGGGGTGGGGGGAGGACGTCGAGACAGACGGTGAAGATCATAGTGTTAAAATCGGTCGGTTATTGATAGTTAAGGAAGATGAACCTACTACCACCAACTCAAACTTTTAAGGAATAGAGATAATTTCTTCGACCGGGGGGGGCAATTACCCCCTCCCATGTTTCACTTCAAATAAACTGGCTAATTATAGATAACTCATAAGTAGAACTTATGCTTGAAAGAGCCTTGTGTTCTCCAATAGAGCATGGCCCAGGGAGGGGGGGGGGCAATTGTCCCCTCTGTATTTGCCTATTTGGTCTATTTGGCTATAGAATTATTGTAAGTGTAATTTTTTTCCCTTTGCCTATTTGGTCTATTTGGCTATAGAATTATTGTAAGTGTAATTTTTTTCCCTTCTGTGAAAGATATCCTTAGCAAAGTCACAATGGCGGCAAGAATGTCCTTATTTTGTGTTTTTTGCTATACTGCATTACAGTGGTAAAGTCAGGAATAAAATTGAGAGTTGGCTGAATCATTTATCGGACTAAACTAAGTTAGCACAAATATAATCTTTTACTCTTATAGAATTTCAAATTCATCTAGAAATTATACAATTGGAGTCTTGGAGACAAACAACAAAAAACTGAGAAATGCAAAGTAGGTACGTCGACAATAGAAAGCGCATGCCCAAGAATATATAATTATTCTGCTATGAGTACAGAGTAGTGATAAGTCACCTGCATGTGAAACATATGAAAATTAGTGATATAATAGAAAATTGTGAATGACAATGAAAATTGAGATCATATAAAACATACCAGAAATAAACTAATTTGAATATAGCAAAATCTATAAATAAATTATTAATTTCTATCAATACAAAGCTATAAATATATAAATTAATTATAAGGACTAAACTATCTATATACACTGAATGTGAAAGTCTAAAGTCTAAAATACTAAATTAGTTAGAAAGGAACTGGAGAAAAATTACTCACTACTCAATAACTGTAACATCCTGAAAATTTGGATTTGAAAGTATAAAGTTTTTGAATTTCTTTTTGCAAATGTGATTTATTCGAATTTAGAATTATGGGATTTTCTTGAAAATTTTGATGAAGGTTCCAAAAATTAGAGGAGAAACAAACATGTATAAATATTAGAAAGATGAAATTTAAGATAAGAATATGAAAAGATGATCCATAAAAGTAACAAAGAAATTTGACTTAGAACATAATATATCATTTCTGAAAATAATGGCATGAATAACAATGGAAGCAAGTAGATTAAATACCAACATTAGTTGGAAATATTTTTACTAAGTCCAAAATATCATCAGAAGCTTCTGTGAATTTTTCTGGAATTTTTGGATGTATTTTCATATTTTTCTGAGCTTATTGGGATTTTCCGGCAATTTCTAAAAAAAAGCTAAAATCAAAATCAGGAAAAATAAACCCCAACCCACTCCTCTGGCCGCCACTTGGACGGCCAGGATCAGCCCACGTCGCCCGGCCGATCCCGCCTCTCCCCTTCCCCTGCTCGCCAAGTAAGCGGCCGCGATGCCCCCTTCCCCGCGCCCCGGCCCATCTGGCCCATCTGCCCCACTTAACCGCGCCCGCCGCCCGATCAGCCTCCCCCGCCACGCGGCTTCATCCGCGCCGTTGCGCTTTCCCTCCCCTCTCCCGCTGACCGGTGGACCCGCCTTGTCAGAGGCGTCTCCTTCCTCCCCCGTCTCCTTCTCTCTGCGCGGGGGCAGCCCCTTTCTTCCCCGTGGCACGCATGCGCCCGGGAGCGGCGCCCGCTGCCTGACGCATCCCCTCGCGTGCGCGGCGCAAAAGGCTGCCCGGGAGCACCACGTGCGCCAGGAATCCCGCTGCTGCCCCGCCGCCTGCCATCGCTGCCGGCCCCGACACGACCACTCGGGCGGGAGCGCCGTTGCCAGCTCTCTCCGCCCCTCTATAAGAACCCCCGAAGCTCCCATCGTCCTCCCCGCGCTCTCAGCTCTCTCCCCCTCCAGGTAATCGTGCTGTAAACCCCTCTCCACCGCCGGCGAGCCATTCTCTCCCAACTCCGGCGACCCAGCTCCCCATCGTTCTACTGCACCAGAGCCCAATTCTTCTCACCCACACCACCTCCGGAGCGTCGCGAAGCTATCCCCGGCCTCGCCCGAGCTCCCCGTCGCCTGTGGTTCGCCGTCACCGAGCACCTCCCCGAGCCGCCGCCACCGCACGCTGCCGGCCTACCTCCGGCGCACCTCAGCCTCCGTCGCCACCACCACCAGCATCACCGCAACCCCAGTGTCGCGTTTTGCCACTTCCCCGGACCCCTCCGACCATCCCTCGCCGCCGGCGCCACCGCCTTCTTCTACCTCTGCTCGGCCTCTCCCCAGACCCACCTTAAGAGGTAAAACTGCCCTATATGGGTGAGATAAGCCCGAGCGCTCCCCTGGCTAGCGCGTTACTCTCTTCCCCCTGGCTCCCTCGGCGCGCGTTCGAGCCCCCGGCTCCGCAGCGCTGAGGTTGAGCCTTTCTTTTATTTTCCGCGCTGACAGCTGGGCCCCGCTCGTCAGCCACTGTGGCCCGTGGGCCGGCTGACATCCGGGCCCCGCATGTAGTGCTACCCGCTGACATATGGGCCCCCCAGGGTCCCACATGTCAGAGGCCAAGCAGAAGAGTCTCACTGCCAGTGGGCCCCACATGTCAGAGACACAGTACTTAAAGAAATAAAATAAAAAGAAAATGAATTAAAAAAACTCCAGTGGGACCCACGTGTCAGAATCTTTCATTTTCTGGCATTTCACAGAACTGAGATTTTCAAATGGACATAACTTATTCATTTTAACTCCAAATTAAGTGAAACAAATTTCTAAATTTGTCTAAATTCAAGATCTATCCAATGAAACCCGAACCATGATTTTTGTAATTCATTTGAATTTCTGGTGATATTTTGAGTGATTAGTTGCTTTTCTTTTATTTGGGTATTTCGCACGATTAAATAGCATACGAGGCTCAAGAAGAGGAGGTTGAGGCAGCCAGCTTAGAAGCTTCAGAAGACCAAGACCAAGATCCTCGTGAACAAGGCGAGTTAACACTTTGATCATTTTGAACCTATGATTTTGCAAAGTTAATTTCTTTTAAGTTATCAACATACATGCTGTTATTTTATGTGGTAAAATATGTTCATTTTCAGAAATGGTAGTTATATACCCAATATAATGCTTGCTATTAATGATCCATTGAAATGCTTGGACATGTAAACCTTGTCGCCTTAGCAAAGTTTATATTATCATAGCTTTTATCAGTAAGTCCAAATAAATATTGCGGTGCTTAGTATTGCTAGATAAAACGGGGGTACATAGCTGCCCCAAAAACAACACTTGCAAAGTATGATATGTTTTGGGGACAGTCATGGATGGAATGACTGTAGTAAGTGGACACAATATTTTCTATTCTGAAAAATCCTAAAAATGCTTAAATACCTGGATGGATGGTTTGGGGGCTGGTATGTGGTGCAGTGATTGCACAAAAGGTGAAATGTGGTAGAACCATCCGGGTAACCCTAAGGACTGAATCTTGTCATGTCACCTCGGGTATAACAAGCACAACCGCAAGCTGGCAAAGTGTAGGTAAGGCTAACTAATTTGCATCGACTTAGCAAGAGTTGCGCCGGTATGACCACGGGCGGGTAGAGGATGGCCACATCCTCCGACGTGATGGCGCAAGAGGGGGCTTCTGGAAGGGTGGTCGTACCCCGAAGGAAGTGCAAACCTTAGCGGATGTAACTCTGCTAGGAAAAATGCATTGTAAAGGTCCTGTGATAGTCTACTCAACCGCATGGCTAAGAAATCATGTGGGGCAACAAGTGGACTTATCTCTTGTGGGTAAAGTGTGCAAACTCTGCAGAGTCAAAACTATTCGAATAGCCGTGCCCACGGTCAAGGGCAGACATGGGAACTTAACTAGATATAGTTCTATTTCAAGAATCTTAGTGGGTGATACTAGAAATGTGTAGGACTGCTGATGGTCCTGATTTGAAATTGTCCTGGGTGTCATCCCAGTGGTAAGTTAATCGGTTATAACGCTGAACTATGCTATATGGTGCAGATACCATGTAATGGTGGATGGAATCTGTGTCAATTATAAGATCGACATACTTTACAAATAAAAGTCTTGAGTGTAAAAATTGCTAGGTCTTAGAGATTTTTAAGTAATTGTATTTAAAAGCACTCTTCGCAAAATAAAATAAGCCCGAGCCATTCTTTGACTAGCCATACATGTTATATAATGCATTCTGTGTGTTGGCTCGCGGAGCACGGGGTTGGAGTGCTCACACTCGCTTTTGCGATAAAATTCAGAAACAGGAACTCAAGGACACTACGCCTATGAGGAGGCCCCTACCAATGTTGGCGGAAGCAAAGGCGATAACTAAGGCGTAGGCCACGATGGTTAGACATAGACAAGTGGACCCTTGGCTTTGTGTACACATATGTTACTAGTTCTCCGGTGACATATACTGTACACATTATCCTACTAGTCGCTTGTCTGTGGATTTTGGGTTTACTTTTGCTACTATTTCCGCTGCATTTATGTAATGAAGACACTTGGCCAAAGCGGCCCTTTTGTAAACATTCACCCGATGTGGTGTATTTCAAATGTTGTAATATTATGTGATGTATGATATGATCCAGCAATGTACATGTGTGCACTAACTACTGATCCAGGGATTAGTGCAGTGAAACACAGTAGATTCCGGATTGAAAAATCTGGGTCTGACAATAACTCAATAGGCAGGCGACGTCAACTGACACTCCCCTATTTCATCTGTCCTCTCGACGCTCTGCAAATCACAATATCGACATGCTTGGCAAAGCTAAAGAGTAAGAACGAGATCCCAGTAGCAGTAAAAGACCACCATATAAATATGTCCATCGACACCTCTTTCATTCCTAAGGCCCTTATCCCCTAGGGCACAGACCATTGATATCCACCTATCAATATGAGATTCTACAACCGAGTGTCCAATAGACGATGCAACTACTCCATTCTACGATAACGTGAAGACAACAACGTCAAAGAACAAGTAATTGGAAGTCTACGACCTATCCAGGAGGATAAGGTTTCTCTCGTCCCTTTTTACTTCTCCAAGTGCTAGCCCCTATTGTGCATATTTTCATCTCTCTGTGAAACTAAAGAACTATACGTCGAACAACACCCAGAAACCTATGGCTATCTAATATAACCCCACCTCCTTTCTTTCCATTCTACCGGAATCTCGGGGTCGAGATTCTTTTTAAGGGGGTAGGTTTGTAACATCCCAAAAATTATGCAATTTGAAAATGTGAAGCTTTTGAGTCATTTTGCCATATATTCTCTTCAAAATTTGAATTTCCCTTGAATTTCTCTAAATTTTTTGTTAAGGTTCCCAAGACATTGAAGGTACAAAAATAAGCCACAAAGAGAATATGAAATCCAAAAGAAACCCCACAAATTCTGGATTCATAACTAAAAAGGTAACCCATCACAAGTAGGGAGAAACATAAATTAAAATATAACCATTTTTATATTGTCAATAGTATTGCAAAGGGGCAACAAAAATAAATAAATAAATTATACACTAAAAAGGTATACAAAATGCCTAGCAAATTGAGCAAGAACATAAAAATGTATATGTATAAACATGGCCATAAAGGAAATATACATATGTAAATAAATAATTAAATAGGAACATATATATATATATATATATATAAATACAAGTATATATGTATACATATAATTAAAAAAAAGAGAAACAAGGAGGCCAGGCCGGCCGACTGGCCCGGCCCAACCCCCTCTCCCCACATCTGCCCGATCCGCTGGCCCAATCCCACTCCTTTTCCTCGCCAGCCGGCCCAGCTATCTCCCCCCCCCCCGCGCACTGTTCTTCCTCTCCCGGACTGCTACCTGCTGGAGCTCAGTCCCCCGCAAGTGGAGTGGTCGAGTGGAGACGCGAGACGACAGCCCGGATTCAGGCGGTGGCGTGGTGCCACAAAGCAGCAGAGCGAAGGCGTGGTCGGCCGGTTGTCTGCGAAACCCGTACCCTATACCAAAGCTGCAAAAAAGCGGCCTTCGTGGCTAGATGGGCAAAAAAAAAAACTCGCTGCTTTGGTTCACCTTCTGTCTTTGGAAGGGCGATGTTGAGGCTTGTCACGCCTAGGGGTGGCACAGACTAGCCGCCACACCAATTCACCAGCTATATTACGTGGCATTATTAAAATGTCACGCCAGCTTTAACGGTGTGGTTTAAAGGATGATATTTGGAATTAAGTTTAAAGAGGGATTGTAATAAAATATTTTGAAAAAGGATTAAATAATAAAGAGTACTCACTAGGTCCCAATTTTGATGCTCTTGAATGGTAAGTTACTAAGTACAACAAATTTTGGGTGACATTCAACTAATTTTTTTGAAAAAAAAAACTCGTGCTTTTTGAACTACTCGAAATTCTCGAAGAAACGAAACAAAGCCCGTTCCCCAGCGGCCCATCACCAAAACCCATAAACCCTCCTCCCCCGCTCCCCCCGCTAGGGTTTCTCTCGCACCCCGCCGCCGCCCGCCATGGACGCCGACACCTCGAAGCCCTTCTTCCCCGCAGCGCCGCACCCCGCCCTCATCCCGTCCCGCAGCAACCCCGCCCGCCTCTCGCCGGAGGCCTCCTACTGGCGCTCCTTCCGCTCCTCCGAGCTCGCCTCCGGCTCCAAATTCGCCGTCACCCACCTTACCTTCTCCCCCGCCCACTCCACCCCCACCCTCGCCGCCGCCTGCTCCTACTCCATCCGCCTCTTCTCCGGCGATCCCCTCGCGCCCCTCCCCTCTATCTCCGTTTCCGAGGATATCGTCTTCTGCCCCTCCTTCCGCTCCGACGGCGCCCTCCTCGCCGCCGGCAACAAGAAAGGCGTTGTCCGCGTCTTCCGCGCCGACAAGTCGACGTCGGGGGCGCTCCGCACCCTCCGCGCCCACTCCGCCGAGACCCGCGTGGTCCGGTACCCGGTCGCCGGCAGCGACAAGATCCACCTCCTCACCGCCGGTGACGACGCGCTTCTTGCCTACTGGGATGTGCCCTCCGAGACGCCCGTCTTCACCGTCCCCGCCGCCCACCGAGACTACATCCGCGCCGGCGCGGCCTCCCCCGCCGACCACAACCTCTTCGCCACCGGCTCCTACGACCACAGCGTCAAATTGTGGGACGCCCGTACGGGAAAAGCCCCGTCTTTATCCTTCGCTCACGGCTACGCGGTGGAGAGCGTGCTGTTTCTGCCGTCGGGCGGGCTGCTTGCCACGGCGGGAGGTAATGTGGTGAAGATTTGGGATGTCATTGGCGGTGGACGGCTCGTGCACTCAGTGGAGAGCCATGTCAAGACGGTGATGGCACTCGCGCTCGGGAAGGTGGGCAACGCCGGGGAAATGCGGCTGCTTAGTGCGGGGATTGATGGGTATGTGAAGAGCTTCGATTATGGGGAGCTTAAGATCACACACTCGATGCGGTACCCTAAGGATCTGCTGTCTTTGGCAATGTCATCCTGTGGGACAGTGCTTGTTGCTGGATCTTCGAAGGGGGATATTTATTATGGCAGGAGGAAAAAGAAGGTGGTAGAGGAGGAGGAGCAAGGGGGGAAGAGTGTCGGTGGTGAGTTTGATTGGGCATCGCCCAAGCCGGAGAAGCCAGTGTTGACACCAAAGTACTATAGGTACTTCCTCCGTGGTCAGAATGAGAAGCCCAAGGGGGGTGACTTTGTGATTGAGAAGCCTAAGAAGGTGAAATTCGCCGAACATGACAAGTTACTGAGAAAGTTTAGACACAAGGATGCTCTAGTTTCAGCATTAGCTAAGAACAATCCAAGGAGCGTTGTGGCAGTGATGGAGGAGCTAGTTGCAAGGAGAAAGCTGGTGAGATGCATTGGGAATTTGGACGTGGAGGAACTCAGGCTTCTCCTGGAGTTCTTGCACCGCAATGCAACTTTGCCAAGGTACTCAAGGTTCTTGATGGGGGTGGCAAACAAGGTGCTGGAGATGCGCGCAGAGGATATCCGGTCAGATGAAAAGCTGAGGGGATGCACTAGGAACCTTAAAAGAATGGTTGCGGAGGAGATCCAGATACAGCACACATTGCAGGGGATTCAAGGGATGCTATCACCCATGCTTGCACTTGCCAGTAGCTGAACAGCTGCTTTTCTTGAAAGGGAGTTTTTGTTATCCGTTATATTACAATGAGGGCTGTCATACATGATGGTGTATGCTAATTTACAAACCATGCTTATTAGTGAAATTTTGTCTGTTAGCTGATTGAGATACTCTCTTTTGCACTAAAAGCTTTGATCAGATCTTTTCAATTATGCTCATTTTGATGGTATGCATTATTGCTATTCAAGACTTGCAATGGATTGGTCCTTGTGCTTCTTGTCACAATTTCGGCTAACTTTGGATAATTATGTATTTATACATAATTTAGCATTGGCAATGTTTCGCAATGCATTTGATATTTTTTTGGTCAATTGTTCTGTATCCGGTGAATTGGTTATTCAGTTTCAAAACGTGTAGACATTGCGCTGAGTGCCTGGGCTAAAATTGTTATTTTTATCTGGAGGAAACTACTAATTTTGGTGTTTCAGAGACTGCAGATCTTAGTTGCTGTCACTAATTCTTCTGTTGGGCATTTTACAATCCCACTTTGCTGGTTATCGTATTATCACTTGCAGTTCAGTTCACAGTTATATCGGTGCAAATTCCTGTTGCGACTATACAATTTGCACCTGGTGTGTGTATCTTATGTTTAGACGTCAGGGTAGATGGTTTGTTTTTACTTCGTACTGATATCATTGTGTTGTGTTACTGTGAACGTTGTCATTTGGATGTTTGAAACAGAGTACTAGTACTGGCACCATAATGCTTGAAGCTGTTCCGGACAAGGAAAACCCAGGCTAATTTGGTGCATTTTGTCGATTTATTGCTACACAAATTCTGATAGATCATGTTATACTTTAAATATCATCCTCCTTAAGCTATTCCAATGTTGCGGATGAAGAAATATTTGCAAAATAGAAACATCTCGAGCAAAATGCTCATAGTGCTGTAGATATGCTCATCCGATGTTTGATGCAATGTCCGAAAATACAAGTCTTAACTCTAAAATGTGACTCAGATATCTGACCCAATGTAAGTTAACAATTGGAATACCACTTGGTCAGGATGTGGATCGGCTGCTATCCTTAGTGACCAACCACCACTGTGATGCGACGAAGGGGTTTTTTTTTTTGTAGTTGATGATTTTTGTTTGTATTTTTTAAAATCATAGTGGATGGTGGAAGCAACGACACGATCGATATATATATATATATATATATATATATATATATATATATATATATATATATATATATATATATATATATATATATATATATATATATATATATATATATATATAATTTTAGGTTTAAAAAGTTGTTTGAAAATTTTACTTTAAGAAATCAATCTGTTTTAATGTTTAGCTTTTTGTTTGTCAGAGTAGTCAAAAATCAAAGCCAACGAGAAGAGGGCCGAAGGCTAGCCAATCGAAAAATCGATACGGTATTCAATTGAAAAAAATCGTCTTCTTAAGCTGCTCGCAACGAAGGTTTTTCTATTTTTTGATTGGATGACGTCTAACGACTGCCTAAGCAGCTGCAGCTCTCTAAGAGGCTCCCTTCTCAGCCAGCCAGTCAAAACTCCGAAATCACCTTCGTTCACCCTTGCGAAAACTTACCGTTGACCTCACAAATGACAGCCATGTTACTCTGCAGCCGCCGCCACCACCTCCTCACCTTCTCACCGCCCACCACCACCTTCCCCTCCTCCCGCCATCGCCACCGCCTCCCCAAGCCAAGAACGCCTCGAGCCCCAATCCTAGCATCCAGCAAACCCGCGCCACGGCCACGGCCACTGCCATTGCCAAGGCGGGAATGGCAGTGGCGGTGCGGCAGCGACGCCGTCCAAGGACCGCCTCTCGCCGAGGCCAGTGCCGCCGGCGGCGGCGGGGAGAAGAAGAGCTTCTGGGGGGCGGTGAGCCTCATCATCGGCACGGCGGTCGGGCCGGGGATGCTGGGGCTGCCGTCGGCCACCATCCGCTCCGGCGTCGTCCCCTCCACCGCAGTCATCCTGCTCTGCTGGGCCTACGTCGTGTCCTCCATCGTCCTCGTCGCTGAGCTCAGCTTCGCCGCTATGGAGGGCAGCGGCGTCAAGGAGGTCAGCTTCACGGGACTTGCGTCGAGCACCTTGGGGCCGACCGTCGGTGCGGTCGTCGCCGTCGTCTACGCCGCGCTGAGCTTCTCCCTGCTCGTCGCGTGCGTGGCCGGCATCGGCTCGCTGGTCTCCCAGCTCTTCCCGGCGATTATCCCAATCTTGGCCAACGCGGTGTTCCCGTCCATCGCCGGCGTGCTCATTGCGTTCTTCCCGTTCGAGGCCGTCGACGGCGCCAACCGTGCCCTCTGCGGTCTGATGCTCGTCTCGATCACCGCGCTTGTGGTGACTGGCGTGTCCGTCGGCCGGAGCAGCATGCTTAAATCTCTCGGCCACGCGTGCTGGAGCCCTGGCGCCATCCTGCCGGCCATCCCGGTGACCGTGCTCACGCTCGGGTTCCACGTGATCACGCCGTTCATCTGCAAAATTGTGGGGGACTCGGTGTATGATGCACGGAGGGCGAT
Organism: Dendrocalamus latiflorus; assembly: GCA_017311315.1. NCBI lineage: Eukaryota > Viridiplantae > Streptophyta > Magnoliopsida > Poales > Poaceae > Dendrocalamus > Dendrocalamus latiflorus. Next base: position 16,342,784 of record CM029672.1, read on the forward strand.
ACTGATTGGGGGTGCTGTGCCATTAGCCATGGTGTTGTCGTGGAATGCTGTCATTCTCGGGTTGGCAGGTGTGGGTGGCAATGCAGGATTTGATGACCCTATTAAGCTTCTTCTCTCGGTGAATCCAGCGGCATTGCCTGCTGTTCGAGGCTTCGCATTTGCTGCATTGGCGACGAGCTTGATAGGATATGCAGTGAGCTTTCCGAAACAGTTGGCAGACACCGTGGAGTTGATTGTTCAGAGGTTTTCTCCGAAGAGAGGAAGTGTGCAGCACTCTGATTCTAGTGGTGGTCATGGAAGAAGCTGGGCGATTCTGACGTGGATGGTGCTGATCATTCCTATCTTCATTGCGTCATTCTTCTCAGCAGCCTTTGCCAAGGCACTGGATTTCGCTGGGGTTTATGCAAACTGCTTCTTGTTTGGGATACTGCCTCCTGTCATGGCCTGGATTCATCGGTCGCAGAAGAGAAAGAGGTAATTTCAATTAGTTCTCTCTCCTGGAAGAAGCAATTTATAGTTATCGTTGTCGACATATATAAAAATATATAATTCAAATCAACAATTAAGAAATAATAAAAATGAAGCGTTTAGTTACATAATACATAATATGGAGCCACTAACTTCTACTCCGTGTCTTGGCTTATGTTTGTGGGAATTAATGCAAGGTAACTAAGCACCTAAATTGGTTGATTCTTAATTTATTTCTTGGCTGTATGAGTTTGTCATGTGCTGGACGTGTGTGAACAGTACCCGTCTACTGTAGCATCAAGCATGGCAGACTTAGATTGGTTAGGATAGATAGTTAGTTTCCAATTGTTGTGCGATCTGCGTCGGCATCACTAACACTACCTCCACTGCCATTGACAACGCTTCTCTCAATCTCGTTGCCTGTAGTCACGCTAATGACACCCTCGCCAAGAAAGAAGAAGGTCGTTGTCTAGCGGTCAGCCTCTCCACACGGGCGGCCAATACCATGCCTTTGGAGGTGTGGAACGTGGCAAGTGATGTGTGGGAGGTCGCGACGTCGTCGTATCCCTCACCCATCCATTGCATTTGGTGGCGGAAAGGGTAGCAGCACTATCCTGAGTTCGCTCTCTTCGTTGGTGGCGTCTTCGTTAACGTCAGGCAGTGTTAAGTTTCCTGTGCCTTCGCTATTAATAGCCATCAGCTACCTACTATGCATTGGCATAAGGCACTAAGGCGTCACGGTCGCTCTTCTCAGTGGGGCTTTCAAGGGTTGCTGCCATGGCCACCACCACAGCTCGACGACAAGCTGTCGCGAAGGGAGGGAAAAGATGTCATGTGTGCGGTTACCGTTCACGGATTTGGTTTGATTAGTTTTTCCGGTTTGATTGGATTAGTTTCCTTATAGATAAGATTAGATTTATTAGGATAAATATATTTCCATAATATTATGATCCTATCTATATAAGGACGGGGTGTATCTTATTTTTATTAAGCAATAAGAAGAAAGTTAGTCTAGTCTCTCTCTCAAGTTTTTCTCTCCAGTCCATGATCTCTCCTTTCTCCTAAAGCCCCTCCCTTCAGCCGTGTTGTCCCGGCCATCTTCTGTACGATATTTACCCCGATGAACTAAGGTTCATTATAGAGTTACACTAAATTCGGTCAACAATGATCAGATATTCAACAGAACAATTTGCCAGTTTGACTGACTTCAATGCTCTCATGCTTATAAGAAAATGTTTATTGGTGCTAGCATCCTTTTATGCTCCAAGTTTTGAGACTTTCTGCTTAGTGCTAACTCGTTTCCACAGAAAAAATCTGCTGACAGCCGTGTGCATTCTGCATTTATTAGATAAATTCTGCAAGTGTTCAAGTTATCGTCGTGTAAAAAGTTGTGAGAATGACTGGTTTCTATACTTCATGAAGAAATCATGGCTTTATCATTTTCACTTAAGCAGTCATCCATCTTTCCTCATTCTGTAGGCAAACTACAAATCTTTTGCCACTTGCTTTAATATCAAATGGTGGCCTCTTTCATTGTTACGTGTGTTAGTAGAATGATGCAATGTATGTGATAGGGGATCATTTTCCGAATGTAAGGAATATTTTGTTTTGTAAAGGATGATATAATTTGTCATATAAAAATATTTTAAAAGTAGGTTAACACCAGTACTTCGAGTTTCTAAATTGTAGACTTTCTATGATGTTCAACATGTTATCATCATGTGAGTGTCTATTTATCCTAATTTTGGTTATGCTATGTTACCCTTTAGATTACCTGATTCAAACAGCGAAGATGTTTTGCCTGGCGGAAATGCTGCTCTCTTGATACTTTTGAGTATTGCTGTGGTCCTTGCATTCTGGCACTAGAAGGTAAGCACATCAGAGGCACATTTTTCTGTCATTGTTCATGTGCCAAATCACAAGCAGGCATTAAGTTTAATAGAACTTTCTGATTTTGTTGTTCATGTTTCATTTCCTCTCCCCCATGTCACGTTTTCCTTCTTTATCTAGGTTAATACTTTTCTCTGTTTATTCACTAATTAGTATTTACCCATTGAAGTTTCTTTTTTATAATTTTCCATGGGTACTGAAACTAAAGTTTTGAAGTCATAAAATGCTACTGCACTGCAGAACCACCAAAATTGTCAAAAGCACTTTAACTTCCCGTAAATGTTTATGTGAAAAAAAAATGTAATCAAAACTTACAGAACAAATATCAAATCATGCAAAAATTATTGCTAATGGATGGTGAAAATACTTGCTTCAAAGTTCAAATTAGCTTTGCAGAGCTGCCGCTTGAAAAAGCTTACTTTGTAACCAAAAATTGCGTGTGGTAATCAATTTACTGGTATGTTCCTGTCATCCAGTTGAAGTTTAGCAGTGACACATACCATGATTCTGAATATAAACCGTTTTATGGCTTACTATTGTAGGTTAATCTGATGTATGAACTTGTTGATTTCCCAAGTTTAGCCTCAAGCCAGACAGTGAACCAATGTTTGACTTGTTCGTTGGTGACTCCTTTCTGCCAAGGCTATTCTGTGGCTGATGTTGGAGAGCGATTTTTGATTGGCACAATTCTGAAGAGCTTTATGGCTGGTGTTATCTCTTAAAGCTGCAATTCTTTTGATAAGTTTATTCATTTATGACTTAAAAGGTTAGAGTGTTATTAAGACGTGTACTATGTCTTGAAGCAAACATCTAAAAATCTGCCTGCTGATATCAACCCCAAGACAGAAAGTGAATTCCGACAGCTAAATTCAGTCAGAATGTAGTTGTCAGTGCCCATAACTTGCGAGAAAATAGATCGTGAACCTTAATGTATATGTTCGGATTCTTTATGTTCTTGTGAACTTTAGCTTTCTAGAATATCATCTATACTTTACAGCCTGAATTTAGTTTACCACTGTAATTTCAAAATTACTCACATGAATCGGACCTTTGGTGACAAATTAAACTCAGCATGCACATATTGCAATGCATATGATAGACAGACATTTTTTTAAGTACAAGTGGGAGTTTGTAAAAATAACAGTACAAGTGACATTAATTCACCTGACATCTTTTTAGTATGTCAATCCACTGATGATGGGTAAATACCGATGCTAATATTTATGTATGTTCTGATATTTTTTTTGTTTTCTTCTTATCAGGTAGTAGAGGTTTTCTCCATCCTAATGGGAAATAGATCGTATGTTCTATTCTTGGTGTTGGCATGGTACATCTAAAACTTACTTTAGGAAAGATTATTCACTTAAAAAATGTGCAGCATGTTCTAACAATAAACAAGAATCTCATTAGTGATTTTTTCCTATGCAGGATGGTTATAAACTAGTGTTTGAGTCAAATAAATCTGTAATGTCTTAGTTTGAGAATTTTATTGATAAAGACTATGAGAGTGGAGCTTTGTTCTGCTTAAGTACTTTAGAGTTGGGTTTGGATAGTTCTTACTAGAATATCTAAACTAGATTTAATTCCAAAATATGAAATTGTGAAATGATCAAGGTGTCAGTCATGTGTGCAAGCAAAGCAGCTCAAAAACCCTTTAAGCGATTAAAGGACGAAAAGAACTTGACACCATTAGATCTTGTTTATTCAGATTTGTATGAACTAAATGGATTGTTAACTACAGGAGGCAAAAGATATTTTCTAACTTTTATTGATGATGCAACATGCTACTGTCATGTGTATTTACTAAAAATTAAGGATGAAGTTTTAAACTATTTTAAAATTTATAAAGCCGAAGTTGAGAACCAACTAGAAAATACAATAAAAAGATTGAGATCTGATCGTAAAAGGGGGCACATCTTCCATGAATTCTCGCAATTCTGATATGAGTATGGAATAGTTCATAAATTTACATCACCATATTCATCTCAATCAAACGGGGTAGCTAAGAGAATAAACCGGATACTAATAGAATTGGTTAAGCTATGATAGGGAGCGTCGGTATACCTAAGGCATAGTGGGGGAAGCTATATTGACAACAACTTTTATTCTAAACGGAGTAATCACTAAAAGGAGTGATATTATTACATATGAGGGATGGAAGGAAAAAAAACCCAACGACAATTTTCTATGAACTTGAGAGTGTTTAGCAAAAGTTAATATACCATTATAGAAAAAGAGAAAGCCTAGACCTAAAATAGTCGATTGTGTTTTTATAGGATATGCTCATAATAGTATATCATATAGATTTTTAGTAGTTAAATCAAAAACTCCTGAGATTATTGCTAATACAATAATAGAATCTAGAGATATTTCGTTCTTTGAATATATTTATCCTATGAGACCTGTAGGCACTACTTCACGAACTGAGAATATTCAAATTGAAAATATTGAAAGTGAAAATAATCAAACTTTTGAACTTCTCATCGTTTCCTGAACCAATATGTGATATTCCTGAGTTGGATAACAATATAGCCGCAGAGGCTCCTCGCAGGAGCAAAAGGCAAATGGTTGAGAAAAATCTTTGATGACGACTTTATTGTGTATCTTGTGGATGATGTTCCAAAGACTTTCAAAGACTTATACATCTCCTAATGGTGAGTATTGAAAAGAGGCAATTCATAGCAATGTAGACTCTATCATGGTTAATGGGACTTAGGAGATCACTGATCGTCCTAGCGGGTGCAAACATGTAGGGTGTAAGTGGGTCTTATCACCAAACTAACTAAGGCCTAATTGATTGAGAAATACAATGCAAGACTTATGGCTAAGGGTTACACTCAGAAAGATTGAGAATATTTCTTTGATATCTATTCTCTTATCACCAAACTAACCACCATTAGAGTACTCCTTGTGTTTGCATCTTCCTTTAATATGGGTCTTTAAAAAGAAACTAAGGCCTAATTGATTGAGAAGTACAATGCAAGACTTATGGCTAAGGGTTACACTCAGAAAGAGTGATAATATTTCTTTGATATCTATTCTCTTATCACCAAACTAACCACCATTAGAGTACTCCTTGTGTTTGCATCTTCCTATAGTCTACATACCCATCAAATGGATGTAAAGACAGTTTTTCTTAATGGAAAGTTAAAGGAAAAATCTATATAGATCAACTGGATGGTTTTGTGATTTTTGGATAAAAAATAAGGTATGTAGATTATTGAAATCCTTGTATGACCTAAAACAAGTACCTATACAATGGCATGAAAATTTGACAAAACTTTAACATCCACTGGTTTTGTTGTGAGCGAAGCTGATAAATATGATATCACTGTTATGGTGGGAGTCAATGAGTGATCTTGTGTTTGTATATGGATGACATACTTTTTTGGGACAAATACTGTCGTAATTAACAAGGTCAAACCTTTTTTATCTTGGTACTTTAATATGAAAGGGTTAGGAGAGGCAAATATCATTCTAAATATTAAATTAGTCAAGAGCGAGGATGGAATTACTTTAAATAAATCCCATTATGTTGAGAAAATATTGAGTCCCTTTGGTTATGAGAATTGTAAAATTTCTCCAACGCCTTCTGATGCGAGCATTTAGTGCCAAAGAATCAGTGGCTAGAAAAAAAATCAATTGAGATATTCACAAATTATCTAGTCACTTATGTATTTAGCTGGTGCCACAAGATCTGACATTTTATTTTCTGCGAGCAAATTAAATCAGTTTATATTTAATCTAGGAGATGACCATTAGGAGGCTGTGTTAGTTGGGAGGCACTTGAGAGAGTATTGTGTTAGTTGAGAGGCACAACACCTTTTAGAATTTATTATACTGGATACCCTTTTATATTAGAAGGACATAGTGATTCCAATTTGATCTCTAATGTGGATGAGATCAAAGCTACAAGTGTGTTGGATTCGGAAGCAACATCTGGATTCTCTGTGTAAATCACACTAATCTACAATTAACTAGTGCACACAGTGAACAACAAAAATAAATATCAACCATAATAACATTTTAAATATCTAAATATGGGCCTAATGGCTAAAGTTTACATTAGTGGTCCATAAGCCAAATTTAAATATAAACAGCGGAAGTAAAAAAGCGAAGCGGAAGAAACCCATCTAGTTTGCCCATAGGCAAACGATTGTAGGATGCCGCCTACTCGTTTTGGTCCTCACCAAAGTTGAAGTAGTCCTTCTCTGAGCAACAGAATTAAGTAAGAATAAGCACAAAAATTGTACTCTGCAAGTTACACGAGAGATATAATATTAATACAAGGATAACAAGTTGAAGGCATAATAGGGTTATTTGAGCATAAAGCTAGATTTGAATAAATACAGTAAGTAGATGTGAATTGCTTAATTTAATATAAGAAGTAAAAATAATATTTTAATCAAATAATATCATCAATGTAGGTCTATCACCTACACTAACCTAACCGTGGTTATCCCACCCAGACCATCTTTTTTCAAAAGATCTCATCATCTTTCATTTTAACCAAGTTTTTGAAAACAAAATCTAATCCTTGAAAAACTTTAGTTGGCTTACCCATAACCATGGACACAACTAACTAAGATAGTTTATATACTGTGCAGAGGTGGTATAACTTTACCCACAAAAATAATCAACTTATAATATTGGACATAACACACTTCCTTCGGCGTGCAACGAAGTGATTTTCACAAGGCCTTTACAATGCAAATCCATCAACCTGGTCACACCCCTTTTAAGGTATCACCACAACATAGAATCTACTAAGTTGGAGCCCCTTTTTGTGTTGTGTGAGATTTCTCATGGCCAACACTATGCCCACATTCAACCTATAGTAAGATTTAGATTGGGTCCTACAAATTAATCAGCCAGATCTATCCCATACTAAACTTGTGGTAATGTGATGTGGCTCTATAGTAGTAGCTCACAAACCAGTTCTTAATTGACTTAGGCAGATTTTCCACATATCTCTTGTGCCACCAAACACCCACCACTTAGCCATTTTCCTTAGTCTAAACCACTTTTTTTATATATTATTTTTAAATGTTTCAGACACCTTCCTGACTCGCCAAAGTCAAGAATACTGTTGTGGCTACAGGCCAAACAGTAAAGAAGGGGGACTAGTAGAAGAAGAAGAGGAGAGCCAGATCTATCAGAGAGTTGGTAAGAATGAGAGGATGTCCCCCCTTTGCCCCTCCTGGGGGTTTATATATATGAGTGGGGTAGTATGGGAAATCCCCATTCTACCCCTTAGTACTTACAAAGGATGAGGGTACATTGGTATATTTACACTGGTATATTCCTCTACACTATTGGACCTATTACATGTTGGACTAGTTGCACGGCCCAGTCACGGGGGGTTGGGCCACCCCACCCCTATAACAAATACATTTTTAATAATCATCGTTTTATGTAAAAAAATCATAAGCCTAGGATTATTTCTAAGTATGTCTAAATGTTTCTACAAAGTTGTCTAGCTAATACTAATATACTAACTAGAGTTTTATTCTATGGTGACAAGGATTTACATAATCAATTACAAATGTGGTTATAATAAGTAGGTATTCACTATGTATTTAAACAAGAAAATTGGATGGTGCGGGTAGAAGATGGCCGAATCAGGGAGACTCACCAACTAGGTTTAGTTAGATAATTTAATTATCTTTCCAGAAAGTCTGATAACTCCCTATTCGCACTTCTGGACCAATAGATACGAATTTTTGAAGTTGACTGTCCGTAGAGGGGGACAGGGTGGCCGAAAGGATTTGGGGTTTTGAGTCAAGCTAAACGTGTTGGGTTAGTTTGGGTGTGTTTTTATTTAATCTAAAGACTCGCTACTGTTGTCTTAGCAATCATTATAATTATTATTCAGGAGGAGGATGGATCCCAGGGGCTGCACCTTCCGCTCATCCCCCGTTTTCTCGTGATTAAGGCAAGTATAATGATGGTCTAAACTTTATAGTGTGAATTGTTGATGATTGTTGGTTTGTAGATGTTTGATCTATATTATGAGTATATGTGATCTTGATTATCTTAATGATATGTTGGTATGGTTTATGGTCGATTGCAAATGAAAGTGTTCAGGAGAATTTCTGGTGCATAACTATTGTGAATGCAAGTTTTATTTATTGAGACATTCACGCATATACATCATGCTGATTTATTGAAGTCTTGGTCACGAGATGACCAAGCGTCGAGGTCCCCGTCATGTTGATGACATGACGGGCTAAAGGTCCCCATACTTGAGGAGTATGGGCAATTGGTCCCTGTACCAGATGGAACAGGCATGGGTGTGCATTGACGGATGCACACTCCGCATTACCGGTAAAATGCGAAAGAGAAGAGATAAAGAGATTTTTGATCATATTGCATAGCATGGTTTATTTATATGATTGATGGATGAACTTGAGAAATGATGTTCACTTTTATTCTTGATACTACTATTATATTTGCTGAGTTGTTGGACTCACTCTTGTTATTGTTGTGGTTGTGGTTGCTGTTTGTTTTAGGTACCTTTATGAGACCGGCATGCATGGGGATAAAGAAAGATTAGTTTGTTGCACCTGCACGATCTACCCACCATGGGAGAAAGAAAGAACATTAAACACCATCTGCTGAATAACTAAAGTGGTATTTGATTAATGATCATCATGTTTAAGATGTAATAAAGGATTAGAACTTTTTTACATTGCTTCAGTTCTTTATATAAGCATTGTGGTTATGAGTGCAATGGTAAACATAATCCAGTTTTGTTTAGAATTGATTATATTGCTTACTGTTATTCATATCATTTGATTATGCTTGTTGGAACCTCTGATTTAGACAATAAACAAAGGAGGTTCTGCCGAAATTTTGTAAGACGTATTTTAGTTTATCCTTGCTTTGTTACTAGTTTGGTAGCATTCCAGGTCATTGTTTGGCTGGGGTGTTACAGGCACACATGTTTGGTAATGGAGACAGTGAGGGGAAGGGTGGGAGGCACGGGGGACTATCAAAAGTAGAACAATGGGGACTTGAGAAAACACGTGGCAGGTGGCAGCATGGCCGGAGAAGTGGTATGGTGGCCGGAGCGGCACATTGAGCGACAGCTAGGGGCAGGTGGCAGTGGGTGACGATATTCTGGCGGAGAACACGCTGAAGTAGCATGAGCACGGGCACAACCTTGGTCCGTGGAATATTTCCATGTGGTTAGCCCGACCGGAGAGTGGCCGAAGAAGCAAGGCAATGGTGACAGCGTTGGAAAATGGAGCAACATCAGTGGCGGTTCTCCACGGTGACACATTGGGTGAAATGAGACTTCACATGAGTAGAGGGAGTGATGGCGATGGTGTGGAAGCGAGTAATTGAAAAATGGCTCACAGGAGACGACGAATTGACGATGAGAGGCGAAAACGGCCGATTTTGAGGAAAACACGATCCCCATCGATTGGCTATATGAAAATCAATTTAACTCAGAAGATAGGTTGCTTAGATGCTAGAACATGATGTTACGTGAACAAAACTTAAAAAAAGCTCATTGGAGTGAGAGATGGATTGGTCGTGGTGATGGCCGGCGCATGTGCAGCATGAGCACAACTCACTGGAGTTCTTGCTCGATGTCAGGGAAGGGACCGAGGATTAGCACAGGAATGGAACACAAGGTGGAGCTTCTATTTATAGCCTAAGAGTGGAGACTGACGGGAAATCTCTGGCAAATTGGGCAACGAAATATCAGTCATTCAAGAATTTTGGCAAGTTATTCAATGCTCACGAATAAGGAATTGAAACATTGATTAATGGTGGAAATGGTGTGAGATTGGTGAGTGTTTGCTATGAATGAAGTTTCTTTAGTTGGGAAGATTTGATTTTGGGCATGCATGCCATGGCCTGTTAGCTTGCTCTTGCGCCTGGAGTGTGTTCGGCTAGAAGAAAAAGTGGAGAGAGAGAGAGAGAAGCAACCCACACAGTGTTCGCAAGGAGAGGAGACAAGCAGTGAACAGGAAAAGGGAAGAGACGAAAGAAAAGAACTGGAGAGAGAGGAAAAAAGAAAATTGGGTTTGACCTTGAAAAAATGCACTTGCTATATTTTCGGAGATTGAATTTGAATTTTAGATTTTGGAATTTGGAATTGAATTAGGAATTCATAATTGAATTGGGAATTGGAATCAAATTCCAGGATTACACAGAAAATCCAAACAAAGACCAATGCTTTTAATTAATTAATTTTTATAGGAAACCAAATTAATATTTAATTATTTTTGCTTTAAATTATTTTTAATTTTAGGAAAAGAGAAAAACCTTTTAAAGCAGAAAAATGGGGCAAATAAATTTGCAACTCAGAGAAACCAAATAACACTTTATTTTTATTTGTTACTTTAATTAAATTAATTCATTATTATTATTTAAATAAAAAACTAGGCTTGTGACAAGTGACTATGCATTTACTTTAGCTAATGCTGAAGTTTCATAGATGTCTTGCAAACAGACTATATTGACGAGGTCAACCATACAAACAGAACTTGTAGCATTTGACAGAGGCACTGTTGAGGCTAAATGGCTGAGAGAGCTTTTATTAGACTTACTATTGGTTGAGAAACCAAACTGGTAATCTTTGATGTACTGTGATAATCAAACGGTGGTGGTGAAAGCTATGAGTACTAAGGATAATATGAAGTCCTCCAGACATATGAAGCATAGACTTAGATCTATCAGAAAATTAAGGAACTCTAAAGTAATTACTGTAAATTATATTTGTACTGAGAAAAATCTGAGAAACCCTTTTACAAATGAGCTAGCACAAAAGGTGATTTTTGCTGCATCTATGGATATGGGTATGATGCCCATTTGGGTTACACAACAATGGTAATAAATACCTTCTTGATCGGAGATACTGTGACTTAGGCAATGGAAAAATAAATTGATGTTGTAGCAAGGGAGTACTAATAGACAAAGTACTCTCGATTACATGGAAGGATGGAATACAGTCTTAATGTATTTTGTTATTCAAATAAGGAAAATGTATTAGCCTATAGAATACCTAGAAAGTATACTTCTACTTGAGCCTAACTGTGCAGTTGTAGTTCACGAGAATGGAGCATTCTCTAGAAAGCTTATGAGTAGATAAGAGAGCATGACCATGTAACACTACATTTAGGCGTGGTTCATTGGCAAGCAAGTATCAGTTGAGATCTCAAGTGAAGTCTGATCATGAAAAGCTATAAATTCAAGGCATAGCCCATTATTAACTGTGTGAAGATGAATTTTGTCATTCTAGATGCAAGTTTAATCTGTGTGGGAATTACACTAAAAGACTGAGATATTAACAGTACTTCAGCATAATATCTTTAGCATCTTTTTCTACTTATATTGGAATTGGTGGGGGGTTGTTAGAAATTATGCCCATATGAGTGCGAGACCAATTTCCTATAGTTCCGAAACTAGCATAGTTTAGTACCATAATATTAAGACAAGGTAAATGAGACCAATATATAAGTTGAGATTCTTGCTATAACCTAAAAGCTCGAGACACATAGCATGAGTGCGCTTTGGCTCAATACACTCGCACGCGTGCATTCACATATTTTCTCGTGGTAAATCGCGAGACTTGTGACTTGCAACGCGTGATCATGCCATAACGGGGCGAGCCACTTGGCAGACTAAGTCCACCTTATTTTTGTTGAACCGTGCATCTTTCTCTCTATGCTTAAATGAGATTCGAACGTTTGAAAGTCGAGGCTTTATTAGGTATTGATGATAGATTGTTATTAGTGAGTAAATGGCAAGTTAATCATGCCAATTAGTAGTCTGCATCTATATATATGCCTGGAGACATCCAAAGTAGTGTGTTTCAAATCACTACCTCCATTCATTTTCATTCCTCCTACAAACCTATATTGTTGTATTGAGCCACTTGAATCTCGACGATTCTTCTTTCCGATGTGCACTGTGAAGGAGGAAAGCGATATTTTTAAGCCGTTGTTACCATGAAGACCTGCATAGGGTGGCAATAAGATTTCTAGGCAGCATGTATCTGCTCGACCGCTCGCTTCACTACTTCATCTACGTTCTACACTGCATCGAGTATGCGCTACTTCCTATTTTTCATCAGGCCCAACTGTAAGTTGTTTGTGTGGCCGATCAATTTTGTTTGAATTCTATTTCTACATATATTTTTAAGTACAATGTGTTGTCTGCTGTTAGTAATGATTTATGCATCACTGGTTATTTATGATATTTGCCCCTAGTAAAATATGGAATTAAAATATTCCTCATATTTACAACAAAAACTTTATCAGCCATCGGATTGGGTCAATCTGCCTTGAAGATATGAAATAAAAAAAGATAACCCATGTTGCTAAGGTGATAACCCATGTTGCTAAGGTGATCATATCGTATATAGACATAAACTCCTCTATAGGGTTTTGACAGTTGTGTTTTTCATAACGTTATAGATCCCATTCTTTTTAGATTATGGCTTATGATTTTTCTTAAACAAATAAACAAGATGGCTTCTCTGCCATAATTTCGAAGCGACTTATCGGGATAACCTTTTCAAAGAGGCTTATCGACTTATTGGCATTTGGTTCATTTGCACAAAACACTCATGTTAGGGCCAAAAGCCATCAGGTACAACCGAAGAGAACACACCCATAATCAGAAACAATAACCTCACATTCATACAAGGAAAAACACTAGCCATCGAGCGCATGACACAACCAAGCAAGAAGCCAAGATTCTCACTCATCCATCGTCTAGACATACACACACCATGGACAGTGATGAATTCTCTTCCTCACCATGTACAGTTGTACCCAATGCATCGATGAGTCGAGCGACTCGCCATCTATCTCCAACGACCCGTCAAGCCGCTTCTTTCACTCTAACTTTGTACGGGCTCCACCACTACAAATTTGTGTCAACAATGATGTCATCGAGCTTCTGCTCCCCCTCCCTGACCAGCCTCTCCCTTGGCACCGATGGTGACATCCTCAACCCTAGACACCACCTCTATCTCCAACCACCAACATGCTAGCATGCTTGTTGCCTCCATCCTCGACCCTGCTTGCCATCTCCATCCTCTTCTCTGGTCATCGATGTCATTGCACGGCTATTGCTTGCTCTGGGCGCCCTCTTCGCTGCTAGCACCCACACCCCTATGGTTTGGTTAGATCGATTAATGCATCTTCCATCTATGGGTGGTATCAAGCCAAGTTTTCATCTTATCGAGTTTTTCCTAAAATTAATATAGTTTGATTTAATATCATTGATAGTTTAAAAGTATTTTTATAATCAAGCTAATGAGCCGAGCCGAGACAAAGCAAAATTTAATTTCATCCGAAATCGATTTATTCAATGTTTAACCAATTAATGAATATAATTGAAACAATTTTAAACTGAGCCAACGATCTCCACTAACAAGTTTTTTTCCGCCCCTACTTCCAACTGATTCGGAATTCCTTATGATTGCAACCAAACAACCAACTGTATGAGAGAATTTAAAAGCATAAAAAATAGCTTAGATAGAAATATTAATACATCTTTAATTAAGATCGGAATCATACACATGCAAAAGTATTTATAAATAGATGGAAAAGTATTTCTCGTAATGGGAGAAAAAAAAAGATGGAATGTCTTATTTATAAGGTGGCTCATGCTTTCTTAAGTATAGGCCACATTTCTGAATTATTGGATTAGGATCGGAATCATACACATGCACAGAGTCTCAGAACTAATCCAAAAGCCAGAAGGCTGGCTTAGAAATAAAAAAAACATGCAACCTCCAAATAACAAGATGGAATTAGCCAAAACACAGGAAAAAATATAATAACGAGACCGAATTAAGGTACGGGACGGATCGATCTACGATTTTTGTAAGTTACTTTACTTACCAGTTACCACACAGCACATGTACAAGCTGCAGCCGATCCATCCGGAGCCGTCGCTGTGCGCCTGTGCCCACCGTCAATTCTTTTTCTGGCCGAACCGATGCGCGTACGGGTGAAAAAAAATCGTTAGCGGGACTTGTTGGGTGATTCTTCAATTATATTTATTAAATAAATAAATTGATTTTGGAAGAAATTAAATTTTGTTTTAGTTCGCTCGGTGGTTAGCTCAATTTAAAAATATTTTTAAATTATTAATAAAATGATACTAAATTAAACTATATTAATTTTAAAAAACCTGATAAAGCAACGATCTGACCTGAATCTACCCCAGATACACACGTCAAGCGGGGTGTACTGCACTGTACCTTTTTTATGGCTTTTCGGCGTGTGCGTGCGTGGTGCAGCTGAATCATGTTTTCTTTTTCCTATAAATTATATTTTTTCTCGAACTAATAAATAAAATATTTTATTATTATTTTTAAAAGTGATTTATTAGATTTTTTTCAAAACAACCCATTAATATTTGATCCGTTTATATAAATACTCGTACAAAAACAAAAAAACATATATATCATCAAGGTCTTGCTCATTTCGATTTGAACTTCTGACTTCTAGTTTATTTTTCATTATTCATAAATTTCATTTTTTCTATTTTTTTTGCTTTTTGAGATTTTTTGCCGATTCTTTTTTTCCATATTCGTTTGCATTGTCCGTGATGGGTTAACCTATTTTTTCTATTTTTAAAATTTTTAAATTTAGTTACGTCAAATAAGCACCATTATCTACAGTGTAATTTTAGCCAGTTACAATGTAATTTTAGCTATAAATCAACTTATTTCAACCTAACCAAATACGACTATAAATTATCAGCCAACAGAAAAAAGACACCGGAAAAGACTGCGCACGGCGGGAGTAGCTGGGAGCTAGCATCATTACTTTCGCCCCCCCCCCCCCCTCCCCCCTCATTTTGGCTTGAGCTTCTGACTTTTGGCTTATTTTTCACTATTAATAAATTTCGTCTTTTCTGAACTTTTGGTTTTTTTTCTTAAGCTTGTTTGCCGGTTCTTTTTTCTATATTCATTTGCATTGTCCGTGATAAACTAATATATTTTTTCTATTTTTTAAATTTAATTATATCAAATAAATCATCTTTTATTAATTACAATATAATTTTAATCATAAGTTATTATTTGGTTAGCGGCGCCTTTGACGGCCGAGAAAAGACGTGCGCTCCACTCCCCGGCTAGCTGCAGCTGGGCGTCTTCCCAGGCCAGACGGCAGCCGCAAAGATAAAATAATAAAAAAGGATAGCGTTGCGGGCGCCGGGATCGTTTGTTCCCTGGTGAGACAGGGGCAAACGTGCCTAAGTGTTCGGTGTGGTGATGACGTGGTCAAACACACAAATTTTCTACGGATATTAGGAAAAAAATGTTCATAACTTCATCAGCTACTAGATTGAATCGATTTTCCCTTGGAGATGTGAAATAAGAAAAGATAACCCCTGTTACAAAGATGATCAAATCCTATATAGTCACTAAATAGTAAACTCCTCTACAAGAGTTTACCAGCTGTGTTTTTAATTGCGTCGCTACTTATTCTCAATAGAAGTCCCAGCCGCACTCAAAACCAGCGTATAATTAGAAACAATAACCTCACATCTACACGAGGAAAAACACTAGCCATCGAGCAGATGACACAACTAAGCAAGCAGCCGAGATTCAACACACCGTGGACAACCATTTCCACGGCTGCAGAAAGAGCCACCTCCGTCTAATCGTCCCGCAGGGATGTCGGCATTGACATCATCATGTTGGCAAAAAGTCCCATCTCCATCATCAGTCCATCTCGCATGGGACCTTTCGATCCGGTGACAGTGAGGCGGCACCGTTCGGCCAGGTTCAGAGAACCACGCACGCGCACTGTAAATGGCCCTGCTTTTCCTTGAGTTTTTAGCGACTTCTTTTGTCTTTTCTTTCTCTCAGGAGTTCATTGGCTGCTCAGCTTGTAAAGCGAGCTAACATAAAATTGGTAAATAACTTTAGCTGCAGTAGGAAGAAAAGGAGACGGATGAATCAAAGTAAAGAAGAATCAGCCTCCACCGACGTGTGCCAGCCAATTTCACACCCAGCAGCGTAGGTTGTTGCAAACAGTAATGATTTTCTAGTTTTCAGTAGCTAAAAATTATTTAGAATGTATTGGATTTTTTTAGTGTTTTCTCTATGTATTATCTGCAGAGATTTAATGTGTTTTTATTATTCTCATTAAATATTTTTTGTAAAAAACTAACCGCCGCTGCGGTATGGTTAGACAATTCGGCGGCCGCAAGAAAGAGACGGCACGACCACCCACCGCGACCCTCCTTCCTCGTCTCCCAGTAGCCGCCGACCCCTTTTGACCCCTGCCCTGAGATTCCATCCCCGTTCCGACGAAGCTTTGGCCCTCTCCGCCTATTTATGCCCCCTCGCCGGCCACACCATTTCCCGAGAACCACTCCACTCCACACACCCTCATCGATCATCCCACTCGCAGGTCACAGCAACCAACGCCACCCCAGGCACCGAACCGCGAGAAGCAAGCGATGGTGCAGCGGCGGCGGGACGCGGAGGCGGAGCTGAACCTACCGCCGGGGTTCCGGTTCCACCCCACGGACGAGGAACTGGTGGCGCACTACCTCTGCGCGCGCGCCGCCGGGCGCGCCGCGCCCGTCCCCATCATCGCCGAGCTCGACCTCTACCGCTTCGACCCGTGGGAGCTGCCCGAGAGGGCGCTCTTCGGCACGCGGGAGTGGTACTTCTTCACGCCCAGGGACCGCAAGTACCCCAACGGGTCGCGGCCCAACCGGGCGGCGGGCACGGGGTACTGGAAGGCCACCGGCGCCGACAAGCCCGTGGCGCATGCCGGGAGGACGGCCGGGATCAAGAAGGCGCTCGTGTTCTACCAAGGCAAGCCGCCGAGAGGGGTCAAGACCGACTGGATCATGCACGAGTACCGCCTCGCCGACGCGGCCGGCCGCGGCGCTGCCAAGAAGGCCGGCACGCTCAGGGTAAGCACGTCAAAATCTCTCCTTTTTTTCAAGAAATTTTCTTCCTGCGAGATCGAAATGCTAATGAAGTTTTGATGGTTAATGATTGCAGCTGGATGACTGGGTTCTGTGCCGGCTGTACAACAAGAAGAACGAGTGGGAAAAGATGCAGCAGGAGGGGGAGGCGGCGTCGCAGTCGGTGTCGCAGTCGTGGGGGGAGATGCGAACGCCGGAGTCGGAGATCGACAACGACGCATTCCCGGAGCTGGACTCGCTGCCGGCGTTCCAGCGCATGGGCCTGCCGCAGGTGGTGCCCAAGGAGGAGGAGGTGCAGGAGCTGGACAGCGACTGGCTCATGGGGATCAACCTCGACGACCTGCCGGGGGACGACTTCTACGCCTCCATGCTCGTGTCGCCGGCGGACGTGAAGACGGAGCAGGACGGCAGCCCATTCTTCTGACTTCTACAAACTCTGAGCCCAGAGGACGAAGAAGGTAGCAGGGGCTCTGTGCAGTGTAGCTGTATATAAGTTCAGACTTGTTCAGAATTCAGATAAGAACAAGAAATTCTAGTTGGTTGTAGGGGTGTAGCAGTATGGATCAGGACTGGAGGTTAATCCGCTCGGTTGGTCTGAAAAATAATGGTTTATGACTGAAATTGTACTGTAGCTAGTTAAAATTATACTATATCTGAAGGTGGTTTATTTAGTGTAATTAAATTTAAAAAAATTTAAAAATAGAAAAAATATGTTAGCTCATTACGGACAACACAAACGAATACGGAAAAAAATCTGTAAAAAAAAGCTTAAAAAGCCAAAAGTTTAGAAAAATATGAAATTTATAAATAATAAAAAATAATTTAGAAATCAAAAGTTTAAGCCGAAATGGGCCAAGCGTATTGGATAGAAGTCCAATGTGCTCAATCATCATTCGAGCTGTGACAAGAAGTGACAGCATTCTTTTGTTCTGGTTTTTCATGCTCTTAATTAGCTATGTCCGTCAGAATTCAGATGGTTTGAGGGCCAATGCAGCCCTTCTTAATTTAGCAAGTGAAATGGGCAAACTTTGGTATTCTGATTGTATTTTAATTTTCCATTGCATTTCTAGTTTTTGTGGATTTGTCAGAGATTGCCATTGGTGCTAATTTGGTTGTGCTGGTGATTTGTCAGTAACATGGATACTAGCAGTTGCTAGAGTTAATGAGTTGATATATACTAGGATTTGGGCTCCTTGCGTTTGACTTTGACCACCTTCTCCCCATTAGATATAAGTAAAACACTACAGTACTCTGAAGATTTTTGTACGTTGCCTCTGAAAAATATCTCACAGACACTGTCATCTAAGTTGAGGACAGTCTGGGACAAGGAGGATTAGGTTAATCCCAGAAGTATTTTCCTTGTGGTTTCTCGTCCCCGCAATAAAGAAATCCGAGAGCACCATTTTAAGTTTTTTACCCTTGATGAACAAACAGAGTTAGAAGTCATCACCACATGACGGCATGTTTCTTGTTGTCTGAAGAAAGAGTCCTATGTTCATCTCATCATCTGAGAACAGTCAAGGAAAATTAGAAAACCGATCTGATATATTATTTGTTTCAGTAGGCCTGAAAGCGTGATCTCGCCTAGTATCGTGCAGTGAGCGGAACTTCAGTCTTCAGATTCATATCGGCTGCGCATTCTCTCGCACATGATTAATTGACTTCGATAATCAATGCCGCTCGAAATCTTTTGCCAAACCAAAATGATTGCTCAGTTATTATTGCAGATTTCATGGTTTTAATGCACCTGACACTATACAACACCCAGATAAAATCGAAGTAAGTATCCTGCTTCAGGAAGGTCAGATGGCAACTGTACCATGCAGTATCATAAAACCTAAACCTGTGGGAAAACAAAAGATGCATGGCAAGAGCTTGCTGGCTGCTCAGATTCAGATCTCCATGGATGTAATCGTTGTTGACAAGCCTTCTTGGGATCACTGCGATTTGACTACTATAAGGTTATGTTGCCAACTCAAACAGCAAGGTCAGGATGGCCGAGTGGTCTAAGGCGCCAGACTCAAGTTCTGGTCCTCTAACGAGGGCGTGGGTTCAAATCCCACTTCTGACATTGTTTTTCCTTCTTTTTTTTTACATTTTGTCCCATCTACTTCATTTTCAAGGATCTTTGCACACCGCTGGCGCGTAATCCAAACTTGAATTTTGATCTTGCATCCGTTTGAAGAGAGTGAGTTGTAAGGTGTTCGTCTCCGGCCCCAACTTGGCATACAACTATGTCCAATCGAATCCCACAAAACAAAACTAAGCAAAAATGATCTTTTAAGGCGTTTATGAACCTTTCTTTCGTCAAACTATAATCTTTACTATTATATAAAGAGGAGTTGGTGGTTGTCGGTGCGTTCTTCTCTCCCCTCTATAACCATCTGATTTGATCTGGACCATTTGTCTCTCTCCTCCTCTCTCTCAGGATACATCCGCCCACCCCCTCCACTTTCTCCATCTCCTCCCGCATTCTGGTCATCATTCTCTCTCTGTCGCTTGCTCTCTAATGTTTGATGTATGAAGTTAACCAGATAGTAAGTTCCGTCTCACTATTTTTATGACTCCGTTGCAATGTACGGGTCTCTAATTAGTAACTCTATAAGTAGGAGCCTCCCCCAACTTAACGGGTGGTGACAGACTTGTTCGAACAAAGATGGAGGCCACTAATGAATGAATGAGCTATAACAACTAGGACTACGATATGTTTTCGAGGAACTAAAGTATGTAAGTAATCTACACATCACACTGCCAAGAGATCCCCGTTATCGGCTCATGAGTCATGATGACCATCTTTGGTCGTATTCCATCGCCAACGGTTTTGTTTTATTTTTGAAACTCACTGCAGAGGTGAGCTTTATTCATCACAATCAGGATTACGATCACGACGAATACAAAGCCGACAGAGAAAAAAAAACTCCTCTATCTATCCGACGATGCCTGCTTAACACACAAGTGTATCGCGACGTTGGCATCACGGGGAACGAAACGAATATATATTGAGCTCAATAAACTTAAAACAAAGCTCCTGAATCTCAGTGAAGAGGGTGACAAAATCCCATCTATGGTTCTTCCTCGTCTTCCACGTATTAACAATCACCTGGGAGCAGTGGCGGAGCTAGAGCAAAACGGAGAGGGGTGCAACAGGCCGCACGTGGGAGCATAGGACGGTGGGAGAATAGGCTGGACAGGGCGAGTGAGGGTATTTGTTGGGCTAGAGGTACACCATATTGGACCAAGGGGGTGCACAAAGGGTGAATGTTTACTAGTAATAACTAAAAAAAATTTTGGACCCGGGTTCCTGGGAACCCCCTCCCCTTCATTGGGCTCCGCCCCTGCCTAGGAGTCGAATTCAATGATTGAAACTTAAGCCATCTTAGAATCTATGCCGTTCAAAAAATTTTAAGTTAAATAATTAAGACACGAAAAATCACATCAATTGACATATTTTATTATCGCTACCAGATTCGTTGTGAAATATACCGTCCAAAATTCCAGATGGCCAATGCAAACAAAGGAGGGCGACTCTATTTTTATAGGAGAGTGTCGAGTGTTTTTTTAAATTATTTTTTTTAGGGAGGAGAGTGTCGAGTTGATGGAGTAACGGGCCCAATAGGCTGCTTCTTGCTGGATGAAGGAGGCTTCTTGAGAAGTCATACGTCTTTGCAAGTTGTACAACCGAGAAGAGCTGCAATTGCTAGGGTTTTGCCCTAGTCAGTTGCATGAAGATATAAGTTAAGACATACTTGCTGAATTTTGATGCCACTTTTATTTTATTTCTACTTCCGCTGAACTTATTTTGTTGTATATTCTATTTGGCCGGTCGGCCCATATGTTGTAAACTTCGCCATATAAGTTTATATTTGTTTGCTACCTATATGCACTACTTGTTTATCATGTATGGATGTGATATGAATATTGTTGAATGTGTGCTAGCCACTGATCATGTGATTAGCACGGTAAACACGTAGGGTTTGAAAAACAAATTTCAGGTCCTGACTGCGTTGGTATCAGAGCCATACTGTCTGTAGGTTGGACCCTTAGATAAAACTGGTCGTTAGTTTAAGGTTTTATGGTTTTGAAATCTTATCTGTAAACTTAACAAATGATTATGAAAAATATAGAAATACTTGCTATTTTACTCCTTCCCTTACTTATTTCTTTCCGTACCTTTTTTCACTTGGTTACAAAATAATTACTGATCCTTTCCTCTTTCAAACTGTAGATGGCCCGAATTCTTCATAACCAGGATGATGGTTGGCCTACTATGGATGATGGTTAACTGTAGATGGTTCCTCGGTGACCTACTATGGAAGATAGAAGGAAAAGATAACCCATATACATTGTTGTGGATGAAAGTCAAACGGGTATTACCAATTTACCATCGGATTCTATGCGAAGCTATATATTAAGACAAGGATTGGACACCACATTCTCCACCATAGTATAAAGTACCACAGCTATACTGAGAGCCTTGCCCTTCAAGGAGCTGCCCGTATTGCATTCTGCCAGATCTTTAGGTGACATGGCATCCACCTTCCTAAGTTACTTCGGCATTGCGAACCTTAACTCGCCACAACTGACCAAGAAGAAGTACCCGAGACACACCCGGAGGAATTAGTGCCTGAGGAATCTGAGCTAGAGGTAGGAGAGTTCATCGCCGAAAGGATTGGTGGTGTCGAGAACTAGACCCTTAGGACTAAACTTGGTAGATCTCATTTTGGTTTCATTTTGGGTTAGTGAGCTATGTATCCCCTCCCTTATAATGCCTACATGCATGTAGACACTGTTGTTCGATAGTTGTAATGTATGGCATGGTTTGTCTATTTGCCCATAGGGGTTATATTTCATAAACCATGCGAAAATATTTCGAGTTGCCAAAAATACTTGCGTGTTGTCCTTTTTGGGTTGCTTCTTCGTTTGCCTTATGGTTGGATGTCATCTTTTGCAAAAAAAAAAAAGTAGATAAATTAGATATCATACCCCTGCTAACCTTGCTTCTTAAGGATGTCTTTCTTCATTCCTAAATTAGCATTAACAAGTGATTTAACAATAGAATGACAAGGACGAGATCAATGAATCTACTTTTGGGAAGTTTAGAAGCATCTGGATCATAGCCAACATATATTCGACCGTCTCATCCACCTTCCAGACCTAACCCACTACAGCTTAGCCCAAATATGGAGCCAGAACCTCAGCCAAATTAGCATAGGGAAGGACAAGGAGTTGAGTTGCTTGGTCTCCCTCGATGGCCCAGGTACTCACTAAGATTGAACGAAACAATCATGCCTAGACTCTTATCCTCCAACAAATCACCCAAAACACCACGAACATTGAAGTAGCTCCTACGGTAGCAGAAGAAGGAGGAGCCATTACAAACCAATCCCAATCAAAGTTGGGTGAATTCTTGCGAACAAGACCATCGATCTTTTCCTACATTGAGGACCCATTTGATGCTGGTGATTGGATGAGGGAAATAGAGAAGAAGCTGGTCAGTGCACTGACAATGAGAAGGTGTTACTCGCTTCATATCAACTTCAAGAAATCGCAAGCATTTGGTGGAACAATTTCAGCACCATACAACCAAAAGAACAAGTGGTTGCTTGGGATAATTTCAAGGATGCCTTTCTCAAGGCACACATCTCAGCTGACCTCATGGATATCAAAACGAGGGAATTCCAAACTCTAAGGCAAGGAAGCATAATAGTGATAGAGTATATGCAATGCTTCAATTATCTTTCCTGGTATGTACCTGCTAATGTTCCATATGAAGCCTGAAAGATGGAACATTTTTGGGAGCACCTCAACCAAGAAGTTCAGCTAGGACTCACTTCGTTGGACTTTCCAGACTTTCAGACCTTGGTTAGCAAGGCTATCACCTAGGAGGATAAACGCCGTGTGCTCGAGGACTTGCACAAAAATCAACAAGTAGTCATTTGCAATGACCACGTGCATGGCAGCCACCCATTGTTTGTCCACCCATACAGCAGCCACCTAGATATCTAGTGCTAGCCCCACATCTACTACCACAAGCTATCCGACCTTCTTTCTATGGTGGTCATCCTTCTGGAGTCAGCAATGTCGTCAATTGCTATCATTGTGGTGAACATGACCACTATGTGAATTAGTGCCTAAAGAAGCAAAAAGGTGTTGTCCAGAATATACCACCAAGTGTCCCCCATGAGACCGTCAATGCAAGGAGAAGGACGTGGAATGCCTAAGGTCCAGAATAAAGCCCTAGAAGCCACCCAGAACATCGGTAGAGGCCATGACCTTGCTGTTGTCGGACCTACCTGTTGTCCAAAGCTAAGGTTGGGCTAGGAGAAAGCTACCGGTTTGTAAATTTTATTGAATTAAAATATAAAATTTTCAAATGTAAAATAGGGAAAGTTCAAAAAATTAGCCCAAATCCACCACCTGCCTCCCCCAAGCAAGAGCTTTCCCACCAGGCCATGTGCGCCCCTATAGTATGAATGTGCTGCAAATTTTCTTCATATATAGATCAAAATTAGATAAATCCAAAATCATTCACCCGATTTAAAATTTTACCCAGTTTTCAACAAAAAGATTTTCCCTGGGTTGGGCAGGCAACTAAGGTCAGAGGCTTGGTGACAAGGGCGGAGCCTAGTTCCCTCACCCGGTGTCACAGGACGCTGAGTCCAAAAAAATTTAATAGGGGTCAATACCTCCTGCCCATGTGTAAACCCCCTAGTTCAAACTCGCTGCACCTAGTAGCCAGCAGCAGCCCACAAAGAGCCAGACATGCTAGCCCATGAGGCAGCACTCAACCCAAGAAAAAATGATTGCAGTAGGCTGAGGCGTCCAGCGCTGCCCATGAGTGGTAAGGTTATATAAGTCCATTTGATCTATATTTGATGGATATCGATATTGAAGTGCTGATTCCTGCTAGTTTATTTATGCATATTATTGGGGGTAGGAATGACTGCATATTACTTCGGACCTGGTTCTTTTTGTTCAATTAGCTGGATTCTTTTGAATGCTTCTTGTGAGATTTCAGCAGCTCTTATGTTATGTACTTGTGTTTATCTACTTAACCGAGTCCTTGGAGACCATGTAGCTCAGTTGCATATTTTACTGGAACATTTCAAATTCTTGGTCCTCTTGTCATTGCAAACCCATCATTTTAAGGGAAGTTTTTGGTTGACTGACTGTCTTGACCTACACACGAGTTCCTAACCAAAGTTTAATCACAAAAAACTAGCACTAGCTATAGTATGTGCTTTCTGATTCCCATTTGCAATCCAGCACACCGTTTCTGGCTGCAATTCGCGAGGACCATTCACCAGAGCGAAGTAAGAAGGATACTGGAAGAACTTAGCTCTCCGTTACATCACCTTATACCTGTAGTCCACTGGAAAATTTGCCGTTCAAAGAACTGTTCTTATACCTGCACTCACTTGATATATATAGATGTATAGCTCTGGTTGTTAACTGAATTGTCAGGGTGCCTGCGCCCCATGGGTACCCGAATCTTCATCAGGGGCGGGGAACGGGGTTTTGCCATCCCCACAACCAAGGACAGGGATCGAGGGATTTTCGCACGCTCAGGGATGAGGGCATTTCCCCTACTCTCCGGCGGAGAATGCCCCCGTTGCCATCCCTATCTATCTGACTGTGTTGCAATCTCGGTGCGCGCACCGATAGTAAAACCCAGATGAAACAACCAACGAACTCCACAAGTGGAAGAAATGAACTACCTTCTGGCATGGAATCATGACACAAAATCGGTCCGCTGATTCTAATGTCGTCTAGAACAGACCACGGATAAACCTATTTTTGTACAGACATTTTAAGAACCGAACAGGCAATCCAAAACTCAGTCTGAAAGCATGCATGCATTATCTGAAAGCAACGGCCATACAATACACGGGCAAGTTTCATGCAACCAACTTTGTTTAGTTCCTGAGATAACATTTAGAGAAGTTGATTAGACATTAAGAATAGCCAAACAGATACGATACTGAAGCAAAAGTGAACATGTGCACGACCATTAGGAAGTACAGGGAACATTTGAATATTTAGTTATTACACGCACAAAAAATACTTGAGCTTGTCGAATACACCTAAGAGACTGAAAATAGCAACGACCCTAGGGATCATCCATCCACGGCTCCTAGTTGATTTGAGGACCTCAAGAATTCCAAGCCTCAAGCCTGCAATACAATCTCTCTTAGAAACATTCCATAAAAGAAAATGGATCCAAGTAAATGTAAGATCACTCTTCCAGAACTATAAGATTTAGCAAAAACAGAATGTAGAATGAGAATGTAGACCTTGCTGGCAATGTTGCTGGACAACCAGTCCAGACCCTCGTACAAACCCTCGCCTGATGTGGCGCAAGTGCTCTGTATGTACCTGTCACATGGAAGACCAGATTCTAAGGACTAAAAGGAAAGCTACTATCTGTATCAGAGGCATAACAGTTAATACATGCTATCTACTCCCTCCAATTCAAAATAGTCTTTTTCGTATGCTACCAACCATACCTTTCTTTGTTTTTCCACTATACCAACGTAAAAGTAACATTAGAATAGTACAGCTTTTTAAAAATGGTAACATAGTGTTGTAAAAACTTAAAATTAATGGCAAAACTTGGACCTTGTGACTGCAGACTGTGCACAGCCAACAAAGGAAAAGTATTTTTGGACTGGAGAGAGAGGCATTAAGTGAAATGATAGAAATGACATCATTAGATAGTCGACACAATTCATACATTAGCTCAAGGAAAATTGAAAGGTTATGAATGTCTACAGGCGCAGTGGTCTGTAGTTGATTTTTCAAGCTATAACTGCAGTAAAGATAAATAAGTATATCGAGAAAGGACAAGCAAGAACTGATATATGTACTCGAGTTTGAAACTCCATTACCAGTGTCGCTGGCGTAGGGAATGTAACCCAAGCTTATCAGTAATCTCAGCAGCATTCATAGCATTTGGAAGATCTTGCTTGTTAGCAAAGACAAGCAACACAGCATCACGCAACTCATCCTGCCATAAATTTCAAGTGAATTTTATGAGTAGTCTAGTCAGAATTATGAGCTTCTCAGAGACAATATTCGCAATGCAGTAAACATATCACCACTTTTACATCCTAAACTTGTAAAAGAATAAACAATAAGCGCAAACCCCTGAAAGGAGGAACCAGCTATTAAAACTTTTACAACAAATTGTGGCACTATGTAGGTGTCAAATTCAAGCATTGATTCATAATTAATTGCCAGTACATAGATGAAATGATAGAGGTCGTCCAGGAGGATATTTCACCTCATTCAGCATCCTATGGAGCTCATCTCTAGCTTCAACCACACGGTCCCTGTCATTGCTGTCCACGACAAAGATAAGGCCCTGCGTGTTCTGGAAGTAATGCCTCCAGAGAGGTCTGATCTGTTTTCACCAAAATGAGGAATAAAACAGAAAAGAAATGTTAAAGAAAGATGCAAGTTTAAAAATGAAAGTGATGGAGAATTGGAGATAATATAAAAAATACATCTTGAAGGACCAGACAAGAAAGATAATGGATTGATTACAATAGTGGATAAGTGTTCAGTACAAAAAGGCTTCAGAAGCATTTGATCATAATCACTGTACCTTGTCCTGACCCCCGACATCCCAGACAGTGAAGCTAATGTTCTTGTACTCCACAGTCTCAACATTGAACCCTGTATTTTTGAAGAAAATCAATATTCCCCAAGTCTCCAACACAAGAACAAATACATATAGGATGCACAGATAACAGATCGTGTGGTAGATCAAGACTACATGCAAACTGCACAGTAAATCCCATCAACTACTTAATGGCACTTAAAATAAAGAAATCTTGAACTTCAAATGCCATTCATCACACCACTACTTTCGCAGTGTTCACCATAACGTCATTCACCTATCATACAAGCTCACCTAATAAAGCCATGCACTAACATTAAGCATTATAGATCATTTACTTGGCACATTAGATAGCACCACAGGAATCAAAATTTTGACAAGGCACTCATATAATGAACACTGTCAAGTAACAGTTCACTAAGGGATGTATGATCTTTAGCCACAAAAGGCCAAAGAATGGTATGGTTCCATAGGAGAGTGTGGCGTGAAACTTTCTTCGGTGGCTAATTTGGCCACCACAACTTAGGAAAAAATTCCACCATGTTTGTGCCTATGACCTGCGTTTCACTAGCCTTAAGGCTGCAATGGCACACAACTCCAACCGAAAACCAAACAATAATAACCTAAGCAGTTGAAGAACACCTAGAGTACGGTCTTTTGTGGCCTCAAACAATATTACAAGCAATGATTCTCACAGTAGGTGGGTTGGCATGCGTATAATCAGGATCTTCATTTCCTTTAAACACCATACCAACAACAACACACATCATTCACATTTCAAGAACTGAAAACTGAACAAGATGCAACAACAAAAACATATTTCCAAAAGACGTGGGGGACGAGATCATTTATTACCAATGGTGGGGATGGTGGTGACGATCTCGCCGAGCTTGAGCTTGTAGAGGATGGTGGTCTTTCCGGCGGCGTCGAGGCCGACCATGAGGATCCGCATCTCCTTCTTTGCGAAGAGCCGGCTGAAGAGCTTCCCGAACGCCAGCCCCATCTTCACGCTCACCTGCAGCACACAACAGTTCACGCGTCCATCAGATCCAGCTCAAAGATTGGACGACAGGTGATGGATCCAAATCCTAACAGCGCAGTTCCAACGCGCGGCGGCCTACGGATCCAAGAAACGCGACGGAAAATCCCCGTGATGCCTAACACAACTATGTGAAGTGCGGGAAGGAAATGCTCTGATCTGCGACGAAGCTGGCAGGGAGATCTACTGGCCGGCGAACAGATCCAGCGAAATTCTCGCGAAATCCGCTGAAAAAAAAAACTAAGGGATTCACGTCCTAAAATTCGGCAAGATTTGGAAGGGAGGCGATTGGTTAGATCGGATTTGGACAGACGGGATGTGGAGATCGCGCTTGCCTGATCAGAAGAACTCGGCGAAGAAGCTTCGCTTCGCTTGGTGCTTCGATGCGGCGCAGCGATGCGATGAGCGAGAGGGGCGGAGAGGAAGAGGGGAGCGATTCGGGGCGTGGGGAATGCGCGTCGTGAATCGGGACGGGAGTTTTTAGGCCATTTCTCTATTCAGCTTATACGCCACTTTAACCAGCTGATACCTATGATTTCTAGTTTAAAATTAAAATTATATTATAACGGTTATTAGTGTTTTTAAATCATTTAATTAATAAAATAAATAAATAATAAAAACATCATTATATCTCACGGACGATGGAAAGAAAAAAGACAAAAAAAACAAAGCAAAAGCAAAAAAAACCCAAAATAGCTTATAACTTCTGTCAAACAAATAAATAGTATGACTTCTCCACCACAATTTCGAAACAGCTTATTAGGATAATATTTTTGAAGTGATCTATCGGCATTTAGTTTGTCCATACTAGCATCTACGCTAATACCAAAAATCATAAATCGTAGTTAAAAATAATCCAATCAACGTATTCGAAACGGCTTATCAAAATTCAGTTTATTTACACAAACTCGCTCTAAAAAATCAATGACAGGCATATATCAGGTGCGATCAACGGTCAAGACAAAAATCGAAAGGGAACAGACATGGTCAGCCGTCAACCATGCCAACCATTCTCAAGCCCCCGCTCATTTCGGTTTAAACTTCTAGCTTTTTTTTATTCTTAAATTTCATTCTTTTCTATCGTTTTGCCTTTTTTGAGCTTTTTTACCAGTTTTTTCGCATTCATTTGCAATTTTTCTTAAAATTAGTTATACCAAATAAGCAATCATCAGTCACAGTGTAATTTCAGTCAGTTACAGTGCAATTTCAGTCATAAGCCAATTTATTTCAGCACAATCAAGCGGCACCAAGTCTCTTTCTTGTTTTATCAAAAAAGCGTAAAAATTCTGAGAACTACACACAAAACTATGGAAGAGATGCACTTTTAAGATATTGTTTAATAGAACCGTGTAAATTTTGCTCAAAAGTTTTTAAAGAACCTAATTCTGTCGCAGTTGACAGTCTCGACAAGCCAGCCTGTGCGCTAGTGGCACACGAACAATCTCATAAGCACGTGGATCACAAACGTCATCAGGTGAGATGTGTGGCTACATGGCTACATCACTAGCGTTCTAGGACTTGTCAAACTCTTGCTTCAGAAAGAAAACATTCTAGGCCTGTTATCGAGCACCAACAGGTAGGAGGACTCCGCTCATTTCAGTTTCAGCTTCAGGTTTCTGATTTATTTTTCACTATTCGTAAATTTCGTCTTTTTCTAAACTTTTGGCTTTTTAAGTTTTTTTAGGTTCTTTTTTCATATTCGTTCGCGTTGTCCGTAATGAGCTAACATATTTTTCCCATTTTTAATTTTTTTAAATTTAATTACGCTAAATAAGCCACTTTCAGCTACAGTAAAATTTCAACCGCTACAGTGTAATTTCAGCCATAAGCCACAGCTTTTCAGCCCAACCGAGCAGGGCAGCAGAAGAATACAAAACCACATGGTTACTGAAATGCCCCAGAAATTTTCAAATTTTTCTGTAAATTTTCCTGATTTTTTGAGTGAATTTCGAGCCCTTTCCTTTTTCGAAAACTCCCGGCGGAATGCACTTTCATTTTTCGGCCTTCCGCTTTCTCCCTTCTGTTGGCACCCCCTCCTTTTCCGCCTTCTCTTCGCACATGCGCCCGCGCTGCGCGCAGAGCTCCGCCGTGCCGCGCTTCGCGCCGGCTCGCCATCACTGGCCGTCCCCGAACGCGCCCAACCTGGTCTTCCCCTCTGCCACCCATGGCCCACCTGTCAGCCCCTCATTCTCCCTCCCCGCGAAGCGCCATTGCCCATCTCGGGCGGTCACCTGTTCCCGCACTACTCCCGTGCATTTACTCGTGGTGACGCAGCCCCGTCGCTCGAACACGACTCCCCGCCCACCCCCGCATCTTCCCCAGGCCGCCTGCAGAGCCGTAGCACCGCCCACGCCACGCCATTACTTCCTCGAGCTGCCCCCAACCTGCTCCCTCGTCGCCAGCTCTCTCCACGCCTTCTTAAGCCGAGCCAACCCTGTCATTGTCTTCCCCACACTCCCAAGTAGCTCCACAAGCAACCGATTGAAGTATCACCGCCTACATCGCCACCGATCAGCTCCTTCATCGCCGGTGATCTCGAGCCCCATTTCTTCTCTTCTTCACTAGTGTTCGATTCCTTTCGCTAACTTGCTCTCCTCTGCTCCCCGAACATGATGGTGGACCCCGCTGCCGAGTGCGTCTCTCCTCTGCCCTGGCGGCGAAGCTCGCCATCGGCCAAAAGGGGGCTGCTGTGGCCAGCTCGCCAGAGAGCTTCCCAGCTCGAACCACCGCCACCATCGAGTTCCCCTCACCCTAGAGATACTCCAGACGCCACCGATTTGCCCGGAGCGCTGCTGTTGGCCTCTGGTGCCCGAAAACCGCCGTCGCTTTCTTCCTGGCCGTTCACCGTCGTTGATCCTTCCCATCCCTCCCAAAGCCCAGAAATGGATTCCCCACCTCCCAAGGAATCTCTTGCCACCCTTGGTTTTCGCCAGACGGTGCCGCCGGCGCCGTTCCTCCAACGTCGTCGCTCTCTGCCTTTCAGCAAGGACGACGAGCCGGAGGTAGACGACGACGACATGAACGCATCCCTACCGTCCACGTCTTCGTTGCCGTCTAACCTCGGCCTTCGGATGGCCTCGCTTCGTGGCCATCCAATCTCACTAAACCCGATCGATCTGATCCGTTTGCCGCCCTACATCGCCGCCGTCCGCGCCAGCTACGTGTCGGCCATCCACCCGAGCTAGGCTCACGCGCACTGGGCTTCGGCCGCGCGGCCCGCTCAGGCGTGCAGGTCGAAAGCGTGCTCAGGCCGCATTGTAGCAAAAGGCCGGCCCGACGCTGTTTACAATGAATTTCCAGGATTTTCCAATTTCCAAAAATCAGAAAATCAAATAAAATCCCAGAAAATCCCAAAAATTCCCAAATTACACCATTTTGTTTATTTTGATGCCTTGAACCCATTTTTGGTCTCCAATCCACCAAATTCATCCCAGAAAAATTCAAAAATCCCTCATTTGAATTTTTATGCATTTTACTCCTTTTTCATAGATTTATTTTTCCTCGCTTGATTAGGCTCAAGCCGGATTTATGTTGTTTTTGTGTGTTTGCGCTAGCTTCGGAGTTTTCGGAGGCTCCAGGGCATGGACAAGATCAAGGAGGCACTGTTTACGAGGTTGCTGAGGTAGTCGAGTATCAAGGCAAGTTGCAAACCCTTGATCATTTTGAATCTCGTGCCATTTAAATTATGTATTTATGATATTTGCATTATCGTTACTTGTGAAATGTTAATTGCTTAAAACAAAATGTTTAGAATGACATGATATTTAGATAATGCCTACCACCGACAAATGTCACATTGAATTGTATCCCTACATTTGTCAACCCTAGAATTGCTCTAACTATGGTATAAACATCTGTAGTATATTTCTTGCAAAATTTCACACTACTAAGATTGTGGCCGTGGGCTAATAGATTTGGAAAGTTGGGAATTAGGGTAAATATGTTGTGGGACACCATGAGGCGGTCTTCGCCTACCACTTTACTCAAAGGTGAAAATTGGTCACCTTGTGAAATTATAAGGACTAGAACTTTACGCCGAGCGAATGACATATTGGCTGCATGCACGGCTGTTGCAGTGAAACTGGGTTGATAAACCATATGTTGTAATATAAGTTGACTCTTTTGTTGTAAGCATGTGCTATGATGATATTCTCTTGCTCGACGCTCCGTGACTATCTAAGATTGGGTAGTTGCGGAATGTCGGTCCTGACGCCCCTGGTAATAGGGGAGTTACAGTTACTAGCGTTTCTATGATCGAACAGACGAAGATCATCTTTCGCACGGTTGAACGACTCAGATGCAAGTTTCTGTTCTCCGGCATCGGTGTACATATTTCCGTTCATCTTCGCCCTATGCTGCCATTGCTCTTCGTTGCCAGATCAACATTCAGTTCTGGAGACTCCTCACATGATAACTATGTTTCGGATCTGTTTCCCTGCGAATGCCTAGTCTTGTTAACTATGCTTCGGATATATTTCCATGTAAGGTTGTCAGGAACATGATACCAGGTAGGATCATTTTTTTCGTATGATCAGATCGTAGAATCACGATTCTATTGAATTTATAAAAACGTATATATTTTATATAAAAATTGAATTATATTTTGAAATATGCAAGTATATAGTAGATTTTTTGAATTTAATTTTGTAATTTTAGTACACTTATTTATGTTATATTGAATTAAGGTTGATTTTTGAAAATTATTTAATTATTTTTAATAAACTAATAATCTAAAATGTAATATGTCAAAGATAATACTTTTTTACTTTAGAATAACATGTAAACAACAAAACAAAGCAAATTAAGCTAGTACAACTTAAACTAGTAATAAGTAACATCAAATTTTATATACTAATATAGTTTATTGT
This sequence comes from Dendrocalamus latiflorus, assembly GCA_017311315.1. Lineage (NCBI taxonomy): Eukaryota > Viridiplantae > Streptophyta > Magnoliopsida > Poales > Poaceae > Dendrocalamus > Dendrocalamus latiflorus. The sequence continues at coordinate 16,375,596 of CM029672.1, forward strand.
TATAATCATAATCCCACTACGATCCTAACGATTTTACGAGTAGAAACGTGATTCCACTATGATACTACTTAATTTCGATCCGTATCATCTATTTCTAGCAAGATCGTACGACACTACAATACGTGTCACAGTACTCATGTTAACTATGTTTCAGATCTATTCCTCTACGAATGCCTGATCAGATTAAGGTCCAGTCTGACTTATCAGCGGCTTTTGTTTTTTTTCTTCTCTTAACAACTAGCCTCGTAGGCGCAGCGCCACGCCGCGCTAGCCATCGTGTGTACCGAAGTAAAAGAGGCGATAATTCGTGAGGACTTTTTTTTAAAAAAATCGAGGGCACATGTGTATTTTCGAAAATACCAAAGGTCTTTTTCGTAAAAAAGCGAGGGCCTGTACGTAACTAAACGAGGACCCGTACATAATTTAGAAAACGCGGGGCGCTATCCTGCAAAGTACACAAAATTTCGGTGAAGTGGAGGGTTGTTTTCGCAAAAAAATCGTTTTTAAAAAATGCCAGGGACCTGTTTGTGAGGAAAAAGGACCTTTATGTAATTTTTAAAAAATACAGGGATTTTTTTGCAAAATTGCTGCCCTGACCGTACTAAGATTCCCCGCCACGCGCCGGCCGGAGCGACGTGGGCGAGCCTCCTAAGATTTCCCGCCATGCGCCGGCCGGAGCGACGTGGGCGAGCCTCCTGCAGAGCATTCCGCGGGCTATAATAGGGGATGATGAGTATTCATGATACTAATAAGCCACATCTCAAAAGAACAAACCGTAACTATACTTCTGATCTATTTTCTTTTGAATGCTTTCAGGTTAACTATGTTTCCGATCTATTTCCTCCGAACATCTGGTCAGAATGGCATGTTGGCCCATTTGAAACACAAGAATTGTTGAACCATGTCATGTGAAAATTCTATGTTTCAGGACAAGCTTTGCCAAATGCCTCAACCTCAGCATGGAAGTTGTTCATATACGGGTACTATGAACTGTAACCTTGAACCACGGCTGCCGTCCATACAACAAATTGGCGTTCCACCGTATCAACTTCAATTTTTTTTTTTTGGCTATTTGAGCTAGCAGTACTAAGACAAGTTCATCATAACTTGCCACAGAAATATGATATTGGAAATAAAATGAACAAGTACAAAGAACGTTCAAACGTACAGGAAACATTTAACTGAGCCATCATTACAAAAATATTGAGCTCGCCGAAGACACGTAACAGAATGGAACAGTTGCACCGTCCTATGTATCAATGATACATCCACAGCTCCTAGTCAGCTCGCAGTCGAAATTCCAAACCTCAAGGCTCAAGCCTACAAGTGCCAACAATGGATGAAGACAGTCGAAGGGAAAACAAGTGTGCAATAGAAATATTAAACAAACATTTTTTTTTTGCTAGCATGGAAGCAAAGTATTGGCAGAAATGCGGTAGAATTATCCCTAGAAATATTACAATAGAAGAATGCTAGTAAGCTTCGATTCTGCAGGACATAAAGCTTTCTAAAACTAACATAGAATAAATTATGCATACCTTGCTAGCAATGTTGCTGGACAGCCAATCCAGGCCCTCGTAAAGACCCTCCCCGGTTGTAGCACAGGTGCTCTGTATGTACCTGTCAGAACGAAGACCAGATTGAGATCTATCCCTGCTCATTTCAGCTTCTGGTTTCTGGCTTATTTTTCACTATTCATAAATTGTCTTTTTTCTGAACTTTTGGCTTTTTTTAAGGTTTTTTGCCGATTCTTTTTTCCCGTATTCGTTCACGTTGTCCGTAATGAGCTAACATATATATTTTTTCTATTTTTAATTTTTTTTAAATTTAATTACACTAAATAAGCCACCTTCATCTACAGTAAAATTTCAGCTGCTACAGTGCAATTTCAGCCATAAGCCACAACTCTTCAGCCCAACCGAGCGGTGGGGCCGTACGTAAGTCTGCAAGCTAGATCATCAATGCTACAGATGATGATCTCTTACTATCAAGTCACAGGATAGAATTATCCCTATAGTCAAAAGGAAAGCTCATCGAGTGGCTTACAGGTGGATTTCAAAACTATTATCTACAACACAAGGAAAGCAAGAGCCAACAGGTAGTCCTGATTTACCAGTGTCGCTGGCGAAGGGAATGTAATCCAAGCTTATCAGTAATCTCAGCAGCATTCATAGCATTAGGAAGATCTTGCTTGTTGGCAAAGACAAGCAACACAGCGTCTCGTAACTCATCCTGTCATCAATATCAAGTGAATTTCATTAAATACGGTTCCACAGAATTATTAGCTTTTCAAAGAAAAAGTTTGTGATGTTTTTCCAAGAGAACATTCACAGCAAAATACCACTTTTCTGTCCTAAAGAAAATGAACATATAATAACTACCAGCCAGTAGCCACGGAACAGTATTATCCTGAAACAGGCCCTCTCTCACTTATTCTATAGAGAAATTTTCTGGAAAAGGAATTAAAAAAAGAATAAAGGAGTTTAAGGTAATGTAAAATACGTGTTTTGTCATATGGATGTCAAAGCAATTGCTTCATTTGTCAATAACTTGTTGATGTATGCAGATGTCAAACTAAAGGACTGTTTTGTTAATCAATTTTTGCATCATGTGGATTTCAACACAATGGAATGGTTCATCAATTTCTTGCTATAGTATATTGATGGCATTATAGGGTAACCCAGGAGAAATTTACCTCATTCAGCATTCTGTGGAGCTCATCTCTGGCTTCAACAACACGGTCCCTATCATTGCTGTCCACAACAAAGATAAGACCCTGTGTGTTCTGGAAGTAATGCCTCCAGAGAGGTCTGATCTGTTTTCACAAGCACAAAAAAAAGCCAAAACATGATGGAACAATCTGTAGATAATTTAGGGGTAAAAAAGATGTTAGGCCATGGCTCAAGCATAAGAAAAATATGGATTACAGCAGTGAATAATATGGAATAACAAACGTTGTAGTTGCTCATACCTTGTCTTGACCCCCGACATCCCAAACAGTAAAGCTAATGTTCTTGTACTCGACAGTTTCAACATTGAACCCTGTATTTCAAAAGAAATCGGTAAATAAGAAAACATCATGGTTGTGCCATAACTCAAGCATAAGAAAAATCACAATAGAGGCCCCTTCATTATGCATTTATGTTGAGTTCAACTAAGCCTTTTTATCCAAATTTTGTTGATTTGAAACTATGTAAATATCAAACTGAGCCCCTCTGTCAATTATATAATAGCAGAGGCCACATGGAATGTGAACTTGAGGCCCCATATTATATAAATTATTTTCCATCATATCATTAAACCCAGCTTTTGTTGATTTGACCTTCTAAACCACAAAAATGTCTGAATGAATCTTCCATCAGTCTTAACATACCAAAGGTCAGTTTTCAAGTACATACAGAAAATAGCATGCCACTATGTTCATCAAGTGCTCTAAGCTTGTAAGAAGACACAATTCTGAGGCGCATAACAATAATTCAAGCAGGAAGATGAACATCCTAATGCTATTCACTACATAGGAGTTCAATAAAGCATTGCCCTACTAAAAAGCTGGCAGCCATTGGTTAGCACCTTTGGCTTTATAGTTCCATGCGTTCAACATCATCTAAGAACAAGAGCTCAGGAAGTACTTTTTTGTAGCATGTGCTATGGCATGGCGTTCAATAATCCTTGGCTGGATAAACAAATTATATTCACTAGCAAGAAATATGAGATCTTTCAGTCGAATCTATGTTCCAAAAATTGGCCAGTTAGAGGCCATATCAAAGGTAGGGTGGCCGATCGTGTACTGGTACCATTTTTTAGAACAGTGAGTCAAATAGGCTTGTGTGCAAATGTGAAGATCAGGTGCAACATGAGACATAAGTATTGTTTATATCAGATATGGTGGGAGTTAAACTGTATGAGCCATGTGTTGAAAGTGCCAAGAATTATAGGGGTTCGCAAACCTGTTGGAGCCCATAGGCACTCAACAGATCTTTATTGGGTTGTGAAACAATCAGGTTTCCATCAAATTTGGATCCATCAGATCCCCATCATTTAAGAAATATCAGTATCTTTTCCAAAGAGAAAAACTAACGGTGCATAATTTTCCTAGAACATTGTACCAACAACTCTGCCCAACTGAATTAACGAACCGAATTCAAACAACATGCAACCGCCAGAACAATTCTAGGAGGGGGCATGCAAATGCAACGAGTGGTAAGTATATCTCACCGATGGTTGGGATGGTGGTGACGATCTCGCCGAGCTTGAGCTTGTAGAGGATTGTGGTCTTTCCGGCGGCATCGAGACCGACCATGAGGATCCGCATCTCCTTCTTGGCGAAGAGCCGGCTGAAGAGCTTCCCGAACGCTAGCCCCATCTCCACGCTCACCTGCAATTCGTACATGCCATTCCTTGTTCAGATGTCCGAAAACCAAAAGGCGCACGAACCCTAAGCAATGGCGAATCGCGACGAATCCATGCCCTGAGGCCGCAAAATCTAACCTCACCTAATCTAATCCAATCGTCGAGCAGACCGCACCGGAACTCGTCGAGATCTATGAATCAGCCCAGAAGAAGCCAAAATTCACAAGGGGGAGAAAACCATCTGAGATCCAAGAACGGACGAGCAGATCCGGCGATACCACCGCGCGAGCAATCAGGGCGGGAAAAAAAGGCGAGATCCGATCCCTAGATCGGGGAAGGGGAGAGGGGATAGGACTCACCTGATCTGCTCGAGATGCGACGATTCCGGAGGAAACTTTGGGGATTTGCGTTGCTTTGGCTTTAGAGGGGTCGGAAGGGGAGGTGGAAATGAGGACGCGATTTGTGCTGGGGGTGACCGGGTGAGGGGGAAATTGAATATATAGGACCAAGTTGAGGCTGATTTAGCAAAACAGGATTAAGTTATTTGCACTTGAAAATATAGGACCGAGTTGGGCACATGCTTGAAAATATGGTATTTTCCCTATTTTAATTTCATTTTCATTTTCCAGCCCCTTTTCTCTACGCGAAATGACTATTTTGCCCTTCCTCCTTCCTCCCGGCGGCCTGCTCCCTCGCCGCGCCGGCCGCTCCCTCGCCGCGCCGCCGCGCCCTCGCCCCGCGCCGCCGCGACCTCTACCCGCCCCGCGCCGCGCAGCGCCGCCGCTCCCTCGCCTGCCCCGCCCCGCACCGCCGCTCCCTCGCCCCGCGCCGCCCCGCCGCTCCCTCGCCGCGTCGGAGGGAGCGGCGGCGCGGCGCGGGGCGAGGGATCGGCGGCGCGGGGCGGGGCAGGCGAGGGAGCGGCGCTGCGCGGCGTGGGGCGGGGCGAGGTCGCGGCGGCGCGGGGCTAGGGCGCGGCGGCGCGGGGCGAGGGCGCGGCGGCGCGGGGCGAGGGCGCGGCGGCGCGGCGAGGGAGCGGCCGGCGCGGCGAGGGAGCAGGCCGCCGGGAGGAAGGAGGAAGGAGGAAGGGCAAAATAGTCATTTCGCGTAGAGAAAAGGGGCTGGAAAATGAAAATGAAATTAAAATGGGGAAAATACCATATTTTCAAGCATGTGCCCAACTCGGTCCTATATTTTCAAGTGCAAATAACTTGGTCCTGTTTTGCTAAATCAGCCTCAACTTGGTCCTATATATTCAATTTCCCCCCGGGTGAGAGAGGTGGGAGGTAAGAGCAACTTCAGCAGTAGCCCTCAAAACAGGGTCTCTACTTTTCATTTGAAGGTTCCCTCTACTTTTGAGGACCTAATTTTTTTGTATCTACTTCAACAGCACCCCTAAAATTTAAGCCCTCAAATCCATTCCACTACAACTGACACATGAAACCCACTCCTCATTCTCTCCCTCACCCCCGCCGTCTCCACTCTCCAGGCATCTCCACCTCCTCTTCTCCCCTGCCCCTCACCTCTCCGTCTCCGCCTCGCACCTACCGTCGCCTCCGCTTCCCCCTCCTCCCTCCTCCTCACATCTGGCCGCCGGCGCCCCTCCTCTCCTCGGTTCGGCCGCGCCGCCGCATCTCCCGCGCGCCACCAAGCACCAGATCCGCCGGCGTGTCATCCGCTCACTGCCGCCTCTACTCTTCACGGTCGGTCGTCTCGGCTTCATCAACATCGGCGCCGACTCCTTCTACATCGCCCCTGCGCCATCACCGCCGTCCTCCCGCTGGGCACCATTCCATCTTCTCCACCGACGGGGAGCCACGGAGGTCCCTCATCGGGAGTCGCGTAGGCGCGTCGGGCGAGATGCGTTGGGAGCCGGGGAAGAGGAGCCGCCGAGGAGGGTGGTGGCGGCGCGGGAGGAATCGCCGGGGAGCGTGGGGGATCTGGCGGCGGCGGGAGCGCAGGGGATCTGGCGGCAGAGGGAGCGCGGGGGATCTGGCGGCGGTGGGGTATTTTGGCCGAGCAGGACGGGCGGGACGGGGGATCTAGCGGCGGCGGTGGCGGGGGATTGGAGGCGGCGGGGGAATGGAGGTCGAGCAGGAGGGGCGCGGCGCGGGATTGGAGGCGGCGGGGGACGTTTCAGTCGTGCGGGAAAAAAACTAGCAGAGCTGAAAAATGAGAGCCAGAGTAGGGGGCCCCTAGGAATGAGGGGTGGGAGGGTGATTTGAGAGCCTCCTCAAATTTGAGGGCTCTAGTATGGGCTCTGCTGGAGCTCATTTTTTGGCTCAAGCCCTCAAATTTGAGTTTTGAGGGCTCAAGTAGGGGCCCTGCTGGAGTTGCTCTTATAGTTGGTTGAAATTATACTATAATTAAAGATAATTTATTTATTGTAATTAAATTTTAAAAAAATTTAAAATAGAAAAATATGTTAGCTCGGACAACGCAAACGAATACGAAAAAAAGAACTGGCAAAAAAACTAAAAAAAACAAAAGTTCAGACAAAGATGAAATTTATGAATAGTGAAAAATAAGTCAGAAACCAGCGGGGGCGTAAACGGCGTCGCTGGTTGCAAGGCGCAGCTGCATTTGTACAATTTTTTATGAGCGGGGGCGTAAACGGCGTCGCTGGTTGCAAGGCGCAGCTGCATTTGTACAGTTTTTTATGATGGCTTTTGGTTATGGTTTATAGTTTTTGATTTAAAATAAATAGTAGTAACTGAAAGAAGAGACTTTTAGAAAGAGATAGACGGACGGTGAAAAAAGTGAGAGAGGGATGTGTACGTGTGACGGAAGCGAGAGAAGTAGGGTGTGTGATACATGTGTGATCCTCCGCCTTATCTCTGAAGTGAGACAGTGGCGAGAGGAGTGCAGAAGTGGCTTCAAAAAGTCGGATGTTAGTATTAATTTTTAGATTTTCTAAGAAAAAACCAGAAATAGATATAAATACGAATAGACCTTAGATTAGTCCAAAAATTTAGGAAGGATGCTTAGTAAAAGAATACCGCTTTTTCTTGTCGCGTAAGATAGATAAGGTGTCGCATAAAGATGCCATCGAAAGGATCATTTGGGTTAGAAAATACTATCAATGTGGTCTTAGGGCTCACTAGCTCACTTATCAGTCTCACGTATCATGGTATTTTTAATTTATACATCTTTACAATGATACTACGCTAATTTTCTCTTATAGCATCGCTGCTTGAGAAAAGCACTGATGCTTAACAAAGACACACATGTAATTATGTGACGACCCGCTCAATTACCATGGAGTAATAAAGCTAGTCAACGGATTATTATTCGTTTTAGCCGATAAAACATCGCTTTAACGAATAATAAGCCAATCAGAGTGTTGCAACAGAACAATAATTAGAGACAAAAAGTTACATACATTCACAATGCCACACAGGGCTAAAATATTATACAACTGATTCAGGTCAGAGAATTACAATACCAAAAGATAGTAATTCAGAGTTATAATTATACAAGAGAGGTACCACTACAATACACTAATATTACAGGTATTCTAATGGTAGAGTCCAAGCTGATCATATTTCTCTAGTCGTCCCAATCCTCGTATGTGGAGTGACCCTCATACGGCTCGTCCTCGCTACAACCTCCCTCCCCTGGATAGTAGGGCTCTCCTGTACAGGTCTCATCTCCATCCGCAAACTGCTGGCTATCCTCTAAACAAAGGAAATAATAGCAAGGGTGAGTACAGAGTACTCAGCAAGCTTATGTAACAAAAATGCACTGAATGCTCCTGTTCTATCTCCACTGTTCCTTTCCAATTTCATATCCAATCCCAATTTTCGACTTATAGAAAATAGAGGTTTTAAGTTGCGAAAGATTACATATTCATTATTTTGGAAAACTACTGAGCATACACATGAACAGCAAAAATCCCCATAAGTTTCCGTAATTCTCCTTTCCTAGAGACAGACATGAATTCATGATTTATATAGCATTGCGCAAGCTTGTATTACTTTACCCATCACCACTCTTGATCCTAGTGGCTCATGGTTCTCCACATTTCCTTAGATGTGGTGCCCAGATCAGAGTACCAGATTTTTACATCTATCTCAGTATATTATATCTCCACCCAACTATTCTTAGTCAGCGGCCCGGGGTGGTTTCTCACCCTCACCCAGCACCCACTAACCTCGACATAGTTGTTGGTTGGGGCGGCCTCGCCCTTCCCCAACCTCCACCCGCGCTAATATATGCGCCTTGCATCCCCCACTCGGCACCCAAATACCAGCCCGGATCATGTGGGTTCCTGCGGTGGTGGAGGTCCCCACCCGGCACCCAGTTGCTGGCCCCGATCGTGTGGGTTCCTCCACGGGGCCCCCTACCCGGCACCCAAGTGCTGGCCCGGATCGTGTGGGTTCTCCCAATGGATTCATAAAATACTTACCCATGTGGAGAATATAACACTTTGATAGAGCTACTAGTCTGTCCGTCCTCGAATGGGATGTTGATTGATACGGTTTGGTACAGTCTGTTCACACAGATGAAGCTGGCGACTTCTTATATTCTATTCTTATGCAGAGGTCCCACACCTGCCCCTTTATCCCTGCCCTGGCAACCTTTGCCCACCTTCTTAATTAACTTAGATGGCCAACTGCTCCATCAGTCGCCATCTAACTCTCTCCCTTCACATATAACCATTGCTCGATTTAAAGCTCTTTATTTCTTTCATGCAAGTGATACTAGATTAATACAAAATACTTGTTTTACGAATATACTCTGCAGATATGTTCAAAGGAATGCTTGCCTGAGTTTATGATAAATTGCTGAGTCTCTTCGTTACCCTGATATGATTCCCTTTGAAGATTCAGCCCTTCGCCTGTAAATCATACTAAAGTTTAACCTACGACGTCGAATAATACCAAGGTTTAAGTAATTACATGACTCCTGCTAACAGTGCTTGCGGTTTTCTAATCTTTCATTCTGCTTATAAACAACTCAACGTTACTTACGCATAACGATCTAATGTTACACTACACCGAGGGTTAGATTAATTCTCAGCTCGATTTTAACCGATATCTATTACGTTGGTGTGGCTAATATTCATTTATAGGGTTTCTAAATACTTGCAGTTAATTTTTTTAACTTTGACAAATCTGCTATAGTAAAGTTGTTACAATGCATGCTTATGAATATCCCTAAATTTAGCAACTCTAACCTTTCACATTTTTAATTTACCTACTTCTTTTCCCCTTTTCTTTCTTTTTTTTCTTTCCACCTCTATTTCCTTTTTCTGCTCCTTCTGCCGACGCCTCCTTACCCTCTTCGCTCGGCCCCCTCTCTCTTTTCCGGACTCCCTTCAAACCGACGCCGCCTCGGTTCGGCTCCCCAACCACGGTCTCAGCACCTTCCCCACCGGCTCTCTCCTCTACGTGCCTCCTCACCTTGCGCCGACCCACCGACGCGCTTCCCCTTGCGTCGCTGGCCCTATCAGTGCCATGCCACGCCGCGCCGCCCAGCCGTCCTCGCCTTGCTGGTTGGCCTCGCATGGTGAGCCGCGGTTAGATCTGTGGCCTAGGACCCGGATCTGCTGTCTTTTCCCCAAATCCAAACCCGGTCTACTTGTTTCGGTTTGTTATTTTTGGTTTGCTCGATGTGCTAGGCTGGGAGGCGAGTTGCCCCGGCTAACCACGGCCGGCTAGCCGCCGCCCGTACGCCGGGGGAGTACCCGGTGGTAGCTAGAAGTGTGGCTCGGCCGGTGGTAGCACGCAACCGCCGCCCTCTTTGGTAAGCCCCTCTACCCCTCCTCTACTCCTTCTCGTCTCCCTCTGGTGGTATGCTTCAGGTTGGTTCATGGTGCTTTACTGAGGCTTGATTACTTATTGTCTCTAGTTCAATATTGACTATAATGGCTGAATGGAATATGCTGCCGTTAGTCTTGAGTGGTTTATCTTCACTGGTGGTTGGTTGGCTTGTTGTGAGAAGGGCTTAATGTTGGCTTGTGGCTGTCGCCTTCTTGTGGTGGGGGTGGAGGTCGCCTGGTGATATCTCCCTCCTAGGGTTGATGACTTTGGGCTTGCGCTCTGCCTCCTGCTGTCGCCGTCGTCTTGCTCCCGGTCGACTCGCCTTGCCCATCTCCTTGTTGTCGGTTCTACTCGGTGGATGGCTTCTCTGTGGGTTTCGAATGGTTGGAAGATTTGGGGGAAATGGGTGCGATGCCGTGCTCTGACTCGCTTTCTTCCTTCTCTTTACTTCTGCGGGCCGTGTTATCTGGCCGGTGCAATCTGGCCGAGTGTGCCTTCTCGATGTCGTGCTGGCTGTTTCAACTACTGTGGTCTTGCAGTGCCTTCGGTTATTGTCTTGGGCTTGAGAGGTATTTTGGCTGGTTGCTATATTAAATCAGGTTTGTTTTTGCTGAATGATGAGCCTATGGTTGTGAGAGGTGCCGACTGGCCCCCGGACGGTCAGGTATCTCCATGAACAGATTGCCCCGCCCGAAGTTAACCTCTAGGGCTCTGACGGAAATTCTCTCTTCTTTCCTTCGCTTATTTTTATTCGTTCTTTTGTTCGGTCTTTTTCGGTATTATAGTTATTGGTCTGCTCACAAATGGAACGACGATGTAGTGGCAGCTCGACGACATCTTCTAATGTATGAAATGGCCTAAATTGTAATTCAGCTTTCTCTTAATATTGATGTAAACAAAATAATGTAATTTCTATTCTTTATTTCCCGAATGTAATATTTATGTATGAGATGGATCTCTAGTTGTAATTGATGCTCTTAATTGTAATTGTGTTGAGGAATAAATAAATTGCTACTGATTTGGCGGCAACTGAGTTTAATTAAATAAATCCTAAATTTTAATTTGGCCCCCTTAATTGTTATTAGCAACACTAATAATGGCGCTTAAATTAGTTAAATAACGCGGGGCGTTACAAATTACCTCCGATCAATGGATACTGCACGGCTGCACCTTTCTAAGCATCTGCTAAGGTGCTTGCACTAGAGGAGTGTGTTCTAATATGGATGCTTGAAGCTTGACGACGACGGGACTATCTCCCTCCAAGTACCCGCGTGAGCGTTTATGTTTTTGTTCGATTTGATCACTATCGCTCCGTCGTCTCTAGGAACACTACCATCGTCAACTTCCAAAGATTGAAAGACAAATAATAATCCCTCCCCACGTTGATCGGACAGGCTCATGATGGAGCTAGCATGTTTAGCACTAAGCATAGAGTTAGCACCTGGTACATCATGTAACATCTCAATTCTTGCCTTTCTTTAAAATTTAATTTCAAAATTAATTATTTTAAAGATTTTGATTTTATTTGGTTTTCTATGCAATCCTAGAAATTAATCTCTAAATCCAAATTCAAAACCAATTTTCAAATATAAAAATAATTCCATTTCTCCGGCCATCTTTTTCTTCTCAGGCCAAGCCCATTTTTCCTGCCCAGACCGGGGAATTTTTGTACGGATAACCCATTTTTTATTCGAAAATACAGAAATATACCTGCGACAAAATTTTTTACACAAATAGGCTCGAGTCGCCAAACCATTGGGCGATTTACGCTTGTCGCCCCACCAAAACGCGACTTATAAAGAATCTGGTAACCGTTGGGCGATTAAATGCAATCGCCTCCCCGTTAAGCGATTCAATTGAATCGCCCCCCGTTCGGCGACATAAAGAAGAGTCGCCCAACGGGGGGGCGACTGCATGTGAAACAGCCCGACGGCCAAGCCCATTTTCTTCCCCACGCCTGCTCGCTCGCCATTCACTCTCTCCACCGCGCGAGAAGACAGAGCAGAAGAGAGGAAGGAAGAGGAGGAGAGGGGAAGAAGAGAAGGAGAGGGAGAGGAGAGGGAAGAAGAGAAGGAGAGGGGGAGGAGAGGGAAGAAGAGAAGGAGAGGGGGAGGAGAGGGAGAGGAGGAGAAGCCGCGGGATTTGCAGGTATTTTTCTAATTTTAGAAAATTAGTTTAGATAAATTTAGTTTAGAAAATCTAGTGTAGATATTTAGTTTACAAATTTAGTTTAGATATTTAGTTTAGAAAATTAGCTTAGATATTTAGTTTACATATTTAGTTTAGAAAATCTAGTTTAGAACATTAAATTTAGAAATGTAGACGCAGTTTACAAATTTAGATGTACAAATTTAAATGTAGAAAAATATAATTTTTTGTATAATATTTGTAATGTATTATTGTGGAAAATTTACTTTAGAAATTTATTGTAGATCATTCAATGTACAAATGTAGATGCAGTTTACAAAATTGAAATGAAGAAAATTTAAATGTAGAAAATTGTTGTGTCGAAATTTTGTATACTATTTTTCATGTATTATTGTAGAAAATATAGTGTACAAATTTACATTTAGATAATTTTACAGTTATGGCGGGTGACTGGCGGTACACGCTGTTGGATGAGCACTTGGACCGCGTGCACCGCGCTTCCCGTCGTGCGTCGCCACCGGGGAGCACGGACGAGTCGACTGAGCTGGGAGTGGTCCGGACACGCACACCTCGTGTGGCCTGGGGACTCGACCCCCGTTGGACTGCCAGGTTTGCACTACGCCAACGTTTTAGTATTACCGTAAAAATATTTAATGCTGACCTTCACTTTATTTGCAGGCTGCGGGATGCCGGACTTCTCCCTCTTGCCCGGATGGTGCAGGCCACGGATGAGGACGGAGGTGCCTTGGCCGGGGAGGGGGACGAGGCGGGCGTGGAGCGATCACGACGCTTCCCGTTCGACCGTTCCCTGCTGACGGCTTTGGTGGACCGTTGGCGGCCCGAGACGCACACTTTCCATCTACCAGTCGGGGAGATGGCGCCGACCCTGCAGGACGTGTCCGTACTACTTGGCCTTCCGGTCGCGGGAGACGCTGCCTTTCTACCGGAGGCTCCCGCCGAGTGGCGCGAGGACCTGCTCGGCAGATTCCAGGGGGTCCTTCCACCGGCCGATCAGCACCACATCTTCGACGAGAGGCAGAAGCATGGACCGACGCTGAGGTGGCTGGCACAGTACCGGGTACGTGGTGTTTCAAGTCGATCGCGTCTTCGAAACTCTTATTTGTGCAATTACATACTAATAAAAACTTGTTCGCATTCAGGTTGAGCGCATGGTTGCAGATGCTGACGATTTCCAGGTCGCGCGCCACCTGGAGGCTTACTTGCTGTGGCTGTTTGGTTGGGTGCTCTTCACCACCAGCCACGGCAACACCGTTGACGCGCGCCTTATCGCTTATGCGAGGGCGATTGCGGACGGCGAGGTCGTCCAGATCAGCTGGGGATCGGCCGCACTTGCCGCGATGTACCGCGGCCTCTGCGATGCGTGCACGAGGATTAAGGCGAACTCGATCCTCACGGGATGTCCCCTGCTGCTGCAGTTGTGGTTGTTTGAGCGCTTCAGTCTCGGACGACCTGTACTAGACGACATGGGTCCCTACGGGGCCGAGATGTACGCGGGGGGAGACATCGACCGGCCGACGATGGGTTCTATTTGGTGTCGTCGACAAGTGAGTTTTATTTTATCGTAGTAAACTTTTTAACGATCGTCGTACTAAAATAATTTGCCTTTCTTGCAGGTACAGTTCGCGCACGTGCAGGTCACGCGGGCGTACCACCCCTTCGTGGAGCAGTTGGACCGCCTCGCAGACTCCGACGTGCGCTGGGAGCCTTACGCAGCGGAGGCAGTGCAGGCCCGTGCTCCTGACGGGCTGTCTGCACTGTGCTGGCGTGACCAGGCTTTCTGGCTGACCCGCCGGAAGCTCGTGTACGGCATCTACGTGGAGGACTACGCACCGCAGCGAGTCATGCGGCAGTTTGGGCTGCGGCAGGCACTTCCTGTACCAGTCGGGCCGCCGATTCCGCCCCGCGTGCACGCGTGAGTGATCGCTTCTGATATTTTTGTACGTACTTACTATTGTGATCGCAAGTACTTACATTACGTAATGGTTCCATAAACAGGCACACCACGAAGGGCGTCAAGAAAGGCACGGACTGGTCCAGGAGGATGCAGCCCGACCACCAGTGCCACCCCGACCACCAGTGCCACCCCGACCAGCGTGGCACTACTCCGGAGGTAGTACGTGGACACGTCCACCTCCCCCGGAGCAGCCAGGGAGTTCTACGTGGACACGTCCACCTCCCCCGGAGCAGCCAGGGAGTTCTGCTTGGTCACGGCCTCCTACGTACATCCCCGGCTTCCACACGGATGATTTCATGGCGCCATGTACGGGTACGCATCGTCCGAGCTTGTTTTTAACCTAAGACGACATGCAACGAACTAACGATATTACTATTGCAGGTCCTTACCAGCAGCAGGGACGTTTCTCCCCGGGCCACATCGAGGTGGACCAGTTTTTTGCGGACTGGTCTGGGCCGTCCTCCGACGCAGCGCCGGAACCGGACGTTCTCTCCGGCAGTGGCCTCCCCGGTGCACCGGATGCCACACAGCCGGAGGTGCAGGTGACTCCACCGGCGCAGCCGCGGGTGCGAAACCCACCTGCTCGTTTTACTTTTTCGGACCCTCGTCACCCGCCGCCTCGTAATCCGTTGCACCGGAGGACGGCCAAGCGGGGCCGTATGGCAGGACGCGGGCGCGGTGATGGAGCAGGTGATGGAGCACCTTAGGGTGGGGAGTGAGGGGTGTATGTCATGCATGTAATGGATAAATACGCGGCATGTTACTGCGTTATATTATAAAGTTCATTTAAATTCAAACAATGCTATTATCTCTTCTTTTCGTATAGAAAATTATTTCTATATCAAGTAATGTGACAAATATTAAATACCAGTTCTTGTGAGACTTAATTACGAAATTAAAAAATAATGTGACATATACCAGTATATGTGACTATACCACATTTTTTACGAGTTTCAAATTACAAAATTCACAAAACCCTTAACAGGATCCATGCAGTCGCCTAGAGGTAGATTGGCGAGCAGGCGTGGGGAAGAAAAGGGGCTTGGCCGTCGGGCTGTTTCACATGCAGTCGCCCCCCCCGTTGGGCGACTCTTCTTTATGTCGCTTAACGGGGGGGGGGGGGGCGATTCAATTGAATCGCTTAACGGGGAGGCGATTGCATTTAATCGCCCAACGGTTACCAGATTCTTTATAAGTCGCGTTTTGGTGGGGCGACAAGCGTAAATCGCCCAATGGTTTGGCGACTTGAGCCTATTTGTGTAAAAAATTTTGTCGCGGGTATATTTCTGTATTTTCGAATAAAAAATGGGTTATCCGTACAAAAATTTCCCCAGTCCGACCTATCTCTTTTTTTCTCCTTTGATTTTCTTTTTTCCTTTGATTTTCTTTTTTCCTTCCATTCTTTTCTTTTCCTTCCTTGCTTCTCTGTTTTGCCTACACCTATGCGTGCCTGCCTACACCACTCAAAGCCGAGCCGCTCCACTATAAGTTCAAGCTCCATTAAGTTATTTTTAATGATAATGACAAATACATTGTGAGACTAATATATTTATTGATTATGATATTGCATAGTCTCATTTGGATGAAAAGGTAATAAACACAAGAGGTATGCATTCAATATCACATTCTTATCTTATTGTAGTCCTCGGATCCGAAATATAGAATAAATTTCAACAAATAAGTCAAACTTGAATATGTGTATATGATTTCACAATATATTCTTGTATGCACACATATAGGGGAGTTCACTTTATGTTTTGTTGTTTTATTAGTATTTTTTGTAGAGGTGGTCCAACCCCCGTGATTAGGCCTTGCAATTGGCCCAATATGTAATAGATCTAATAGTATAGAGAAATGTACCAATGTACCCCTACCTTTTATAATTATTAAGGGGTAAGATGGGAAATTCCCATCCTACCCCACTCTTGCATATAAACCCCCAAGAGGGGCATGAGGAGGGGAGGTCCACTCATTTTCCACATCCTATCTCTCTCTGTTGGCTCTCCTCTTCTAGTCTCCCTCTTTGTTGTTTAGTCTGTAGCCGCAACAGTTGGCGCCGTCCGTGGGGATTGTGTAAGAAGTTGCACAAGGAAGAGCACCGAAGATGGCCATTATTAGTGGAATTGGTTCTGTGATGACAGAGAAGAGAAGAAAGAGCGAGCTGCGGTGAGGCTTCCAGCCCCTAGCAAGCAAATCAAGAAGACTACAACTGAGTTGAGCATTCGACAATGACAAACTGAGTGAGGGTCTGGGTGGACACGCACTAGGAGTGGCTCAACCAGATTCCTGGCGTTCGTTGTGGGGGAAGGTAAGAAGAGGTAGGAAACCAAAACCATGCCTAGGCAACTCGAGTACTAGGGCCACAGCGCCGGCGCTGGGTACGACGGGTACTCGGGTGATGCCAGCTCAAGGAGTGTCTTCACCTCCAGCATTTGTGCCCATGTGGAGGCCCTGCACTAAGGCGCGTCTCCAGCCCCGCTGCCTCATGTTGGACCTCTGATGGCCGCATCAGCCTACGCGCCAGTGCGTTGCTTCCACCGGCTTCAGCTCCGCATCCTCGGCCTTGGCCTCCCATCGTCAGCCGCGCCTTCGCAGCCTTTGCACCTGTGTACATGCCATGCCGTGTTTTCCTGGTTTTTCCTTCTCGCCGAGCTCCACGCCGTTGACTCCACCAGACTCCACGTCGACTCCGCTAGACTCCGTAGTGACTTCATCGGATTCCTCATCGACGTCGATGGCCTCTGCCGAGCTCTGCGCCATTGACTCCGTCGAACTCCGCGTCGACTCCACCGAACTCCGCGTCGACTTCACCGGATTCCTCGTTGACAGACGGCCTCCACCAAGCTCCGCGCTGTTAACTCCGTCGGACTCTGCGTCGACCCCGTCGAGCTCCTTGCCGACGTCGACGGTCTTCGCTGAGCTCCGCACTGACTCCAACGGCCACAACAGGCCTCTGCATCCACTCCGCCGGACTTCACGTCTGCAGCCACGACCTCTGTGTCACTGGCGGATGTAGTATGGATCACGGGTGTTCAGCTGAACACCCAAATTTTTTTATAAAATATCAGATATATAATAAGTATATTATATATATATTATTAGTTGTATTAAAACTGCATTTTATACCTGCAAATAAATTCAGCTTGCACTTCTCGTATCTCGCGCGCAGCCCATGTAATACATTAGACCCATTTTTCTTTCCACCTCAACCCTCCTCACGTCAAAAGAGGTAAAGATATAAACAAAATTCTAACATTTGTTCTATTTCTCATCTTGTGCCTGTCTGTGTGGGAGGTGGTTTCAACCTTCGAGTGGCGAGCGGGCGGAGGTGCAGGCTAGAGACGAGTGACGACCGGTGGACACGGACGTGATGCCATGATGTGATGACAATCATGCGTGAGGCAGCCCGTGGTGCAAGGTGAGCATGTGGCAGCACGGGCGAGCAAAGAGATGTCACGGGCAAGCGGGCAGTGGCACAACAAACACGAAGGTAGGGAGCAGCGCGGTAGTCGGGAGGAAGCGTGGCATTGGGAAGTGAGTAGCACATCCAACTTATTGTCATCGTCCTCTCTTCAGATCTAGGTGTACTCCACCCCACTCCACTTATTTTCTTTCTTGGTCTTTTTTGCTCCATGGAAGGAACATACAATTTTCTTTTAGATGGACAGTTCTTATTGATGAAGAAATAGCAAAAAAAAAAGACAAGATCAACCAGATACACAACTCTCATTTATCTCGATAATTTGTTGCTTAATTCATATATTAATTGCTGTAATTTATGTATTTTTTATTATATCTACATACACGTATCGTTGTACCGGTGTTTTTTGGGGGTGGTGCGCTACGGTATCGACGTATTCGAGCAACTTAGCTTCGAAATTCGAACACCTATTCTAAAAATCCTGAATCCGTCACTGCTCTGTGTGCACGTCCACTCTGCATGGCCTCCACGCTAGACCTCGTCGCGTGAGTGTCTTCGCGGCCGCAGAACCCATCTCCTAGCAGCCTTTTTGTGTGAATGGCTCCGCGCCGGCCTCCACCTCTGCACGGCCTTCGTGTGAATGTCTCCGTGGTAGAGTCATCGTCGCTCAGGTCCCCAGGAAAGAACACGAGGCAGCTTGGCTAATCAATGGGTACACGTATGGTTGCTTTTCAACACCATTTCATGCCATTACGCGATTGCTTTTGGCACTTTTCGTCATCTCGGACTGCTTTGGATTGCTGCTTTCCCTACCACTTTTCCACTGTTTTGGTGTGTTTTATGACAAACCGCATCGAAGTCCTTTAAGAAAAAGGGCATGAATCTATGGCATGGCGTGGCTAGTCAGTGGCATGCTGCCTAGACTGCACGCTGACTGGACCTAAATTAAAAAATAATTTAAATGGCACAGAGCCGCCCGCGAATTCGTTTGGCATCTGTGAGTTAATACAGTGTGGTTTCGTGCTTGCTTTGTGACTTTTTGGCTATCGTGTTCTCTGACATTTTTATTGGTGTTAGCTTTCCTTTTATGCCAGCATTTTGGTCTCAGTTTTACCTAAATTGCATGGAGGCTTCACCTCCTGCATACTCTGCGGAGTATAAAGCGTCGAGAACTTAGCCGTCTTGGGCCACTCTACGGAGTATAACAAATCGCACGGTGGTCTCGCGCCCTGGCGTACTTTGTGGAATATAAAGCGTCGGGAACTTCACCGTTACGGAGTATAAAAAAATCGCACAATGGCCTCGCGCCCCAGCGTACTCTACGGAGTATAAAGTGCCAGAAACTTAGCCGTCCTGGGCCACTCTACGGAGTATAAAAAATTGCATAGTGACCTCGCGCCTTGGCGTACTCTGCGGAGTATAAAGCGCTGAGAACTTAACCATCACAGGCCACTCTACGGAGTATAAAAAAATCGCACGGTGGCCTCGCACCCCGGCGTACTCTGCGGAGTATAAAGCGTCGGAAACTTGGCCATCTCGGGCCACTCTACAGAGTATAAAAAATAGCACAATAGCCTCGCGCCTCAGCGTACTCGTAGAGCACTTTGCACAAGAACTTATTCCCATGGAACAACGTAAATTCTCCCCATCAAACTCATCACAGCTCATGCTCTAAATCATCTGTCATCAATCGTGACAATTTGAGGCGCTCTAAGTCAGCTTAAAAGTCATCGGCTTTTGGCTTTCGGCTTCTAGCTATTTAGAATGTGTCGGTTTCTTAATTTCGGTTTTTTTAGCATTTTTTGGTTTTTCTTTTTCCCTCTTATTGCTTTGCATTGTCCCAAAAGATATAGCAGTATTTTTTTTACAATTTTTAAAATTTTAACTTAGAAAAGTTAACAGTTGTTACAGTGTACTTAAAGCCAGAAGCCAGACTTTTAAGCTGTTTAAAGTGGCACTTCAATGTGCAGGTTTTCGACATCATTCCCATCGTGGCAGTGTCATAATGTACAAGGAAAAAACAGGTAGAATAAACACAAAGGTTTGGAACAAACAAAGCCAATAAAGCCATGTTTCAAACAACTTCTAACTTTTACCTTTTTAAAAGGTGATTTTTAAAACCAGTGTTTCAAAAATC
Source organism: Dendrocalamus latiflorus (assembly GCA_017311315.1). Taxonomy (NCBI): domain Eukaryota; kingdom Viridiplantae; phylum Streptophyta; class Magnoliopsida; order Poales; family Poaceae; genus Dendrocalamus; species Dendrocalamus latiflorus. Next base: position 16,395,389 of record CM029672.1, read on the forward strand.
AGCCTCAGCGCCCGCCCAGGCCCCATGTAGGCGCTGGGCGGCAGGGTCCACTAGGCCTTGGGCGCAAGTCAGGTGTCTGGCGGCTAGGCGGTCCAAGGCAGTCAAAGGCAACGTAAGGTGGCCTCGGCGCGGCGGTTGGCCGGGCGGGTGCGACGGCTGCACGGTGGGCATGTCGGCCACCTAGGCGCTCTAGGCGGAGAACAGAGGAGGGGAAAAGAGTAAATTAGGGTTTAGGACACATACCTGTTTGGACTTTGGATTCAAGAGTCGGGGCGTCGCACGGAGTATTAGGGTTTCTTTGCGAGTGCATGGGGTCGCCACTGCCAATTCGTCAGATTTCGTCTCACTGGTTAGCTCTGTCTCGCTAGATTTCACATCGCATAGCCGCACAGGTGCGTTCCACCTTACCTCTCCTTCGGCATCTTCTCTGCCCATCCACCGTTTTCTCCAACCATGCTTCCCCGCCGTCGCTCCCCTCCGCGGTTCCGCTCCGCTCTGTTCAGCACAGGGCCATGCCTGCCCGCTGCTGTGCCATTGCTCTCCCAGTCGCCGTGCCATCGCTCTCCTTCGCTCCGCTTTGCATGGGGAGAACTAGAGAAGGCGAGGGCAGACCGACGGAGAAGGCGAAGGCGCTGCCGCGCCGATGGAGATCAGGAAATAGCGAGGTTGAGAGGGAGGAGAAGCAAAGACGGCGAGAAGCCGAGAATGTTGATTGCTTTTGCTTGCTGGATACTAAGCAGAAGCACTAGTTCCTCTCGGTTAATCGATTTACAGTACGAGTGTAGTACTAGTATAGTGATTAGTTGACACAGATGTTAACTTGTTATTAGGAATTCATTAATTTGTGAATTGTAATTACTGATTAGTATAACTTTTTGCTAATTAGAATGTCGTCTGTTGCGTCGGCGCCGGAGGTGAGCACCACCGAAGTGGAATTCAGGTGATGTAGGGTGGGATTTTGATGTGTTGGTGAATCCAAACAACTTAAACAAGATGAAATGTATTTGATGTGATAAAGTTGTTTCCGGTAGGATCTATAGGATCAAACAACATATTGCACATATTAGTAGGAATGTTTTCAAATGTCCCAAATACCAAGAATATCATGTATTGCGTAATTCTTAATGTGCATGTTACAATTACATGAAACATTTACATCAAGAATTTACATCAAGTGATGAAGTGTTCATCATCATCTATTAAATTTACATCATTACAAGTTACTTCAAGTAACAATATTTGTTCTCCAAATATCACATATGTCTTGATGTTGCCCATAGCACACGAAGCCAAAGTTGACCGCCTAGGCCACGCCTAGTCCCCACCTAGGTGGCCTAAGCGCTAGACTCCTGCTTGCCGTCCACTTAGCGCCTACTTGAACATTGTTTTAAATGGAGTGGTTTCTCAAGGTGGTTTCTATAAACCGTTTGTAGGAGTTACTGCAGAAATTGTTTTAAACAGAATGACTTCTCAACACGAGTATCTCTACTCCCTTAAGTTCTCTCGTAATTAGCCAAAAGTCAAAAGCCACAACACTTTTGATAGGAGTAGTGCAGCTACATGCGGATTACACAAACAGCAAATGCTAACACAGGAAATATGATGCTTTGGTTCTTAGGGAAGCCTTTCATCTTGGTTCAGTTTGAGATGAGGCTAATGAAACTATGAGATTAATTGGAACTTTTGCACATTAATTTCTCATGTCACACAGCAAGATATATGCCAATGACTGGACATAGAGTGGGCCTCGCATTTACGGAGCATCCCTCTAAAGCCTGGGATAATCCATCTAACGAAATGTTTAATACTGACGTAAATGCATTCCAGACCCCAGAGATTGCAGAATATCTACATCAGATGGGAAATAACAGGGAAGAATTGAGCTGCTACAGTTGGAACATCCATAAAATCTAGCCGTCAGCATTATATGCTTGTCACAATAATGCAGCTAACAAACATATTGAGGGCTTTAAGCCATCACAACCAAAGTGCCATAACACAAAACGACATAATACCTGGATTTTCATCTAACGTTAAAAATAATAGTAGTTGCATGAAGACACAAATTCGGTTGGCGAGAATCCTTCAGAGGAGAAAAGGTAATAAAGTACGTGGTGCTTCATGTTATATTCTCCATGGCAAACAACATTGAAACATCACCATTGCTGTATCAACTCCTAGAAGTCTGGAGATGACCACTGCAAAGTACTAGTTTTTTACCCCAAAAATTGCCCTCACAAAGCACACCTTGAACAGTGGGCAATCATATAACCAAATAAAAAGATGATGTGTAGTAACCCATCCTTTGCTAAGTGCTTCTGAAGCATCGAATTATATATGGCATCCATGCTCCCAATGCCACACTTCATTATAGTAAAAAAAACTAAAAACTACATAGTCAGGTGATGGAGATGACAAAAAAAAAAAATCTTGTGAAAAAGCAACTATATACACAGAAGGTGCATCTACCAAAAGGTTTTACTAAAACCATAGCTAGATATGGATAGGAATTAGGAAGAGCACAAGAGAATGGCTGATCAGCAATGCTGAATGTGGGGCACCACATCTCAGCCGAGATACGTAATCTCTCAGTGGCGACCTCTCAAGTACCACCGGTCAGTGGTCACTGGATATGGCATCCAGTTTATGGATTCAGCACCAAGTCAAAATAACTCATAGTTCGTACTAAACTGGGTGTTTTCTTCAGTGGTCTCGCAAGTTGCATGTATAATTTTTTGAATGTTCACAAAAAAACAAAAATGTTTAAGATCGCATTTTTGTGAGCTTTAATGGAAGAGGGGATGGGGCTTTCACTGTTTCTGTTCATGCCAGTACTACAACAATTACTCAACAAGCAGCAATGCCCTGTTCTTGTTGGCTTTTAAGTGGTTTTTAGCTTTTGGCTTCTCTCAGCAATCGCTATTATTAGACTAATAAGCCGTAGCCAAAAGCCACAAGCTGCAGCCCAAAAGAACAGGGCCAGTAATATTGGTGAACTAGTAGAAATTGGTTAAGTACATCAAGCAATGCTCCAATCTACCTTGGTCTGCTTACTAAGTGGTAGCTGTCACACAAATGACTAACCACTAATATACTTTCCTCACAACAGTAGACCATACTTGTGGAGTTCAAAATGACAAAAGTAGTCAGCATATTTGATTAGTAACCAAACAACACAATGGCTCTGAAAACACTGATTAAGGCACTGAATGGTTGGGTAAGTGCAAAGTACAGACTGAATCCTCTGTTGTAATTACTTACATCGTAAGCTTGTATATATGAACTTCATGGATTTTAGGACAATGGGATTAACTGAAAGGCTATATTGAACTCTGTTTCCCTTCCCATGCAATAATTGCAATATTCGTCACTAACCTAACTACAATTTTGTTACACAAAACCACACTAAAAATATCAATATTACAAATTGGGGTAAAAAGGGCAACATTTCATCTGCCACGAAACTGTGAAAATTGAAACCTCCTACATCAATTTCCAAAAGCAACGAACCGTCATTTGTTCACAAAGTTTGGGTTGGCTCTAATAAACAGATGGGGGAAAATTGACAAAAGAAAATGACATGCGTTGGAGAACCCAATTCGCACAATGCAACAAAGGGCAAGCTTGTGACCAGCGAAACTAGTTCATCAACATCACACACCATATAACAAACGCAAGAGCAAGAATCTAACATTGTATCGTCACAAAAGCAAAATGTTAATGTTCCATTAAAGATCAACGTCCACCGCAACCCAACGCGGAGCACCAGGGACCAGTTTTCCTGAACCACTCCAGCCAATTATTCATCCCCCGATCGGAAAAAAGGGGAAGAAAACCATCACCTCGGATGCACCCAACTCAGGCGGCCATTGGGTGGATGGCGACGTACTCGATGGCGAGCGGGAGCGAGTCGATCTTGTTGGCCTCCCCGTCGGGGATTTCGAGCTTGAACTCCTCCTCGATCGCCATCACTACCTCCACCGTGTCCAGGCTGTCCAGCTCAGATCCTTCTCGAAGTGCGCCTCCGGGGTCAGTGTAAAAATTTAAAATCAGTGTAAATTTCAAGGAAGCAAATGCCCTGAAAAATCTGCTTTCATTTCCCTTCATTATTAATTATGCTGCTAAGCAGCTATATCATCAAGAAAAGTGTCCAATTCAGAATAGCAACGCCGAAAACTTCATTCATCCTGTACCATCAGAACATGCATACCAATTACCAAGAGCACAAATTCAAATCGGAAAAACAACAAAAGCATATTGGATTCTTCTATTCTTCAGGCTACCAGCTCGAAGTTGTCTCCTTTCTGTGGAACTTCTCAAGAAATGGTAAATGTGATCCATCTCATTCAGTCTATCAATTCTGAAATGCCTCCTTTCTGTAACTTGTCAAGAAGCTTAAAATGTTCTTTCACTTTCTTGATTGGACGTACATTGTCAGCTCTCATCCTCTCCCAGAACCCGTAGGGTGGAACTTTGGCATTGACATATGCTTCAAGTAACACATCATAAGGTGGTGTCCTTCCTGGGTACTCGATCTTCTTCAGCCTATCAAATATCTTCTCAGAATTATGAATATCACCCCTTTTTGCATATGCCTTCAATAAAATGATGTACGATCTATAAAGGGGCCTTCTGTCAGGGTTTTGTTCTGTTGCATTCAGCAGCAATGAGTCGGCTTTCCCCACCTCACCTGAATTCACATAGAGCCTGACAAGCGCATCCCAGGTTAGAGGGCCATTTGGACACCCATCAAAAGACATCCTTTCTACAAACTCTTTGCCCTTGGCCACAAGTTTATTTTCTGCATACACATTCAGCATCGCATTGTAATACTTGGAAGATAGCTTTTGTGTTGTCTTTAGCATCGCCTCAAAGGTCTCCTCTGCTTGTTCAATATGCCCAAGTTTACCCCATGCCTCAATTGCAGCCAAGAAGTCTTCCAACTTAGGTTCTGTGCACAACTTCCATATCCTCGCCACATCATCTGGCTTGCTGAGGGCAGCATAGAGGCAAAGAAGAGATCTGATGGTATGCCGTTTATCCTTGATATACTCCACCTCCATCTCCTTCATAACTGCTTCCGCTTTCTCTGTGAGGCTCCAGGATATGTAGAATTTTGCAACCATTGTCCGGGTTGCAAAATCTGGCTCAAAACCACTGACCTTCATCTCATTTAAGATCAGCTCAATGCCTGGCATGTCATTTGACCGCCCTTTCAAGTCAATCAGGAGCTTGTATGTGAAGGGAGAAGGCTTGATATTTTCCTTTTCCATCACCATGAGTATATCAGCTACCTTACCACGAGCAACCCTCTTGTACAACAATATCATTTGGTTGCAAGCGGAGACAGTTAAAGGTAAAGAGAGGTCTCTTATTTTCTTGAAGACTTCTTCTGCCTTACCGATATCACTTACACACACACAGTTCACGAGTAGAGTTTCGTAGAGCATTTCGTTCCTGAAGGGTTCTGGAACCCTTTCAATGTACTTCCGAGCATTTTCAATACCATGGTTACGTGCAATCAAATCAAGATGACAAGCATAGTCACGTTCTTCAAAATTGAGTAGTTTTCCTTTTCCCATCCACTCCATGAACTGAAAAAATTCAGAGATATATTAACAAAAGTGTGTTTGTGCTTCCACAATTCTATAAATGTAAATATGACATGCAAAGGTGGCCTGTGTCAGCTGTGTATATAGGTCAGATTGTAGAAAGAAAGCATATATGCATGTGATAGTCGATGAATCATACACAGAGAAAAATATTTCATTGAGGAATTGATGCAAAGCTAGTGAAACTTCCGCAAAATAGGAAACACTACAGGTTAAACATACAGTCAATAAAAAAAATGCAGATCCATCGTACTCCGAGCATTGGGCACTATACATATTGATTATTTCCATAAGAAAAATGCCAACTCTTGCATGTATAAACCCAAGATGAATTGCCCAAAAAATGAAGAAGTTATGAACATAGTCAAGAACAAGCCATAAAGAGAATAACAATGTACTAGTAGGTCTATCCCTACCGTCAAAAGGCACAGCAACAACAAACACAATATATAAAAAGATAAGGAATAAGTCTCCTTGACCCCCCCCCCCCTCCTCAACTATTGCGTTTGTCTAAAATTCAACCCTGAACTACGAAAGTAGGTAACAAGCCCCCCTCAACTGTCAAAACCGGGCAACTTACCCTCTTGAGGCCATTCCACGCTAGTTTTCACCTGACATGGCACATTCGTGACAATGGTTTACACATGTGGCAGTAGGGCCCACTCATCAGGCTCCCTCTTCTTCCCCCATCTTCCTCCTCTCTCTCTCCCCCTCCCCCACACCTTATCCCCCATGGCGCCTCCTCATGCCTTGTGCGTTCGCCTTCGCTTCCTCATACCCCTCTGCCTTTGCTTTCGCCTCCATGTGTCCCTTCATCGGCCACCTACGCCGTGCGCCGCACCTCCCACACATGTTGGCGCAGCCTAAGAGCGGCCTCAACGACATAAGCTCGGCGCGTGCGTGGGCAGAAGAAGTCGAGAAATGCGATACGGATTGTGTGCCACAACGAGGGTGAGGAGGCGGCGGAGGCATTGCAGGGCGTGAGCTTGTACCACCGTGCGGCGTCGCTCCCCAAGCTCCGACCGCTCTCAACATCCTCCCCAAGCGCAAGCCCTATCTAGATCTGGAGGCGGAGTCCGATGGGGGCAGCGGAGAAGGCTAGAGATGAGTTGTTAGCGGCGAGTCCTCCAGTCCATAGTTACGCGTATCCAATCCTTGCTCCTGCTCGTTGTTCTTTTGTTGTTTTCTCAGTTCAGTTTGCTTTTCTTTGTGCTGAATCAATGTAATGGTCAGAATTGGAGGTTGTAATTGCAAGAAATTTGAGATGGATGGAACTGGGGTGTTGATTTGACCATGAACACCATGAAGATGGGTGGATGGAATTGGGGTGTTAATTTGAGAGGTATCGAATTTGCCGGCGACAGGGCAGCAGGGGCAGACGACAGCGGCCAAAACGGAACGTTGGGGGCATGGCAAGCCCATGGGAGGCCATGGGGCGTGGGGAGGAGGCCCAGGGCAGCCAACGTGGTCATGCACAACAGCGACATCGGCAAGGGAAGGGACCTCAAGCGACAGGAAGGCGAGCACGGGTAGAATGTGACGCGACAAACTTGAAGGTGAGGTCAAGGATGATGGATGCTCACCAGAGGCGACAAACGGTGAAGATGCTCGGCTAGTGTTGGGGAAGACATGCTTGATCTCCTCAACCACATCGCTTCGACCAATGTTCAAGAAGGCGCTAGGCGGGCGACGAGATGGGGCCTAGCGCATAGAGGGCCTTGGCGGCTGACTTAAAAATGAAGACAGCAGACCGAGGATAAGCAATCATGCATATATTTGATGTTTAGATGAAGCAGTCATGCTAAATAAGACAATCATGCTAAATAAATACTGAATAGTGGTGTTTTACAAATTAATATGATTAACAAAATTTTATTTAGTAATTTAGTATTAAACAAAATTACGAAAGTCTTAGGATTAAGTACTTAAATATTCGAACTCCTCTCTCTCTCCTTCTATTTCCTTTATCCTATTTGGGTCTTGGCCATTCCCTTCCTTCTCTCTTCCTTATCTCTTTCTTCTCTCTCTTCCTTATCTATTCAGTCGAACAGTCTCAACCACTCCCTGGTTTCCTCTTGCTTTATTTCCCTCTTTGCTCACTTCTTTCTCAATAGTTTGCTTTCCCCATTTTGTTGCTCTGGCCGGACGCATCTGCTTGGCCAACTACTCCCCAGGCTCTCTTCCTGGCCGCACGGCGCCGCCACTCCCCCTACAGCCCAGCGCCCTCGGCTCTCCTGGCTCCTGGCTATTGCTGCACCAGCCCTTGTACCGCCTTGGCCTCCAGTCCGACTCCTTGCGCCACCAGCCGCGAGCCATGGCTCGGCTTTGCCCGGCTCGGCCACGACGGGAGCAGACGGTGGAGGGGAGACGATGAAGGAGGAGAAGGAGGAGGTGGAAGTGACCTCAGTCGCGATGCGGCGAATTCTGGCGAGGTAGAGGCGGACGCCGCGTCTACCTAGATGTCGTGTGGCTGCCGCGCCCACCGTCCAGACCGCCACACCGAAGACGCCTTCGCCCGCCTTGCACCGCCTTGCCACCCAGCCACCCAGGCAGCCGACTGAGGACCAAGGCGCGGTGCCAACCTGCCGCCCAGCGCCTATGCGCTTCCTAATCGGCCGTCTAGGCCGCCTTTTAGAACAATGGCTTCAACTCAATTCCTTGAGGTTTCTTGGCGCTGTTGCCCGGGAAACACCATGATGCGGTTGAAATCGATGAAGACGTGATGACGCTATGGGCGGCGAGCTCCTTCCGTTGGCTCCAATGGCAGAGAGCACCAGGCACAAAGAAGACGACCGGAAACCAGAAGGAGGTGATTTGGCTAATGAGGTGGTGAAATTTGGGACATGGATACTAACGTAGATGCCACGTCAGCGGAACCAGAGTGGTTTTGGTCTTAGGGGGTAAAGTGAATGGTATTAAGAGTTTAAGGGTATCAAACATCCGGTTTTGTAGTTAGGGGTTGATTTCCAGACTTACGTAAGAGTTCAAGAGGTAAAGTAGACTTATTCCGAAATATAACAACAAAGTGAAATAAATGAAAGAGATGACACATCACATTTTGTCAGAGGCTTCTAGAGTCTTGCTCTCCATTTAACATGGCATGATCAATAAAACAAATGTGTTTACAAAAGCAGAAAGAAATAGGCAAGAAAAAGGCAATCCACGGTGTGTGTGCAAAGCAAAAGACAAAGATGACATCAAAATTTAAATATAAATTAAGTATATTTGAATTCTGATCAATTTGTTCAACTGCTATCTTTAAAGAAGACGGCCGCATAAGAGTAAGACATAAAAGGACATACTGTATATTCTCTACAAAATACTATGCTAGCGGTTGTTTGGCAACTTGATGTTCCATCCTTTCTTCAAATCTGCTTTATGAAATATTTAACATCCTTTTCTGTTTTCCGGATAAGTAATCGGTTTCAAAGGATTGCAGCACTAAGCAGTAAGCACAATGCTAGTAATGAAAACAATGCCCCTGTTTTCCAGAATATCAAAGAGTGCAAACACGAAAGGGATCATTTCAATTCCATCTAGAGCTGTCAATGGGTCATGTCAGATTGGGTTTCTACAGCTGTGATTATCAAAGAGTACAAGCACGGAAGGGATCATTCCAATTCCATCTAGAGCTGTAAATGGGTCATGTCACATCAGGTTTCTAGAGCTGTGTCAACAGATTAAACAGGAAAGCCAAACATGACACATTTAATAAAACTGAATCCTTGAATCAACAAATAATCCAAGTGTTCTTAAAGAATTCAGAATCAATTCAAGTGTTCCTAATTACATTCTACTCTAGAACCAGCAATGTCAACAACATAACTGAAGATATGTTTCAACCACTCCAGACCAGTTGGTAAAAAGCAAATTTCATGCTTGCATTGGTTTCCTGTGACAAACTTCGCAATTATAATGGGTTAGTACTTAACACCAATGTTTCAATACATGGCATGTCCAGATTGATAAGGACATGAGCTAGTTCGGCTCCTTGTGAAGCCTCGTCCACTGAACCCATTTCCCCATCAAGCAAGCAAAGTGCATGCTTATTTGAAACTTCTGCACGTCACGATACATGTCTCATAAAAATGGCAGCGCTAGTGTTCTTATAAATCAAAAACTTGTTATAAAGGAAGTGAAATTTCATTTACAAATCGCATCCTTGAGCAAACTGCTGCTACTAGCTGCGAGGCCTTCCTTTAATAGCTTATCAGCAAATAATTCTGCTTAATTATAGTAAGATAGAAATGTTTTTGCCACAGAAAGGTACAATTTTGAGGGTCTCAGAATAGAATTCTGTTCCAGTTTCCATGATCCAGCATGGACGGGAGTCTGAAATCTGTTTTATCATTTAGTAATTGCCTTACTAAGTATCCCAAAATAGAGGCAACAGATGCCACATCTACACCAAATTAGCTTGAGAAATTTGAGCTTGATATGACCACTAGCAACTTACATTACATAAAACAAATATAATACAGTTCCACACTGCATACCAGACAATGCACGTATGAACCACTGCGTACAACAACTTGGACTGGGAATTGTGCCATGAACATTAATAGACTACATAGGGAACTAGGTAAGTTAGGCTAAATGCCAAAGGAAGACTGCTGAATTTCCCAATAGTTGTAATTTGTAAACTTGTAGTGTATTTTACAAAAAAAAAAGTACACTTGATGAGATGAAATCCAACAGTCATAGTAATTCATATTTGTCAAAACAGGTACCTGCAAAGCCTTCCAATACAGTCGCTGCTTCCTGAGGTGGAACAAAACCATCGTGACTTCATTTCTTTCAAGATGGTTACCATCTTCTATCCATTTATCAAGCACGGTTCTAAGAGAATTTGAAGGAGCATCCAATACAATTTGGAAAAGATAAGGTCTGTATGTTTTGTCTTGCAATTTTGCATCACCATTGCGATCCATTTTAGGGATCAAAGACCCTGGAATCCTCCCCTTTGTTTCATTTAGTTTCTTGAATGAATCAATGATACCATTCCCTTGACTTGGCCCATCGTCACTATCAGAGTTGTCATCTGGTAGACCAGCTGCATGTTGACCCAAGAACCCACCATCAACTTCGCAGTTGACAAGCCTTTCTGAGGGCTCTGAGGAAAATCTCCGAAACAAGGTGATAACAGTTTCTGAATATGGAAGTACTTGGGACAACACCTGGCAGCCACTATCTCGCAAGCCACTCAAAGAACCACCAGTCAACTTTGCTGTCGTCACTATTGGAGTCGTCATCTTGTAGACCAGCTGCATCTTGACCCAAGAACTCACCATCAACTTTGCTGTTGGTGAGCCTTTCTGCAGGATCTGAGGAATATCTCCGAATCAAGGTGATAACAGTTTCTGAATACCTAAATGGAAGTACTTGGGACAACACCTGGCAGCCACTATCTCACAAGCCACTGAAAGAACCACCAGTCAAGTTACTATCTGTGAATCCAGAACATATAGGAAACGCAAAAGAAACATTCTTCAACCTGAAAAAGAAAAGCAAAATTTTGAAAAATCAAGACTCAGCGCCTAAAGCAAAGTTGCAACCCAAAGTTGACTCTGCCATTTCTCTACAGTTATCATAAAATTTAGTGGTATATATAGACACAGAATTTATAAATTGTCTGGTTCACACATGATCAGAAGGTACTATTCGGGGGGCAGACCTAACGTGGGGCATGGGGGTTCAGTTGAACCCCCACAAATTTTGGCAAATAAGCTGTTATCAGTAGTAACCCAGTATTCCATCACGCAGCCAACAAATCCGCAACAAACAGCATGGATTGGACTGGAGGGAAAGAAAGACTTGGATTAGATTGATTGCTCGCAGCAAAGAAATGAACCCGCAGAGCAAAACGATAGAACAACAATCCAAGCAAGCTAGGGCTTCATTACCAACGAAAGAAGAAATCAATCCAAGCAAAGCCCGGATGGGATAGATCTCCACTCCACGCTAGTCTAGTAGCGCGGAGCAAGAGGACGATGCCTCGTACGAGAGAAGAATTCCTTCGCTTCGAGGTGGCAGGACCACAGGAGTGCCTTTTTCTCTTAGTGGAAGGCGGCCTGGTGGCGCGCGCGTTCAGCGGAGAGCGAGGGTTTGATGGTGTTGGTGTGAGTCGCAAGGGTTAGAGGAAAATGAAGAGATGCAGGGGCGAGGCAGCGAGGTGGTATTTTTGATATTTTCTGGGTTGTTTTCGCACACACGGATGCATATGGATGGGAACAAACTTATCAGGTCATTTTTACAATTTTGACATTATGGTTTGGGTTTGCGTGCTAATTGCGACCTTTAAATTGGAGTTTAGTTGCATACCTAGACAAGAGTGGCTTGATCTGTAACGTCTTGCTTTTTATAGTTGTTTGGTTGGGACATGAAGATTCCCACATTCTTGTGGAGACGAAAGGTTTGGCTTGAACCCTCCTAAACATTGTTAGTCTAGGTTAGTCATCCGACCTAGGTATCTAAAATCAGACATCGAACTCCATGAGCTAATAATTAAGCAAAGCTAATCATAACCATTAGTCATGGTTGCTAGTGCTACAATGTCATGGTCATTATCATGCGGCACCACGCAAGTTGCTTCCACCATCACACGAGCCCCCGCACGGTCACACCATCGTTGCCACCGGTGTCCCCACCCGACACTTTCTCATCGTCCCCTCAAACATGGTCGTGCAAATCCATGGCGCCACATGTACGCATCGTGAGGAATAACTGACATCCAACACTATTGCACAACCATTGCTTTTTTTTTTTGATGTTGTTGCATGGTCCGCACGAACCAACATGTTTGGGCTATCAATCACAACAAACAAGCTGAGTCAAATTTTCTTTTTAAATCACCAAGTAAATTTGGGTTGGTTTCCAAAGATTTGGATTTGGGGATTGGTCACCTGATATTTTCTTATTTTTAACTTCCGATAGATTTGGTGGGTGGTTAGATATGAACTTAAACAGATGATTGTGATTCATGGAAAGGATCAAAATATTTTAAAAGCACAATTTTGAGGTTAATGGTAAGATCAGCTGAAAATCACAAAAAAAATGGAAATGGCAGTTCCTAGCAATTCCATCCTTGGAAGTGGTGTTCTATTGAAACCAATCTTTAGAACGTATTGTTTTGAAATGCCACTCTTTCGAGCGGTATTTTATAAAAAATCTCTCTAGTTTTGGAGAGCAGAAAAGCGCTATTCTTCAAAAATTCATGTATCGAATTAAGTACATAACATTTTAGGTGCCCTAATCAAGCATAAATAATGTCACCGACTTAGTACAGACCTTATTGAGCTCAACTTGCCCTCGGTTGAATTAGTTGAACAGTGATTGGACAAAACTGGCTAAGGCCCCGCTCATTTCGACTTCAGCTTCTGGCTTCTGCCTTATTTTTCACTATTCATAAATTTCGTTTTTTCTAAACTTTTGGCTTTTTTGAGCTTTTTTGCCAGTTCTTTTTTTCCCGTATTCGTTTGCGTTGTCCGTGATGAGCTAGCATATTTTTTCTATTTTTAATTTTTTTAAATTTAATTATGGCAAATAAGCCACCTTCAGCTACAGTGAAATTTAATTATCCCAACCGAGCGGGGCCTAAGGCTCCTTCGTAAGAAAACATGTAATTTTTTAAGGATAAGTACAAAAACTAGAATAAAGGCGATACGACTACCACAAGCTAAAGAGGAGTAACAACCACTCATCCATAGAAGGGAAATAGGGTCATTTGGCCACAAGCGGCGGGACATGACAATGGCGACGTATGCTAGGAGTGGCAGCAGGAGCGTGCAGCATAGGCGGAGCGTCATGGCAGAGTCGAGGGCGTGGCATAGACCGAGCCCGATGACAGCAACTCATCATGTTGGAGAAATATGTTTTATTTATCTGGATAAATATTCAAACCAGAACAAAGGCAATAAGAATATCTAAAAGCTAGAGAGGAACAACCACCCATCCATGGTAGGGAAATTTCTTTGTTTGCCAATAAGCAATGTCCAATTTCTCATTTTGGCACTAAATTTTTGCTCTTTTAGTTTTAACAGTCTTCCATTAAGGTGCTGTTTTTTTTTTCATAAACAGCAGAATTCTCTGGCATATCTATGATCTTGCTCCATGTAGTGTATGTTGAAACTAATCTTGTTGTAGGTCGTACTCGTGTGTTCGAGTACTATACTCGTGTGTTCGAGTACTGTGAAATCGTGTGATGAGTACTCAGTGTGTTCGAGTACTCCGTAGTTGTGATTGAGTACAGAGATCCCTGAGTGTTTGAGTGCTCGTGGTCGTAATCGAGTGCTCATGGTCGTAAACGAGTATCCAGCACATGTGGTCGTGTGTGTGGTCGTAGGTGCTAGTACTAGTAGTGTGTGGTCGTGAGTGGGTGTGGTCAAAAGTCGTGTTCGAGTACTCGTCTATAGCAGTCAAAGCATTCGAGTGGTTGTAGCTACAGTAGTCGTAGCTACAGTGTAGTAGCGGTCGTAGTCGGAGAAGCAATCGATCGAGTGACGGTCGTAGTAGCGGTTGTAGCCTGAGTCAATAAGTAGTTAGAGGACCGAGTTGTGCGGATCGTGGATGAATTTCAAAAGTTAAGCGCATGATTGTTAGTATAACAAAAGTGCGGATCTCGTAAGTTTGTATTTGTCTATTGAGAGAGATAGAAAATACAAAAAGAAAGAGTGAGAAATCTTGAGAGATTTCCAGCAGTGTATCAGTGGTGAATCTAGGGTTTCATCGCGCCTCAGGCTAAATTCTAACGGGCTAACAGCCTAAGCCTACGAACGAATGTGAATTTATAAACACATCACAATATAACAAAAGTATGTCGCAAATATAAATTTAGCTCAATGCTTCAACATACCACATAATAAGAAAAACATGAAAAATATAAACAATGTAGCATAATAGAGATACAATTTGAGTACCTAAATAACGAAGATTTGCTCTTATCCTAGCCCACCATTTCTTCATCAATAGTACCTACAAATACAACACAAAAAAGTAAGTCAAACATGGCTTGGAAAGCAAATCAAACATGGCTTGGAAAGTAAATAAAATTTTTTACATTTGTAAGAACAAAACTTACCACTAGCAAGAGATAGTTGTTTCTTAGGTGACCTCAAACCTTATCATCTTTAATGCATGTAAATACGTCTTGGTCCTCTTCGTTTTTGAATCACTAATTCGACAATTCCTGAATAGAAATTGCAAAACAAATTGCATTCATTTCAGCAGAAGGGCTAAGGATTAAGGATCAAAGAAAGAGAGGGGGGGGGGGGGGGACCGAGGGGTAGGGGTACCGGATCGAGATCGAATGACCGTGCTGCGACCCTACGTGACTGCGTCCCTGCCCCCGCGCCTGCGCGCTGCGCCTCTGTGCTGTACTGCTGGTCGCCTCTCGCCTGGTCGCCCGTCGCCGTGCGTGGCGGCGCGTGGGGTGGCAGTAGCGTGGCTGCGTGGGGCGTGGGCCGAGGCGGCGCGGGCGGAGGCGCGCTACGTCGAGGCGGCGCGTGGGGAGCGGGCGACGGCGCGTGGGGCACGGGCGGCGGCGCGTCGAGAGAGTAGTACCGCGCGTCGAAGCCGAGCGACTTGGGGGCAGGGCAGTAGGGCTCGTGTGGTGCTGTGCGCTGTGCACTGCTGAGGGCTTATGGGCTTTAGCTAGTTGGGCTGACAAGGGAAGAGTGAGATCCCTGCGCAAGTTTGCCCTGGATTGGGCCTTAAGCCTATATAACGGTACCCCTTGGAAAATTTCTAGGCCTCGTGCTACGCTCTAAGTGGCCCGACGTCTAGTTTAGTCACTGTATTATATGGGTATATATTTTTTTTTGCTATGGTTGATAATTTTTGCTCCTAAAGTGAGTACTTGTACGAATGAACCGAATACTGATAAATCGATTTGAAAAGGTTGTCTCGATAAATCATTTCGAAAATACGACGGAGAATCCATCCTGTTTCTTTATTCGGGAGAAGCTATAATCCATAAGTTAAAAAGAATGTAACTTATAATATATGCCATATTGGTTCTTTAGTCACGTGCCACTTTTAAAACACTAGTAATTGCTGGTGTCTCACAAATTAACTAGTAAAATGCATAATTGTTCTTCATGTTCTAAACCTACATTTCATCTTCTTGGCATATTTTTTAGGCTATGGCTTATGTCATTTAACTGTGCCTTATTAGCTCAATGAATAATGATTACTGAAAGAAGTCAAAAACCAAAAGCCACTAAAAAGACAAAAGAACATGGCCTTTGACCCATGACTGTGATCAATGCCTCCAAAAAATAGTTTAATAATTAGAATAAGGGGTCGCTTTAACCGGCTTCTGGATGT
This sequence comes from Dendrocalamus latiflorus, assembly GCA_017311315.1. Classification (NCBI taxonomy): domain Eukaryota; kingdom Viridiplantae; phylum Streptophyta; class Magnoliopsida; order Poales; family Poaceae; genus Dendrocalamus; species Dendrocalamus latiflorus. The sequence continues at coordinate 16,411,324 of CM029672.1, forward strand.
TAGTTGAAATTGCACTATGGGCCTATTCTTTTTTTTGACTTATGGCTAAGATATTTGAATTTTGGAATGTTCACGAGAGAGATTACGGAGAGAGATACTAGCTTGCGATTTTGACTGATATAGATGTTGGGTTTTTAACGTGTACTATAATTAACTTGTAAACCCTGTTTTGAAAAAAAAATACTCTGTTTGAAAGTTAGGTACTGTACCAAAAGTCAAAAACTGCTTTTAAAAGCCACAAAGAACAGGCCTAACGGCTGTTAGTTTTTTCTGAGTCATTGAATTAAAGAAAAATAAGAAAAAAGAAAACACCTTTATATTTCCACGAACATTGCAAAAGGAAATGGGAAAAAAGCAAAAGCAAAAAAGGTGAAAGAAAAGCAAAATTAGAAATTGATGCATTCCAAGTGGATACCGGTTGGTGAGATTGAATATATGTGTCTGCATCAGCTTCATTGTATGATAAGTTGATAACTACTGTTGGAAGGGCCCTTGTTTTGGGAAGCATCTGTGTAGAGTCTGAAATGCTCTAGGGCCAGCGATGTTGATAATGAAAAATAAAGTTCAGTGCTTTTCTTTGACAGAAATGATGAGCAAAAGAAAAAAACTTGTTTAGTATGACTAATGCATTCGAATCATGTGGTTTTGCACTGACATGCCAAGTTGCCCCTTTTTCAGAGTAGCATGTTTACCTATCCTAGCTAAACTCTTATCTCTTATCATGCAAACCTAGATCATCCATTGTGCCACGTCGTCAAATAACTGACACCCTTTTGATTTACTAGGTGATACTCATCTAACTGTTCAGATAATACCATAACCTGAACACTTCTTTAGCTTGGGCATGCTTTTAACTGTTCAGGAGTTAAAAGCATCAATTATATTTCTTTACTGGATATTTCTTTTTCTTCCCCTTCCCCAATGCTTTGTATATTGTAATATTCATGATTTATTATTTTATATTAGCTGTAAGCTTGTAACTATCAATTATGGCCATGTATATTCTAAAGGTGTTGATTTGGATGCAGCTGAAAGTTCAAATTCTTCTCTAGCTGCTATTCTAGCAGTTGAACCAGAGGTTTTGAAGGCTTAGGCTGCATCAGAAGGATCTCATTGTCTTCACACTGATCCTCGATTGTAATATGTTTTGCAATAAAGTTATACTAATTTGTTTTCTAATAATGTGATCTGATACTCACTTATAATTGTGACCTAATCCTCACTTATAATATGTTTTCCAATGATGTTGTACTAATATGTTTTTCCAATAATGTGACCTGATGCTCTTGTAATATGTGATCTGATGCTTATTTGTAACATTGTTGTTGACAGGAATATAAAGAATGTTTCAAGTTTGAGATGGCTGATGTATGTATAAAAGTAACAAAAAAATCATAATTTGTGTATATATGGTCTTACAAAATTTGAACAAATTTTTTTTATAAATTGTGTACAAATACAAAGGAGTAAGACATAGATATAGATGAAGTGTTACAATCAGGGGTATTATAGTCTATTTGCCTCCAGTCCTTCTTTTATGTTTCTGGAGCTAACCTATTACCAAACACTTTCTAGAGGTAACTTCAGATTCTCAGAAAAATAAATTCTCAAGAAATGTAGAGCAGAAACTGCAAAATAGAATCTGAAACTCTACCAAATAGGCACCTATTTTTGGGTTGGGCTTTACTCGCTCAAATATCATTCGGCATGGGCTACAATTGGGCTTCAAAATTCCTCTCAATTTACGTGCGGCCCGAGCATATTCTGCAGACTATAGACTGTAGGCAAATTCTTTGTTGATTTGGATGTAGCTGAAATTATTCCTTGCCATGCTAAGGCTAGGCAGTCGCCAAGCGACTATGGTGCATGGCGTTAATGGTTGGGTCGAGTAGCTTGTAACGTCACTCCATAGCTATTGCATCATCCTCTATACCTGTTCAAAAAATCATAAGGCGTTAGTACGACAGAAAGTAATAGATCACACGATTCCTTTGTCGTATGACTTAGAGTAGACCAAGCAAGTTGTAATAAGAGTCTTCGAACGTACTAAACCTTACTTCAAGTGCCTTATACTTCACCCTCCAAGCCTTAGATAGCTTATTATATACTGTAATCTCTGCTCTATCGCAAGAATAATGGAACACATCACAAAATTCAGATTGTCTACAATCTCTCCATACATGATATTTACAACAAAAGCATGAAGACATGTTTCTGTGGGATTGCATGGATTCTATCGCTACGCAAGTGTGTGGAATGGATATGGAGCACTTCCAAATGGGTGTCCCACATAGGTTGATATGCTGAACTTGCTAAGGGTATACCTCTATCTCACACTTCACATCACACACATGTGGATTGAACTTCACTACCTTAAATGTCCTCTCAACGACACTACTCAAAACTTGTCTGCTTCCTACTCCTCCTCCTTACTATTGTAAAACGCTCCTTAACTAATCTCATTCTGCTGATACTCCTAGGCAACCCACTCACCTTCACTCACTACTAGCTTGTTGAACTAGTGTGTATTCCACTTTGACGGAATGACCTGATCATCTCCACCTTGCTCATCATCAGAACCTTCATCATCTGACATTACCTCATAGTCACAATCTTCAAGCTCTATCTGTTCCACCAAGACTACGATCTCCTCACATTCATCTGCAATTCCCATGGGTTCCTATGCCTTAGTCATAGGAAGGTCTATAGTCTCAGCTGCAACTGAGTCAGTACCACCTCTCCTTTCTAGGCTCAAACAATATGGTGCACTTTGGCTGGACTCCCTAACTTTTTTTAGCATTACCACTTATGGCATCTTCTTGTGTCACATAAGTTGGAGAGACTTCCTCATAGGCTTGGGCTAGAAAGATTAGCGGCTATCCACACTCCTTCACCAATCTCACGTATGAGCTCCACGAATTTCGCCCTTTCAGTTCCACTAACTCTCAGTACGTGCGTTGCCATGACTGGTTAGCAATGCCATGCAACTTCCAACATTTTCAATGAAACATGTTTGTAGAAATAAAAGCTATAACCATTGTGACTGCATCCAAGCATGCTTATGACCATGAGCATGACTATTTAAATAGTTTTTAACACTTTCAAGAGGTTGTACAGTTTACCTATATGAAATAATCAAATACACTATCGGCCACTACACGCCTCCATAGGCGTGTGATGAAATAATAATTATAAAACCTTTACATCACCTAGTCCTAACCTTGCACCAGCCTAATAACTAATAACCCTCACCTCAGCAAGTATCCTCCTATTGGTGAGGCATTCATTGTTATATTAGCAAGCTTGGTCCCAACACATTGGTGAAGGGAGTCCCTATAAGCAAACCAACTTGGAATGCCCTCATTGCATCGGCCTACCAAAATATAAGGCTCGTTTTAAATAACTTAGTCAGTTAAAACCAGAACCCATATAGCACATGTGGTTATATGGTGTGATTTAGATGTGCAGCAATAGCATTCGATCCAATTGACCCAAGCGAGAATCTCCCACTACAACAGAAAGGGTCATCAAAGATGGTTCAAAATCGTCATCACAGACAGTTCCTGAACCATCTGAATTTATGTGTCTGTGATAACAGGTGGTAATCTACATGCGAGATGCCCTCTCATATTTTACAACTCATATTATAACTCGCCTATGTCTAAATCTATGTTTTTCATTTTATTTTTTTTACCAAACTAACAAAGGTACCTCCTCTGGTCTAACATTTCAAAATCACCCACATCCACATACAGGTTTTTTCGAATGACCAAACTTAGTGAACACTATTGCGTGGCCAATTATTTAGACCATATACTCAACATAATATATCCAAAATGATATTAGCTACTATCTAAACCATATCCTAAAGGTTACAACATTAAAGATATTAAATTTGCAAGGAGGTTCAATGTATACAAGCAGTTATAGTTACCTTTACCCACAATATAGCATTTTTAATGAAACAAACACATATGCAAAATAGATTTTGTGAACACTATATAATAATTGAAATAGCAGAATTAATATAGTTAAAGGGGGTGCTTGCCTTGCTGTTGTTGCTCAGAGAATTGCTCGGAAGTGCTTTCGTAGTTTTCCGGCACGTCGGCATCTATTCGATTAAATATAAATAAACATAAATAAGAGCCGGACAAATTTAACAAAGACCAAACCTAAATATTTTTTTTGAATATTTGGGAAAATCATGATTTCATAAAAATTTATAGATAAAAATCACTAAATTTGGAGTTCATATGCAAAAGTTATGGCCATTTGAATTTTATTCGGTTTGAGAAATACAGAGAAAATGAAAAATGGTACTATGCTTAAATTTTGATTTTAATTTGTATTTTTGTTTCTAAATAAAAACCTAGATTTATTATGTCATTAGACTGACATGTGGGGTCCATTTGTCATAGTTTTATTAATTTCCAAATTGATTGACGGGTGGGGTCCATTTGTCAATGAGACATATTGAAAACTAGATTTTTAATTCACATTTTATTATTATACCAAGTGGGTCCCATATGTCAGTGACGCATATTTTAATTCTCATTTTGATTAAAATTCTTCAATTGATTTTAACTGGGCCCACTTGTCATAGATTCATTAGGTTCAGATCCGTTATTAGAGCTAATTTACTTTCTACAGGTGGGTCCTATATGTCATACTCTCATGTTTTAAACATGATTTGCATGTGAGTCCTACATGTCATACTCACATATGTTAAACCTGATTTTAATTAGAGTTTCAATTAACTAATTATCTTGGGCCCACATATCATACATACATTAGATTAAATGTGTCATTAACGCTAAGTTAATCATTCCTGACAGTTAGTGAGAGGAGAATAGGGCTGAGCAGAGCAAAGATCCAATGAGCTCGTCGACAGCGAGAGGAGTGGTAGCTTGGTGTTGACATGGGCGAAATGGATTGAAGAGGGTTTGGGGAAGCCAAAGGCAGTGTCCGATGGGACCAAATAGTCACCAGAGGGTGCCAACGATGACTCTTGCGTCGGCGCCATGCGGAGATACGGCAAAGTCAAAGCTACAATGGGGGATTCCCAAATTGAATGACCATACAAGCATCTAGGGACTACTAGGAGTCTACCGAGGGGATTGGTGATGTCAAAGAGGTGATGGTGTGGCCAGATGACGAGGAGTAGTAGCGGCGCGGGAGCTCCTCAGCGAGGGAGAGGTGCAAGTGAGGGTTGCATGATCTCTAGGAAGAGTTAGGGATGCTCTGAGAGAGAAGAACCGGGCTAGGTCTCACCGGAGAAGAAGAATGACTAGTGGTGGTGCTCCTGGCCGGAGATGAGGACGATGGCTTGATTTTGGTGAGCGTTTGCATGAAACAAGAAATTAGCCGAGGGGAAATGCTCTAGGGGATATGGAACACAAGATGGCATGGTTAGAAAGGGAAGAGGTCCACTAGAGAGCTCAGGCCACGACAGACTACTACAAAAAACACTATACTAGACGTCTTATCATAGACAGTTCTCTGGAACCATCTATATTATAATTATTACAGATGGTTTTATACGCGTGATCGTCTATATTACTAGCGATGGCTGGAATTGTATGTGATACATAATTATCACAAACAGTTCTTATTTGTGAATTATCACAGATGGTTTAAATTAAAAACTATCTGTGATGTCTATAATTATCATAGACGGTTTTTAATAAGAAATGTCTGTGATACTTCATAGACGGTTCAAAAACCGTCAGTGATGTTGCAATTAAAAACCATTTGAAAATCCAAATCCTCTTTCACAAATCTAGTGAAACTTGGTGGAGTCCTTCTACATATAGCCACAAACTTTCATAAAAAAATTCAGCAAGTTTGACCTATAGGATTGAATTTGAGTCCGAGTACAATTCCGTTCTGAGACACCTTCAGTAAAATAGGCATAACTTTTGCATACACTGCCCGTTTTTGATATTTTTATACTTGTTAGAAAGCTAACGATGAGCCCGATCTCAAAACAATCCACTTGTGCCAATTTTCCTCTAAGACACCCAAAATCGGCCATATTTTGCCCCAAATTTGCATCGCAAGTTTTCACTTTCTATTTTTGTCAAAATTTTCGATCCTCCCTTCGAAATTTGGGGTTCACCTCAACTGCAAAGTTGTGATCTCATCGAAACCTTTCCAACGAGCATATATAAGCCATATAAAACTTTGCTATTTTGTCTTTTGAGACTAGCTATTTATATTGCACCGATATATTATCTTTGTGAACTACCGTTTGGCCATTATCATCGATGGTTTTTAATAAGACCCATCTGTGTTATCTCCTGTTATCATAGACTATTTTTTGTGAGACCATGTGGAGGTCACCCCATGGTTGTGATGAGTAATTGACCTTTGATTTAGAGTTTGTGTAAAAACTAAGTTTGGTTTTTGAGGTCTGTGCAAAAGTTTGCTAGCTTTACGACCTCTGTGTTTGTCTTTGTGATCGACAGCCTGTCTTATGACTTGATGGTCGTAGGTGCTGTTACAACTTGGTGGTCATAGGTGCTATTTCGACTTGGTGGTCGGTCAGTAGGTTCTACGACTTATGGCTTTTCGACTTGGTGGTCGCAGAAGCTTTTATGACTTGGTGGTCGACAATCGATTTTACGACTTTGTGGTCGTCAGCCGATTTTACGACTTTGTGGTCGTCAGTCGATTTTACGACTATGTGGTCGGTAGTCGATTTTACGACTTGGTGGTCAGCAGTCGATTTTATGACTTGGTGGTCGGTGGTCATTGTTACGACTTAGTGGTCTACAGAAGTTCTTACGATTTTGTAGTTGTTAGGTGTTCCTACGACTTGGTGGTCGTAACTTCTACTGGTTGATAGTCATAGTGCTGTCTAGTCGTGATCGATGGTCGTAGCTTCTTCTGAGCATGGTCGTAAGTCATAACTTCTATTGATTGTGTGCAGTGGTCATAGCGCCCTGCCTGTAGGGTTGTAAGTTGCAGCGACCAGTTTTGGTAAAGTCGTAACCGCTGTGAGCGATGATCGTAGTGACTGCTACATGGTCGTAGCAGCTGTTTCATGGTCATAGCGACCTGTGTGATGGTCACAACGACTTGCTGAGTCGTCGTAGACTGCTGGTAGGACTTCATGGGCTACGAGTAGTTTTGTCCTGTTCATCAGAGTAGTCGTAAATTATTTTAGACCAGTGGTTTGCTGAGTTGGTTCACTTGGATACATTCTGATTATGCAAGTTGATGATTCTTGTGTATTGTGCGGTGCTATGTGATGGTTTGCTTGTTTGTATTGGTTACAGGACTTCGGAACTAGGCCATGGTGAGGCGTAGGAGGACCGGGACTAGACACAGGGAGGTGTTGAGGTCCAGAATGGTCAAGGAGACGCCGAAGATGATCGAGGCTGGTGAGGTGGTTGCAAGCCGGGACGACGAGGAACCGGAGCAAGAGCTACCGGAGGTGGACATGACGGGCAATGGTGATGTGGGCCAGGACTAGGCTCAGGGAGGAGTCGAGGTCCAGATAGTTAAGGATGCCTGGTGCCGTCATGCGCGAAGAGAAACATGTGGTACGCCAAGTAACTTGGGTTGTTTACAAGCGAGGATGGTTCGGTGGGATCCGGACACATGAGAGGCTTGACGACAAGTCATTGGGGTCACATGTAGGATGCTTTGAGAAGTGTGCATGTGTAAAACCCGGTGTTAGGTGGGGTTAACGGGTTATCCCTGTTTAGACTAATGGATGGATCCATTAGGTCTAGGTTCGTTTTTGAGCCTATAAAAAGGGGAGTGGAGGCAAGAGTTAGTTGAGGCTTGAGGCAGACCATGAGTAAGTCTAGTGGTAGGTAGCTCTTCCTCCCTCCATGGTTGTTAGGTTAGAGAGTGTGTGGCGGCTCTAGGGTTAGAGTTTGGTCCTCCCAAAGGGAGTGGCTGTGAAACCAATTCTCAGAGCAATACATCAATCATTGATCATTTTCTTGAGTATTGTTGTCTGGATGATATTGAGTTGGCTTGGTCTTATTCGTCTGTGTTCTTGGTTTTCTCTATTATTTGATCGTTACTTTTCCTTTTTGATTTGAGAGAATGTTCTTCCCAGTTTTGTTGATGATCTGACTTGCTATGTGTTAGGGAATCATACTCAAAGCCATTTTGGCTGTTCTATTCCCATGAGTAAGGTCCGATTGTCTTTTCATTCTCTCAGTTTCGGTTTTGAGTGCTTTTGGTGAAATCTCAGAAAGATCTCTATTTTCCTGCTAAGTTTTCAGTTAAAGTCTACAGCAGTCTCTTGAGATCTTAATCTAGTTGCGCACAAAGTGTCATGGCCAGTTGATCTTTTAATCAAAAGTTCTTTGGAGTTTGGACTGGCGGTCGTGTGCTATCTACTTTCCTCTGTTCCTCGTTCACTGTTAAGACCGCCTCCAGATTCGACCACAGTCAAGTCTCTGACCGCATTGCTTTTCATTTCGACCACATTCAAGCTTTCGGTCGCTGCGAGATCTTCGGTTTTCATTCAGATCTAAAACAGTTGCAATGGTTACTGTCTGAAGTTTCAATCGTCTTTACAATCACATTGGTTTCGACCACGATAGATTCTTAGATAATATTGCTCTGTCTTCAATCATTTTCGTTCTTTCAATTGCTTCATGTGTTTTCAACCATATCAGTTGTTCGACCACCTGTTGGCTTACGACCACGTAGGTTTTACGACCATATTGATCTTTTGAGTTGCAGTCTGGTTTCGACCACGATAGTTGTTCGACCATCTCATTGGCTTATGACCATGGTGGTTACGACCATGCTACTGACTGGCTTCGACCACGTTGGTTGTTTGACCACTCGTTGGCTTACGACTACATTGGTTTCGACCACGGTGCTGACAGGTTACGACAACGCTGATTGTTCGACCGCTCATTGGCTTACGATCATGTTGTCTACGACTACTGCAACCATTTATGATCTTATTACTTCTAGTCTCAGTGGTTATCGACTATAGTAACATCTGTTCGGTAGTCGATTTACGATCGCAATGTCTGTTCTCGACCACGTTGTTGGATTTACGACCACGTTGTCTGTTCTCGACCACATTGTTGGGTTTACGACTACGTTGTCTGCTTCTGACTACGTTGTTGAGTTTATGAGCACATTGTCTGCTTTTGACCATGTTGTCGTATTTCAACCACATTGCTGGTTTCCGACTGCGGTCAGTTTTTTACTATGTTTTCTTTGCTGTTCTGGCCTTTTGAGTGTTAAGTGAACACTTGTGGAGAATTTGAAGGCACCATTCACCCCCTCTGTTGCCTGTCTGGTCCTACATTTTTGTTAATAACCATCTGTGATGTCTCTATCACAGACGATTTGTAATTCGAACCATCTGTGATAATTATATTTGAAATTTCAGTCTCGCCCGACCACATCATCGATCCGTAGCATCTCCCACAGGATCCCAATCTCACCCGTTCATTCTCTCCATATCGAACAGTAGGCACCGGTCTCCTCCCCACCTCTCGTCCCTTATTAATCCTCCTCTCCCTACTCCAAGAACCAACACCACTAGTACTACTCTAACTCGTTTGTGCGCGGAAAGGGTGGGAAGGGGTTCGGCAAGGGCGACTGAAATTTCGCTTGAAGCAAGATGGAAAAGAAGAAGGCAATAGCAGATCTGCACTATTCTAAGTCACCGGCATCGGCAGGGGGCTTCTGCTTATTGCATCCTAAAAGTGTGGATTCTGTTGATTTTGGCATAGGACCAGAAAATGGTGTTCATTGCCTTTTTGTTTTTGCTACTTGAAATTTTCCCACGTCACTTGTAGTTTAATGAAGGATGTGTAAGTCTAGCTTGCATTAGCCTGAAGTTTTTTTGTAGTGTAAGCATCTTTCTGAATTTGTAACCGTGAAGCTTATATTTGTAAAATTGTAAGTGTCTTGTGTATGTAGTGCTATATGTAATTCAGATTTATAATTCAAATTCAAATATGTCATTTTGCTTTCAGAGGGCATGGCTAGCATTTCTTGAGGCTAGCCAAAAAATAATAAAATTTTTAGATATGCTAGCTAGTTTTTTATGTATAGAAAGAACTATCACAGATGGTTCTTATTCTAAACCGTCTATAATATGTCCTAATAACAGATGGTTTGTGGTTAGAACCGTTGGTGATAGTATATTTTCACAGACAGTTCTAGTTCCAAACTGTCTATGATACAGTTAATAAGTGCTACTGGCTGATCGACGATGAAGCCCCCAATTAATAAGTGCTAGCTGCATGGGTGGATCAAATGGATGCATATGTATGCATGTGTGATACGTGGAATAATAATAACGTATCTTTTTAGGTTATAGGTTTCCTCGAATAAACAAACGGAATAGTTTTTCTATTGTTATTCTGAAACAATTTATCTAGACAATCTTTTCGAATTTTTTGTATGATTAATCCATTTTTATTCGAAATTACATAAATATACCCGCGGGAAATTTTTTTACAAAAATAGGCTCCAGTCGCTCCCCATTGGGCGACTGGAGCTAATCGCCCAACTGGGAGGCGACACGTGGGCAGTTTGGTAACGGTTGGGCGAGTTATTGCTGTTGCCCGGGCGTTGGGCGATTGACATGCAGTCGCCTTACGGTTGGGCGATAGCTCTTCCAGTCGCCCAGTGCCCGGGCGATAGGGGGGTTAAAAACCAGCAGTGCGCTCGGCCGCTGCCGCCGCTACTCATTCGGTTTTTCAGTTCGGTGACGCGAGAAAGGAGAGGAGAAAGAAGAGAAAGGAGAGAAGATGAGGGAGGGGAAGAAGAGAAGGAGGGGGAGAAGAGGAGGAAGGAGGGGGAGAAGAGAAGGAGGGGAGAAGAGGAGGAAGGAGGGGAAGAAGAGAAGGAGTGGGAGAAGAGGAGAGGGTCTGATCTTCAGATTCAGGTATTTTTTTCTTAGTATATTGCATTTATAGTATATTTGTATGAAATGTTAGTGGTAGTAAAAAATTGTAGATGACGAAAATTTAGTATGGAAATTTTAGTACAATTTTTAGTATAGAAAATTTATAGTATAGAAATTTTAGTATAGAAAATTTTAGTATAGAAAATTTTAGTATAGAAATTTTAGTATAGAAATTTTAGTATAGAAATTTTTAGTATAGGAATTTTAGTATAGAAAATTTGTAGTATACATTTTTTAGTATAGAAAATTTAGTTAACGTAATTTTGTATGAAATGCTAGTGGTAATAAAAATTGTAGATGTAGAAAATTTAGTATGGAAATTTTACTACAATTTTTAGTATAACAATTTTAGTATAGAAAATTGGTTGTATACATTTTTTAGTATGGAACATTTTTAGTGTATTTTGTATGAAATGTTAGTGGTAGTAAAAATTGTAGATGTAGAAAATTTAGTATGGAAAATTTAGTACAATTTTTAGTATAGAAAATTTGTAGTATACATTTTTTAGTATGGAACATTTTTAGTACAAAGATTTTAGTACAAATATTTGTTATACTAAATTTATTAAACATGTAGTTTTACAAAATTAACAGCATGCGTACGAAATTGTAGTTTAGAAATTTCATTCACCGTAATGTACAAATTGCAGGTATGGCACATGACTGGCAGTATCCCCTGTTGGACGAGCACGTGGACCGCGTGTATCGCGCTTCCTGTCGTGTGCCGCCATCGGGGAGCGCGAACGAGCCGGCTAAGCTGGGAGTGGTCCGGACACGCACACCTCGCGTGGCCTGGAGACTCGACCCTCGTTGGACAGCCAGGTTTGCACTCCGCCAGCGTTTTAGTGCTGCCGTAAGAATGTTCCGTGGTGACCTTCACTATGTTTGCAGGCTACGGGATGCCGGGCTACTCCCTCTTGCCCGGATGGTGCTGGCCACGGACGAGGATGGACCCGCCTTGGTCACGGGCGGGGATGAGGCCGTGGAGCGATCACGATGCTTCCCATTCGACCGTTCCCTGTTGATGGCTTTGGTAGACCATTGGCGGCCCGAGACGCACACTTTCCACCTCCCATTTAGGGAGATGACACCGACCCTGCAGGATGTGTCCCTGCTTCTTAGCCTTCTGATCGCGGGAGGCGCTGCCTTCCTACCGGAGGCCCTGGTCGAGTGGTGCGCTGACCTGCTTGGCAGATTCTAGGGGGTCCTTTCACCGGGTGTCGTGGGTGAGTACCACTTCTTACCGGCTAGTCAGACCCACGGGCCGTCGCTGAGGTGGCTCGCACAGTTCCGGATACGTAGTCTTTATGATCGATCATGTCATCGAAGCTCTTATTTGCGTTATTACGTACTAATAACATCTTGTTTGCATTCAGGTGAAGCGGATGGATCCAAACGCTGTCTATCACCAGGTTTCGCGCCACTTGGAGGCGTACTTGCTGTGGCTCTTTGGTTGGGTGCTCTTCACCAGCAGCCACGGCAACAGCGTCGACACGCGCCTCATCGCTCATGCTAGGGCGATCGTGGACAGCGAGGCCCCCCAGGTTAGCTGGGGATCAGCCGTACTTGCCACGACCTACCGTGGCCTATGCGATGCGTGCAGGAGGTTCAAGGCGAACTCGGTCCTCGCGGGTTGTCCCCTACTACTGTAGCTATGGTCGTTCGAGCGCTTCAGCCTCAGACGACCTTTGCTAGACGACATGGGTCCGTACGGGCCTGAGATGTATCCGGGGGGAGACGTCGACCGGCTGACGATGGGTTCTCTTTGGTGTCGTCGACGGGTAAGTCATATGTCAATTAGTTATTTAATTTGTACTAACGACGGTCATACGTAATACCTATTCGTCCTTGCAGGTGCAGTTTGCACATGTCCAGGTCACGCGGGCGTATCTGCCCTTTGTTGAGCAGATCGACCTCCTCACGGCCAACGACGTGCGTTGGGAGCCGTACTCACAGGCGGCACTGATGGACCGTGCTCCCGATGGGTTGTCGACCCTGTGCTGGCATGACCGGGTTTTCTGGCTGATGCGCCGGAAGCTCGTCTACGACATCTTCGTAGAGGACTACTCGCCGCAGCGAGTGATGCGGCAGTTTGGTCTACGCCAGGCTACCCTAGTACCAGTCAGACCTACACTGCCGCCTCCTGTGCACGCATGAGTACCCGTGTCTTATAAAATTGTACATACTTACTATTCCATTGGAAATTACTAACGAAGTGGTCCTACAAGCAGGCACTCTAGAAAGGGAGTGAAACGCGGCACTGACTAGACGACGAAGATACTGGGGTGGATTGCGCAGTGGGACGGTGCGCTTGACGACGTGGTTGATGAGGACTGCCCCTACGACAGCATAGAGTACACGGAGTACCTGCACTGGTACCAGAGCCGGATACGTACGAGGCTCGTACATGTTGTGGACCCGCCCCCCGCACACCTCGCCACTCCGACAGGTACGTTACACGTATTTTTGAACATTCCCTAATGGCAATGCTACCTTGGATAATTAACCATTTTATGTCTTTTCCTTCAGTCTGACATGGGTCTTTCGATCATCACGGAGGCTGAGAGTATGCTGCATAGGCTCGCCGCAGGTGCCAAGGTGGGCCACGAGGAGCACATCAGCACATACCGTCGTTTCAAGGAGTGGGGTACACGTGTCGTGCACCTACTGTCCTGCATGAGGCTACCAGCGGCCTCCACACCCACGCCCAGTACACGAACGGCTCGGCCACCGGTGCCGCCTCGACCGACACGGCACTACTCTGGAGGCTCTACGTGGGCATGTCCTACAGCACCTCAGCCGGACGAGGCTGGAGAATCTGCCTGGGGACGGCCTCGTACACCGCCAGGGCAAATGTTCTCGCGTCCTCCGTACATCCCTAGCTTACCCAGACAGGGGGTGTACTCCACATCCTACGCCCCTCCTCCAGGCGCGATGGCGCCAACTGAGGGTACGTATCGTACGATCTCCATTTTATCGCAATGTTTTACTTCTGAAACTAGCGATATTACTTTTGCAGGTCTTTTCCCGTCTGAGTACCAGTACGGCCCCTCCGCGAGCTCGGACGATGTGGAGCAGTACTTCTCCGAGTGGGCCAGGCAGCCGTCTGGGTCTGCACCTCCTGACACAACACCAGAGGTTCTCTTCGGCAGTGCCCTCCCTGGTGCACCGGAGGGCACACAGCAAGAGGTGCAGCTGACTCCACCAGCTCAGAGGCGGGTGCGACACGCTCCTGATCGTTTTACGTTTTCAGAGCGTTGTAACCTGTTGTAGCGGAGGACGGCCAAGCGGGGCCGTACGGGAGGACACGGGCGTGGAGACGGGGCAGGCCAGGGTGGTACCTGATTGTACACTATTGTTTCATGTACTACTTACGTTTTTTATTTAAGTACTGTGCCGTGCTTACTTATACTCCTCGTTACCTACTCGATGCACGCTCCAAACGAATAGTGAACTTCAATGATGGCAATCGCACGAAGATTCTCAGTAACATCAAAATATCACTTACCATCGTATGTATCAATCGTTTTATGGTCAATTGTTCGTAAAAGCAATTTTCCAAAATTATTTACGCACCTACAACATACAATGAACATAAACTTTTATTACAACTTCAGCAGATTTTTTACCAGTTTAAAACTACAAAATTGACAAAATCTAAAACATTCACGGAAGACTGCATCCAGTCGCCTCCCCATTGGGCGACTGCATGAAAGTCGCCCAACAGGAGAGCGACTAGATGCAGTCGCTCCAGGGTAGGGCGACAGGGATTGTGTCGGTGCCTGGTTGGGCGATAGGCTCTAGTCGCTCCCTCATTGGGCGACTGAAGCCTGTTTTTATAAAAAATTTTCCCGTGGGTATATTTCTATAATTTCGAATAAAAAATAGATTATTCGTACAAAAAATTTCAATCTTTTCAAAGCGATTTATTAGTATTTGGTTCTTTAATAGAAGCACTCATATTAAAATTAAAATTCATAAGCCGTATACATAAATCATAGGAAGCAGCAAAAAGAACCCACCCATATACGCGACGGCCGTTCTTGCTCTGCCGTTAAACTTCTGTCCTGCGTTGGGGTGTTAGGTGTATATGTAGCCCACCTTTGCGAAATATTCAATAAAAGTTGCATGATCCATTCTTCCAAAAATACGGGAAAAAGTATTTACACTACGCTAGATGTAATACGTACATGCAAATTTTCAATATGATATTCGTCCGCATTTGGGAAAAGTAACTCAAGCCTGAAACTTTTATTTCTGTGTCCGCGCTGCCACGCGGTAAAATATGGGAGCTCGAGGTTAATTTGTGCGCCCGAGAGACAAAAACAGGCGCGGTAAAATATCGGAAATGCATCCGTCCACCTATTTGGCGGGCTCATGTACTATATCTACCATCCACAATTGATGTTTCGAGATTAATGCTTCGATGAAAAAAATTCTTTTGTGAGAAAATGTTGGATATTTGCAAACAAATTCACGTGAGGCCATAGGTAGCTACATATATACGCTCACATGTATGCTTTCTGCAACACAAATTTTTGTCGTTGGTTTAACAATCCTCCCACACATAAACCAAACCAAAAGTTCAAGGGCAGATCACAAGAGAAAGATACAGTCAGAAACGTAGAAGAAAAAGAGTGCCACATCAACCACGGATACAACTTAGGGCCACCGACGATCAGACGAAGCATGATCTAAAAGTTAGCCTCCAATGGCTACAACTCTGTCCCTGCTTCCACGCAAAACCCGACTTGCATGCATTATCATTCCAAATTCTGTTCCAACAAACTAAAGCTCCGGCCAGTTCGTCACGCTTGTCATCCAAATTTCAGTTTCACAAGACTCCAATAGGCGAAAAGCACATACATCACTTTTCAAGAAAGCTCCAGTTCGAGGGCAACCTCGTCAAGGATATGCCCGGCTGCCCGAGGGATACGCAGAGGGGCTTCGCCGCCACCCTCACCACGCCGGAGGAGTGCAACCTGCAGACCATCCACGGCGGCCCTCTGACTGCCGGCGATGTGCCAAAATACTGAACTGGAGCCCAACCAAGCCTACATATGTATGATGTATAGTTCATGAATAAACGTTGCATCGATCGATGGATCACGTGCATGTATGCATATGCATGGTTCATGTGTGATGCATTGAACGATAGGAAAGAGCATGCAACTAATTAATGTTCTTATTCTGTTCTTGAGTTTAAATCCTGCGTTGAGATGTTTGGTAGTTTACGTAGAACTCAGCTCCATGCCCCTTACTCCTTAATTAATGGTCATGTTTTCATCCTGCACATAACTCCTGAGTAGGTAATCCATCTTCAGACAAAAGTTCTGGAAAACACCTGGCCTCAAACTCTACCACTAGAAACTGGAAGTTGCACCATGCCCCTCTATATTCACTATTCCTCAAGGACATCTACATCAACTCCGCATGGATGTGGCCGGGAGCAAGAAGGCGGTGGTGATCCATGTGCCATACAGGCTCCGTAAGGCGTTCAGGAAGATGCATGTCAGGCTCTTCTGTTGTATTGTTGTAGGCTTGATCTGTGGCTCATGTCCCTGGATCTGCTCAGTGGTGGCGCATAGGCGTCGCATAATGGTTTCTACAGTGGTTGACTTTGCTGGAAGCGGCTCGTCGGGGAGTTCAAGGGTGGCTATGCCATGGCCTTGAGGCGTGCGGACCCTGGAGTGTTGGTGGCGGTCTATTTTGTGTGTGGGTAGTGCGTGAGGTGTTATGGAGGTGCTGGCGAAAGCCTTGCCGGTGATCTTACCGGTCTCGACAACAATGACGCCTTCGGGCGCCATTATCCTTCCTGGAGGTGTGTCGTGGCACTCCATAGCTCTCATGTTTACTGATCTCCAGGTGAAAACCTTGCCTCGGTGAGGCGGGCGGCGTCGGCGACTCTCGTCGCCTCCTTGGAGACGTCGCCTCGGGGGTCCATCTTCACGCAAAGCAGACCGAAGTTTGGATGGCACAGTCGGATAAGGATAGGGACTTGGTTGAAAGCAAGGATGGAGAAAAAGTGCTAAAGCTTAGCCTTTCCAGTTTTTTTATAGTCCTTAAGCTATTTTTCCTGTTGTTGTATGCCCCTCAGTTTTGAGGCTTTGAGCCTAAGAGCTCGTGTAACTTTTGGCTGTATATATCCCACGTGGATATAGAGGCCGGATTTTATATCCTTTATCTAAAAATACTCACTATTACAAAAAATACTATATTGGACGTCTCATCACAGACGGTTCCAGAGAACCGTCAGTGTTGCAATTATCATAGATGGTTTTAAAAATGTGACCGTCTACATTACTAGCGATGGCTAGAACAATCTGTGATATATAATTATCATAGACGGTTTTTGTTAAGAATCGTTTATGATATTATCATAGACGGTTCAGATTAAAAATCGTCTATAATTTCAGCATACATCACAGATGATTTTTAAACCGAACCGTCTATGATAATACTATATCACCGATCCATGGCATCTCTCCCAAGATTTCGATCTCACCCATATATTCTCTCTGTATCGAACGGCGGGCATTGGTTTTCTCTCACTTCTCACCCCCTTATTACTCCCCCCTCTCACTTTCCTCCAATTTGACTCTAAGACCAAAGCGCCTCGTCCCCTCCTAGTTCATTTACTCTTTATTCTTGCTTCTTCTCCCAAACCGATGTGCCTCGTCCTCTCAACGATGCCGACTACCGCTGTGAGCTCCTCCGCCTCCGGTTGTGACGCCATGGTTCACTGCACAAGGCGCTCTTGTCTTAAGTGTCTTAAGAGTATCTTGTGCAGTGTCACCATCGTGACACAACGGTGACGTTGACGTCGTCTCTCCTTCATCGCCAGTGATATATTCCCCTCCGAAATTTTGGATAGTTAGGGTTTTGGCCAGGTAAATCTTGATACTCGTGTGTGTGAAAATTAATTGTTGATGTCTTAGTTCTTATGATGATTGATGGATGGCTAGTATTTCAGCCTTTGTTAAAATTCATATTTTATCGCAAGATGAAGACAAGACGCTAAACTTTATTGCACGATGATTTTGTTCTCATAAATAGGTCTGCTTTGGTTCATCTGCATTTTCTAATTACGCTGTTTTATAGTGCAATTAGAGAATATTGATGAACTGAAGGAGGCTTATTTCTGAGGATGCGAGAACGCAATCACAGACAGTTCTTAACTAGGACCGTCTATTTCTGAGGATGCGAGAACGCAATCACAGACAGTTCTTAACTAGGACCGTCTATGATAATAGACTATCACAGACGGTTCTTAACTAGAGCTATCTGTGTTGTAATAGATCACAGACGGTTCGAGAGTCGTCTATGATAACCACCTGTTATCATCGACACATAAATTCAGATGGATCAGAAACCCATCCGTGATAATGATTTTGAACCGTCTGTGATGACCCCTTATGTGGTAGTGATTATCTTGTTTATGTTGCTTGATTCCGCTGTAAAAGATTTTTGGCCATCAGATAATCGTCAAGAAATTATCATCTTCCAATGTCATGGGCCACATTGCAATGAGAGAAATCGTTCCATTGTTAGTCGCTGGATTCTTGCTCTTGGTGATAGCAAGATCCTTACTCTCATCGAGAGGATGACACTTGGAGATGGGGCAATTTTCTAGGTTTATTTCTCACACAATGCCATGCCAACCTGAGGGGTTGGGGATACAAATTTATAGGCTGTTAACCAGCCAAGCATATGCTAAGATGCTAGTCTAAGATGTTGTCCTAGATGCTAGTCAAGATGCTGTCCTAAGACGCTTGTCCTAAGATGCTGCTGTCCTAAGATGCTTGTCCTAAAGAGATGCTAACAGCCAGTCAAGGATGCTGTCCTTGAAGGGCAGCAAAAACACCATGTGCTGCAGCCCCACAAGCACCAGCCAACACAGAGACTTATCCATCACTCTCCCCTAAGTCTTGTGTGTCTCCTTGTGAGGAATCTGAGCCATCCCGATCCTGGCGCGAAGCTCCTGGAACTTGATCCGCCCAAGAGACTTGGTCAGGAAGTCGGCGAGCTGGTCTTGGGTGTTGATGTAGTTGGCCTGGACACTCCATTCATCCAGGCAGCTTCTGATGAAGTGATACCTCACCCGGATGTGCTTGCTGCGCTCATGGAAGACAGGGTTCTTCGCCAAGGCCAAGGCGGACTTGCTGTCCACCCTGAGCTCCACTGCCTCCGCGTCTCTGCCAAGGAGATCGCCAAGTAGCCGAGCCAGCCACAGAGCCTGAGTAGAAGCGGTAGTGGCTGCAATGTACTCTGCCTCGCAGCTAGACAAAGCCACCACCTGCTGCTTGACCGACTGCCAGCTGATCGGACATTTGCCGAGGAAGTACAGCGTCCCGCTGGTGCTCTTGCTCGTGTCGATGTCGCCGGCGTGGTCGCTGTCGCTGTACCCGATGAAGTGCGCCGCGCCGGGGCACCTTGGGTAGTGCAAGCCGTAGTCGGAGGTGCCCGCGACGTAGCGGAGGATCCTTTTCACGGCCTGCTGGTGCTCCGTCGTCGGTCGCTGCATGAACCGGCTGACGTAGCCGACGGCGAACACCAAGTCCGGTCGCGTGTGGACAAGGTAGCGAAGGCTGCCCACAATGCGCCGGTACTGCGTCGCGTCCACCTCCTCCGCCGTACTCTCACGACTCAGCTTCAGCCTCTCCTCCATAGGAGTGTGGGCTGGGTTGCAGTCGGTGAGGCCGCCCAGCTCCACGATGCGCTTGGCGTAGGCAGTCTGGCGAAGAGAGATGCCAGAGCTGTCCTGGTGGACCTCGATCCCGAGGTAGAAGGAGAGGGGCCCGAGGTCGCTCATCTGGAAGGTGGCCTTCATCTCCGCCTTGAATGCCTCGATCTCCTCCTCCTTGGTACCGGTGATCACAAGGTCGTCGACGTAGACGCCTATCAGCAGGGCATTGCCTCCCTTGCCCCGCCGGTAGACCGCGGCCTCGTGAGCGCTCTGCTGGAATCCCATTTGCTTGAGGGTGGAGTCCAGCTTGGCGTTCCAAGCTCGCGGTGCCTGCCGCAAGCCGTAGAGGGCCTTGCGCAGGTGGAGGACCTTGCTCTCCTTGCTGGGGATGATGAATCCCGGCGGCTGGCGGACGTAGACCTCCCCCTTCAAGTCGCTGTTGAGGAAAGCAGACTTGACGTCCATGTGATGGACGCACCAGCCCTCCTGGGCTGCGAGGGCAAGGAGGAGACGCACGGACTCCATCCGTGCAACAGGCGCGAAGGCATCGTCGAAGTCGACTCCCTCCTGCTGGACGAAGCCACGTGCCACGAGACGCGTCTTGTGCTTGATCACCTCTCCAGCCTCGTCTTTCTTGAGCTTGAAGACCCACTTGAGAGAGATGGCGTGGTGGCCGGCTGGAAGATCGGTCAGCTCCCACGTCTTGTTTCGCTCGACGGCGTCCATCTCCTCCTGCATCGCGGCACGCCATGCCGCGTCTCTCTCCGCCTCGGCGAAGGAACGAGGCTCGCCGTCGTTCTGTGCGAGGTGCAGCTCCGCCTCGAAGTCGCGCTGTGCCAGTTCAGGGACCGGCTGCTCGCCGAGGAGGTCGTCCATGGTACGGTAGCGCAGAGGCTCGCCGCCGTGGTAGGCGTCGATGCGATCCTCGTCGTTGGACAGCGGAGTGGCGAACTCCACCGTGTGCTGCACGTCGTGGGCCGAAGCTGCCGGTGCCGAGCCTGAAGGAGTAGGCGCCGGTGTAGGAGAGCGAGGCGTGGCCGGCGGTGCTGGCGGTGGACTCGCCGGAGCCTGTGGGCTTGCCGGAGCTGGTGGTGGCGGTGGTGAAGGACTCGCCGGAGGTGGTGGCGAACGAGGTGGTGGGGTAGGCGAGCTCGGTGAAGACGAGCTGCTGGCTCCCCCGGCCTCCTCGAAGTGGACGTAGTCGACGACGAAATCACTGGTCGTCGGAGTCGAGCCGTCATCCACCATCTTGCCCCACGTCCAGCCTCGCCCTTCGTCGAACACGACGTCACGCGTGATGCGCACGCGCCGTGTCGCAGGGTCGAGGACGCGGTAGGCCTTGGCGCCCTCCGCGTAGCCGATGAAGACCCCTGGCGTGCTCCGGTCGTCGAGCTTGCCGACGTGGTTGAGCTCCTTGACGAAGGCCAGGCAGCCGAAGACACGGAGGTGGCTCACCGTGGGCTTGCGTCCGTGCCAGGCCTCGTATGGCGTCTTGCCGTCGAGGGCCTTGGTGGGGGAGCGGTTGAGCAAGTGGACGGCAGTCATCACCGCCTCACCCCAGTAGAATTCCGGCATCCCTCTCTGCTTGAGGAGGGCGCGGGCGGTGGCCACCACCGTCTGGTTGGGGCGCTCGACGACGCCGTTCTGCTGCGGGGTGTACGGCGCGGAGAAGTGATGATGGATCCCCTCGTCGGCGCAGTACGACGCGAACTCGGCCGCCGTGAACTCACCGCCGTTGTCCGTGCGTAGGACCCGAAACTTGCGGCCGCACTCCGCCTCCGCAGCAGCTTGAAGGCGCTTGATGGCGTCCGCCGCGGCTGCCTTGACGTCGAGCAGGACAGCCCACATGTAGCGGGACACGTCGTCGACGAGGAGGAGGAAGTAGCGCCGGCCTCCAGGTGTAGCCGGTGTCACGGGGCCACAGAGGTCACCGTGTACGAGCTCCAGCTTCTCCTTGGCGCGGAAGCTCGCCTGGCGAGGGAAGGGGAGCTGCCGCAGCTTGGTGAGGACGCAGGTGTCGCAGAACTGCTCCACGTGGTCGACGTGCGACATGCCCCGCACCATCTCCTTGCTGCCGAGCTGCCTCAGGGCCTCAAAGTTGAGGTGCCCAAAGTGCTCGTGCCACCTCCAAGCGTCGTCGTCGCGGCGGGCTGCAAGACACAGAGGTTGCGCCACCTGCGCGTGAAGGACGTAGAGGCGGTTGCTCCTGTTGACCTTGACGAGGAGCCGGCGGCGATGATCCCAGATGCGCAGCACCCCGTGCTCGATCTCCACGCGCGATCCGTTCTCATCCAGCTGTCCCAAGCTGATGATGGAGTTCCTCAACGCGGGGATGTAGTAGACACTGGTGAGCAGCCGGTGCTCGCCAGTCTTGGCGACGAAGACGACAGAGCTGACGCCCTTGATCTCCAAGGCGGAGGCGTCGCCGAACTTGACGGTGCCTCGAACGCCTGAGTCGAGCTCGGAGAAGAACTCCCGCTGCCCGGTCATGTGGTGGGTGGCGCCGGTGTCGAGGCACCACCCGTCGGTCTTGTCGTTGCCGGAACTATCGCCGAGGAGGGCGTGTGCTTTTGGCTCGTCAAGGTGGAGGAGAGTCGCTGCGGCCGGTGCCGCTGGAGGTAGTTCGATACTCGCATGAGCAATGAACAGAGCCGGCTGCTCCTCCTCCTCCGCCTGCGCGACGTGGCCCTGGCCGCGTCGTGGCTGTCGACAATCCTTGGCCCAATGACCAAGCTTGCCGCAGTTGTGGCAAGGGTCGTCTCGTGCCGGCTTTTGCTTGCCTGCGGCGCCGCCCTGGGCGCCTCCACGGTCATCACCCTCGGCACGTCCTCGCGCCCCTGTCTGGGCGTCTTTGCGCGGCTTGCCACGCTTGCCACGCTTGCGGCCGCCTGTTGTGGAAGAAGGCTCCCCCTTCTTCCTGTCACCTTGGCCGGCAGCCCTATGCTCCCGAGTGAGGAGGAGCTTCCCGCCAATGGTGACGGGTCCCGAGAGGCGCTGTGGCTCATCGCTGTCAACGACCTTGAGGCGACCCAACGCCTCCTCGATCGTCATCGTGGAGTGGTCCAGCAGAGACTCGATCGAGCGAGCCATCTGCTTGTACTTCTCGGGGACGCAGCGGAAGAGCTTTTCCACAGCTCTCTCCTCGCCGTAGGTGTCGTCGCCGAACTGCACCATCTTCTGCAACAGAGTGTTGAGACGGAGAGCAAAGTCATCAACGTCCTCACCTGGCTTGAAGGCCAGGTTCTCCCACTCCTTGCGTAGTGCCTGTAATGTAGACTTGCGGGCGCGGTCGCTGCCGATGCGTGCTGCAGCGATGGCGTCCGAAGCCTCTTTGGCAGTCCGCTTGTTGGTAAGCGAGAACTGCATCTCGGGCAGGACTGCAGCGATGAGAGCATCCAGCGCCCGTCGATCCTGGTCGTAGTCGACGTCGCCGTACCGGACTGCATCCCACATATGCCGCACCTGGAGCTTTACCCTCATCACCGCAGCCCACTCGACGTAGTTGGTCTTGGTGAGGGTAGGCCACCCGCCGCCGGGGCCGACGTCCCTGACGACAGCCTGGTACTCGTGGTGACCACGGTACCGAACCGGGGAGAGAGAGTCGCGTCGCCTGTGAAGGCCGCGCTCTCCATCGACCCGTACGCCGCCGCCGTGCGTGCCTCCTCCAGGAGCGCCGCCGGCGCGTCCGCGCCTGTCTGGGCTGCCGCCGCGCTCGTGGGCGTGCGCGGCTGCCCACTGCGCCGCTCGCCCTCGCGCTGCCTCCAGCAGCTCAAGGTCCGCGTCGGCGCTATCATCAGCAGAGATGGAGCTGCTGTTGCTGCCGCGCAGAACCTCGACCTCCGCTGCTGCCGCACGCGCTGCATCTTCCGCCGCCGCTGCTTCCACCTCCGCTCTGGCTGCTGCCAGCTCCGCCGCAGCCAGCCTTGACGCCCTTTCCGCCTCTGCCACAGCGAGTTCGGCTTCCTGCCGCCGCCGCGTGCTCGAGGCGACCGAGCGCTGAGACTGTCCTGCGGACATGGCGCGCCACCGGGAGACTGCTGCGTGGAGAGAGAGCTGCCTCTGATGAGCTGCTGCTCGTCTGAACAGGGGGGGGGGAGGAGTGAGCAGAGGCAGCCGGAGCTGCTGCTGCTAGTTGGGGCTGCTGCGAGGCTGGAAGCGACGCTGGAGAAGGGATTGAACAGGAGATGCTCAGGCTACAGGATAGTACGGCTCTGATACCACTTGTTAGTCGCTGGATTCTTGCTCTTGGTGATAGCAAGATCCTTACTCTCATCGAGAGGATGACACTTGGAGATGAGGCAATTTTCTAGGTTTATTTCTCACACAATACCGTGCCAACCTGAGGGGTTGGGGATACAAATTTATAGGCTGTTAACCAGCCAAGCATATGCTAAGATGATAGTCTAAGATGTTGTCCTAGATGCTAGTCAAGATGCTGTCCTAAGACGCTTGTTCTAAGATGCTGCTGTCCTAAGATGCTTGTCCTAAGATGCTGTCATAAAGAGATGCTAATAGCCAGTCAAGGATGCTGTCCTTGAAAGGCAGCAAAAACACCATGTACTGCAGCCCCACAAGCACCAGCCAACACAGAGACTTATCCATCATCCATAACTATGGAAGTTATGGAACTCTTATTCGGTAGACAGCAAATGCATTAATTTCCTCGATGGGGATAGGCTGTCATATCTGATGTGTACAGATGACGTTCTGCAGTCTAGGGCATTTCGATCACGATTAATTAGGTGAGCATTTCGGATCCATGGTCTCGAAACTTTTGGCTATGCCCTTCGTCTAATGATCCAGATCGACCGAGGGTAGTTGGCAACTGATGGAAACCAAATTAATTATAGGTGGTATATATGTTCCAAATATCATAACGACCCTTGTCTATTGGAAACTATCGGTTTACCTGTGTTTGGGCGCTGAAGTTGATCAATGGAAAGTCCGTAAATGATGTAGCTCTTAATCGATCGTACATCTGCAAGGGGCTTCAGGATTTGTAACACTACTTTCCTACTTCTCTCAATAGAAATATGAACGGTGCCTGCATAATTCAAAAGAGAAAAAAAGGTGCTGCCCCTAATCGGAAATGCATCCACCCATCTATGGGCGGGCACATGAACTATCTTTACCACCAATAATGTTTCAAGATCCGTGCTTCGACAATAAGTTCTTTTGCATTCTGTTATATTTGAGAAAATGTTGGATAAATGCAAATAAATTCACATGAGGGAATATAAACCAGGCCAGGCGAGACCATAGCTAGCTACATATATGTGCTCACTTGTATGCTTACTGGAAAGCAAATTTTGCTGTTGGTTTAACAATACTCACACAAAAATCAAACTACAAGTTCACTTTAAGTGCAGACCAAAAGGGAAAGAAACATATAAATATAAACATAGAAGAAAAGAATATATATGCCACATCAACCACAGATGTACAGCTAAGGGCCACAGACGATCAGATAAATCATCTCTATCTCTTCTAATTGGAGGTTCCTCGATAAGTTCCACCTTAATACTAGAGGTAGGTTAAAATCTAGAAATTCTGATATTGATTGGAAAAATAAAAATAGATAAAAAATCTCACGTTAATCTGAAAAAAAGAGACACCTAGCTTTAATTTCTATGACGACATCTCTTCCAATTGGACATGCACACACCAAGGCCAACTCTGAATCGGAAAATGAGTTGAACTCAGGACACATCGATGGCCAGCCAGCTTTTAGCTATCATATACACTGAGGGTTATTGTGGCATCTGATGTAACTTACTCAACAGCAACCCATGGCATGATGGAAACGACGGAGATGCAGGTGCCAGCCTTTGGTGATTGATCGGCTACCGGTGTTATCAAAAGCAGTGTAGGATCCTCGACGGGCTTAAGCACAATGACATAAAGCCGCGGCTTTGGCTAGGGGCAGGAAGGTTGGGAACAACGGCAGTTTGGTAGGAATGTAGAAACGTTATCAGTTTGGTGTCGAGCAACCTACGAATCTCAGATGCACACCAGGCTATTATCAACCATGGGACAAAACACTTTGTAACTTTGGAAATACAATTTCTAAAAGAATTGTGGCATCCAAATGTATAAACTTGAAAATCAAAATTCTAAAATAATTGCAAAACAAATTTGGAACAACAAATTTCAAGAAATCTAAATAAATAGAACCACATAGTTCAAAAAGCTCGAGTCATCCAAAAATATATAAAGATGGAATTACAAAATCCAAAATATGTGCTGTTCAAATGTATACAAGCTAGGAACTTAAAGTTCCAAAAGTTGCGGTAATCAGATATCTAACAATAGCACAGTATGTATGTGTCCCTCCAAAAAAATTCAAATTTCTCAATTAGAATTCCAAATACAAATTGGATCATACAAGTTTCAATTGGCAAGAAATTTAAAATTAAATATGGAATTTACATGTATACATCCGAATTCAGAATTAAATTAGAATTCTATTAGTTTTCCATTCCTGTGTTTTACACATGCATATTTCTTTTCTATATATCACCATGTTTCTCCGATCTTTCTTTCTTCTCATTACTACATTCCGAATATGCACAATTTTTTCTACACTCCCACTATATGAATGTTTCATTTCTTAAACAAAACATATACCAAAACAATAATGTAAGCAGCATAATAGTATGGGCTAATAAATATAGGTCTTCCAATTAAAATATATCTACTAAAAAATATTCGTCACAAAAAATACTCATGTTTTATATTTAAAGAAAATGAAAAAGCACATCATTTCTGATATGCTTGTCCGTGCAAGCGCACGTACGGTGGATGACTAGTGATAAAAAAGTTTGCTCCAAAACCCAACTTGCATGAATTATCACTCCAAATTCTGTTCCAACAAATTAAAGCTCCAGTTCATCACACATGTCATCCAAATATCAGTTTTACAAGACTCCATTATGCAAAAAGCACATACATCACTTTCCAGCTTGCCTCTCTTCCTTTCTCTCAGTATATATACATGCAATATATCTAGCCTAGCATATCCATCTTAATCAAATCAAGAAATAAAATCAACGAGGAATCAAGAATGGCATCAAACCATCTCCTCTCGGCCGCCGTCCTGCTCTCCGTCCTCGCCGTCGCCTCCGCCTTCGGGGATTCGTGCCAGGCAGGGTGGGCCATCCCGTACAGCACGCTCGAAGACTGCCGCACATACGTGATCAGCCGGACCTGCAATGTCGGGCCCAGTGTCCCCTTGCCGGCGGTAAAGGAGCGGTGCTGCCGGGAGCTGGCTGACATGGCGGGGTACTGCAGATGTGAGGCGCTGCGCACCATCATGGATGGGGTGGTGACTTCGGATGGCAAAGTGTTCGAGGGCCTCAAGGGCCTTCCCGGCTGCCCGAGGGAGAGACAGAGGGGCTTCGCCGCCACCCTCACCACGCCGGAGGAGTGCAACCTGCAGACCATCCACGGCGGCCCTTACTGCCTCTCTCTTACCGGCGGTCAAGTGCCCAAGTACTGAAGCCAAGCCCAACCGAGCCTACATATGGATGTAGTTCATGAATAAGCGTTGCATAGCCATTGATCGATAGATCACATGCATATACATATGCATGCACCTATCTGACGCGCTGAAGAAATTAATAAAGATCATGCAACTAGTGTTCTTGCATTCTGTTCTGGAATTTCAATCCTTTGTTGAGATGTTAATTTGGTAGTTCACTTAAAAACTCAGCTCCATCTTCAAACGAAAATGTTCTGGGAAATACCTTGCCTCAAACTCTACTACTAGAAACTAGAATTTGCACAATGCTTCTCTACAGTTGATTAAGTTGGAGAAATTCCATTCCAGTGGAATTAATGAGAGATGCAGGCCAAACAGGTCATATCTCAAAATTAATTTGATCCTCACACACAAACTGCTTAGCGCTTACTCGCATGCTCAGGAAAATAAAAATTCGCCCTTTCTTTAACAATCCTCCCACGCATGTAATCAAACTAAAAGTTCAAGTGCAGATCACAAGAAAAAGAAAAAGAGATGGATTAGTCAAAGATAAAACGCTGAACTCCAATGGCTGTAAATTTGTGCATGCATGATGCATCCAATGCAAACCCAACTTTCATGATCAGTCCAGATGATCCGTTCCCGAAAAACTCCCAAGTTCATCATATCTGTCCTCCAAATTTCAGTTCCACAAGACTCCATCAAGCAAAAAAGCAAACACATCACTTGTCAGCTTGCTTGCCCCTATATCTCAAAAAAAAAAAAAAGGAGATAGCTTGGCTCTATGATTCTATCATTTAATTTCTTGGTCAGCCAGACCTGCCATATCGGACCCTGCCTGCAGGATTCAGTAACGAAGGGTTAGTGCGTTCAGAAGCTGAGGGCCATATGGGAGGACTTGCAATTTGGCCTCCAGTCGATTGTCGTCGTGGGTGTCCGCTGGATGAGAATCCAGCGGACGCTCGTAGAGGACCCATAGGGAAAGCGGCAGCGGCCGTTTGCCTTCCTACCGGCGGCCTTCCGCGTGCGTGAAAAACACTCACAGGGGAAGTACTGTGTTATGTCACGTTAACGGCAGACTAAAAGTTCACTTTTAAGACAAACGTAGAAGAAAAGAATGCCACACCAATCATGGATACAACCAAGGGTCACATACGGTCAGATAATTCATGATCGGAAAGTTCGACTAAGATCTGCACAGGGTGGCAACGTACATGAACACTCTTCACTCCGTTGCCTTTTATCATCCTCTTTTGACTTGTTGGTTGGTGGGCTACCACTAATCTATAACTTTCTAATTTACATTCATTGTAATAAGCCATTTCTTTCAAATGCCAATGCGAAAATCAACCTAAATTTTTTACTCTACAGGAACAATAAGCTAGTACCCTCATACCCCTT
Source organism: Dendrocalamus latiflorus (assembly GCA_017311315.1). NCBI lineage: Eukaryota > Viridiplantae > Streptophyta > Magnoliopsida > Poales > Poaceae > Dendrocalamus > Dendrocalamus latiflorus. The sequence goes on from CM029672.1 coordinate 16,439,797, forward strand.
ATGTAATATTGCAAATATCAATTTGCTAAAACATAAGTAATTGATTTCCAGTGTTCTATCGTAAACCTTTCAAAAGCTCACTATAATACCTCATAATACTTAGTTCTCCCATCTTTACTATAGAACTCACCGAACTCTGTAACCTTGCAAATATCAATTTGCTAAAACATGAGTAATTGATTTCCAGTGTTTTATCGTAAACCTTTCAAAAGCTCACTATAATACCTCATAATACTTAGTTCTCCCATCTTTACTATAGAACTCACCGAACTCTATAACCTTATTACACAACAGCACACTACTACAGAAAACCGTATTACAGACGGTTCAGAACCGTCATCACGACGGTTTTCTGAACCGTCTGAATTTATGGGTCAGTGATAATCGAATGTTATCACAGACGGTTGTCGAACCGTCCCGTCTGTGATAGCCGATTATTACAGTAGTTAAAAACCGTCTGTGATATTGATATATCACAGACGATTTTAACTAAAAACCGTCTATGATAGGTTATAATCACAGACGGTTTTTACTTACAAACCGTCTATGATTATCGTCTATCACATACGGTTTTTAGTTAAAAACCGTCTGTGATATGCTTTTCTACCCCTAAATCTTATTCTATTTATTGGCTAGCCTCAGGAAATGCTAGCCATGGCCTCTGAAACAAGCAGATCAAACATGTATACATACAATTCACATCTCAATTCATTTCAGATACATAAAACATCCAATTCACATCTCAATTCATTTCACAGACATAAAACATCCAATTCACATCGCACTTCATTTGACAAACATAAATCATCCATTTCGCAAATCAATTAATTGAAATGAAATAAAATATCCATTAACAAATACAGAATTACAAAAGATCTACACTGCATTTGCACTTAGATGGTAACATTGCATTTTTTATTGCTCTATCACTTTGGAATCGAGGGCTCGCGAAAGGAATAGATACATAATCAACAAACTTGTCAGGCGACATCATTGTCATTCAAGTATTGCTTGTGCAGCTGACAAGTTCGTTGATTATAGCTCTGTTCCTTTCACGAGACTTTAATTCTGGAGTGATAGAGCAATAAAAAAAATGCAATGTTACCACTGCGCACAATGTTTTTTATTGCTCTTATCACTCCGGAATTGAGGTCTCACGAAAGAAACTGATCCATAATCAACGAACTTGTGAGGCTGCACAAGCTATACTTGGATGGTGCATCATTGTCATTTAAGTATTGCTTGTGCAACTCACAAGTTCGTTGATTATGGATATGTTTAGCGAGATATCGATTCCGGAGTAATAAAAGCAATACAAAATCGTTGTGCGCAGTGGTAAAATTGCATTTTTTATTGCTCTATCACTCCAGAATCGAGGTCTCGTGAAAGGAACAGAGCTATAATCAACGAACTTGTCAGCTGCACAAGCAATACTTGAATGACAATGATGCACCATCCAAGTATAGCTTGTGCCGCCTGACAAGTTTATTGATTATGTATCTATTCTTTTCGCGAGCCCTTGATTCCGGATTGATAAGAGCAATAAAAAATCATTCTGCGTAGTGGAACTCTCCATCTGATCTTATGACTTTAGTCCACAAAAACCAAACGAACTCTCCTCGAATTTTTGCAAAGTCCGGTTGTTTCAATGCAAATGTAGAGATGGGCGCAGCCTGTCGATAGGAATATCAACGCGCGTACATATAAAACCTGACATGTATGAAATAAATGTGGAAAGATTGACAAACCTTAGAATTGGTGATCTTGGTGGAATCGAGGAGTGGTCTCATATGGTGGCACACGTAGTATCCACACGTGTTGCCTGGCTGCTGCTGGTGGCACTGCAAAAAATAGAATGTGTTAAATCAAGAGGCATTACTACTAAGTGTTGTATATGATTAATTAATGTGTAGCTAGCGAATACCCGAAAATTGCAAGCATGTTTCAAGGGCTTGGCCCCTGTCGTTGAGCCATGTGTTTGTTGATCGTATGTGGTGAACGACCTTTGTTATTCGAAAAAGTTAGATTAGTCATTCGGAAGGAAAGAAAGAGTACAATGTACAATGTACTTACCTATCGAGTATTTGGGCGATAACTGTGTACTTAGATTTGTTCTTACTTAGAGAATCAAGGTATATAGCCTTGTTCTATTTTGGTATAATTACAATTAAAATCCAATGGAAGTGCTCATTATATGGCATAAGAACAAATTCCTTATCGCGGTGAGCCAGCAGTGCTTTTGTAATATAGTTCTCGACGAAGGATGCATCCTCGTTGATGGTATCAATGGCGACCAAGCGTGGGTCCAGGAAACCAATTGGTGATTTCGATGATCTAGCTTCGGTCAGCATGAATCTATATATATATATACATAGAAAAGCAACAAATTGTGACATATATCGGTATTACGTGAACAGAGACTGTGATTGTACAGACTTACAGCGTCCAGCATGGAACGAGTGAGGCGTCGAGGGCGTTGAGCGTGAAAAGACGAAATATATCGTCAAAGGTCATCGCGAAGACACATTCCTGAGCTTCGTGCACGAAATGTTTCGGCTTGAATTTGACAGTGATACCTGAGCGCCGTTTTGCCTCTGGCCTATTAGACTGTTCCATATACCAAGTGTGGAATATTTGGCAACCAAGTCCTAGGGTTAAGAGGTGCTCTTCCGGGAATATCATCGGCTCGCCTAGCACGAATTTGCGGGCCAATGACAGGTACGGGATATCGTCATCATCCTTCGTCTTTGATTTGCCCTGGCCACTGCCTTGACTATAGGTCGACTTTATGGTAGTCGACTGTAATGGTACATACGATGCAAGTTACTTTGGCGAGAATAACACCCGTGGAGATAGCACCGGTGCAGGTAGCTCTGCTTCGCACTGCCCTTGTGGAGATAGCACCAGTGCATTTAGCTCTGGTTCGCGCTGCCCTTCTGGTCCGGCCACCGGTGAAGAAACCTCCAGGGAGATGTCGCATTTGGGCCACTGGATGAATGTTCCAATGGCCTGCCCTAGAGTCACGATCTCGTCGTTGGGGGCCTTCGGTAGCGGGACGACCTCAAAATTGGCATGCACACCATCCACATTAACTTTTGCGTAGCCTGGCGCTAAAGGTTGACCGTGCACCATGGCCTCGATAGCAGACTGATATGCCTGGCCACAAGCAGCGTACAAGGGAACGAAGGCACATCTCACTTGGAGCCTGCACTTCGTAGGCTCTTACATAACGATACAAAATTAGCTACTCCAATAGGCCAATCAATGGAGCAAGCATTCGAGAGATAATAATTATTACCTGGATGTTGTCCACAGGAAATTTGGCCTCGCTTTCCGTCGGATTGGACGCGCAACTACTCGGACAGTTGTGCGGGCTAGCTAGCACAGGAGCGGCGGCTTGCTAACTTTCTGTATGTTTCCGCACCTCATCTCTAACTACATGAGCCAGCTCACCCATTAGCTCCTCTCTAACAGATGCCTTGATCTCTTCTCGTAATCGCTCGTCACGCTCGGCTTTGGTTCTCTTCCTACGCCGATACATTTCGGAGTCATCTTGGAAACCATGTTTCCAAGGAACGTAAAGCCCAAGGCCTCTCGTACGGCCCGGGTGCTCCTTGTTTCCCAGGGCCACGGAGAGCATATCATTCTCCCTTGTTCCCTGGAATGATCCTAGGGTAGATTCAAAACTCAGCTCTTCCTGCAAGAGCACGACATGTCATTTCAATTCGTACGAAGTTTTGGAGTAATTACGTAGTTCGATCGATATCTTACCAAGCGCTGGGACACTTGCTGGTCTGAAGGGTTTCGAAAGGAGACTTCCCCCGATGTCGTTGTAGATGACCTTGCTCTAATCCAATTTCGAGCGCGAGCATCCGGGATATTGCTAAATGGCAGGGCAATGTCCTACATGGCTGCCAGTTCATCCTCCGTCCTCCACTGCGGGATTTTACCCGCATACCCAGCTGTGCCAAGTCTGTGGGGGTGTGTGTTTTTTGCCTAGGGGGCCTTGTGCACCATACTTGTACTTTTGAAATCCTCGGACGTCTTCATCGCCTTGAACTCTTCCTATTGTGGTTCCAGGAATGGGTATTTATGAAAATGCATTTCGTCCGTCTCCACGTATTTCTTGACAAGCATGCTCTTGAAGTTCTTCCATGCTTTGCACGCCACTAGGTAGGTTTGTCGTTGCACGGCGTCTTGGTGTTCTTCTGGGATCTCGAACGATGCCAAAATTTCGGTACACAGCTCACGTTTCCGAGTCTCAGGCACGTTCTTCCACAAATTGAATGTGATCTCAATTCGTTCTCGTGCAACTATTCCGATCAATGTTCGGAATGCGCTTACTGCTTTCTTAGGTTGTAGAGGGACCCCAGATCCATCGACCGCTGTGATGGTAAATTGGCCCTCATGCTTTTTCGATAGCCCTCTTCCTTGGCGTCTTGATGTTGGAGCGGACACCTCCGGCGATGGTGTTGAAGAATGCGCGGATGACATGTTGCTCAATTTGTGAGTCTATTAGGATAAGATAAGAAAGTGCCATACCATAAGATAAGAAAGTGCAATATCTATCTATTTCGCTCAATATAGGCGATTACAATACATATATATATATATGTGTATATACATATACATATACATATACATATACATATACATATACATATACATATACATATACATATACATATACATATACATATACATATACATATACATATACATATACATATACATATACATATATAATGGTAGCAATATGAAGCAACAAGCAACAAGCATCAATAATAGAATCAATAACAGTCTAAACATGAATATGTATGACAATGTAAAAGGCATGTATCAATTAAGACTAGCAACAAGCTCAAGTTTTAATTGATTAATTTGTGCTCTCAAATTATAGGGTTGCACAAGATTAATCTTGGCCGTCCCGCTACTAAATCATATACTCTTCCTTGATTGGTTATGCCAAATAATGAATTCAGTCTTTTGAGCTCTAGATACAAACTCTACAATCTCAAGATCAAGATATATTCAGCATGCATATATTCAGACAGCAGTATTCATACAGATCAAGACCATACAAGTTAACTTTGCCCAATAATTCAGTCTTTTAACTTGTCAAGATTAAATCCTAACAGATCAATTTAATAACATGCTATAATCTGAAAACTGCATGAACCGATAGGAACAAGAATAATATATCAATGTCTAGAGATTGTCTCCTGGGTTTAAAGTTAATTATGACAACAGAGTTGGCAGCTATTAGAGCTCAAAGACCGAATGAACCAATCTTAGTATATGAATTTATCATCATCGAGTAACTATAAATCCCATAGGCAATCTATGTCTCCCAGTGCCAGATAATATATGGAAGATTAACAAACTTGCACAGCCCACACAAATTGCATACAAAAATCACAGAATCACTCACAAGACTGGCTCGGGGAGGCGGCTGCGACGACGGGCTCGGGGAGGCGGCCGGCGAGGGCTCGGGGAGGCGGCCGCGACGACGGGCTCGGGATTTAGATCTAGATCGAATAACTACAGCGCACACAGAAAACCCTAGCCAGAGGGTATATATAGGGAGGATTATTACAGACGGTTCTAAACTTATAACCATCTGTGATAATAAATATCACAGACGGTTATAAATGTAGAACCGTCTGTGATATTAATATCACAGACGGTTATAAGTTTAGAACCGTCTGTGATAAGCTTTTACCCGACTGTAGTTATTAAGACAAACACCAACCAGCTGCATTCATGATCAACCACCAAACAGCTGCATTCATATACAACACCAACCAGCTGCATTCACACATAAATGCCAATTCAGAAATACATCACACATATACATCGTATATACATAAATGATAATTCACAAATACATCACACATATACATCACATATACATAAATGCCAATTCACATATACATCACACATATACATCACATATACATAAATGCCAATTCACAAATACATCACACTGCAGCATTGTTCTATATATAAATGCCAATTCACATGTACATCACACATATACATCACATATACATAAATGCCAATTCACATATACATTCACATATATGTCGCACATTCTCATTGTACTTGCTTATTTCCTTTAAAAATTAGCCCTTCATCATGATCAATGCGTACGTAACTAGTTTTGTCACGTTGTTCGTTGTTGACCCTTATGCCATTTCCAAAAGGAGGTAACTCGTCAAATTGATTGTATTCTTCCTCGTCCACTACATTCTCTACTCCGACAATTCCCCTTTTTCCATGAAGAACTACATGGCGTTTCTTATTTGCCGGGTCGGTTACATAGAAAACTTGAACAACTTGGTTGGCGAGCACGAATGGTTCGTCTTTGTACCTAGACACGTTGGAGGTTAGTGACACCGTACTTGTCAACCTTCACATGTCGGAGATGCACCCAACGGCAGCGAAATAAGGGGATCTTGAAAACCACGTAGTCGAGCTCCCAAATCTCTTCTATGAACCCATAGTACGAGTTTCTCGACCCATCGGTACTGAACGCATCTATGCGGACACCGCTGTTCTGGTTTGTGCTCTTTACATCCTGAGACTGCGTATAGAATGTGTACCCATTTATGTCATATCCTTACCATGTCACAACTGTAAATGTTGGCCCTTTTGCCAACCATGTCAGCGTCTCACTTGGTGAGCTCTTAGCGATTTGCTCCTTCAACCATTGGTTGAACTGACTGTTGTGTTGCCTCATGATCCAAACATCCGGCCGCTCCGGATTCTGTTGCCGAAGCACATTCTTGTGCTGGTCGACATAAGGCGCCACTTCAGTCATGTGTTGCAACACCGTGAAATGGGCTTGAGTATACGTGTCCATATCTGCAGTGATTGCTTTCCTTCTGATAGTTCTGATACCCTTCAGCCTCCCCTCATGACGAGATTGAGGCACACCTATCGGTTGAATCTGAGCCATATAATCGACACAAAACTCAATGACCTCTTCGCTTGCATAACCTTCGACGATGCTGCCCTCCGGCCGAGATCGATTCCGTACGTACGACTTGAGAATTTCCATTAACCTCTCAAATGGGTACATGCTACGTAGGAATACGGGCCCGCACATTTTTATCTCCCACACAACGTGAACAATGAGATGAACCATGATATCAAAAAATGAAGGAGGGAAATACATTTCAAGGTGACATAGAGTCATCACCACCTCGTCCTGCAGAGCATCTAGTCCTTCGGGATCGATGACCTTCTGAGCAATTGTGTTAAAGAAATAACATAGCCTCATGATTGTCTCTCGGACTTTGATCAGCAAAATATTTCTAATTGCAATAGGGAGCATCTGTGTCATCAGCACATGACAATCATGAGACTTCATGCCATTTAAATTCAAATCTTGTATCGAAATAAGTTTCTTCACGTTGCCGGAGTAACCAGACGGAACTTTGACACCATGCAAGCACTGCACAGTTCTGTTTTCTCAGCCTTGGACAGAGTGTAACACGCAGGGAGAAGGTACGTTCGTCCATTATCAGTGCGTGTCGGTGCTAACTCAGGCCTGATGTCCATATCAGCCAAGTCAAGCCATGCATTGACGCCATCCTTTGTTCTATCACGAATGTTCAGTAAGAGACCAATCAAGCTGTTGCATACATCTTTTCTACGTGCATGACGTCGATGTAGTGTCGAACATCTAGGTACTCCCAATAAGGTAAGTCCCAAAATATTGATCTCTTCTTCCAGGTGTTCTTCTCATGAGCCCTCAATTTATGTCCCTTTCCGAGGACAACATCTAAATCCTTAACCATATCATAAACCTCGTGTCCCCTTAAATGCCTTGGAGCTGAACCGTCTTCCTTCTCTCCGTCAAATTGTTTCTTCATCTTGCGGTATGGGTGAGCCCTCTGAAGGAATCGGCGGTGACGCATGTAGACGGTTTTGTGTGAGTGTTTCAGCCACACACTCTCCGTACCATCCAAACAGTGAGTACAAGCTTTGGCACTTTTTGTACTATGGCATGATAGGTTACCAAGGGTAGGATAATCATTTATGGTGCAGAACAATAAGGAGCGCAGAGTGAAGTTCTCTCATTTCTATGCATCCCATATCTGTACCCCTTCGTTCCACATTACTTTTATATCTTCCACCAACGGTGCTAGGAACACATCAATATCATTCCCAGGTTGTTTTGGCCCTTGGATAAGTATCGACAGCAAAATATACTTTCGCTTCATACACAACCAAGGAGGAAGGTTATAGATGCAGAGTGTCACGGGCCATGTGCTATGTCGGCTGCTCATGCTACTGAAAGGATTCATTCCATCTGTACTCGGTCCAAACCTTATATTCCTTGGTTCTGCACCGAAGTCTGCAAAACTCCTATCGATGTTTCTCCACTGCGCGGAATCAGCAAAGTGTCTTAGCATTCCATCCTTCTTGCGCTCCTCCGAGTGCCAACGCAGCAGTTTTGCCTCTTTGGATTTGCAAAAAACCTTTTCAAATGGGGAATTATAGGAAAATAACATGCCACCTTAGCAGGAGGTCCTTTCTTTGCCTCTGTTCCCTCGCCATCATCTGATTGATTGTTACGTTTGTATCGGGATGCGTTGCACACCGGACATACATGCATGTTTGCATACTCTTTACGGTAGAGGATATAGTCGTTCGGACATGCATGTATTCTTTCTACTTCCATTCCCAACGGACAAAGAACCTTCTTGGCTTTATACGTGATTTTAGGCAACTCATTTCCCTCCGGAAGCATGTCCGCTAAAAGACCTAGCAGCGCCGTGAAACTCTTGTCAGACCAACCATTGCTTGCCTTCAATTTCAACAGTTCATGCACGGCCGACAACCTCGTATACTTGCAGCACGTGAACAAAGGTTTCTCTGAGTCCTCCATCAAGCCCCGGAATTTAACATACTCTCTCTCATCATAATTCCCTTCTACATCGCGAAGCATCTGATCCAGATTATCATCGTGCAACCTTTCCGAATCCGAACCACAATCGACATCATCCAGCGGCATGTCATTCACTTCACCGGCGATGTCATTCGGCAGCATATCATTCACTTCACCGGCGATGTCATCCGGCGGCATATGATCATTCACTTCGCCATGACTGGTCCAACACGTATAACCCTTTTTGAAACCCCTCCGAATCAAGTGCGCTTCAATTTGCCCTTGGTTTTTAAACATCTTTAAATTCTCGCAGTCAGTGCATGGACAGTACATATATTCCACCCCCTTATTCAACATATCCTCCTCGGCGGCTCTTGTAAAATCAGACACGCCATTAATGTACTCTTCACTCACACGGCTCGCGGCATACATCCAGTTTCGGTCCTACGTTACGTACATATATAACAACTTAGTATTAAAAATTAAATTAACTAATTATTACTACATATATACCGGCCACATGTATTATATTGAGGCTTAATTTGCTAGCTCAATTCATATTATAAACACAATAGCTATTATATAACCAACAATTTTGCAAACCATCTTCAATTAATAACACTCACCAATTACTTAGATCTAAATTGTAATGCATGCAAAGAAAAAATAAATTTCATTACTAACCATATCTAGAGCAACCAGGAAAGTATGAATCTTCAAAGCTAAATCTCTGCCTCCTCCCACCAAATTAACTGACCTGAAATCGCCTAGCTTGCCTCCTGAGCGAAATAGTGCGCAGCAGCGGCTAGATCTGGATCGAAATGAAGACAGCTGCGGTCTGAGCAGCGCAATAAATGCCTACTATCATTATCATAGACGATTTTTAATTAAAAACCATCTGTGAATTATCACAGACAGTTTTTTATTAAAAACCATCTGTGATAACCAGCTTATCACAGATGGTTTGTTATTAAAAACCGTCTGTGATAATCTGGGATTATCACAGACGGTTTTTAATACAGACTGTCTGTGATACTAAAGTATCACAAACGGTTCATCGGTAAGAACCGTCTGTGATACTCCTTTTCTCCGAGGCCACCAACTCAGACGCTGTCCAAATTAAAACCGTCTGTGTTAGTGTCGGTCACAGATGGTTTTGTCAAACCGTCTGTGATTGGCCGTCTAGTATTAGGCTTTCTGTAGTAGTGGCACACTCATAACGACTATCGAGTGTGCAACCTCTGAGCCTGAAATGCTACCACCACTCTATAACATTTTAATTTACATCCATTGTGACAAGATTTCGGCAATATCTCCTCTAATTAAATCCCAACAACGCGATAACCAACATACGTTTAACAAATTAATAAGCATTAAAACAAATGAAATTTTCCCTACACAGTCATCCGCAAGAACTAATTCATAAAAAATATGACTCGATAACCAGAGTAAGAATATGTAATTCGCCAACTATTGCAAGAAACGACATAAACCACACACGAACTAATATTTCTATTGGGACCCATTATTAACATTAACTATCTAAGCATACACTTAAAGTCTGAATATGTCACCAATAGGTGATATGTGAATTACTGATTGCACATAAAATAAAGGTGTTGCTCCCACCCATACATGTCACCTTCAACACTCACCTAAAAACTACAATAAAGTAAGGATAAGTCCAAAGACCCAGCAAGTACATAATAAAAAAGTGGCATTAACATAGCAATTCAGTAAATTCCATGTCTGTGAACTGTAAATCATAATATCTGTAACTGTATCACTGTCTCCTTTATGTTTCATGCAATGCAATATGATGTGTCTGTAACTATAGCTTATACCAGTATACCGGAGTGTTCACTCGTCAATGAACCACTCTTACCCTATCCTATTTCATATGGGGTCTCAACCTCCACTTCCGTGGAGTGTCTACCAAAGTAGTTCTTTATCTTCCCACTCCCGTGGGATGCCTACCGAGGTTAGTTCTGTGTATGAGTGCAATGCATGATACAACATTCTTCCAATATTAACATTAAACTATAAGCATCACTTATCACAGTATAATCAATATGTAATCAGAGATATCATATCATAAAATGCTGTAAAAATATGGCATAGAAGAACAAGCATTAAGCATCCATCATAATTCACTATTCTATCATGCACTTGCCTTTTAACCGCGGGGATGATTTGTACACGAGACCAACCTTGAAACTCCACATGGACAATCATTACCAGCCTTGAAATTCCACTATTCTTGGCTTGGTAGGTGGTTCTCAGCAATATGTTTTCCTCCGAAAGGATGTTCACCAAGAGACCTAACAAAGCTGTGAAACTCTTCTCGGACCAACCATTGCTTGCCTTCAATTTTAGCAGTTCAAGAATGGATGACAACCTTGTATATTGTAGCTTGCAGCCTAGGAACAAAGGTTTCTCTAAGTTCTCTATCAAGCTCTCGAATTTACCAAACCCTTACTCACCATAGTCCCCCACTGCATCATGTAGCATTTGATCCAGATTATCATTGTGCGACCTATCCTCATTGAAAGTATAGTCCACAACCAGTATATCATTGTCTCCCTCGACTATGTTATAACTATCTTCTTATATAATCTTCTCTTCTTCATGACTGGCTATCGGGCCTAGATTTTACAATCTAGAATTCTCTATGATTTCACCGCACTATTTTTTGGATTAGTAGATAGTGCTCACAGATACATTACTGAACATTAAAGTATATATCATGTGGAAGCGTAAATATATTAGTTGACCTACTCATGGGCCAATCAGGCCGAAATCAATAAAAAGTAACAGTAGAAACAGAAACTCCATACAGGTTGGACCCTTAAGACATACCCACAGGCAGCCAACTGGATGTTCACGATCTAGTCCTTGGCCTCATCATCTTGCAGCTCTATCGACTCCTTTAGATGCCTATAGGGTTTGTATGTCTTCTTCTGACTTACTGAATAAAAGTAATTAAGCAACAGTGAGTATAAAGGTACTTAGCAAACTAACAAACAGAATGCAGTAATAATAGATGAAAGGTTGAACAAAGGAAGGTTTAAAGTTTGTTTTATGTGTGAAAATACCACCATTTGAGATACAGGTATAGGAAATTCTTGTGACTTATCAATTTTAACTAAAACAGATTTTCTAATGTGTGAATGATTGCAATAATAATAATAATAATAATAATAATAATACATGTTCCATCAACTGTTACATGGCTACTTGTATCTATTGCTAGTTTCAGTGTCATATCCACTTATTATCATCACTGGGACTGACCGCCTAGGGCAACACAAAGACCAATTTTCATTCTACTCATAATGTTTTTGAAATAGAACTATATCGATGTAAAGTTCCCAATGTCCACCCATGATCGTGGGCATGACTGTTCGAATAGTTTAAATTTTGTAGAGGTTATACACTTTATCCACAAGATATGATTATCTCACAATGTCGGCCATTACACGCTTTCGTAGGCGTGTGACTGAGTAATCATAACAAGGCTGTTACAATGCATCTTCCTAGCAAGGCCACGTCTACTGAGGTTTCACTACATTAGGGGTATGACCACCGTTCCAGAAGCCCCCTCTTGCGTCGTCACGTGGAGGATATGGCCATCCTCTGCCCGCCCATGGTCATACCGGCACAACCAACACTGGGTCGATGCAAATTAGTTAGCCATGCCTACACTTTGCCTGCTTGTGGTTGTATGATTTTACACTGGGTGGTTGTCATAAGATTTAGTCCTTAGGGTTATATGGTCAGTTTTACCACAATACACACTCTCGTGTATCCACTGCACCACACCCCTGTATCATCCACTCTGACAGTTAAGCAATTTGAGGTTTTTGGTAGCATAAAATATTCATGTTACAACATACTAGCCACTTTCCATCAATGACTACCCAAACCATGTTTTCATGATGAAATGATGCCAGGACAAGTTAATGTCCTCAAGTATCTAAGCAATACTAAGCAAAGCGTATAAATGTACACTTATTTCCTAAAGTTATCATTATAGTTTTCCTAGGGTGACAAGGTTTCATGTTCAAAGCCAAAGAGCAGGATATAATTAAGCAATTACTCATAAGGAATTAACTATGAACAATGCGAACATAATTTTGCAATAATAAACTAAGGCATGCAATTTGATACTTTCAAATGAAATACTTGCATTAAAAAGGTAGGTGCAATATGATCAAAGTGATGACTTATCTTGCTCAATTTACCGTAACCTTGATCTAACTTAGAGTCCTCTCAATCCTTAGTCTTCGATTCATGGTCTTCGTCTTTATCGGGATCTTGACCTCACTCAATCATTTACTCCTTCGAGACTTCGAATTCTAAGTACACGATAAATAACTGAACCCAAATAAATTCAAATAACTTCAAGAAGTACAAATAAACCCAAATGAATTCAATTTAACTTTATTATGATTGAATAGGTGATCTAACACAAGGTTGATTGAGCGTGGAATGTTGATGGGGGCCAAATGAGGTTTGAGTGAAATGAGGAATCACAATAGGGAAATTCACCGAAATAGATGTCAAGGAGGGTTCACGATAAAGGAATATTCCGCTTCGGACTTGGCAGTTTATCTTAATGAAGGTTTAATTAATTGGTCCTACCATCATGTTGCTCCTTAAAGTATAGGTCGGCGAGATTATTTTAATTACTATTACCCAGGGGATTTTAATAGACACGCCAACATGATTTGTAATTAAAGATGCTCTTCAGATTAGATATCATTGATATTTTATGTATTCTTTACTTAACAATCTAGTATAATTCAATTTGAATTAAGATCTATTTAGGTGGGGCCTAGCTTTATGTACGCAGACTATTATATTTCAAAGATCATTATTAATTTAACCTACAGCTAAAGTTCGATTATCGATAGCATGTTAATGGCAAGAACTAGATTTTAATAGAGCCTATGATTGTCATGCGAGTTTCTCGCACAATTATTGGTTGGTTTCTTAAATAATCTTCAATTATACCTAACTTATCTTTTCACGAAGATGCCAGATAATGAGGACATTTCAATTTAAATCCTTTAACATGTTAATTAATTTGTTTATTCCATTTAGCCATTATTTACCCTAAGTAACCTTGGTTATTATTTTTACCTACAAAGACTACATCTTAGCATCCTTTTCTTTTAAATAGGCATTTTAAAATTAGATTTAGTGGCATATCGGCTATTCACCTTACTCTTAGCTCAAATGTTGTTTTTGCATGGGATTCTTGTGATGCTCAGATATTTATGCAAAGTTACATATTGCTAATGTTTTTACTAGTATTTGGAGTTGGGATAATTACTAATGGCTCATTAGTTATTTTGAGAATTAATTAATGACATGCAAGGTAACCTTCAAGTCAAATCTCAATATGTATAATTAGAGATTAGTGTCGTAACATTGAAATTATTTTCCTCAATTGTTTAGTCGTTATTTGAGAAAGGGCTGACATGATAATCAGATTATATAAATCATTATTACTTTCTTTGCAAGGCTTTTTCTTATCTTAATTATCCTTATTAGTTAGCTAACTTGCTAACCTTTGTTGACATGTAGTTACTCAAGACTAAACTTCTAATATTTTTATTTTGCATAAACCTTTGATTTAATTTCAAAATTAAGTTTTAATTTATAACTGAATTATGTATCTTTATTACCTATTTAAAAAGAGCTTTCATGATTTTTATAAGCTATCAAACATGAATTGCAATTTGATCAGTAAACCAATACAACGTGTCGACCAGTTAACTCCTAAACGGCTGGGCCCACATGTAGGACCCATATTTTATCATCTGGACTCCTCTGTGATTCCACCGCACTATTCCCAGGATCAGTAGATAGTGCTCACAGATACAGTACTGAATATCAAAATTCATATCATGCGGAAGTGTAAATATAATGATAGACTTACTCACGGGCCAATTAGGTCGAAATCAATAAAATGCAGTAGTGGAAACGAAGCACACAGGTAGGACCCTCAGGACATGCCCACAGGCAGCCAATTGGAGGTTCGCGGCCTAGTTCTTGACACCTCATCATCTTCGTCATCATGTCTAATTGTATTGCCGAAGCGTAGCGACTTGAATCCTGATTCTGGATTAGTTGTAAGAGCGAGGGTGAGCACAAACCACCGTGCTCCGCGAGCCAATACACAGGATGCAATTAGATAATATGCATGGCTTGTCAAGGAAAGGCTCGGGTTTTTTATTTGCCATAAATGGCTTTTGAAATAGGATACATAGAAATGTTCTGAGACCTAGCAGTTTGAACTAAAACATAATATGTGAAAGAATGCAATAGTAATAGCGATCCAGATTCCATTCACCATTACATGGCCTCTGCACCATATGCTTAATCCTTCAGCGTTATAACTGCTTACTTTATCACTGGGGCGACACTCAGGGTAACACAAATTAGGGCCTTTCTCTGCCCTCCACTTTACCAATTCCACCCACAAAGTTTTTGAAACAGAATTATATCTAGTTAAGTTCCCATGTCCGCCCTTGACCGTGGGCACGGTTATTCGAATAGTTTTTGACTCTGCAGAGTTTGCACACTTTACCCACAAGAGATAAATCTGCTCATTGCCCACATGATTCCTTAGCCATGTGGTTGAGTAGACTATCATAGGGCCTTTACAATGCATAGTCCTACTGTGGTTACGCCCGCTAAGGTCTATCTTCCGTAGGATGTGTACATCCCTCGGAAAGGGTCCCTCATGAACCATCACGGGCAAAGGCGGGGATGAGACCATCTATCCCTTTGCTCGTGGTCATACCTTCACATAACCACCTTAGAGCCACACAAATTAGTTAGCCCTGCCTACATTTTGCCAGCTTGTGGTTGTACTGTTGTACACTGGGAGGTCATCACAAGATTAGGTCCTTAGGGTTACCTGGGCGGTTCTACCACTAACCATTTTGTGATTCCACTGCACCACTCACACCCCTAAACCATCCGCCCAGATAAGTAAGCAAGTTGGGGTTTTTGGGAACATAAAATATTCATACCAACATATACCAGTCATTACCACGATGACTTCCCAAACCAGTTTCTCATAATTAAAAGTGAGGCTTGGGGCATTTTTGGTGCCCCCGATTATCTAAGTAATACTAAGCAGGATGTATAATTATGGACTTATTTTCAAAAGGTTACCATTATAATTTTGCTAGGGTGACAAGGCTTAGATATTCAAATGTTTCAAAGGAGGTATAATACTAGCAAGTCGAATAATGGGTATATAACTAGAATCTTCAAACAAACATATATTTGCATATGAAATAACAACATGCAATTCGATAATTTAAACAAAAGTAAATTTGCAGAAAATGTAGGTTCAACATGATCAAAGTATTGACTCGCTTTGCGTGGTTTACCGCGGTCTTGGGCTCACTCAAAGCTTCCTCGTTCAATGGGCTTGAGATTTTGGCCTTTATCTTCACTTCGATCTTGGTCTCACTTGACCCAATGATTCTTTAGGGCTTCGATTTCTAATTACACACTAAACAACTGAATCCAAATAAATGCGAATAACTAAAAAATGTCCAAATAAATCCAATTCAACTAGATCAGATTTTTATTATGATTAAGTAGGTGATTTGAGATAAGGTTGATTGGGCACGGAGTATTGATGGAGTCAGAAGGGCTGAAGCGAAGCGATAAATGTCTGAGGGAATTTTGCTAAGATAGATGTTAAGGAAGGTTCATGATATTCACGGGAATATCCTACTTAGAACACGGAGATGGCTAGGTGTAGCTAATGGCAGAATATGATGACTCAATATTTTTTATTAATAACTTCTTTTATTATTTCACATTTATTTAGGAAATTCCATGAGGTAGGTTAGTCCTATGAACAGGTGTAAGAGTTGTCTGGAGGTGTTGAGTATCATGTGCCGAGGGTTATCTTTTAAGAATTAGGTCATGAGTTGAGCTTATGGTGTACATTAACTTAACTTATCAAATTAATCTCAGAGCTTATGTTTGTGGCATTTCACACTGTAAAACTTTAGGTGATTTTTACTGTTAATTAATCATTTTATTAATTAAATGGTTAACACCCTATTTTATTAGCACATGAGACTATTTATTTGGGCACTATTATTTAAATGGTTAACTCCAGCTGATTTCTATTTTCTCATTGACCCACAACCACTGAGCTATTCTAGGGTGACCTACTGAACTATTCTAGGTTCTAAATACAACCCAGATATAAATACCATTCCTAGCTATGCCTAGTATCCTTGGACTTCAGGTTACATATTAGCGTGATTATTTTTAATTACTAATGACCCACAACTATTATATTCTAATACTATACACTAATATGGCCTTTTTATTAGAGTCTTTGGGACATCGACATCTTTATCCTTTTACTTAGCGCTTGGCATAATTTAATTTGAATTAGGATCCATTTGTTTGGGGCATGCTCAACATTATTATTTATTAAATCTAGGGTTAAGATGTAATTAATGGCACCATTATCATTTTGTCTATACTCTAGTTATTATTAGTCTTGGGCAAAGCTTGTTATATAGGGTCATATTTCAATATTTGCTATTTAGCAAAATTTACGACTAAGATTTATTTAATGGCGGCATATTAAATGTTAGGGCACATGTTTTAGTTATGATTAATAGTCATCTTTAATTTAAAGCCTTGCTTTTATAGTTAAGCATAATATCAAATTTATTTCCCTTAACTTTAACTTGGATGTCTTTTTTTTAATTTGTATCTTTACTAAATTTAGACATTTGACCAAAGCCATCTTTATTAATGCTTTTAACTAATAAGTAGATTGAGATAAATAATAAAGGCACATTAATCATGCATATATGGTAATTAATCAAATATTAAATCTTAAATAATCTCATTTACATCCTAATAAAATTTGTTGGTTTCCATGGACTAATTTCATATTTTTCCTTGATTTTTCTTTAACCGAAATGGATTACAAAAATTGAAATAAAAGTGGGGGTAAAAGATGCGGCTGGCGGATTCGAACCCGAAACCTGAAGGCCAAGTGCTTAATGTGTGCGCTCGGCTAGCCAAGCGGGCGGGAGCTCTAGATTGACAGAAGAGGGGTATTATACTAGAAGAAGTGAGAGGCGGTGAGGCAAAAACAGAGGACCTCAGGCGGTCCTCAGCGCTGAGTTCGCCGGCGGCAGATGGTGGCCAGCGAGGTGGCAGGGACTACCAAAATGGGTTGGACAGGGAATGGGGAAGCTAGGGTAGCAGCGAATTGGCCGTAGCGGTGGCGAGGTGGGCGAGTGGCTATTTGAAGCAGTCGGTAGCACCGGCGTGGAGGAAGGGATAAATTAGTGTGCGCGGGAGTAGGAGGGGATCACGGGGACGCTTACCATGCGGTTGTGCAGACCAGAGGGGGTTCGAGGCGGGCCAGCACTGTGAGCCTACGGCGACGTGGGTTATGCGCACGACACCGGTGAGTTGGGGGTGGTCCGTAGTTCCGGCCGGTGGTGGGGAAGACTTCGAGGAGGCGTGGAGATGCTCTCCCACAGAGGAATCGGGCCGAGGAGTCATGGAGGAAGAATGGCGCAGGTTGTGGCGGCGGCGCTGGCAATGGGGAAGAACGGCCGGCGCGCGTGCTCTGGTGAACGAGAGTCCAATTAGCGCGGGAACGGGGCAGGCGCAAGTGAGGCTGGGGCTCTTTATAGTGATGAGGAGAGGGGTGCCGTAGAGCTATTGTGCCCGGTGACCAGAGCACAGGGCGCGGGATAGACTTGGGCGTGGCCGGCGACGTGCGAGCAGTTGGCGGCAGGGCATGGGCAACGAGGGTGCTGGCGACGTGAATGAGGCGACACTGCTGATGCAGAGGTGATGGGCATTCAGGGTGAGCGGGGCTGGGTGATGCGATGGAGATGGAGGGGACAGGAGGAGAAGAAAGGAGCTGAGTGACGCGGGCGCACGGCAGCCACCCAGAGAGGGCAGGAAGAAGAGAGAAGGGGGGGAAAACGGGATCAGGGAACCTGGCCCAGTCGGCAGAGAGAGGAAAGGAAGGGTGGGAGGAGGGCCGGCTGTCAGTGAGGGAAGAGAGAGAGAGGGAAAGGGAGAAAAGAAAAAGGAGGTAGGGCCCACATGTAAGAGAGAAGGAAGGGAATGAAGGAAAAGAAGAGAGAAATATTTGAGCAAAATTTTAGAATTTTGGATTTTTAATTTAAACTTTAGTTCTCATTAAGATTTGTTAATTTTGAGTTTTGCTTAGTTTTAAATGCAAAATTTTGGTTCAAATATCCAGATACAAAAATCTAATATTCCTTTTGGTTGCATTTTATTGACTTGAATTTGAACTCAAGATTTTTGGTATTTTGATTCTTAGAATTTTAAACTCCCAAAATTATTTCGTATCTTTTATCGCCATAATTTTTATTTGTATTTGAGATTTATTTCCAGTTATTTATTTTGCTTAGCGCAAAACTCAGGAAAACCCAAATAAGATTTGAACCAAAATTCAAATGCTAGTAAGATGCAAATAAAAGTTTTAAATTACTCAAAATTTCAAACATCCAAAATTTAGGTTGTTACACCACATGTCATGCATAGGGAACCTCAGAGGTTCTCCTCTGTTTCAAATCAAACAAAGGAGTAGGGGAGGCCGTGTCACATGGTGGGGTGGCGGTCAAGCCGGTGAGAGGCGGCTAGAGAGATAGTGGGGATGACCAAAACAAAGCACTGGGAGGATGCAGGGGCCAAGTGGGTGGAAGCACGGTTCGGGCGGCACTGAGGAAAGGCCGGTGGTGGGGGAGAAATGAGGCAACAAAGCTGTGGTAGGGGAGAACAGGAAGTAATACGAGCACGAGCTGGAGAGGGCTAAGGCTAATGTACCCAAGTGGTTGGAGGGGTCAGAGGGGGACTGAGGCTGGCCAACGGTGTGTGCGGGTGGTAGTGTAGAGAGGGCCACCATGGGCGGCTTGCTCGGGCGAAGGAGAACAATGGCTGGCGCTTGGAGATGGTTGAGGGCGATGTGGGGATGCTTCCATGGTGAAGAATTGGTCCGAGGTTTTCCAGGGAGGCAATGGCGGCTATGGCGGCCATTTTCGGCCAATCATGGGGAATGACATGTTCCGGCCAGCTCAGCGTGTGGCTTCCCAATTAAGTTGGTGTGTGGGGAATGACATGACCCCAGAACAGGGCTCGGCATGGAGCCCGACGTGGCCGGGCGCATGGCATGCATGAGGGTCAATATGGTTGTGGCACAGGGGATGGCGTCAGCAGGCATGGCAAAGGGGATGGCAATGGCAGGGCATGGTGAGGGGATGTCCACGGCGTGGTGATGGTGACATAGTCAGACGGCAGGGTGACATGATACACACAGGGGCATGGCTCCAGTGGTTGGGGCACACGGCCGGGAGTGGGGGAAGGCATGAGGAAGAAATAATGAAGAAGAACGAGAGGTGGAGTGGGTCACTTGGAAGTGAAATAAGAGAGGGAAGAGAAAAAGGGAAGAAGAAAGAAGGGCTTAAGCTAAATTTTGGAAGTTGGGTTTTAGATTTAAATTTCCTTTTTCAGGATTGGAGGTTGCATTCCAAATCTAGATTTTTGGAATTCAAATTTGGATTTGCAATTGAATTTTCTCTTGCCATCATTTTTGACGAGAGCAACATTTTAAACTTAACCCAATTTTTAAATTAAATTTTTGGGTTTCAATTCAGTTTTGCACTTTTGGTTTTTAGTCTTGAATATTTAAATTTGAATGCAACTCTGAATTTCATTTTACTTTTATTTAAATTTTATTTCATACTTTAATTTATATTTCATTGTGTTTGAGTTTTCCAGTCTTTTATTATTATGATTATTATTGGCATTCAGGAATTATTCCCTGTGATTAATTATGTGCAGTGAGAAATCCATAAAGACCAAATGAATTTGCATAAGAAATTTGAATGTCAACAAGTTTCAATGAAAAGTTTTAAATTCTGCACAATTTCGAACATCCAAAATTTGGGATGTCACAAATCTTACCCCTTTAAAATGAATCTCAACCTCGAGATTTTGGTAGAATAGAAAGAAAGTAGGTGGGATTATACTGGCTAGTAGTGGGTTCCAGAGTTTCGCTTGATATGCTGACTTTTTCCCTTGGAGTAGGCAGAAGAAGAGATAACCTACACAACGAAGGGTTAACACTTGGAGAAAACAAAAGGGAAGAGAGCAACTGTGTTCTCCTGTGTAGGTTGTAGGCTTTCGGGTGCTCGCTCCTTGACATTGTTGTCTTTACATCTTCATAGAATGGCATGGTTGCGCCATTTGCTACATCACAATGGTTGTAGGTATCCTATTGATAGGTGGATAGTAATGGCCTATATCTGATGAGATAGACGGCATTGGGGATGTCGATACGATGATTGGCATACATACATACATACATACATACATACATACATACATACATATATATATATATATATATATATATACACACACACACACATATATATATAGTGGTCTTTTGCCTTTATTGGAATCTTGATTCCTATTCTTTAGCTTGCCTATCAAGGTGATTTAAATTCTTCGTCACCTAAAATCATTACCCCCACAAGTCTTTTGGCTTTGTGGTTTCTCTTGTACTGGTCTGATTAGCTCTAATACAAATCGTTGGACCTCCAAAAGTAATTATATGTCATGGTAGTCCTTTAGCATTTTTATGTGTTCTAGCTACCCCCCCTCAAATTAAACGACAACAAACATTAGTTATCCTTTCTAGCTCAGGCTTATCTGTTGTATCTTAGCTGCCTTGGTCAGCAACAGGCTTATGGAGCAAT
This sequence comes from Dendrocalamus latiflorus, assembly GCA_017311315.1. Classification (NCBI taxonomy): domain Eukaryota; kingdom Viridiplantae; phylum Streptophyta; class Magnoliopsida; order Poales; family Poaceae; genus Dendrocalamus; species Dendrocalamus latiflorus. The sequence continues at coordinate 16,461,508 of CM029672.1, forward strand.
CCTTGGGGCAATGATCTTGTCCTTTGCAGAGAAAATAGGTGGCTTTGCTCACGGGGCATTCACGGGGTTAGTGGTCTTCATGATAGTTAGGGTACTTTGTAGAACATTGGCTTTCTTGATGTCCCTTCTCTCCACAGTGCCTACATGCTATTAGGTCCGCGAGGTAGTCTTTTGGGTTATGGTGTTTCTTGTAGTACGAATAGAAGGGAACTAGCAATCATAGCAGTAATGTCAAGTTTGCCCGTAGATGAAGCATGCTCCTCTTGAAGTTTATCGTATTTGGAGAACATAATTGGGTGGCATGTCCTATCTTATCGCACTTGAAGCAGGTAGCACTTGGTGAAGCTTCTGTTCTAGCAGTGGATCCACAGTAGACATAGCTTGTTTTCTCCTAAGGCACATGTGTTCTTCTTTGCTGAAGCAGATGTTGGTGGTGATGATATTCTTTTCTTGTTTTTCCTATTTCCATTAGGGGTGTCTTCTCGCATAGTGCTTGGTATTTCCGCAATAAAAACAAGTAACGCCTTTCTGGGGTATGCTTGATGCAGGTTGTGGCGAGCAACAACTATTGGTCCTCTTTTCCTACTTGTACCAGTGGTAGTCGCCTTGTTCCTAGTCATTGTGTCTGATTGGTGAGGATTTGATCTATGGGACCTCCGTGAATGTAAGGAGTAAATAATGACAAGACAGTGATTTGAATCTTGGTCCTCGTGCAAGTTGAGGCTTCTAGTCGTCGTCCTCTTGGTGATGTCATTTTCACCAAATATTAGGAGGTTGAGAGGTCTTCAGTTATTCTTGGTTGTCTAAGACCTGGCTATCCATCACTTCGCTTCTGTAGATCTGATGGGGTTTTCAGCAAAAGGGTGAGAGGGAATATCATGAGATAGGGGAAAGATTTGTGGGGATAAGCATCTATATCCATTTCAATTTTAAAGGAGCACACCTTGGAAGCTGGGGCGGCACAAAAATCATGCAAACATTATTAAAACAAGTTTTTCCCATGACTATGAAATACAACACTCGAGGAAAAGAAGGCAGTGCACAGGGTCCAAATAAAATCTTACAACATTGCTGGGAGCACACATAAGAGGGTCCAGTGCTCAATATACAAAGTCCATTTAAAATGAGATCATCTTATCTTCATAAACATCTTCGACGTTCCTAAACTTAAACTTTGGAGTAGGGTAAGGAAAGAGGGAATTAATTCCTTTTGAAATCAACAGAAGGGCGAGGAGAGCACTTAGGGGAATTTGATTGATAGCAATACTCATAGTTGTGTCACTATATTATTATTATTATTATTATTATTATTATTATTATTATTATTATTATTATTATTATGTGAATGGGGCTTTGTGGCAAAATGGCTTTCCAATGGTGGTTTTGAAATACTGAATTTTGGAATGTCCGTTTTTGAGAAGGAATGTTTTTTAAATAATTGCAAGGGTACTCTAACATCTTCCGATATTCAATTATCAATCAATGGACTAATTCACTCTCATAATATTCTATACACATGCTTAAAATCTAATGGCCTCGCTAATTTAACTTCTACTTCTTGCTATTTATATCTAAGCTATCATCTGTTATTACTATGGCCTTACTACTTCCTAAAGCTCCAAATAGTGAGTGTTGTCATTTCTCTAATCCACCGATCATATGCCTTTCATTGTATCAACCACAATTTCATTGACCAAATCATAGCTATCCAAACCTCTACATAGATCTTGACTTCCACCATGAACTTATGACTCCATTCCTGGATCTACTATCTGGCTATTATTTAGCTCTACATCCTAGTGACAATCCAATATTCTCATTTTGAATCCACCAACATCATTTTTATCAAAGTTTCCTACTAATCCAATTTTTCTACCATTGATGCATATTCATAATTACGATCAACTTATCTAGTAATCAGCCTTACTCTCTAATATCTACCTCCAAACTAATTCCTTATTATAAACATCTACCGGAAATAATATTACTAATCAAATCTATAATTTAATAGTTTTTATCACATCCCCGAATCCTCAAAAATTCAGTTAATCCACCATTGTAAACATCCACCAGGATTTATACTATTTATTAAAGCTGTAGACCAACAATTATTATTGCATTCCCTATTTCTCCAAAATTTACTTAATCCATTCTTATAAATTCCATTAATTTATTCATCTAAAATTCACACCATTATTTCCTTTTGATGATCGACATGAATCCACCATCATTCTTGTTTATTCATCATAAATCCCTTTACGGATTTATCTATGTTCTTTATTTTTGACTCTATTCATTTTCTTTCTAAGGGTAAGAAAATAAATACTTTTCTAACCATGGGTAATAAAACTAGGCATGGGGAATATGTTTGTACCAACATAACTTTTTAAGAAGTAATATCGCTTTCACCCTTTTTTTCCTCCAAAAGTTAACCCTCAGGCTTTAATTTTGAAAAAGAAAGTCCTTTTCAAGGAAAAGTTTTTGAGAAATAATTTTGCTTTGACAATTTGAGAAACCAAAGCGAATATTGGAATAAATTTTGGTAAGTGGTTAAATTTGTGGAAAAAATCCTTGGAAGATCAGGTTCTTTGAAATGAGTTTGAAAATAAAATTTGTAAACAATTTAATAATCAATCTTCTGAGGATAAAACAATTTTTGATAATGGGTTTCCATGTTAACTCTCATGATTTAGGTCCAAAGTAGGTCTTCAAAAAGAGTTTACAAGAGTTGTTCTGGACTTTTATTATTTGAATTCACGATAAGAGAACTTTAGAACTAAAAATGGCCAGGGCATCATATAGATGGGAGGGAATCATCTAAGAGAGATGAGAATGAGTAATACTACTTAAATTTTTGCAAACAGATTTTGAAGAAATGATTCTAGTCATGAAACTAACAACCTTCTAATTAAGGTCACGACGTACAGTCGATATGCTTTGATACCAGCTCTGTCGTACCCAGATTTTATAATATAGAATCCTCTGTGATTTCACCGCACTATTCCCTGTATCAATAGATAGTGCTCATAGATACATTACTGAACATCAAAGTATATATCATGTGAAAGCGTAAATATATTAGTAGACTTACTCATGGGCCGATCAGGCCAAAATCAATAAAAAGCAGTAGTGGAAACAGAAACTTCAAACAGGTGGGACCTTCAGGACACGCCCATAGGCAGCCAACGGAGGTTTGTGATCTAGTTCTTGGCCTCATCATCCTGCACCTCTGTCGACTCCTTTAGCTGCCTGTAGGGCTTGTATGTCTTCTTCTGACTTACTAAATAATAGTAATTGAGCAATAGTGAGTACAAAGATACTTAGCAAGCCAACACAGAATGTAGTAATAATAGAAAAAAGGTTGAAGGAAGGTTTAAGGTCCTTTTATTTGTGAAAATGCCACCATTTGAGATACAGATATAGGAAATTCCTGTGACTTAGCAATCTTAACTAGAACAAATTTTCTAAGGTATGAATGATTTCAATAATAATAATAATGCATGTTCTATTAACTATTACATGGCTACCTTTATCCAATGCTAGTTTCAATGTCATATCCACTTATTATCATCACTGGGACCCACCGCCCAAGGCAACACAAATACCAATTTTTATTCTACCCACAAAGTTTTTGAAATAGAATTATATCTTTGTAAAGTTCCCAATGCCCACCCATGACCGTGGGTACGGCTATTCGAATAGTTTAAATTCTGCAGAGGTTGTACACTTTACCCAAAAGATATGATTATCACACAAAGTTGGCCATTACACGCTTCCGTAGGCGTGTCACTAAGTAATCATAACAAGGCTATTATGATGCATCTTCCCAGTAGGGCCACGTTTGCTGAGGTTTCACTCCCTTAGAGGTACGAACACCCTTCAAAAAGCCCCCTCTTGCACCATCACATCGAAGGATGTGGCCATCCTCCGCCCGCTCGTGGTCACACCGGCGCAACCCACAATGGGTCGGTGCAAATTATTTTCCTTAATTGTCTAGTCATTATTTGAGAAAGGGTCGACATGATAATTAGATTATATAAATAATAACTACTATCTTTGCATGGCCTTTTCTTATCTTAATTATCCTTATACAATATCTAACTTGCTAACCTTTGTTGACATGTAGTTAATCATGACTAAACTTCTATTATTTTTATTTTGCATAAACCTTTGATTTCATTTCATAATTAGGTTTTTTATTTATAACTAAATTATTTATCTTAATTACTTATTTAAAAAGAGATTTCATGATTTTTATAAGCTATCAAACATGAATTGCGATTTGGTTAATAAACTAATACAACGTGTTGACTAGTTAACTCCTGAAGGGCTGGGCCCACATGTCATGCCCAGGGGACCTCAAAGGTTCTCCTCTGTTTCAAAAGTGAATATAGGAGTAGGGGAGGCCATGGCACATGTGGGGTGGCGGTCGATGCCGGTGAGAGGCGGCAGGGAGGACCAAAACGGAGCACTGGGAGGGCACATGGGCCAAGTGGGTGGAAGCATGGGCTGGGCAATGCTGTGGGAAGGCCAGCAGCGGGGAGAAATGAGGCGGCAATGCCGTGGTAGTGGAGAAGAGGAAGTAATACGAGCATGAGCTGGAGAGGGCTAAGGCCACGTACCCAACTGGTTGGAGGGGCCAGAGGGGGACCGAGGCTAGCTGGCAGTGTGCGCGAGTGGTGGCACAGAGAGGGGCATCATGGGCAGCGTGCTCGGGTGACGGAGAATGTCGGCCAGTGCTTGGAGATGGTTGAGGGCGATGTGGGGATGCTTCCACAGTAAAAAATTGGTCCGAGGTTCACCAGGGACGCAATGGCGACTACGGTGGCCATTTTCGGCCAGTCATGGGGGATGACATGTTCCAGCGAGCTCATCATGTGGCTTCCCAATTAAGTTGGAGGGACATGAGAAGAAGTATGGGAGCATGATGTGACATGCTCGCCTGTGGAAGGGGGTTACCGGAGAGCCAGGAACGGTGGGAGGCATCGGTGGCCGGCGCACGACTTGGACACGGTGGGGTTCAGATGAGAGAGGTGTAGGGAGCAATGGGAGTCTTGAGAGCTTTCTATAACCATGGGGAAATGTCATGGAGCTGCTGTGGTCGATGACCCCTATGGCTGGGCGCATGGCACGCGTAGGGGTCGATATGGCCATGGCACAGGGTATGGCTCCAGCTTTTGGGGCTCACGATCGGGAGCAGGGGAAGTCATGATGAAGAAATAATGAAGAAGAACGAGAGGAGGAGTGGGCCACTTGGAAGTGAAATAAGAAAGGGAAGAAGAAAGCAGGGCTTAAGCTAAATTTTGGAAGTTGGGTTTTAGATTTAAATTTGCTTTTTCAGGATTGGAGTTTGCATTCCAAATCTAGATTTTTGGAATTTGTATTTGGATTTGCAATCAAATTTTCTCTTGTGGTCATTTTGACGAAAGTAACATTTTAAACTTAACCTAATTTTTAAATTAAATTTTTGGGTTTCAATTCTGTTTTGTACTGTTGGTTTTTAGTCTTGAATCCTTAAATTTGAATTCAACTTTGAATTTTGCTTTACCTTTGTTTAAATTTTGTTTCATATGTGAATTTATATTTCATTGTTTTTGAGTTTTCCTCTTTTGTATTATTATGATTGTTATTGGCATTTAGGAATTATTCCCTGTGATTAATTATGTGTAGTGAGAAATCCATAAAGACCCAAATGAATTTGCATAAGATATTTGAATATCAACAAATTTCAATGAAAAGTTTTAAATTCTTCGCAATTTTGAACATCGAAAATTTGCACTGGTCCAACATGTATACCCATTTTTGAAACCCCTTCAAATCAAGTGAGCTTCGATCTGCGCTGAGTTGGTAAACATCTTTAGATTATTGCAATCAATACGTGGACAATATATATATTACATCTCCTTCTTCAACCTATCCTGCTTGGCCGCTCTTCTAAAAGCAGACACACCATCAATGACTCTTTGCTCACGTGGTTCTCAACGTATATCCAATTTCAGTTCATCTACGCTATGCATGTAACCTAATACATACACATAATTGTCATTTACCTTAATAAATTATCCCGCTAAAGTAGCTAGCTACATACAATTTATGAATCAATATATATATCAGGTAAGAATATGTTGAAGTAAAATAAGAATAGTGATCCATTCTTATATTGGAGCAAACTACCAAGTTAGATCTAACCTAGATATCATCTCTATTTTTTATAATGCATATAATTAGAAGTAAATACTAATCTCAAATCACCAAGAACAACTCAATCTACAAGCACACTTGAAAATATGCGGTATGCTTTCATCAAACTCCTCAAAACTGGCCACCTTCTTCAAAGCAGGGCAATGCAGAGTAGATAGATCTATCGAGACTGGCCTGGCGAGGTATTTAATAATGCAATGTATCACATACACTTCCAACCATGAACCGTCTGTGATAATTCCTTATTATAGATGGTTAGTATTAAAAACTATTTGTGAATAATCATAGACGGTTCTACGGTTCTTAATATGTATCGTCTGTGATAATGGGATACTTCACATATAATTATTTATTAGAACCATCTGTGATAATTCATAGACGGCTATTAATACGAACCGTCTGTGACTATCTGTGATAATTATGTATCACAGACGGTTCAATCTATCGCTACTAACATCGATGGTCATACATGTAAAATCTCTATAGTAGTACGGTCTGTGGTGAGGTGTCCAATATGAACTTCTCTATAGTAGTACGATGCATATAGGTAGCTGCCTAGCTCATGCATGCAGAATAAATTATGTACATGCAAGATGCATGAGATGAAAAATGGTGAAATCCGATGTTCATGTTCTTCCAGTTGCTTAATTAATTCGCTCATATGTTATAAAATTGTGTTTGATTCCGTAATTAGGTAGCTTAATTATGTTGTTCTTCAGTTCCTAAGGTGGCAAAGACCATGCAAGTGGTCTTGAGGACAACAAGAATTGAAACAATCAACTTACGTTAATTTGCACAATAATAGGCATTGGGTTTTGCAAATTGCACTAAATCTATCCATTCCAGCTCTATTGGAATATATCTTTTAGTTTGGAATAAGGTGGAAAACTTTTAGCTTCAACAAGATTTGGAAGATCAATTTATTTGGAAGTGGACTTCTAATCATCAAATTGGCCTACCAAGAGACCAATATAAGCCTCATTTTCCGAACCAGCTTCTTCACTCTTCTCGCTCCCATCTTACTCTAGGGATAAGGTAGGGGTCGAGTGCATCACGCACCCCACTACTCTCGAGCACACATCTCTCCCTCACTTTCTCTACCGATCACCTGCCTCTTCTTTTAAAAGCCACTTCTAGTCACTACTATTCATTTTCAGTTAAAAGCCATTAGCCACAGCCAATATGAATAGACCTATTCATCTCGTTCAGCCTATGGTGACTTTTTTCTTGGGCTCCACTTAAATACAAGTTCTTTGTTTGGTTGGCCCTAAACGATGTTGTTGGACGGCAAATAGGCTATCTTGTCGAGGGCTCCCTCATCAACCCCATTGCGTTCTCTATTTGCAAGATGGTGAAACTATCAACCATCTAGTGATCTAGTGCAGCTTTACCAAGCAAATCTGGTATCAGATTTTTCTTTGGTTGAGGAAGCAAAGACTTGCACCTTCAGGGTCGGATAAACTTTGCGATTGGTGGCTATCGTTAAGGAATCGTTTCCATTAGGATTAATTTAAAGGCTATAATTCCATTATTATTTTAACTCTTAGGCACATCTTGCTCGAACGCAATGCAAGAATTTTTAGAATTCTTCCAAATAGCTACTCGGATTATTGATGAGATCAAAGAAGAATGTAATTTGTGGAGAGCTGCCGGCACTATTTGTATCAATAGGCTATTTCAAAATTTTTGTTAGCTTTGGTCAGGTTCTTAGTGGTCCTGTTTTCTTTTTTCCCTATTTTTGGGCCTCTTTTGTTGGCCGTCGTTGCCGTTGATTGTTGTTGTCGATTGCTTTAAAGTTCTATTGTACCATGGTTGCATTTCTTCTTCTTAATTCAATGATATGCGGATCTTCTACTTATTCTTAAAAAAAGGTTAATTTGCACATGACATATGATTACACTATCATGGCCGTACGCCTGAATTTTTTATTGTTTGTAGTGGATTCGTGGATGATGCACCATGGACCAAAGTTATAAATTTCATTTTGGTACCGGCTAGAATGCGCTATACCGGCACCTAAAGCGGTACACAAAAATCTCAATCCTATACCAGCCTCAATACTGGGCAATATCGGCCATTCTGGCCAATTTTGGGCATTTTGGACGAAATTGCCCATTTCGTGAATTCCGGTACCGGCCTAAACTTGAGGTGTGCGCTGTGTGCCCTGTGCATGGCTGCATGCATGTGAAGCCATGAAGGCCCAGTAGCTGGCCCAAATTGGCGATGAACATGGGCATGGAGATGAACCAGGTGATGCCTTCTATGAGGATGGGTCCAGGTGGAATGCCTGGTCCTAGATAAATCCGATGGGTACTAGATACGGTGGGCAGCAGCCATACGGTGGATACAGGTGAGATTATGTGATAGACACACATATTAGCCAAATGCCCGTGTGTTGTAACAAATCTCAAATAATTGATATAACGAATAAGTTCCAAAAGAAATTTAACATATTTCATTTAATTGCAATCTATAGCATATCTAGGGTGGTGAATGTGACACCCTGGCCCATATGTGTGTGCACATGAGGGTGTGGGTTAGTCCCACCTTGCTAGCTTAGCTTAAGTAACACTTACATATAAGCCTAGGAGTTTCAATAGTAGCACCCTCGGTTAACCGTTTTGCACGAAGCGAGGACGAAAGTGTAAGCGGATTGCTACGTGTGTGTGGCCTATCCAGAATGGGGTTAGGCCTAAGACGGTTTGACCCTAGGGCGTTACAAATGGTATCAGAGCCGACTCTCACGGTTACATGGTGCATGCAGGTCAGGGGTGCGGGCATATGGCGCATGGCGCGTGTGGGCCTGAAGTGGACAAATGTCATGGCATATGTGCTGGCACTGAATGCACGGACATGTGCCAAGAGGGGAGATCCTTATCATTTGCCCCAGTGTGGGTATGTTGGTCCGACGAGGACGTTGGGTCCTTTGAGGGGGTGTATGTGACACCTCGGCCCATGATAGCCTAAATGTGTTTGTGCATATGAGGGTGTGGGTTTGTCTCACCTTGCTATCTTAGCTTGAGAAGCACTTACATATAAGCCTAGGAGTTCCGATGGTAGCACCCCCGGTTAACCGTTTTGTGCGAAGTGAGGACAAAAGTGCAAGCGGGTTACTATGTGGGTGTGGCCTATCCAGAATGGGGTTAGGCCTAAGCCGATTTGGACCCTAGGGCATTACAGTGAAGCTCATGAGATCATGGAGGAAAATTCCTGAATAGATTACGATAATCAGGATCAGGTGAAACTATTTATTTTAGATTCAATGGTAACTTTGCAAAAGCATACTAAAAATAGAGGTTTTTTTATATACCATGGAAGCCGTCAGACTTGGCATGCTAATCTCTGTAGAACTTGCACATGTCACATAAAAACTGTGCATATTCCCTTTTGAGTTCCTTAGTTCCAAGATGTCCTCATCTGTAAGAAAGGAATATCATATGGTGAATTAATAATAAACCCCCACTACTTGAACTATGCAGATAAGAGTATCAAGGCAACAAACCTGTAAAACAAACTTGAATTGTTATGTTAATGCCCACCACAACAATATCCACACCTGAAGTAAAAATTATGTCAACTACTTTTGGATCTCCATAGATCTGCAGTGTTATGCATGCGTGGTTTAATACTTGCTTTACTATCTTTGCATGTTCACATATGATGTAGGATTCTAATGTGCAATATATATGACATTACAATCAAGTCAGCAGAGAGCATATTGGAAGGGCAAGCAGCAGATCAGCTTGCAACTACATGGGGAAAGAATGGTTGTGGTTGATTTTAAAATTTACAACTTTCTTCATATGGAATTGGAAAATGCATTACTGGCAAGGTTGCAGTGCTGCCATAAATGATATTAGCAAATGCAGACAGATGCACAAATGACAAAGATTGCAAACCTAAAAAATTACAAAAGCAATCAACAACATGATATTGTTCCAGAAATACGAAGCCACCTACATTACTTCATAAAGCTTGTATAGTAAAAGCGAAACTAAAGTATCATGCTATCAACAACCTAAATTGCTAAAGAAACAAACCAAAACAAGCAACAATTCCTCATGAAAAAAATCTATATACCTAAACAAACTATGTGAATCATCATAGAAATTTCCTACAAACACATAATGAAGGATGTGGAAATTTTTTTTCTATATTTTGGATACAACACAAATTGCTTTAGTATGTTCAAAATGTAGATTGGCTCCTAAACAGCATTCCAGAAAGCAACCATATATGACAAGTAGATCAATAAACCAGTGTGATGATTTTCGGAATCAGTCTTTTTATTGTGATAGTGTTCAAAAATATTCTTTTATTGTGGCAATGTTCAAAATCAATCTATTTACTGTCATAGTGTTCAAAATCAATCTTCCATTGTGATAATCTTGTGATGATGGTATGACAGGTTGATCTGTAATAAAAAAGGCGCATAAATTAGAAGGAGTGAAATTAAATGAGAAACACTCAAACCTTGCGTGGATGAGCTTGACGAGCTTGACGCTGGTCTTCATATTGAGCTGTGACTAGTTGTATGCGATCAAGTATGTGATCCCAATAAGCCATAGACAACCTTTCATCCCTGCATAATCTCACTCTTGGGGAAAAAGGAATAATTCCCCCAATAGAACCAGAGAACAAAAAAATTGCCACAGAATTACGAGATAAAATCGGATAAAAAATGACTAGATTTTGCTTAAGAAGATGCAAACAATCACCATGAACTGGCAGGAATTTAGCTAATGCTTACAAGGGAACATAACACCCTAGATTAGAAAAAGGAACGTAGCAGATAATGCATCAATAAGTATTCGTAGTAGATGAAAAATTCTAGAAAGAAGATAAGATAAAATCCTTCCTCTAGAATTGAACAGCTGCCTCAGCTGCTAGCTTAGAATCCCGTTTACAAAGAAGCATCTTCTAGAAATCAAGGAAATGTCTATTAATTAGAAATTTAGAACCAATATATGACAATCAACTACAGCTACTGAAAGAACATAAGATGTGATTGATGTGCACTTATTCACATCTTGTTGTACAACTCAATAACCTGTTGAGCCATCAACAAAACTATAAACGATATAATTATAGATGGACTAAATCATCACTAAATGAAAATAAAATAACGCAGTAGCCAATGAAAAAGGAAGAGGTGCTATCTCTTTGCTTAGATGGGCTAAAATAGAGTTGGGGAGGCTGTGAAGTAATACAACTAAATAATGTTAATGCATACACATGAAGATTAAAAAAAATGCAAGACATCCCATGCGATTACCTAGAAAAAACACATTAATACCAAGAGAGGGAACAAAGCAACAGCAAGCAGAGAGCACCAAAGAGCGATTGCCCATCCGGTTGGAAGCCTTGAACCTGAAATAGAAGAATGCAGAAACAAATTAGCAATAAAAGCTTCTGGAAAGAGTAGTAATAATGGTAGAATGAAAAAGAGAAGAAATAGCAGAACAAATTAGAGAGCTAATAATAGCATATTGTCCCCTGATATGCATTGACTATATGCTAAATTAGCTATAGGAAATAAATGGTAGAATGAAAAATAGAAGAAATAGCCGAACCAATTAGAGAGCTGATAATAGCATAGTGCTCTCTGATATGCATCAACCATAAGCTAAATTAGCTATGGGGAATCATTGTTCATGAGCTCACTGGAATCTCTTGATTTCTCAACTAATTATATCCTTATATTCAAGCAAGGAAATTGGTTCACAAATGGTAGAAAATCTAATTTTCTCTTTATCATGTGTATGCAGATGGTAGCGAGTCTCACTATTGGAAACTAAACCAAAATCTACAAAGAGTACATCCCATATATCATAATTGCAGTGAAAGAACTCGGTACTTGTGAATTCTGCAAGCAAAAGAAGGCACAAAAAGAAGCAGGTACCTCGGTCTATGTAAAGCTCTAAATATTTCAAGGTGCAATCGAAGCAAATAGACAAACTATCTGTGCAAAGAGAGTAACAAAATATAGTTAAGATGTATAGAAACCTATATGGAAAAGGTTGATTGAGTAATGCTCTCTATCTAAAACTTGACAATATAGATATGCTTTTGAATAAAGATGGTCGCATTTGTTTAATACCTCTGCATAATTGGTCAACATTGACACATTCAACAGAAACAATTCCATCAAACTATTAATAAGACGCACCATAGATTAGCATTAATACTCTTAGCCATGCTTTCAGATGCATGGTTTGCATGTATAATGGAAAGCTAAAGGGAAAGGAAAAAAAGAGAGGGAGAGCTTAGGATGGGAGAAGATGACAGATCTCAGAAATTAGATGACAGTTGAAAGAATTAAGAAAGACATTTGTAACTTCTCAACTAACTATGCACATGCTAATCCCTAAAGAAATCAACAACTACCATCAATTAGTTAGGGATTGTTGAGTTCCTCCTCTACTTGCTACCATGGCCCAAACTCTACACATGAAGAAAACAAAAATACCACACCTTAGATCTACAAATTGAGGGGGTGAATGATTGAGAGAGAGAGGGCTAAAATAGGTAAGAAAATAAGCTGCTGGCACTACTACAGATAGTGTTATCACAGACGGTTCAAACCATCATCACAGACGGTTTCTGTACCGTCTGCATTTATGTTTCAGTGATAATAGCTGGTTATCATAGACGTCTCCCGAGCTGTCTGAGATAACTTAAAACACAGACAGTTTTTCAGAAAAATCATCTGTGATACTCCACTATCATAGATGGTTTTTGTATTAACAATATGTGATATGAACCATATCACAGATGGTTTTTGTTATTAACTATCTGTGATATGGTGTATATCACAGACGGTTCGGTCTGTGATACTCCACTATCATAGATGGTTTTTGTATTAACAATCTGTGATATGAACCATATCACAGATGATTTTTGTTATTAACCGTCTGTGATATGGTTCATATCACAGACAGTTCGGTGTTTCGAACCGTCTGTGATATACACCATATCACAGATAGTTAAAAACAAAAACCATCTGTGATATGTGCATATTACAGATGGTTCGGTGTTTGAAACCATCTGGGATATATATATATATCACAAACGGTTTGGAACACGGAACCATCTGTGATAGCTATTTCAACAGCGATTTTATTTGCTCTTTTCCAGCTAGCCTTAGGATATGCGAGTCAAGCCCTCTAAAAACAAGTAAGATCATGTATATATAACACAGGACAATCATTACATAAATCACATAGATGAATGAAATAACACAAGCAGATTACATATATAGCATGACAATCATTACACAGATCTCACAAATGAATTAAATTGAATGAATTGTTTCATTAAGCACAACTAAGTGATTACAATTGAATCAAATGTAACATCTAATCACCATTGCCAGGGTGAAACTCTACAGTCTTGTTTATGACCTCTGCTAGCAAGAATTGAGAGAGGTTTCCATGAATTTTGATGAGTTTATCAAGATCAAATGCACTTTCGTCGAAGTCCACACGCTATCACTAGGAGCAATGTTAAGTCATTAATTAGCATGTGCGCATATATATACATATATATAATCAGAAAATAATAATTATTGGAAGGTGACAAACCTTTGGATCATTCGTCCTAGTGTCCATGATTTTCCTTCATGTGGTAGCAAACGTAGAATCAACAAACGTTGCCCTGTAGCTGCTGGTGGCACTGCAAAAATTGAATTACATACATAGGTATTCCCAATTCTAGAGGCATTATAACAAAGTGTGATATAGGATTGTTGTGTTGTAGCGGGTACCGGAAATTGCGTCCTATGTCGCAGCATGTCATTGGATTCCTTGTGTCTCTCTCCTTGGGCAACATAAGCGGTAAACAACCTACGTGATTCCAAGAAAGTTAGCCTTGGCCATTGCAAACAAAGGAAAGATTACAATAGAGTTATGTATGGAGGAAATGAGTTTACCTGTCAATTGCTTCTTGCACACGAGTGAAGTCGTGGTTACTCATAAGTAGGGAATCAAGGTATATTACCTTATTCCACTTTGGTACAATCACAATCAGAATCCAGTGAGACCTAGTCTTGTGTATCGCCATAGTGATTAATCCTAAGTTCATGTTGCATATAAAGTATAGATGAAACTTGTGTGGCAACTAGTGAAACACATATCGTTGGTTGAAGTGTATCATGATGTACTCCTTGTCACTGTGAGCAATCAATCCGCTCGTTATGTAATCTTGGACGAAGGAAGCATTTTCATTGATGGATTGCTCAGACACCAAGAGTGGGTTGAGGAAACCCACCGGTTGTCGTCGTTACCGAACTTGTTGGATCATGTATCTATACATAAGCAAAGAGTAATGATATTTATCAGCATGATGTGAATGTAGAACTTCATTGTACAGTACACTTACAGTGTCCATCATTGTAGAAGTGAGACATCGAGTTCGTCGAGGTTGAATAGTAAGAATAAGTTTTCGAAGGTCACGACAAAGTAGCCCGAGTCGTGGAGAAAATACGTCTCCATGCATCTCACAGTGAATCCACTGTGCCGGTTTGGCTTCATGTTGGACCTCTGCATGTACCAAGTATGCAATGTATTGAAAACCAGACCAAGTTGGGGTAATTGTGACTCAGGGTCCAACGACACTCCGAGAATGAACTTCCATTGCTCGAGACGCACCTTAATTTTATTCAGTTGGGTCTTAGAGCCTCGCTTATGATACATTTTTGGTGGAATCTCCATAGGAGCCGATGCAACAGGCTTCAGAACTAGAGCTGGAGGTGGAACCACCGGAGCCGATGTGACAAGTCTAGGGCAATATCCCTCTTGGGCCACTAGATGTGGAGATCGTGGCACAGACGAGTCGAGGGCGATGACCCTCTTGGGTCATTAGATGAATATGTGGACGGCATCCCCTAATGTCGTAATCTCTTCGTTTGGGGGCTTCTCAAGAGAGACGGTACTGAAAATATCTTTAATCATGTCCACTGAACCTTCACGAAACTGGTCTCTACTTGCACACCGTGCACCAGCATCACTGACAGCCATGGATACGCCATCCCCCACCCAACGTCAATGGGAATGGAGCCAACAAGCCTGAATCTGAGGATGCAAGGCGTGGGATCCTACATAACGATATAAGATGAGCATTCTAAAGAGGTACATTACCTAGATGTCCTCGATAGGTAAGTGGGCGTCGCTTTGTTCAGCAATTGTCGTGGATGCGCAGCTACTTTGACGTTGAGGGGGACTGGGTACCACATTAATGGAGGTGAGTTGCGATTGGTTGCAGACTTGTCTCAGTTCTTCCCTTAATGAATCTATCTCTCCTCGAAGTGAGACAGTCTGCTCTTGAAATGAGGCAGATAACTGTTCCTCAAGTTGTGCATAAAGCTCCTGTTTTATTTGTTAGTTGCGATACGTCTTGGAACTCTTCCTACTCCTATATGTCTCAAAGTCATTTGGGAATACATGCCTCCAAGATATGCAAACCCTCAGGCCTCACATGCGACCTTGGTGCTCCTTGCTTCCTAGGGCTTATGATAGTATATCTCTCTCCCTGTATTCTTGAAAGGAGCCTCAGAAAGATTCGGTAGTCAACGATTGCTGCAAGAGGCAATCATGTTATTTTTGAACCCATGAAGTTTAAGAGGTATTAACAATTATGTAGTTTAACATATCTTACTAGTCATTGGGACACTTCCTCGTCTACAGAGTTTTTGAAAGAGACACCCAAAGACAAGGTTGATGACCTCGCTCTTAACCAGTTTCAGGCGCGCTCGTTTGCGATCTCGGTAAATGGTCGGGAGGCCTCCGATTGTATTGCGACCTCATCTTGCATCCTCCACTGTGGGATTTTACCCGCATACCCAGCAGTACTAAGTCTGTGAGGGTGAGTGTTTTGTGATGGGAGAGCCTTGTGCGCCGCACTTTGTTGTTCAAACTTCATCTGCACAAAAGCCTTCCATGTTTCCAGCAACACGAAAGGATACCTCGTGAAGGGCGTGAGATCCTTGGCTATGTACTACATGACAAGAGTGCTCTTGAAGTTCTTCCATGCTTTTCCCATTACGAGGAGTGCTTGCCGTTGCACGAGTCCCTGTACTTCTGCTGGCATCCCAAACGAATTTGTTATTTCCTCCCACAACTGATTTTTTGATCCTTTGGCAAATCTTTCTAGCTTGCTATGGTGATGGAGACTCGTTGCCTTCCAATTATTCCACAGGTAGTCCGAAATGCTACCACTGCTTTCCTCAGTTGCAGAGGGACACCATCTCGAGAGGCCACCATAATGGTCATTTGGCCCTTTGGCCTTTTCAATACTCCGCGGCCACGCTTAGTTATCCTGATCTTGGGAGCATGAGACCTAGATGACGACGACGATTATGTGGATCTCATCTCTCTTGTAAGAAAAAACTAACTGCCGTGAGCTATGGGCGTAAACAAAGTTCTATGAATCAAATTACACACTAGTGTCTCAAGTTCATTGAACGTGACACACTGGAGTGCGTAACTTGCTTCATGCCCTTTGAAGGCCTATGGGACATATATTATTGCTACAAGGTCCCTTTGGAACAGTAACATGCCATTACAAATAAATCTTGTAGCTAACAAGTGAAGCATATATCATGAAGTACTAAAAGACATAAAACAAATTAGCTAAATACTGAAGATCACAAAACAAATTAGCCAACTATTGAGATAGACCACAAGATTGACAAATGACCGTAGTAGTAAAAATTTAAAGCTCAAGCTTGAATATCCAATTTTAGTATTAGATGGTGCAGCTAACAAGTGAAGCATATATCATGAAGTACTAAAGGTCATAAAATAGATTAGCTAACTACTGAAGATCACAAAACAAATTAGCCAACTATTGAGACAGACCACAAGATTGACAAATGACATTAATAGTAAAAATTTAGAGCTCAAGCTTGAATATCCAATTTTAGTATTAGATCTTGTAGCTAACAAGTGAATCATATATCATGAAGTACTAAAGGTTATAAAATAAATTAGCCAACTACTTAAGATCACAAAACAAATTACCAACTATTAAGACAGACCACAAGATAGACAAATGAGGGAGAGGCGAAGGGTGTCAGGAAGGAGAGGCGGCAACATGAGGGAGAGGCGGTCGGCGTCGAGATGGAGAGGTGGCCGGCATCATGAGGGAGAGGTGGCCGGTGTCGGGAGGGAGAGGCGAACGGCGACGGGAGGGAGAGGCGGCGTCACGGTGAGTGAGCAGTCAGATCTAGCAAAACTTAGTAGGGCGGTGGGGACGGAGTGCGTGAGTGAGGACTTTGCGAGCAAAACCTAGTATATTATAGGGAAACTATCACAGACGGTTCCATAAAAGAACCGTTTGTGATATTCAACATATCACAGATGGTTCTATAAAAGAATCGTCTGTGATAGTATTATCACAGACGATTTGTTCCAATGAACTGCCTGTGATAGTTTTCTTAGCCACAAAAAAATCATGCTGGGTATGCAATATGAAAAACGCAAGCATAATCATAAATATAGCTATTTCTTAGTTACTGAATCAATTACAATTACAATGGAATATAGTTCCATAATTACATGCCAAGTTTCCTAATTATGATTACATTCCATAATTCCCTCCAGTCGAGATGATGCTACCCTCCGGTTGAGATCGATTGCGTACATAGGACTTGAGAATTCCCATGTACCTCTCAAATGGGTACATGTGACATAGAAACATGGGGCCACATATCTTTATCTCTTTCACAAGGTGGACAATAAGATGGACCATGATATCAAAAAATGATGGAGGGAAATACATCTCTAGATAACATAAAGTTGTCACCATCTCGGTCTGCAAAGCATCTAGTCCATCGGGATCGATGATCTTCTAAGCAATTGTGTTAAAGAAATAAATAGCCTTATGATTGTTACTCAAACCTTGTTCGACAAAATACTTCTAATTGCAACAGGTAGCATTTGTGTCATTAGCACATGACAGTCTTGAGACTTCATGCTAATTAATTTCAAATGCTCCATGGAAACAAGTTTCATCATGCTGGTGGAGTGACCGGACGGAACTTTCACACCATGCAAGGACTTGCACAGTCGAGTTCTCTTGGACTTAGATCGAGTGTAGCAAGCTGGAGGAAGGTACGTCTGGTCTTTATCGGTCTCCATGGTGCTAACTCGGTCCTGATGTTCATAGCGACCAAGTCACGCCTTGTGTTGACACCATCTTTTGTTTTATTAGGAATGTTCAATAAGAGACTAATCAAACTATCACATACATTCTTCTTTACGTGCATAACATCGACACAATTGCGAACTTATAAGTACTCCCAATAAGGCAAGTCCCAAAATATTGACCTCTTCTTCCACATGTTCTTCCGACAGGTCCTCAATTTACATCCCTTTCTAAGTACAATGTCAATATTCTTGACTACATCATAGACCTCTTTCCTGCTAAAAGGCTTGGTATTGAGTCATCCTCTTTTTTCTGTCAAATTGTTTCTTCATCTTGCAGTATGGGTGATACTTTGGAAGGAACCTACGGGTTGTTCAACCACACGCTCTCAGTATAATCTAAGCATTATGGACATGTTTTGACTCCTTTTGTACTCAACCCTGACAGGTTACCAAGGACAGGAAAATCATTAATGGTGCAGAACAACATGGCGTGTAGAGTGAAGTTCTCTTGTCTCTCTGCATCTCATACATGTTACCCTTCATCCACAGTATTGCAAAATCTTCCACCAATGGTGCTAGGTACACATCAATATCGTTCTCAGGTTGCTTTGACCCTTGGATAAGTAGTGACATCAAAACATACTTCCATTTCATACACAGCCAAGGAGGAAGGTTGTACATGCACAGAGTCATGGGCCAGGTGCTATGTCAGCTGCTCATGTTACCAAAAGGATCCGTTCCATCTGTACTCAACTCAAACCTTATATTCCTCAGTTCCACATCGAAGTCTATAAATATCCTATCAATGTTCCTTCACTGGGTAGAATCAGCAACGTGTCTTATCATTTCGTCTTTCTTACGCTGCTCCAAGTGCCAACGCATCAATCTTGCATCCTTACAGTTTGTAAATAAACTCTTCAAACGGGGAATTACAGGAAGATACTACAACACCTTAGCAGGAGGTCCTTGCTTCACCTCGATGCCCTTCCTATCATCGGAGACATTTTTACGCTTGTATCGAGATGCTTTGCACACCGGACAAATATGTAAGCTAGCATACTCTTTATGGTAGAGAATACAATCATTCAGACATAAATGTATTCTTTCTACTTCCATTCCCAATGGACAAAAAATCTTCTTGGCTTGGTAGGTGGTTCTCGGCAACACATTTCTTTTTGGAAGCATATCCGCTAGGAGACCTAATAATGCCGTGAAACTCTAGTCGGACTAACCATTGCTTACCTTCAATTTAGCAGTTCTAGAACTGATGATAACAGTGGTATGACACCAAGCAAACGTCGAAAGAATATTGTTTGCTTCTGTGGCCAAAATATTGGACATTATACTAACCGGTGCCCCAAAAGAAGCAAGACAAAGAAGCCAAGTGCTTCAAATGTGGTGACCCAGGACATTATACGAGAGACTGCCCTCAACGGAGGTTGAACAAGCGAGAAAAGGATATTGTTGTGGCTACAGACCAAACAGAGAGAGAGATGGTAGTGGAGAGTGATGAAGATAAGTGTAATGGCCTAGGTCCTCCCCAAGGCTTACTCATATATATATACACATGAGGAGTGCTTTTACAGCTATACCCTTACATCTGGTTATCCCCTCTGGGGGCAGTTATGTCATTACACATGGCCTATTCTGGGCCTTATAATCTCCTACCAGGCCAGCTGGGCTTAGGTGGGGGCCACCCCTACGACAGGAGCCTCTCATGGTGAAGGGCTTCACAGGGCCGAAGCCATGTCGTCGAGTCCTTTGGCCCCCTCTGTCCCCTGCGGCCTGTGAATTCCTCCAAGCTTGTGGTTGGGGAGCCTGAAATCTGGGATGGTGGTAGCGGAAGGTGGCGCCAAGTCGAAGTAGGTGCGCGCGCTCCGTCCCCTACCCTTCGAACGGGTGGCAGCGAAGCTGGCGCCCAAGTCGAAGTAGGCGCGCGCGCTCCGTCCCCTACCCTTCGAACGGGTGGCAGCGAAGATGGCGCCTAGTCGAAGTAGATGCGCGCGCTCCGTCCCCTACCCTTCGAACGGGTGGCGGCGAAGCTGGCGCCTAGTCGAAGTAGACGCGCGCGCTCCGTCTGCTACCCTTCGAACGGGTGGCGGCGAAGCTGGCGCCCAAGTCGAAGTAGACGCGCGCGCTCCGTCCGCTACCCTTCGAACGGGTGGCAGCGAAGCTGGCGCCTAGTCGAAGTAGATGCGCGCGCTCTGTCCCCTACCCGTCGAACGGGTGGTAGCGAAGCTGGCGCCTAGTCGAAGTAGACGCGCGCGCTCCGTCCCCTACCCGTCGAACGGGTGGCAGCGAAGCTGGCGCCTAGTCGAAGTAGACGCGCGCGCTCCGTCCCCTACCCTTCGAACGGGTAGCAGCGAAGCTGGCGCCTAGTCGAAGTAGACGCGCGCGCTCCGCCCCCTACCCTTCGAGCGGGTGGCAGCGAAGCTGGCGCCTAGTCAAAGTAGACGCGCGCGCTCCGTTCCCTACCCGTCGATCGGGTGGCAGCGAAGCTGGCGCCTAGTCGAAGTAGACGCGTGCGCTCCGTCCCCTACCCCTCGAACGGGTGGCAGCGAAGCTGGTGCATAGTCGAAGTAGACGCGCGCGCTCCGTCCCCTACCCCTCGAACGGGTGGCGGCGAAGCTGGCGCCTAGTCGAAGTAGATGCGCGCGCTCCGTCCCCTACCCTTCGAACGGGTGGCAGCGAAGCTGGCGCCTAGTCGAAGTAGCCTCGCGCGCTCCGTCCCCTACCCCTCGAACGGGTGGCGGCGAAGCTGGCGCCTAGTCGAAGTAGACGCGCGCGCTCCGTCCCCTACCCTTCGAGCGGGTGGCAGCGAAGCTGGCGCCTAGTCGAAATAAACGCGCGCGCTCCGGCCCCTACCCTTCGAACGGGTGGCGGCGAAGCTGGCGCCTAGTCGAAGTAGACGCGCGCGCTCCGTCCCCTACCCTTCGAATGGGTGGCCACGAAGCTGATGACCGGAGCTGGTTCTGCCGTGGAAGAATCGCCTGCGTCACCGCAGGCGAAACGCCCTCGGACGCAGTCCCCCCCGCCAACGGGGGGTCGATACGCTGTTGCGGGGCCTTGCCGTGGGATTACGGCGGTTGGCGCGGCCGAGAAGACCTTCTCCCCAACCGTCGAGGCGCCCGCGTCCCCCTGGGTGGTCGACCCGGTGCCACTTACCACCGTGACGAGGGGCGCAGGAGGTAAGTGTGAGTCCCTTTCTTCCCCTGACTTCGCGAGACTTTCTCCGATCTGCTCGCTCATTCTGCCGACATCAGGCGAGACGACGTCTCCCGTACGCGGCGAAGGATCGAGTAGCGGAGGTATGCGCGAAGTCGGGAGCCGCGTGCAGGATGCCCCGCCGGTGTCCATTGCTGCTGACGTGGCCGTGGCCACGGTAAATCCTGGTGTGTTGGGGCCGGGACTCGCTCGCTCGGACTTCCTCCCTCGCCCGGAGATATTTTGTGACCTCACCGCCGCCGCCGAGCGTGCCGACAACGGCCTCAATCGAGAGGTGCTGTCGTCATGCGCGGGGGACCTCCTGGCGCTCGCGTTGCAGGCCTCCGAGATGAGGGTAAGTACGTGCGCTTCAGCTTGTACGGTACTGCTAGACGCCTGCTGATTTGTTGTTCCTGTCAGACGCTTGCCCTCAGCCGGTCCTTTGACGAGGCCCGCGTTCGGGAGCAGAGGGCTCTGGAAGCCAACCTCCGCGAAGCAAACACTGCTATCGCCGCGAAGGATGAAGAACTTCGCGCGCTGGAGGACGCCCTGGTGGCCGCACAAGTTGCGGCCACGGAAGCGCGGGACGCTGCGGCTGGGGAACGCGCCGCCCTCGTGCAGCAGATCTCCGTCCTAGAAGGGGAGAACGCCCAGCTGGCGGAGGCTGCTGCCGAGAACCGCCTTGCCTTGGAAAATGCGTCTGTGTCGGCGTGGCGGGCCATGGAGTCTCTGAACCAGGCCCTTCGAGATCTGTGCGTCCGAGTGCCGGATACTACGCACAGGCCGGAGGCCCTGTCGGAGACGCTCGGGCTGATCGAGGAGGGGGCCGGCGTTGCTCTTCGTGGCGCCAGGACCTTTGGCGAGCACTGCAGCTATGTTGGTGCGTGCTTCGCCCTCGCCCTGCTTCATACTCGTGGGTGTAGGCATACCCATGAGCTAGCGAATCCTCAACTGGATCTTCCCGACCGACCAGAGGTTATGTCGGACGCCATCCGCTGCATTGGGGCTAGCCTGCAGAACTTCCACCAACGGATCTGGGGCCGCTTCGGGGAAGGTGCAGCGAGAGTCGCCGTGCAGCAGACGTTGCATGGGGAGGGGGACCTCCTCCAGTGGCTTGAAGGGGTCCTTCAGCGCCGCGGCGACAACGTCGCGGGCTCGTCCGCACCGCGCCAAGACTGAGCGGTTGGCCGGGTGGTGCAGGGGGATGATGTACTGGTTCTTACGCATGTGACCATGTAACCCCTTTGCTTTTGCAATGGAACCGAGTAGTACTTTATGCTTGGTGTTACCTGCCGCGGGACGCGGAGGACAGGTGTACGCATCTCGTTTATGCTCCGTGGAGTGGCGCGTGCGGAGGCAAATCTCGACGCTACGATTTCCTTTATAGTCCGGAGACTCGCGCGTGCGGAGGCGGACCTCGACGCTACGTCTTATTTAGAGTCCGTGGACTAGTGCGTGCGGAAGCGGACGTCGACGCTATGTCTTCTTTATAGTCCGGAGACTCGCGCGTGCGGAGCTAGGCTCAACGCTACGTCTTATTTAGAGTCCGTGGACTATTGCGTGCGGAGCTAGGCTCGACGCTACGTCTTTTTTATAGTCCAGAGACTCGTGCGTGCGGAGCTAGGCTCGACGCTACGTCTTATTTAGAGTCCGTGGACTATTGCGTGCGGAGCTAGGCTCGACGCTACGTCTTCTTTATAGTCCGGAGACTCGCGCGTGCGGAGCTAGGCTCGACGCTACGTCTTATTTAGAGTCCGTGGACTATTGCGTGCGGAGCTAGGCTCGACGCTACGTCTTCTTTATAGTCCGGAGACTCGCGCGTGCGGAGCTAGGCTCGACGCTACGTCTTCTTTATAGTCCGGAGACTCGCGCGTGCGGAGCTAGGCTCGACGCTACGTCTTATTTAGAGTCCGTGGACTATTGCGTGCGGAGCTAGGCTCGACGCTACGTCTTCTTTATACTCCGTTGAGTGCACGCGAAGGCGTCCCCCCGCTGCGTCTTATTTATACTCCGTAGAGTGCGTGCGGAGCTAGGCTCGACGCTACGTCTTATTTAGAGTCTGTGGACTATTGCGTGCGGAGCTAGGCTCGACGCTACGTCTTCTTTATAGTCCGGAGACTCGCGCATGCGGAGCTAGGCTCGACGCTACGCCTTATTTAGAGTCCGTGGACTATTGCGTGCGGAGCTAGGCTCGACGCTACATCTTCTTTATAGTCCGGAGACTCGCGCGTGCGGAGCTAGGCTCGACGCTACGTCTTATTTAGAGTCCGTGGACTATTGCGTGCGGAGCTAGGCTCGACGCTACGTCTTCTGTATAGTCCGGAGACTCGCGCGTGCGGAGCTAGGCTCGACGCTACGTCTTATTTAGAGTCCGTGGACTATTGCGTGTGGAGCTAGGCTCGACGCTACGTCTTCTTTATAGTCCGGAGATTCGCGCGTGCGGAGCTAGGCTCGACGCTACGTCTTATTTAGAGTCCGTGGACTATTGCGTGCGGAGCTAGGCTCGACGCTACGTCTTCTTTATAGTCCGGAGCGCGTGCGGAGCTAGGCTCGACGCTACGTCTTATTTAGAGTCCGTGGACTTTGTTCTGCTTAGCGCGGACAGGGGATGCTCTTGGAACAGCAACCTTTATTGAACTCCCGTTTGCGCGGGCGAGCATCGCCTAACAACGGGCCGGTGGCTCTACGCCTACTGTGCTGCTTCTAGGCGTAGTACCGCCGCAACCTGTCCGCGTTCCATGTGTGCCGGAAGGCTTGTCCTTCAAGCGTGGCGAGGCGGTACGCCCCCTTTGGCAATGCCTCCGTTACGATGTACGGGCCTTCCCACTTGGATTCCAGCTTGCCAACGGTTTCCGCCTGAAGCGCCACTCTGAGAACGAGATCCCCAGGCTTGAACCCCCGCGGGCATATAGAGCGGTCCCGAGTACGCATTGTCTGCCGCGCGTACTTCTCGACGTGGTGGGCTGCGTCTGCCCGTATCCCGTCGAGGAGGTCCAAGGACACACGGCGCTCCTCTTCAGGTGCTTGGACGAGGACCCTTCGCGAGCCTGCCTTAATTTCCTCGGGCGTCACTGCTTCGTCGCCGAAGAGGAGCTTGAACGGCGTGAATCCCGTTGGGCGCGTTACCGTTGTGCGAAGCGACCATAGAACGCTGTGAAGCTCGTCTGGCCACTTGCCCTTCGGCAATCCAACCAGGCGCTTTTTGATGGCGGCAGAAATGGCGCCATTCGCCCGTTCGACCGCCCCGTTGGACTGGGGATGCCCTACCGAGGCGAATCGGAGGGTGATGCCCATGCTGTCACAATAATCTTTGAAGAGGGCGGCGTCGAACTGCAGGCCATTGTCGACCGTGAGCTCCCGAGGTACCCCGAAGCGACATATGATGTTTTGCCATAGGGAGCGCTGTATGGCCGCAGAAGTTACTTTGGCCAGAGCGATCGCCTCCGGCCACCTGGAGAAATACTCCAGCGCGACTATCACGA
The DNA here is from genome assembly GCA_017311315.1 of Dendrocalamus latiflorus. Taxonomy (NCBI): domain Eukaryota; kingdom Viridiplantae; phylum Streptophyta; class Magnoliopsida; order Poales; family Poaceae; genus Dendrocalamus; species Dendrocalamus latiflorus. The sequence continues at coordinate 16,486,541 of CM029672.1, forward strand.
ACCGGAGGTCCCCTGGAGCTCGGGCAAGTGGTCCTACTATATCGAGACCCCAGCGCGCCAGTGGCCACACCGGGGGAATTGGGTTGAGGCTTGTCGGGGGCCTGCGGATGATGCGCGCCATCCATTGGCACCCTTGGCACCGACGGACGAGGTCCTGGGCGTCGGTGACGGCAGTCGGCCAGTAGAAGCCTGGTCTGAACGCCTTGCCAACTAATGACCTCGGCGCCAGGTGGGATCCGCATACGCCCGCGTGGATTTCCGCCAAGAGTTCCTTTCCTTCCTCAGTTGAGAGGCAGCGCAGGAGCGGCGCGCAAACCCCCTTCTTGTAGAGTGTCCCTTCAAACACCTGGAAGGACCGTGCGCGGTGCTGCAATCGTCGCAGCTCGGCAGGATCCTCCGGCTCGGCGAGGCCTTGTAAGAATTTGAAAATGGGCTCCCGCCAATCTCCTGGCCGATCAATGCGATGGACGAGTGCCGCGTCCCGGTTGTCCTGCGCGATGGCCGCCTTTGCTAACACCTCGTAAAATGCCCCCTCAGGGGGGGGGCAGTTGCTGGCTGGCCGCCTTGGCGAGGGCGTCTGCTTGCTCATTCTCCGCCCGGGGGATGGCCTTGACGGTGACACCCAAAAAGTGCCTTTCTCTCGCCCGTACCGCCGCGAGGTACTTGGCCAACTCAGGGTCCTTGGCTTGATATGACTTGTCCACATGGCCGGCCACCAAGCGCGACTCGGTGCGGACCAACACCCGTCTCGCGCCGACTGCCTTGAGCTTCGCCAGGCCAAAGAGCAGCGCCTCGTATTCGGCCGTGTTGTTGGTGGCGGGGAAGGCAAGGCGCGCCGAGTACAGCAAACGCTGTCCCTCGGGAGTGACGATCACCGCCCCTACGCCCGCGCCGGCGACGCTGTAAGCTCCGTCGATTGTAAGCGTCCAGACGGGGTCATCGTGCGTCTGGCCGGGTTGGGCCGGTGGGGTCCATTCGGCGAGGAAATCCGCCAGGACTTGGGATTTAATTGCCGTTCGCGAAGCATACGTCAAGGAGAAGGGAGCGAGCTCGGCGGCCCATTTACCGATACGCCCTGTGGACTCCTTGTTGTGTAGCATCTCTGCCAGGGGGAATGAGGAAGGCACTGTGATCGGGTGAGCCAGAAAATAATACCGAAGCTTCCTGGAGGCCATGACCAGCGCGTAGGCGAGCTTCTCAAGCTCCGTGTATCTTGTCTTGGTGCCTTGAAGGGCTTCGGAGACAAAGTAGACAGGCCGCTGCATGGCGCCTTCCTCTAAGACGAGGACGGCACTGGCCGCGGTAGCTGACGCGGCCAGATAGAGCAGGAGGGGAGCCTCTGGTGCTGGGGCGACCAGAGTGGGGAGGCTTGCCAGGTGCTGCTTGAGCTCGTTGAAGGCCTTCGCGCAGTCTCCGTCCCAACGAAACCCATCGCACCCGCGGAGTGTCTTGAAAAACGGTAGGCCCCGCTCCGCCGCCCTGGATAGGAAGCGGCTTAATGCTGCCATGCGGCCCGCCAGCCTCTGGACCTCCCTCGTTGTCTTGGGCGGCTCCATACCTAGGATAGCGTCTACTTTGTCGGGGTTCGCCTGGATGCCTCGCCCGGACACGAGGAAACCGAGGAGTTTGCCCGCCTGTACCCCGAAGACACATTTGTCGGGGTTGAGGTTGATGCCCGCCTTCCGGAGGTTGTCGAAGGTCTCCTGGAGGTCCCGGCCGTGTAGGGCAAGTTGCCGAGTTTTGACCACCACGTCATCGACATAGGCTTCGACGTTCCTCCCGAGCTGGGCGGCCAGGGCAATGGCGATGAGGCGGGTGAAGGTAGCGCCTGCGTTCTTCAAGCCAAAGGGCATTCTGACGAAGCAGAACGTCCCAAGTGGTGTGATGAAACTGGTCTTCTCCTCGTCGTCTTCGGCCATGTATACCTGGTGGTAGCCGGAATAGGCGTCCAGGAAACTCATGAGTTCGCACCCAGCAGTGGCGTCAACCAGCTGATCGATGCGCGGCAAGGGGTAGTTGTCCTTCGGGCACGCCTTGTTGAGTGCCGTGAAGTCGATGCACATGCGCCAGGCCCCGCTGGCCTTTTTGACTAGCACCGGGTTAGCGAGCCATTCTGGATGGTGGACCTCGCGGATGACCCCGGCACGAAGAAGCTTCGCCACCTCCGCTTTGGCCGCCTGCTGCCGATCCATCGACATACGCCGGAGCCTTTGCTTGTCCGGCTTGGCGTCGGGGCGGACCGCCAAACGATGCTGGATTACCGCGCGATCCACGCCCTTGATGTCCTCCGGGGACCATGTGAAGATGTCCACGTTGTTCTGAAGCACTCGGAGCAGCTCCCGTTCGACCCCCGGTGGGAGCCCCTCGCCAATGGAGACAAACTGCCCCTCCGCCTGGAGCGGCACCTTCTTGACGCCGCCTTCGAGCCGAGGCTTGGGCGTCCACCCGGGGGCGGAGGGCCCAGCACCGGGCGCGCCGGAGAGGGCATGCACCGGGCGATGCGAGACGCGGCTGCCGCCTTCGGCACGTCTTGCCAGGTCCTGGTCGCCGAAGATGGTGATGACACCCTCCGGGCCCGGGAGCTTTACACACAAGAAGGCGTCGTGCGGGATTGCCTCGAAAGAGTTGATGGCGGGTCGCCCCAGTATGGCGTTGTAGGGGTGCGGGGTACCTACGACATCAAAGGTGACATGCTCGGTCCGGATGTTACCTTTGTTGCCCTCCTGACGGAAGGTGACAGGAAGGGAAACGTGCCCCAGGGCCTGCAGCGGTTGACCCCCGAAGCCTTGAAGTGGAGCTCCTGGCTGCTCCAGCCGGCTTTGGGGGATTGCCATGCGGTCGAGGGCGTCTGCGAATACGATGTTCGCGGAGCTTCCCCCATCGACAAGGACGCGCTTGACTTCGCAGCATGCTATGTGGGCCTGGATGACTAGAGGGTCTTGGTGAGGGTACTCCACGCCCCTGGCGTCGTTCAAGTCGAAGGTGATGTTGCGGGGCGGCATCCACAGCTGCGGCTACTCCCCGGGGGCTTTTGAGGAAGAGCCTCCGGTGATGACGTTGACGGTGTGATGCTGCGCGCCCTCCGTTGCGGTGGCCCATATGGGGCTATCCCTTGGGTGCCCCACATGGGCTTCGGCGGGGGGCCGAGGAGACGGAGTCCGAGATCCGGCCGTCACCCTCCGCAGCTCCATCACCGCGATGCATGCCCTTGTGTAATGATCGCCGTAGCCGTGTACCTCGCACCACTTGCCATAGCGCAGAAGCTCCTGCTCTGCGCGGGGTTGGCTGCCGTAGTCAAATCCGCCCTCCGATCCTCGGACTCCCCTCCGTGAGGCGGGGTCGGGTCCTTGGCGGGTGCTCTTGGTGGCGAGGACGTGATGGGCCGCCTGCGACCGGCGCTGGCGGCGCCGAGGTTTGGGCCTACACCGTGACGAGCCTTCCTGTACTTCGTCCTCACTGCCTCGGGGAAGGTCTCCTCGGGGCTTTCGGCTACGGCCCGGCTTCGAGGAAGGGCCACCCGCCCCGACCTCGCGCGGGGGCCGCTCCTCATGGGCGAGGCCGAGGGCGGAGATGCTGCGTCTTCGCGCATCCTCCTCCGCCCGCGCATACTCATCCATTTTGTCGAAGAGCTTGGCCACTGTCGTAATTGGCCTCCGCGCGTTGTATTCGGCCATCGGGCCCGGGCGAAGGCCCTCTATGGCTGCATTAACGACTGTGGTTTCATTAACATCATGTACCTGGCCTCGAATTTTGGCGAAGCGCTTGAAGTAGTCCCGGAGCGTCTCCGAGGGTCCTTGCTTCACAGCGAAGAGTTGGTCCGCATCGATTCGCTCGACATGATATCCTTGAAAGTTGGTATGAAGTCGGTCGCGAAGCTGCTCCCACGCGTAGATGGAGCCCGGCTCTATGGTAAAAAACCAAGAGAGCGCCACTCCGTGCAGTGCGAGAGGGAGTCCCTTCGCCTTCGTGGTGTCGTCTCCGCCCGCGGCCTCGATCGCGGTTTCGTACACGCGCACGAACTCGCGAGGATCCGTGTCGCCTTCGTACGGGTCGGTGATGCGAGGGAACTTGAAGTCTTCGGGCCACGCGGCCTGCTGCAGCCCCGCCGAAAGCGGGGATTCCGGATCTACGCATCTCAGCGGGACACGGCTAGCCGTGGGGGCTTCGCGGCTGTCCACCTTCTCTGGCGTGGGCTCGGACGCGACTACCGGCGCGACCTGCTGGCTCCGAGCCTCTTGTATATCTCGGACGGCTCCGCGAAGGTCCCCTAGTTCTCGCTGGAATGCGTTGAGAGCCTCCAGCAGGGCGCTTTCCATCACCGGTGCGGGCGGGGTCGCCGGTGCTTCCGACGGGCGGATCGGCGCGGGGACGACCGCGTCGCGGGGCCCCGAACTGCCGGTCGCTCCGTCGTGGCTACCTCGGACCGCCCGGTCCGCACCGCCGGTGAGGGTTGCAGCGGGGGCGGCGAGGTCGGCTGTCGTCGCGTCGGCGGGGTCGGTTGTCGCCGCACCCGTGTCGACATCTTCGACCGCCGGGTCCGTCCTCGCAACGCCGGTGGCGGGGTTGGTTGTCGCTGTGCCGGTGACGGGGTTGGTCGTCACCGCGCGAACGTCGACGTCTTCGGCCACCGCACCTGCATCGCCACCCGCGTCCGCCGCTGCCGATGCCGAAGCTCTGGTACTCATACGACGCTCCGGCCCGGCCGCCTTCTTTCCCTTCGCCGCCGCTGAGGAAGCTTTTTTCGGTGCCATCTTTTTCTTCGGTCTTCAGGCTTGTCTTCGTCCTCCCCACGGACGGCGCCAACTGTTGTGGCTACAGACCAAACAGAGAGAGAGATGGTAGTGGAGAGTGATGAAGATAAGTGTAATGGCCTGGGTCCTCCCCAAGGCTTACTCATATATATATACACATGAGGAGTGCTTTTACAGCTATACCCTTACATCTGGTTATCCCCTCTGGGGGCAGTTATGTCATTACACATGGCCTATTATGGGCCTTATAATCTCCTACCAGGCCTGCTGGGCTTAGGTGGGGGCCACCCCTACGACAGATATCGTTGCCATCAGCCTCGGTTTTGACAAAGGGAAGGGTGTTAGCTCCAAGTGTGTCATGCAGGAACCAACAGGACCTAATGAAGCCTACTACCAGGTCCAGAAGAATGGCCAGCTACTACATATGCTGAATGTGGCAAGACAGGACATGACGCCCAATCCTGCCCTCCACTACAGCAGGTTACATGCTCTGCCTATGGACAACCAGAACACTACAGTTACAGTTGCCCAACTCCGTACTGTCCTTATCGCAAGAAACATCGCCTACCAGAATGCTGTCTCAAGAACCTAGTGGTATGTACACGCTGTGGAGAAAAAGGACACCAAAACGATCAATACACTGCCAACTGCTCTAACTGTGAGGAAGACCATCAGCCTAGAGGATGCCCAATGCGCAAAGTCACATGTTATCTTTGTGAAGGACATGATCATTGCCCCAAGGATTGTCGTCTGAATCTGTTGCTGACCCAAGTTGCCAAGATACAAAAGCTAAGTCTCCAGACTGCCATCAGACTCACAATGACCAAAGCTGACAAGCGAAATTAGTATCGGTCACCTGCCAGATTAAGGGGGTAGCCAGAATAAACATGGAGTGTTGGGACACTACGATAAAGGGCCATTGCCATTAGTCCAAGGTAAAGAAAAAGTCAACAACTAGCGTTGAAGGAACCGCAAGTCCCAAAAGATGTCGAGCAATGAAAGGAAGCCAACTGCAAATTATCCAGAAGAGTAAGGTTCTCTCTGTGTGACAATTTTCCAGGTGCTAACCCACTTTTGTGTAGCTTCCCCCCTTTCTGACAGCACCAAGAGCAGTGTGCGTAGTATCAAGCAGTACCCTAGAACCCTTTTGCTAGCCAGTTTGTTCCCACCTACTTCTTTCTACTCCACTCGAATCTCGGGGACGAGATTCAGTTTAAGGGGGGTAGGATCTGTAACATCCCAATTAGGGAACTATTACAATTGCAAAAATCGTAAAATATTTTAATTGTTTCTCCTGAGTTTCTCCAAAAGTTTTTAGTGTTATTCAAATTCCTCGAGTTTGTTTTTCTTGCCGATAGCCCGATTATTAAAAATCCAAAACTCCTTGGAGGCCTTGTTTTCAAATTTGAAGTTTGGCATCCGGAGATTCAAAACCAAGAGCAGAAGTTACGATCAATCCTTTTTCATTTAATGTTAGTAGGCCAAAAATTTAAATTATGAAATTCAAAGATTATCTCTCAAAACTCGGGAATCCTAAAAGTGTAATTGATGGACTCAAAAATTTACATCAAGCCGTCAAATTCAAAACCCAATTTAGAAATTTAAGAGATAGAGCTATTTCTTAAAATCCCCAAAAATCCTCTCTTGGGCCGGCCCACTTCTTTCTCTTCCACCCGCCCTGCTCCTTCTCTTTTCTCCTGGCCTTTGGCCCAAGCCACCGACACCTCCCTTCTTCCCCATTTCCTCTTCCTCTGCTCACGGCCCAGCCCGCGCTCCGCCCACGGGTTTCGCCAGCTCCACCCCGGTTTCGCCTCCGTACGCGCCTTCACTCCCCTACCACCGGCCTAGCTCCGCCCCTGTCCCCGGGGTTGGCCGCCGTCCTCCGCCGCCAAAGCCTCCCCGCCACGGTGACAGGCCGCCTCGGCCACCCTCCGACCGCTTCAAGCGTTCCGGTGAGCTTCCCTGTGCCTCCCTCCTGCTTACGCGCACCTCCATTCTTTTCCCTCTCCTCCGGTCGCCGGCGCCCATTTCCTCCACACCGTCGGCCGCCTAAGGCCGCCGCCCGCGTGCTTGGCTTCTCCCCGGCCGGAGCTACTGCCACCGGGAGACTCCTCGTTGCCGGGGCATTCAGTTTTACCGGTCGCCGCCGCCTCCCCGGCCGCTCCTCGCCGGCGTCGCCGCCGCCTAGCATCAGCTCCTCTCTCCTCTGTTCCTGCCGGTGCTGCCCTGCTCTGCTCTGTTCTGGTTCCCAGCCGAAGACAGCACCCTCCTTTATACTCCCTCTCTCTGGTATGATAGGTGGGCCCAATCAAGTGACTGAGTTGAACTCTTGTGCAAGAACTAAACAATGACCTGTACCCCTTTTGCTAAATGCAGAAAATCATGTGTAAGAAATATTCATGCATGTGTTCTAACAACAACAGCAACAATAATAATAAATTATGGCTAATAATGGGAATAAGATGTTACTCATGAGTGCCTAAAGAAAAGATTTATACAATAGAATTAATATTGTACCACCTATGATTAATACATTGATCTTCATGTACGACTAAGACAAGATTAGGCGTGGTCTATTCCAGTTGTTAGGAGTTAATCCTAAATACTTATAGTCGCATGGTGGAAGTTTTATAAAGATAAATTCAATGCTCTCAAACCTTACCCTAGAAATTCGAATGATACCTTTAATCCTATCTGAAGTAGTTAGATACTATCCTTTATCCGTCAACTTAATTATATTTATACAAATTAAGTAAATCAATTTAACAAGATTTTGCCACATAAAATATTAACCATAAATCGCTCATATCAAGAATCCTGTCATCTCTCCCATTAGTACTTAAAATAGTCCTTGCCTCACATCCGTATCTCCATTCATTATCTCATAATTCAAATGTAATAATTGAAAATAATTAATACTAAAAGAAATAGCTTCATCAAGGTAATCCATGTTAATTCATGACTCATCTAATCAATAAAATGAATAATAGATTGGTAATCAACAAAATAACCAACCTTGTCCATAATAATAGTTGGTTAAATGATTAACTCCATACTTTAATTAAGTTATTAAAAATATTGCTCCATTAAGTTGGCAGTTGCAATCTCAGATAAATACTGCCACATAAAATATCAAAGTTACACCACATATTTAATTATACTCACTTTATGTATCCGTATCCTAAAATCATAAAATCATGTTTCTCTGTACTACCATCGATACTCTCTTTTATCTATCCCTAAGTCCTGCCTAACTCAAGGAACTTCCTTGATAAATAGGAATCGATACAATCGAGCCTCACCATTCCCCAAATTGGCTAGGTTTGGCCACTACCTTTCCCAGAGAAGATAAATGCCTGACGATACTTTTTCATTGTGATCCTCATTATCCTAAAATTTTCCCTCACGGCAAAGCTATTCAGACAACTCATTCTCTTCCTCAAATCCAGCTACTGTTGTGTTTACGGCGCGCTAATCTGAATCATTCTTCTATTCTCAAATTGTAACAAATGTATAATTTAAATTAAATTGGGCATTTATAGTGTTTGAATTTATTTGGTCTTTCTTTTCTTCGCTGCGTATTAGAATTTGAAGACTCGACAAGGCGACGGATTCGAACAGTAAGTCTGGGTAAAAGCGAGGACCAGTAATTTAAAGTCACTGACTGAGCAGGCTTTGAATTAAAGCAATCAAGGCCGTGGTAAAACAAGCGAGGCAAGTCATCACTTTGATCATATTGATCCCACATTTTATGCAAATTTATGTCCCTTTAAATTATCAACTTGCATGCCTAATTTAATATGCAAATGTATGTCAAAGCTTAAGGTAGCTACATGCCCACTTGTTGTATTAAATTTAGTATGCCATTCCTTGACACTTGAATCACTTAATCCTTGTCACCTTAGATATTATTGATAATCTTTACTAGCTTTAGATTACATTAAAATGTTATGCTAGTCCGGTCAAGTCCAGGGCACTAGTTGCCCTGATCATCAATCCTCAAAAATTATAAAAATTTGATTTGGGACAGTCATGGGATGTACGTGGCTGAATATGTTGATACAATTGTTTTATGCTTCTCAAAACCCTCAAAACCTGCTACACCTGTCTGGGCGGATGGTGAGAGTGGTTGGTGCTGATGTCGCACGAGAACCCGTGGTTTGTGGAAAGAACCGCCTGGACAAATTAAGGACTGAATCTTGTAACGACCTCCTTATGTAAAATAGTACAACCACAAGTCTATATGGGTATGACCTAGCTGAGTAACTTGCTAGGGTTTAGTTTGGGTAACACCAGTGGAGAGTGGGATACAGGGGTAGACTGTATCCATATGGCGCAAGAGGGGGCCTCTGACTGTGGTGGATTTAGCCCTTCAGTGGTGAAACCTCAGCGGGTGGTATCCAGCTAGATCCGGGTAAGGTAAAGGCTTTGTGATATATTATCTGGACCTCGTGCCTTAGGAAGCATGCTGGCTATTAGGATAATTTATCTCTTGTGGTGAAAGTGTACAACCTCTGCAGAGTGTAAAACTGTTCGAGCAGCCGTGCCCACGATCAAGGGCGGACACGGGAACTTACTCGAGTTAGTTCTATTTCCAAAAACATTTGTGGATGGGATAAAACCAGTCAGAGGGACGTACTCTGAGTTTTGAATTTTTCCTGGAGGGAAGTACTCCAGTGGTGAAAACTAGCATAGGTGGGGGTAACCATGCACTGTAAAAGGTGGATGTAACCTACACTTCTATTATTATCGCATTCTCGCAATCAATTTCATAAATCTGTTTTAGTTAAAATTGCTAAGTCTCAGGAGTTTTACTTACTTATGGTAATTCCAAAATACTGCTTTTTAGCAACTAAAAGAACCTCAAGCCTCCCTTGACAGCTTTGCATCTATTATTATTTGCATCCTGTGTGGTGGCTTGTGGAGTACGGTGGTACTCATTCTTGCTTGATTACCATCATTCAGTCAGAAAGAACAGGAATGTCAAGCCCTGCGACGCTAAAAAGGGGTCGACAGAGCTGGAAGGAGAAGAGGCCATGGACTAGGTTGCGCACCCCAGTTGGCTGCCTGTGGGCAAGTCTGGAGGGTCCCATCTGTGTGAAGTTTCCGCTGCTGCATTTGTTTTCGGCCCAATCGGCCCATGAGTAAGTACTACTGTATTATTTACGCTTCCACATTATATGTTTTTGATATACAGTAATGTATCTGTGAGCACTATCTACTAATCCAGGGAATAGTGCGGTGGAATCACAGAGGATCTGGGTTTTCTAACCCGGTGTCCGACAGCAGATTATCCCAAAAGGTTCCAACCACAAAGGTCTGTGATACGAACATTATCACAGACTATTCGTATTAATAAACATCTGTGATAATTCACAGATGGTTATTCATACAAACCATCTATGATGTCCGCAATAACATAGTCCATTTGTGGTTAGAACCGTCTGTGATGTCTTAATTATTACCTACGATTCGTGTTAATAACCGTCTGTGAGAATATCATAGACAGTTGCTAGTATAAACCGTTAGTGATTGTTTAAGCACAGACGGTTCTGTATGAACCGTCTGTGATGTAGCCGTTCAGTATAACCTCTGTTGTAGTAGTGTGGCTTAGAGAGGGAGTACCTGGATAGACCATGGTAGTAGGGCTACCGGCGACTACGGCGGTGGCTGCCAGATCGGGAAAGGTATCTACCGTAGCATGCGAATTGGCCCTTACCTAAACCCTATCAGAGCACCTGGTGGCCGAATCGGGTAACTGGGAGGATGACAGATCGTGGGCAACCATGGAGGCACAGAGGGCGAAAGAGGAGCAGATCAGCTTGGGAAATTGGGAGGGAAGAGGATGAGGCAATCCCCTCCCCAAAGCCCACCTTGTAGGTGGGAGTATACGAGGAGGGAGGAGAGGGAGAGCAATTGGAGTCTAGATTCGAGTAGATCCTACTGCCAGGGGAGAGGAGGACCGGGGACCAGAGAGGGGAAGGCGACGTGGGTGGGAAGGGAGGGGGAAGGCAGCAGAGTGGGGCTGAGCGCCAGCGCGGAGGTGGGCGGGTCGGCAGCACAGGTAGGCACGATGGTTGGCTAGGAGGAGGCGATGGAGCGATTAGGTGGTAGGCGGTCAAGTGGTGCAAGGGGCGGCGGTCGGGGGAGGGAAAGGTGGGGGAAGGCGGTGGCGTGGGCGGGGGTAGGGTTAGGGCGGGTGAGCAGTGCAAGCAGATGATCTTCAGCGTGGGTGTAACTAGAGAAACGGGGTGCAACAACTGCGTTGGATTAGCCACGGACAGCTGGATTTGATAGTTTTGGAAGGCAAATAAACCACCAGTGGGATGAACCACCATCAACTCCTCTTTGTAAGTAGTACTAGTTAGAGACCCGTGCGTTGCAACGGAGTCATAAAAATAATGAGACGAAACTTACTGTCTGGTCAACTTCACATATTAAACATTGGAAAGCAAGCGACAGAGAGAGAAGGGTGACCAGAATGCGCGAGGAGATGGGAAAAGTGGAGGGGGTGGGCGGTCGTATCCTAAGAGAGAGAGAGGAGGGGGAGAAGAGAGACGAATGATACAGATCAAATCAGATGGCTGAGAAGAAAGGAGGGAGAATGGACCAACCACTAACTCACACTTTTATAATAGTAAAGATACATATATATATATATATATATGTGTGTGTGTGTGTGTGTGTGTGTGTGTGTGTGTGTGTGTGTGTGTGTGTGTGTGTGTGTGTGTGTGTATCCGAAATGGTACGCCGGTATAGACTAGTACCGGCGCATTTTGTACCAAGAGACAAACCAAAATGGAATTTACAACTATGCCATGGACTCAATTGGAAGGGAAAACTTATGACACACGTTGTAGCCCCACGTGGCAAGAGATAACAGCCACATCAGCTTTGTGTTAGTGAGAAAACCTAATAATTTGTGTTCAAATCCACAAAAGTGTAGCATATGAGCTTGACAGAACAAAATTGAATATTTTAGGAGATTAAAGTACATTTTTATCATTTATCGGTGGGTACTTTCGGACTTAATTATAGTTTAATTTTCTACAATAACTAGTTTTCACATCAATGTTTTTTCCAAATAAGGTCTATAAGTCGATTGCAGTCGACGTTATCTTAACTTTATCTATATCGGCTAAAATCGTATACGAGTATCTCTCATTGTACTCTCTTGCGAATAATCAGAATTCAAAAATTTAAAATAAAACTATAAGTCACAACTCAAAAGAACCAATCATATTTCTTGTAGCTCTGTATACAGTTCCCACGTGCTAGCATGGATGTAAACAGTAAGTGCCTCTGCATTTTTGCAAATTATGTTTTGAGATGCGGCCAACTTAAAAGGCGATGAGTCCTGCTGAATAGACCTCCAAAAATTAATCGTTTCTTTATGCGCCAAGGAAAGCATTGTTTGGCATCAATAGCTAGCTGCAACTTCTTTTACAAAACCCCAACTCAAATTTGTCCTAATTTCTGTTTCACAAAACTCCAAAAACTATCTTACTTTGCACTCAGCGCACGCTTCTTCATCAAATACTGCACTAAACATTCAGGATATCTTTTTAACTATCTTTGTCTCACTAACCCTCTCTTTTCCCTTCCTCTAAAAAAACCCTCTCTTTTTTCTCAATGAAGTAGACGAGTCACGCATGCTAAATTCATGTCTTGCACGAATGGATTGCTTTAAAAGTTTAAATACACTATCTAAAGAAAACTCTACGTACGGTGCACATTGCTCCACTTTAACCAATTTGTCCACAAACATAGCAGTTCTAGCATGCAAGCACCAACTTTCTGACTGTAATCACTAATCACAATGCTGTGATGCAAAACCTAGTGGTAGAGAACGATGGAGTACGATGATGAGATAGGACACGCCTTCAAAAGTACCTTCATTGATCGGGATGTTGTTTGGTTTGTTGTCACGTAAATTTTGACGTGGAAAGCATACACGAAGACAAATTAAGCAGATGCAGAAAAGCCAGTACTTCTATGTTGCCCATAGACTGCTAGAGATTAGTTTGGTTCTTTTAGGTTTTATATTTATGGCTTTTAAATTTTGCTTTCAACCGGTGTGTCTTTTCAAGTTAGGGTTACGAGTCAATTGTAGTAGATATTATAACGACTTCAGCTATATCTCCCAAAATCGCATGCAACTATCTGTTTCTTCGTACTCTCTCTCTCGCGAATAGCCAGAATTCAAAAACCATAAGCCACAAATCAAAAGAACCCATCCATTATTTGCCCGTTCCATTGATCTCGAGATATAGATATAACCTCCCATATAAGAGTGTAGTTATTTCTCCGCATATAAGTAATTTAATAGAGTGCAAAAATGGCACCAACTAAGCTCCTCTTCTCTATGCTCGTAGCGATATATGCAATAATAAGTGCCGCGTGCACGCATCAGGCTTGTTGCTGCTTGTGTGTGTGGTGGTGTGGATGTATACATGGTGAATGAATAAGGAATAATAAATTGAACTATGGTGGTCATCTATATATACTTCTATTGCTTCTTTTGTTTCGAATTTGTTTATTTAATTCCATACATATAAAAGTGATCCCAGGCATGATGAAATTTTAGAGCATGAGGAGGTGCAACTACTTAACCTTTTCTATAGCATTTAAGTAAGGTAGAGAATGAAAACATTGTAATAACTACGCTTTTTAATTTTACCAATGGACAAACAAAAATTTGGAACAAGACTCTTGAGGACATGGACAAACACTATGAAACAGAGGAGGTAGATCAATTGATGTTTGTTCCCTTTCTTAATATCCAGAGGTATACCAAATAAAAGAAAAGAACTATGCATTAGTTGAAGATGTTCTAATAAGTAGACGAGGGAGTGCACACCCATGCATAGTCCTGCTCTTCATGGAGCACCTGCTGCTAACTGATCAAAAAAATATGCACAAACATTCATCAATTTATTAATTACATGTATATATAATGCCCATGGTTTAGCAATCCTTACTATGTTACCAGTGTTTGCACAAGTTCTCTTTCAATGCATACAAGCATATGTATGCATCACTCCAAATTCTGTTGCAACAAAGGTCGACCAATCTGTTTAGCTTTGCACAAACCCAAGGTACACGTAACCAGTTGAACCTGCGTGCTCTTACACCAAGACAAAAACAAAGCCGATGCAAATTCGTGTGATTTGCCTTGATACATGTGCATACACATCCTATAGCCAGACCATATACTCCTACCTACTACCTAGCTTGCACCAAGAAAAGGTACACACCAAAACGTACGTACCATGGCATCCAAGACCAAGCTCCTCCTCGTCTTCTCGGCCGTCCTACTCGTCGTCGTCACGGCCGCCGAGGAGTGCAAGCCGGGGCAGGCCTTCCCGCACGACCCGCTGCCGGGCTGCCGCGCGTACGTGCTGCGCCGGTGCGCCGGGAGCGACCCGCCGGGCGTGCGGGTGCGGTGCTGCAACCAGCTGAGGGAGATCGCGCCGGCCTGCCGCTGCGAAGCGCTGCGGGCCATGGTCGACGTGCTGGTCGAGGAGGAGGCGGCGGCGCCGGAGTGCCGGAAGGGGGCCATGGCCGCCATCGCGGGCGGCCTGCCGGCGCGCGGCGAGTGCGACCTGGAGACGCCGCCGCATGGAGGGGAGCACTACTGCCCCCTACTACAAACCTATTGATTAAGGCTATCTTTATTATTACCCCCATTTTAATGGATGAATAAAATGTCGCGTGCCATCAGATTGGGTGATGTATGGTCTTTTTATTCAGCTTCTAAAAACTGTTTTTTGGTTTTTTTATAGTAATTAACTTTTAAACAGAGTATTTTTTTCAAGATAGAATCTACTAGTTAATCTCTACTACTTAAAAAATTGAGTTAGTGGTAGTCCGTGCGTTCTCTCTTTCGTGCACCTCACGCAAATATTTGAAGCCGACATGTGGGGCCAGATCGACAGCTTCGTCGTCTCATCCGTCCCTTTCACGCAGCGCACCCGCAGACGCCCTCTCTCCTCACACAACTGCCACGCCCCCATTTCTTCCCGCAACCTCTCGCTTCCTCCCTGCAATTTCGCCGCCTCCTCCATCCTCCGTTCCCCTCGCGCCCCTGAACAACTGCGCAGGCCGCCTCCTCAGTCCTTCCTCCATTTGCCTCCCATCAAAATAGCCGGCGCCTCCTCTTCGAGATCCGGCAGGGTGTGCCGCCTCTGACCAGCCCCCTTCATCCCACGCCACCTTCCCCGACTCCATCTTCCCCCCAACCCATCCGAAGCGGCGGAGAGCTTGGTGGCGATGATGGTTCGGAAGGTCAAGGTTGAGTTCGATGAGCGCCCGTCGGATGTCTTCGATCCCAAGAATTAGTGGATGCGCTCTTCCTCCAGAACCTGATGAGTTGTGTCCATCTCCACCCGCCCTTCCTTAACACCAACTCCTTCCTCACCCAGGACCTCGATGACTTCCTCCTCAACGAGTTTGTGGCGCTCTCCGCCACAGCCAGGGCCAAGAAGAAGGAGAAGGAGAAGAGGGAGAAGGGCCTGAGCTCGGGCCTTCGGGATTTAATCGTGGGTAATGGAAATGGTGGCAATGGCGTAGGGCCTAGGGTGGTGCGTAGGAACATCGTCAATGCGCCCCGCCCGACAGGCCCACACCTCTCTCTCTCTCTCTCTATAGCTTGTATCCTCACCAACCATGGCCACGGAGGAGGCGCAGGGCTTCCGCTCGCTCGACGAAGCATCCCTGGTGGCCTACATCAAGGCTGCGCCCGGCCTCACCACCCACCTCAGTTGTAGCCCCGACACTCTCACCATCAAGGAGGTCAGCGATGGCAACCTCAACTTCGTCTACATCGTCCTCTCCGATGTCGGCTCCCTCATCGTCAAGTAGGTCCTTGCCCTCACTCAACTTACTATCGCGCTCTATGTACCACACCCGCACACACTTGTCTGTTAATCCCATAATCTCCTCCCTAACGACGATGTTGACCCAGTAATTTAGCCTTTTTAGCCAATCTGTTCGGGAATGTCACTACTTAAGAAGAATCGTGTTAAATCTCATAAGTTTGCAGAATATGTTTATTTGAACAAAACGTTCCAAACACTAACTGATCACTGATGGATGAGGCACTTTGTCAAAAAAACTGATGGATGAGGCGCTGGGAGTGACTGATCAGTTTGAGCTATATATCAGAGGACATGATCTGAGTAAGTCATTTCGTAAGTGCTGGAGTGGTCATGATAAAAAAGAAGTACAATGGCGAATGCTTATACACGCGTATTGGTCAACAAACGGCATGTTGGCCATCTGATGGGGAAAATAGAGAGAACTCTGAAATGATTGTTTGATGTTGAATATATATATCAAAAGAAATGGAGCACGACTAAAAGCAGTTGTATTTTAAATGTCAACTTGCTACTGGTTTCTGTTAGAGCGACCACGTAATTTGCTCTCTAATGCATCTGAAAAATGACTAATTTTAAGTGTTAAGTGTGTGCCATAATTTATGTCTGTTTAATTTAAAAGTCTAGGCTCTCTGAGTGAACTGTTGATGGACATGTATCTCACTGCACATGAGCCTTTTAAATCTATACCCTCTCTTCATTTGTTTCACCTTAACCCTTGACATGGTTTCCCATAAACTCCTAGTGAGAGATGCAGTTTGTTAGTCATTTGTGTAACCTTTGCTATTTTAAATTGGTTTACATTAGCATCTCAAAATCCATTAGGATATCAAAGAATTATAATGTTGGGATATTGCAGATTCACCCTGTTCTTATGCTGATTGGCTATATTTTTCTTGGCAGTGAAGGTAATGTTAAAAATTTTGCAAGTTTTCTGCCTCGCAAACATAATTTAGTAATATCCCTTTCATTTTGTCAACTATCATGGTATACAACGTAATTTCTTCGTGGAATCGTGACACAACTAAGCTGATCCATCTAATTCTCCACGCAATTGCGCTTGTGCTTGGTGCGGTTGGATATACTGTGCTTTCAAATATCACAATGAAAGTGGGATTGCCAACCTTTACAGTCTGCATTCTTGGCTTGGGATCGGAACAATTTGTTTATATGGTATTCAGGTAAGACTTCACATATGATTGCAATTCTATTCCATATAGTGATCACTGATCAGTTTCCTTTATTGCTATAATTTGATATATTTGCAAATAACTGCAATCATTATGAACTGACTGATACAGTTGACATACAGTAGAACCAATAGAGAATATTTTAAGCATTTTAATCAAGTATGCGTATAGAAGATTCTGAACATTTTATTCAAGTATGCTATAGCATGCCATTTCTGAATAGTTTTGGGTGAATTGATATCCTTGTGTAGTTGTGTGGTTGTCACAAACCTGACATATGTTATTGGTAGCTGGTGAGCTTTCATACTTCTTTTTTATCTTATTACTAATACATATTGGTGGTCACCAAAAGACATGAAAAAATGGATTGGTTTTCAGAGCTGGAAGATTGCATAACGAAATTATTGAACTGGGAACTTACATTATAGTTGAAGTCTGTCCAAGAATAGACATTATATTTTTCACTTTAGTGTTAACAAATGTTCTTACATTTGCCTTATCTATCACAATGGATATTTGGATTTGTTTCCTTTTTTCCCTGGTGCTGCACCAAATGTGAGGAGGGGTGCTCTTCCTTGGCACATACTATTTGTGCTCTTCGTCTACATTTTAGCCCTGGCTACTTCAGAACTTGGGTTTCTAGAGAAACTAACTTTCCTCCAAAGCTCAGGCCTCGACAAATATGGTGCAGAGGCATTTTTGGTGAACTTCACAGCATTGGTGGTTGTGATATTTGGTGCTTCTGTCGTGGTAGCTCCTGTTGCTCCAGCTCGCCTTGAAGAACCACAGGGGTATGCTCCAATCCTAGGAAATTAGTATGTATGAAGTGTGTACTGCATATACAATTGACATGGTTTGTTGTTACCATAGTGAAACTAGATATTAAGATCCCTTCCCTTAAAAGAAGCTCCTGGCATGGCATCATCAGAGTAAGAAAATGTTGTGTCTTCCTTGTGTGTGTATATACATTATGTGATAATTGAAATTTGTATGTATGCATCTACTTTACAAGCTGGGTATTTTGCTTGATCAATGTGTCGTTTAAAATGTTGTGTTGGTTGTCTTTGCAAAAAAAAAAAAAGCTGTGGTACCACAAGATGTGATCGACGGCTTTTTGACTTACTTGACAGATTTAAAAACTTTTAGAATATGTTTGTATGCACCTGTGAGTTTTAAAACATGTAGTATGATAAATTTTAAAAATCCGTAGCAACGCACGGGTATTCAACTATTATAGTATATACTATACCAACTCTATTTATATTGTCAAAAACCACATGTGAATTTCTGTTACTCTATAATCTCTCGCACGACCAGCCTAAAAGCCAAAAGTCGTAGTCAAAAAACATAAACTTTAGCCAAAAAGAATAAACCGTATATGTGTGATGTGGTGAGTCATGAGTGGAACGGTGCATGTATTTTACAAGCAATAAGGTAGCTCTTGTTCCACATCTTTGCTATCAAAATCTCAAATCAAATGGTGGATGTATCCTTGTTTCAAAAAAATTGGAGGATGCATCGGGAAAGGTCAATTATAGTCCCGTGAAATATCAGGAATGTTCACCTCGCCCAATAAACTTTCAAACGAGAGCAGAATCTACTCTCTCTTGCCTCCGCTCTCCCCAAATTTGTCGTCGCCGCACTTCACTCACAGCTGAGCTCACCGCATGGTCGTGGTGAGCATCAAAGGCGGCCGGATCGCGATCACGGACGTGCCCGAGCAGCACGATGGCGGCCGGGTAATGTGAACAGCACGGCTGTGGTCACTCACGGTGGTTTGCGTAGTTTTTTTTCCACATGAGCAACTTGGATTTTATTACTAACACTACCGGAAACCCGTACTTTGCCGAGTGCCTTCAAGTTTGCCGAGTGCAATCTATCGGGCACTCGGCAAACAATAACTTTGCCGAGTGCCCAATATATTGCACTCGGCAAAATAAAGCACTCGGCAAATTAAGATCTTTGCCGAGTGTTGTCTATTAGACACTCGGCAAAGTAAGCTCTTTGCCGAGTGCTGACGGGAAAACACTCGGCAAAAATAAAACACTCGTCACCAACCGCCGTCCATTGGAGGTCAGCCGCCGCCGTTAGAACTTTGCCGAGAGTCTGGAGCTGACACTCGGCAAAGATCGCTTTGCCGAGTGTTTTTTTTGCGGCACTCGGCAAAGAAATAAAACATTTTCCTTTCCTACCCTTCAAACTTTTTTTACTCTCCACATACAACATATGGTACTCCATGTTAAAATTTGGTATATTTTTGTATATGTTTGCTATATTTAATCAATTAATTGTATTTTAAGCAATTTTTTCTATCAAGTCAAATTTGAACTGCAAGTGATTCAAATAATAGGAAAAAATGAGTAGAAAAATAATATTCATGTTATTCAGCCCGGTTTGATGCCTTACCTGTGAAATGAAAAGGAATTTCAAACATCTTGTTCAGGAAACACGAACACGAACGTGTGGCCGAATGATTTTAAAATTTTAAAAAAAAGCAAACGAAGTTTGAAAATCATGAGATTTGTCAAGATGTCATGATATCATACGCGGAGGCTGTGGTAAAAAATTGAAAAGATTTCGCATAAGTTGTCACGTACGATGCTTACAAACCGAAGCTTTTCTGAAGAAGAAGCGTAGAGTTGAGAAGGATCCGGTAAGATTTGGAGTCAAAGTGACGGTTGAATTGTGGTTTGACTACAAAACTTTTTGTATAGGCAATAGACAACAGAGATTATTTCATGTGAATTATTGGTAATTCATGTGAAATTTTTTGATAATTTTAATTTTTATAAATTGAATTTGAGCTATAACTGCATGAAATAATGGTCTAATATTCGTAGAAGCATCGAATATGCATTGTTGAGTGAATTTGACATGGCATTTTCAAAATACATTTGAAAAAATTTGTAAAACATGTTATGGAAAAGAGGGAGACAAAATTTTAAAAATTTTTTTTTGCCGAGTGCCTTGTGGGCGACACTCGGCAAAAGAGAAGCTTTGCCGAGTGCCAGATCAAGGGCACTCGGCAAAAGAGGAAAAGTTTGCCGAGTGCCAGATCGGGGGCACTCGGCAAACAAGAGAAAAACAAAACTTCCCCGTCCCCGCGGCCACGCTCACACACACGCAAGAAATTAAGTTTTTTTCCCCGCCGCCGCTGCCCCGCCCCCGCGCGCCGCGCACGCCCGCCGCCGCGCCCGCGCCCGCCCGCCGCCGCGCCGCCCCCCGCCGCGCCCGCGCCCGCCCGCCGCCGTCCCGGCCCGCCCCCGCGCTCCGCACGCCCGCCGCCGCGCCGCACGCCCGCCCGATTCGACTGCCCGCGCCCGCCACGCCGCCGCGCCGCCCGCCGCCGCGCCCGCGCCCGCCCGATTCGACTGCCCGCGCCCGCCGCGCCGCCGCGCCGCCCGCCGCCGCGCCCGCGCCCGCCCGCCGCCGCCCCGGCCCGCCCCCGCGCTCCGCTCCTCGACCACTCCCATCACTCGAAGCCGCCTCCTTGCGGAGCAGCCGCACAAACCGGAGGCACTCGCTGCGGGGTCCGCTCCCACAGCCGGAGGAGCGCGACCCGCTCCTCCTCGCCGCCCTCCGCGCCGCCCGTCTCCGCGACGAGGAGTCCCGCCGCCCAGGTCAGCGATAAGCATACCACTTGAATCTGTTACCAAAGTGTTTCTGTGATCTGGGTCATTGTATTGTAAATGAAAAATGCCCAAATAGTGACCACTTGAATCTTAATAAGCATCGGTCGTTGTTAGTTGTTACTGTCATACTGTGTCATGGTTGAATCTAGCATTTCTGTGCATTGATATTTGTTCTTGCCTGGATGCCATTAGGCTTTAGGATTATGATTCACAGCTTGATCCTCCTAATGCACCCCTTATAGATTAAACTTGAGACTGAGCCGTTGTTGCTATATGCTTATTGTCAATTTGTCATTTTGGTTTCCGTGTTCTTGTGCTGAAGATGCAACCTTATTGTCATTAACATCACCAGCTTGATAATTCAGTTCAGTTCCCACGTCATGCTTGAAGATACAATGTTGTTGCCATTCATGTCATTGCTTTGACAATTTGAACGACTTGAGTCACTCTGGCATGGCAAAGTTTCAAATTGCATGTCTTAATTGTTTACCCTTACTGACAAAAACAACATGTAATATTATTGGATTTGTGCCACTGGTGGTTTTACACATTTCACATGGCGAAAGGCTGAAAACTCAAAACTGCGCCCTAACGTTGCCTAAAGCTATGTTGTGGGATAAAATTTCTCATTATCTGGTCTCGCTGTTCGATACTAGATAAGGAAAGACACTAAATATGTTGCTATTGTTCTAGAAGGCAATTTAGTGTCATAGTCCTTTGATAAACCAACTTTTGTGCTTGTTATTTCTGAAGATATGATAGTAATTCTGTTTATTTTGCAACATTTAATGCACATTCCTCACACTTTCATACAGCAGTAGTGACATCTGCTGAATCGCTGGCCACCAGGACTGATACAATGCTATAACTAAGAAAGTTCAGAAGAAGAAATCTTTTAAGATCACGATACAGAACACCATTCGTCGAAAGCACAAAGGAATAACTTTCTATAGCTTGTTTCAGGATCAGAGAGCCCATTTTAATTACAATATGCCACATGCCTGTGCTCAGTGCTGCTTCTGCTCCTTTGATACATGCTTCATAGATTACGTAACCTAGTTAGGCTGAGGGCTGATATGTTAGAGGATGGATGACCGTGAGTGGATGTACACGGGCCGCTCAAGTCAGGGTTCGTTGTCCGATGAATGGATTGAGAAGACCGATGCTTTCTTGGAACTAGCATTTGCCAAGGTTAAAGGAGCGCGTGCCACTTGGTGTCCCTGCAGCAGATGTGCAAACACGCGTCGACAAACAAAGGAGGTCATGGGTAAACATCTTTGCAAGTTTGGATTTACGGCAGACTATACCCGGTGGATCTACCACGGTGAATCCGATCGTATGAGAGAGGAGGTCGTGAGACCACGCGTCGAGGATTATGATGCTGATGGCGGGGTAGGAGACATGTTAAATGACTATCATGAAGCACACTTCGCTGAAGGACGTACGGAGGAGGAGCCAGAGGCAACCGCAAAGGCGTATTACGACATGTTGTCTGCGGCACAGAAACCCCTTCACGGCCAGACGAAGGTTTCTCAACTGGATGGCATTGGACGCGTAATGGCCTTGAAGTCCCAGTTTAGCTTGAGTCGAGACGCCTTCGATGCTATGTTGACAGTTTTTGGCAGCATGCTTCCGGAGGGTCACATTCTGCCGAAGAGCATGTACGAGGCAAAGAAACTCCTTCGTGCACTTAAGATGCCATATGAGCAGATACATGCTTGTCCGAAGGGGTGCATCCTATTTAGGAAAGAACACGCGGAAGCAAAGTACTGTGCAAAGTGTGGATCCTCTAGATTCCTGGAGGTAGACTCTGGTGATGGTCAGAAGAGGCAGCTTGCGATCCCCGTGAAAATCCTACGGTACCTTCCGTTCATACCGAGGATCCAACGGCTATACATGACCGAGGAAACCGCGAAACAGATGACATGGCACAAAAATGGACGTCGATACAATCCTGAGAAGCTGGTACATCCATCCGATGGTGAAGCATGGACCCACTTTGATGTGATTCATCGTGAGAAAGCTGTAGAGGCTCGTAATGTACGTGTTGCGCTGGCAACAGATGGGTTCAATCCTTATGGAATGATGGCCGCCCCATACACTTGTTGGCCCGTGTTCGTTATCCCCCTCAATCTCCCCCCCGGCGTCCTCTTCCAACGACAGAACATATTCTTGTCGTTGATAATTCCTGAACACCCGGGGAATAATATGGGTGTGTTCATGGAGCCTGTGATTGATGAATTGGTCCGTGCTTGGGAGGAAGGGGTATGGACATACGACCGAGCTACAAAGAGAAACTTCAAAATGCATGTTTGGTACCACTACTCCCTGCATGACTTCCCGGCGTATGGGATATTCTGCGGCTGGTGTGTTCACGGGAAGTTCCCATGCCCAGTATGCAAGGCAGCTCTGAAGTTCATTTGGTTGCTGAAGGGTGGCAAGTATTCTTCGTTCGACAAACATCGACAATTCCTCCCTCTTGACCATGCATTCAGACGAGACATCAAGAACTTTACGAAAGGTGTCGTAGTTATAGACCCTGCACCGCAGATGATGACCAGTGCCGCGGTTCGTGCTCAGATAGATGCTCTCGAGGTCAATCAAGAATGTCGCGGTTTTGTGGGATATGGTGAGCAACATGCATGGACTCATAAGTCGGGCTTGTTGAGGCTCCCCTATTTTGATGACCTTCTTCTTCCACATAACATTGATGTAATGCACACTGAAAAGAATGTCGCCGAGGCACTTTGGGCAACAATCATGGACATTCCTGATAAGACAAAGGACAACATTAAGGCTAGAGTGGATCTGGCAACGTTATGCGATAGACCAAAGCAAGAAATGAAGCCTCCTAGAGGCGGCAGGACATGGAGAAAGCCTAAGGCCGAATTCGTCTTGACCAGGCCCCAAAGGAGGGAAGTACTAGAATGGTTCCAAACGTTAATGTTCCCTGATGGGTATGCAGCGAATCTGAGGAGGGGAGTGAACTTATCTACTATGCGAATCAATGGGCTCAAGAGTCATGACTACCACATATGGCTTGAGCGGCTTCTTCCGGTGATGGTTCGAGGCTATGTCCCTGAGCATGTCTGGATAGTGCTGGCAGAGTTGAGCAATTTCTTCCGCCAGCTTTGTGCCAAGGAGTTATCTCGGACCGTGATTGCAGACTTGGAAAGAATGACACCTGTGTTGCTCTGTAAGTTGGAGAAGATCTTTCCACCCGGCTTCTTTAATCCGATGCAGCATTTGATTTTGCACCTCCCGTATGAGGCACGAATGGGGGGGCCCGTGCAGGGTCGTTGGTGCTATCCAATTGAGAGATGTCTAAAGGTTCATCGAACTAAATGTAAAAATAAATGCAAAATTGAGGCTTCCGTTGCAGAGGCATACATTTTGGAGGAGGTGTCAAACTTCACAACAACGTACTATGGTGACAACCTTCCTAGCATGCACAATCCACCCCCTCGTTACAATGCTGGCGAAAATGAATCGAACCTCAGCATTTTCCGAGGGCAACTCGGAAGTGCAAGTGATGCGACCCCAAGACCTTGAAACATGAAGAGTGGCGCACTATCATGCTATATAGTGTTGATTATATGGACATGGCTGATAGTGATGATGAGACTTATGATCCAGCTAATCCCGACAATGATGATTATTTCTAATACATGTAATACTTTGTTATTTTCTAATAATGTTTTGTTTATTTTGCATCTCTTTCTAAAGTACGTGATTGTTTTTAATTGCAGGTGATTGAACAAAGATGGTGGGCGGTATGAGGAACGTAAAGTCGCTTTACCAAAGACGGCACGATGCAGCTGAGCAGTCGGGGAGCAGGAGTAGGAGGAGCGGGAGGAGCAGCAGGAGGAGCAGGAGCACTCTTGAGAGGGAGCGGGAGGAGGAGCGGGAGGAGGAGCGGGAGCGGGAGGGGGAGGAGGAGCAGGAGCGGGAGGAGGAGCAGGAGCGGGAGGAGGAGGAGGAGCAGGAGGAGGAGGAGGAGCAGGAGGTGCCGGAGGAGGAGGCGGCAGGGGGGTCCGCTTCCTCTGGTTCGTCGGGTGTCTGGTTGCGAGGTCCCTCGACCCTCCCGAGGCGACCGATACCTCGTGAGAGACGCCCGCTGATTCAACCCACTGGGGCTAGGTAAGTAACTTTAGATGTTATCACTACTTTTTCATTTGATATGTTGAAAATCACAATAGAAACTAATAATTTATCTTAATCACTTGGGCAGGGGTTGGACGCTTGTGGCTGCAGGTGATCACAAACGCCATGTCAATGGCATCCTGGGTCTTTTGTGCAGGCTACACTTCCCTGGCCTGGTTGCGTTTGGCGGAGGGCAGGAGCCAGCCTACACGTGGGACCACTACGTCGCCTTCCCCGATTTACCAGATCGGGATGGCAGGGTATTCGCCAACAAGGCGGCGCGGGTGACGACCGAGCTGTGGGTAAGTTTTCCTCGCACTACATTGCTCAATACTATGCCGTCATTGGACTTTCTTGAAATAATGACTGGATACATCGCGTCTATATGCAGGATTTCTTCAGATGCCAGGAGGGATATGAGGCCAAGGCGGCTAGTGTGGCTCACAAAGCCTGTTATAAACTCGTGAAGGACATGCATTACGAGGCGCGCGTCCAGGCCATCGTAACATACAACGCTACCTACCTTGGAGTGAAGATCAACAAAACTGAAGCAAGAAACATGAGGCTGACTCGGGAAGACTACATGCAGGTAAATATACAACATTAATACTGATTTTTTCTGAGATTAAGTACGCTTAATTTGATCTTCTTATATGTTATATACTTGATGACGTGTAGGTGCCTCCGTGGTGGTGCGCCCAGCATCTCCAGTGCTGGGAACAGATGGTGGACAAGTGGTGCGCCGCCGAGTGGGAGGAGACGCACAACGCTTGCCGGGAGCGGCGTTTGATGATGCCAGGTGCACCACACCATCAAGGCAACCGTAGCCTCGACGAATTCGCAGCTACATGGGTATGCGAATTCATTTCTTTATTATAACGCTCAATTCTGCATAATTTCTAATCATCTTGCTGTTTTTTTCGCAGTCGTCGTCACATGGTGGCCAGCCTTGCTCCCAGTTCAAGGCATGGGCTTTGGCCCACAAGGGCAAGGCGACGTCCGACGTCGACTACAACCCGGAGGACCCGCCCTCGGTGTACAGCAATGCGACCGTCCACAGCCGCCTCAGTGAGTACACATCGATGGCAAGGGCGGTCCATGGGCCAGAGTACGATCCGAGCACCCAGGACCTTGATGGAGAAGTCGTCATGAGGGTGGGAGGAGGCAAGAAGCATGGGCGGTACTGGATTGGCGACAGCACACTCGACACGGCCACTACTCCCACTCTCACCCAGATTCGAGCAAGGAGCACGAGCTCAAGCCCGGCCATACGCCCACGGCCGGACACTGCACACTCCCGGATGGAGGCACTCCAGGTTATTTCTGTTTTATTCGTCGTTCATTAATTTTTACATACCTTTGCTTTCCATTGTAACATTGGGGTGAAATATTGTAGGCCCAGCTGGAAGAAGAGAAGAGGCTACGGGAGGAGATGGCGGCGAGGATGGAGGCCGATCGGCAGAGGAATGAGGCCGAGCGGCAGAGGATGACGCAGATGTTTCAGTGGATGCAAAGTCTTGGCGAGAGGATGGGTCAACCTCTGCCACCGGAGCTATTCCCTCCACCTCCTCCTGCAACTACTCCTGTGAGTTTCTAGTGGAGTATGAATGTTTAAGTTTGTATGTTCATACCTTAAATCTTGTCTCACACATGCAATCTCTTCTCCTTTGTGCAGAATCAATCGGCGGCTTCGAATAACTTGCCTCATGACCCACCACATCAGTCGGGGTGACGTGCTTTGTGGATGATACTTGTGGTTGATGTTTATGTGAATATTGTGGTTGATACTTGGTTTATGTTTATGTGATACTTTGTGACTTGTTTGATATACTTGTGGATGATATATTGTGGTTCTACTTGGTGAATGATTGTGAATGACTATATGTGATATATTGTTGATATACTGCGGTATATTGTGACTTGTTTGAGTGGGGTGCAATAAACAATTAAAATTCTGGGCATTCTGGGCTACTTTGCCGAGTGTTACACTCGGCAAAGGTATGCTTTGCCGAGTGTCATGGTAAAAACACTCGGCAAAGTAACGTTTCTGGGCATTCTGGAACGTACTATGCCGAGTGTTGTGAGTTTGCCGAGTGTCATGGTAAAAACACTCGGCAAAGTAACTGGGCATTCTGGAACGTACTATGCCGAGTGTATTCACCATGACACTCGGCACAGATTAAATCTTTGCCGAGTGTCTTCACCATGACACTCGGCAAAGGTTAAATCTTTGCCGAGTGTCTTCACCATGACACTCGGCAAAGGTTAAATCTTTGCCGAGTGCCATTCCGTCCTGGCACTCGGCAAACGACGCCGTCACCGTGTTCTCGCCGTCCACTCTCCTTTGTTTGCCGAGAGTCGTTTAGGCACTCGGCAAAGACTTTGCCGAGTGCTCGAAAAAAAGCTCTCGGCAAAGATTTTTTTGCCGTCAGAAACTATGGCGTGTGAGATATGCCGTGGGTGGCACTCGGCAAAGACTTTGCCGAGTGTTTCTCGTGCTTTGCCGAGTGCCACCGGCACTCGGCAAAGCTGCTGAACCCGGTAGTGTAATTAATATAATGGAATTTACATAGTTCTGTTTTAGTGTTTTTTAGCTATTTGCGGGTTTATTGTTTTTCCCATCTATCCCCTGTCAAAGTACACCAAGCACAGCTATAGCTCGAACCTAAGCGAGAGAATCACAATCAAGGCAACTGTAGTTCGACAAAAAAACAAAAGAAGAAAATTGATAACCAAGCTAGATACAAAACACTAGTTTTTCTTTTTTTCATAGAAGTCCGAATCTATCATCCTGAGCTTGAGAGTGTCTTTAGCTTCCTCTTCTCAGGTGTCGCAGCATATTAGCGCCAGCCAACAAGACCTCTTTCTCCTCTTCCTTGTGAAGTGCTGCCCAAAATTTTAGGAAAGCGCATATATAACATATGATCTTAGTTGGAGATTTGATCAATTTCTTCTTGAAACTTGCCTTGTTCCTTAGTTTCCACATAGCCTAGCATACAGCCAACAAACCAACCATATGAAAACTTGATTTACTAGGTAGATATTGACTAGCTCACCACAGGTATTGGTAAAAAACCACGCCTACAATTGGCTTTTAGAAATGATCCAATAACACCCTATACATATTTGGCAATCACACAATCAAAGAAAAGATTTATAGTCTTATTCTCACAGCAAAAGCTGCAAGTTGGATCCCCGGACCACTTCTTTTGTAACAATACATCTCTTGTCAAAATGGCATTGTTTCTAATTAACCACATGAATATTTTAATCTTCAGAGGAATCTTTGATTTCCAAATCACTTTCAAATTTTTATTAGTGAGATGATTATGAAGTTGTTTATAAACCGATTGAACAGAAAATCTTCTAGATGCATTTAATTTCCATCTATGTATGTCATCATTTATACCCAAAGGAATAGTCAACAAAATGGTTTTTAGCTGATTTAGTTCGGTTTGTCTATCTTCATTTAACCATCTTCTAAAAGATAAATTCCAACTATTAATAGCCAACGCATGAACTGATAGACCAATTAGGTCATTACTGACAACAAAAAGATTATTAAATTGCTCACATAAAGAAACAAAACCACACCAACAATCTTTCCAAAAGTCGGTGTTTTTTCCATTCCCCACAATCATATATCTCCCTTTAAGGTATTCACTTTTAATCTTAAGAAAATTAGACCAACATGGAGAGTCATTTTATTTATGCTTAACATGTTTCATAGTTTTATCACCCAAGTACTTTGCTTTAACTATGTCCTGCCATATTCCTTTCTCATTTTCCAGTTTCCACCACCACTTACATAAGAGACTAACATTTAAAGCATTCAGATTCTGAATGTCCAGACCACCTTTTTATTTTGGGCCTGCAAATTAAAGGCCATTTCACTAAATGATACTTTATTTTATTTCCACCTCCTTGCAAAAACAATTTTCTTCTAGTTTTATCCGTCCTGGATAGCACAGTTTTAGGCAACAAATATATAGATATGTGATATATAGGAATACTACTCAAACTTGAATTAATTAAGATAACTCTCCCACCCATGGACAAGGACCTACCCTATCATCTATCAAGCCATTTACAAAATTTTTCTTCCAGATTTCTCCGGTCAATAACATATAATCTAGAGCTATTTATATGCACTCAAGGTATCTAAGAGGCCACGAACTAATTTGGCAATTAAACATATCAGAACATTAAGTAAGTTCCTTGCCTTCTCCTTTAATCATAAAAACTTCACTTTTCTGTTATTGCGTAGTATGTGGCAAACCTGAGCAACGATTTTGTCGTAAACCCAGAAGGCCATAACAATTCATCACGTTTAATGGCTGGGCTCGGGCCTGCCAGTGCCATCTGGAAGCAGGCCAAAGCTGACTATCACAGAGCCAAGCCTAGCCCAAAATGTATGCACTCACTTCTAGTGCCTCCCCCTCGCTCCCTCCCTCTCTCTCTCTGCATCTCGGCCTTCTAGTCCTACCTGATTAGTTGTTTTCTTTAAGGATTTTTTAAAGGTACACCACCATTCATTATAGCTATTGATTTATTTTGGTCTTATGGCTATGATGATCTATTAACTTGTAGAGGGTGAGAGGTCAACTCAACCTGCTGAAGGCTAATCCTGTATTTACACATCATTACTACACATTAATTGGAAAAAAACAATATAGGAAGATGTTTGTATAAATGGAAAGGATGTCATCAAAGTAATACCCTCCTATCAAAAATTGTGTTAACATTGTAAGAAATCAAATGACACATGAAGATATACAAACGGTACACCAAGTTGCAACAAAATAAAATATTTCAAATTGTTTGTTTGAAAGGAAATATATCGCAAGTTAAATAACATACATTTAAAATTATTGTTTATTGAGAACCAGTTTGAATTTATCATCATGCTGGAATTATAACATACTTTCACATTTGAAATTTGATAGATAATTTTATATGTTTCTAATCTCTTGCTATGTGTCATCCGAATCCAATCCATTCCTTCAAAATGTTGTAAAATTTAAGTCAATTGTTATTTTTGAAATATGTACAATTTTAATTTTTAAATTAATGTGGAATACATATCCAAAACTAACAAAAGTGTGGCTTACATATATTTCTTTTGAAACTATTTGAACTAATTGTACATGATCCAAGTGTCCACATGGCTGAGATTTAATAATAGAGTATTTGGATTTGGTCCTGCCAGATGCTCAGGCTTTATTTTTGTTACATCACTCCATGTCACTTTGTTGTGACTATTCCAGGTTGAAGCAATCGCATCATTCATCTCACCATAGTTATAAGATACCCTCTTTTGTACGTAGTTCTGGATTTCCTGGCTCCTAATCAGCCATTAAATTGCCCTGTTCCTCTGTAGCTCAGGACAGGTGTTGGGCTAGTCGCCCATGTCAAGCCTCACACGTGGACAAATTTCATGCACCAAAGCTATGTTCGTACTTATTTCTACATTTACTTTTCTAAAGTAAATAACTTTTTTACAGTATCTAACTTTCAAACAGGGTGTCTTTTTAAGATGAGATCTACTAATTAATTGTAGTGCATATTGACTCATTTATATCGGCCAAAATTATACACGAGTATCTCTCTTTATAAATTTCTCTATAAATTATTACTATTTATAAGTCAAGACTAAAACTAATATGAACGGGTCCTAAATCATCCTATATAATCCTCTAATTCAGCCATCGATAAATGATTGGATTGTTAATTGTAGGAAAATTCATGTGGGACACTTTCACTAATGTACGTAATTTGCTGTAGAGGTCCAATCGGACCTCTCCACGGAATGACACCAAATAAAACTAATCAAGTGGGATATCACGTGCCTATGTTTGTGAGATTGTTGAGCTTTCAATCACTTTATATTGTGTGTAGGAGACACGCGTATGTGTACATGTGGTGTGAGTGGGTGTGCGTGAGTTGTGTGTATCTGTCTTATACCTCTCTCGAAAAATAAAACTGACCAACTAAGATTCTGCCTTTGCCAAGGTCACCGGCGCTAGTCCAGATATTGTACTGCCATCGATCTCACAAACTTACGCAACACGGTCAAACTATGCCGTGAGACCACGTGGAATCCGACAGTTGTGATGAGTATGACTTTGATTTGTAAGTTTTATGGAAGCTTGAGTTTAATTTTGAAGTTTTAAGTTTCTAGAGTTGCTGTCAGAATTTAACCGGTCTTACTAGCCTGGCATCGGCGGTTTGATTGGTGGCTACGGAGATATCAAACCGGCCGTATGGCCTTTTGGAAAATGGATGCCAAACACTTGTGTACGAGTATTTGACGATGTCATTGTACTAGGTGTCACTCATTTTGAACTTTTGAGCTGGAACTAGATAGGGATTAATAAAATTCTAGATAGAGTGTTTTCTGATGCTCTTAAGTGGTTAGACTAGCCTGTAGTCAGTGCGCGGTCTGGCCAACATTGAACCAGCAGTCAGACTAGTCCCCTATTATCGAGGCTGAGTTTGAGAGGAGTTGGACAGTCCAATAGCCCTGTGGTAGGTGGTCACACCTGCCCTTTAGGTTCAGAGTATGATGTGAGTTGAGTTGAGTCGGTTGAGTTTGTGCACGACATGCGAGCCGTTGGATGGTTGTGTCATGTTACATGATGCATGATTTAGCTAACGTGGGTCAATTGCTTGGAACTTGTGCTCAAAATTGGATTGCTTTATTTTTTTAATGTGCAGGTGGTATGGAGAACGGTGGCTATTAATGGCAATGGACTGAGACTAGGCGGGAGAGCTAATGTCCGTGCGGTCAGATAAGTCTGGGTGAGACGATGTGGCTCAAGCGGGAAGCACAGAAGAGATGAGGATCGCGATGAGGTAAGTTAGTACATATGGTGTGCCAAGTGACAAGGTCGATACACATAGAGATGATTCAGGGAGACCGAATGTGTGAAGATGTGATGTTAGTCATTAGGCCGAGATGCTTTGATAGATTGAATTGGTGTTTCGAGCTATCAGAGCCCTTTGGATGAGCTGCTCTGAAAAGCATACATGTGTGTGTAAAACCCGATATAATGTTGGTTTAACATGTTATCCCATATAAGTAGATGAATCACACCTAGAGGTGTTGGTTAGGCTTTCCTGTAAGCCACCACTATAAGAGAAGAAGTGGAGGTGCATGAAGACGTGACACTAATCATTTGGCACTACGAGTTGCATGTTAAAGCATGTTGAGATGGTTTGATAGATTGGATTGGTGTTTTGACTATCAGAGAGCCCTTTAGATGAGCCACTTCGAAAAGCGTACGTGTATAAAACCCGATATAATGTTGGCTTAACAAATTAACCCATATAAGTAGATAAAACTCAACTAGTGGTGTTAGTTAAGCTTTCCTATAAGCCACCACTATAAAAGAAGTGGAGGTGGCTTAGGGTTAGAGGTTTTTGGAGAAGCCTTGGAGAGCTAGGTGTTGTGGAGGTGCCTAGCCCCTTGGACTATCTAGATTGCCCAGTGGGCCTAGAGTAAGCCCATGAGCACGGAATTATACGTATAAGGGAATTTACCTGTATACCCTAACCCTATATAATTGTTGAGGGGAGGATAGATATTTGCTATCCTACCCCTACGCATACATAAGGGTAAGGAGGGGTAGGCTCTCTCATTTTCCTCACTAGCACTCTCTCACACATACACAAGTGTTGGTCTCTAGCTCCATTTCCACATCCCCAAGGGAGAAGGGTATAAACTACTCACTGTTTAGCACAATACCACAACAATTAGTATCATCTGTATGGGGCACACAAGAAGTTACACTAGGACTGGCTAGGAATCACCACCACCTAAGAGTTCTATTTCACAAGCGGGCTTGGGCATATCTCGTTGCGTCGAATTTGCTCACTTCGTCGTGTTAATCCCTTCATCTTTGTCACCATCCTATCGGGGGGAAGGTAAGGAAGAAAATGAGGAGTCCACCTTTTACTCGGTTGTTCAAAGCATATTGGTTGATCGTTGGGCAAAAGGCAACACTCCACTCCATTGTTTGGCACATTCACTTAATCCAAGGTAAATTATAAATCTTCGTTCTTCCTTTGTTTTTGCATGTAGATAACTAGATATTATAATCCATTTTTGTTTGTAGATATTATAGTGACAAGTGGATCAACTAAGAATGTGTTGTAGGCCGTGTACCACCACACAAGGATCTTGAGATTTCACAAATGAGAATGAAGTGCTTTAAAAAGTTCTTCCCTCTCCTTGAAGATCTCAAGAAAGTGAAAGAAGAATATGCAAGATTTTCCATTTGTTCTGGAGAATTCAATGACTTCGATTTTATTTATGATAGATGGATCCTTGATCCAATGAATTGGTGGGAAAATCATGGACAATCTGTTCCTGTGCTACAAAATTTGGCTCTCAAATTGGTTAACCAACTGGCCTCATCTTCTTGTTGTGCAAGAAACTGGAGCACATATAGCTTCATCAATAGCATGAAAAGGAACAAATTAACTCCTGAGTGTGCTGAAGATTTGGTATTTGTGCATAACAATTTAAGACTTCTCTCAAGAAGAACAGAAGCATATAAAATAGGGACAACTAGAATGTGGAATGTGGGAGGAGATTGCTTTGAATCTCTAACTAGTGTTGGCATTCTAGAGGTTGCTCAGCTCTCTCTTGAAGAACTAGAGTTGCAGTGTGTGTTGTTTGAAGATGAGCCCATTGCGATGATCCAAGAAGAAAATGAGGACGAAGTTGAAGTCTAAGAGTCTCATGCTGTCTTTAAACTAGTTTTGCTACTAGAATTTGAGTTTGTGATGTACCTTAAGTTAAACCACTCCTATCCTATGTTGGCTAGTGGTTATTTGCTTTTGGTTGAACTCTACATTTAAGTTTCTATGTTCGAACTTGGCTATTTCTTAATATTTATCGCTTATCCTTATCATTATCAATTGTTGTTGCTCTATTAGTCTATTGCTTTAATTGTTTAAGAATCAAATATACATGTTAATATGTTATCTTTGTAGTCTTGCAGATCTGATCATGTTACTTTTTCCCAGGTTAATGGAATTCTTATTTCTGGAAATGGTATTCACATCAACAATTGTCGTCAGGATTAACAAAACAATTGATGATGTACATATTCCGAGTATACACTTTACAAATTACAAGTTTACAATTTACATTATTTCAGTTTAATAAGCATGAGAAAACATAGAAAATAATACACACACACACACACACACACACACACACACACACACACACACACACACACACACACACACACACACACATATATATATATATATATATATATATATATATATATATATATATATATATATATATATATATATATATATATATATATATATATATATATATATATATAGCCGTGTCGCTGTATCGGTATTTTTGAGAAAACGACGAATTCCCGTATCGGTGTCGTGTCGTATCGACATATCCATATCCGTGCATCATAGTATGTGGTTAATTGAAATATACATAATTAATGAAAGTATTCCGTAGTTATGTTAAGTTCCCTTACAGTTTGTAGTTAGTGGAATCTATTTTCCATTATTAGTTATGTTGAACTTGAATCACATATTGCCATTATATATTTTTTTTAAAAAAAGTTTACTATGGGTATCTTGAATTCATGGCTAAGGCAATGGGCTATGCTCGAGACATCGAGCATGGGCCAAGTGACTAAACGCTATCGGTGTGCGGCATCGGGCAAGCAAGCAGCACCCAGCGAGGTTACGGTCTCTGCCATACCTAATATTTAGTCCTGGGTCCACCACTACTCATCCATGTGCTGCTGCAACCTCCCTCCTTGCTGGCGACCTTGGCTTTCTTCCACAATCTCACTGTTGCTTCTTCTCTTCCACCTCTCCAGCAGCAACGAGCCCTCATACCTGACTGCCTTCATCGCACCATGTCGCTGCCTGCTAGTGGCGGAGCCAGGATTTAGTTACGCCCCAGACTCACTGGTGGAATAATCTAGGTTACCTGGGTTGGATCATGAAAATGTTACCCATACTAGACTAAATTTACCCAGGCTGTACACTAGATATTTTTCCACACCCCGGGCTAAAGCCTACCCTGCGTGGGGTGTGGCTCCACCCCTACTGCCTGCTTCACCGACAAGGTCATCGGCATCCGCCAATGGTGTTGGCAACCTCGGGCTACGAGAGAGGAAGGAGAGAGAGAGATGAAGAGAGCTGTGAGAGGGATAGTGAAGCAACGAGAGTGGGGGAGAGATTGGGGGGAGGGGGGATGATCGGATGGCGACTCAACGCTATGGCTCACCAGAGTTTGATAGTGGCAGAGAGGAGCAAGAAGACATAGGCAAAATTGTCTAATTGGCTCTAGTACACAAGTATCACCGTTGCATGCTAAAATTTCAATTCAGGATTACAGAGATTACTCAAACAAACACAACAACCCATATCTTATCTCTACCGGGTTGTTACCAGCGCATTTTCATATAAGCTACAGTACGCGCAGAGAACGCCGAGAGCTGAACCAACTGCTGAATACAAACAGAGTTTTATCTCTAGCTCATATCTTCAGATATCTCGAAGATATCTCCAGCCGTCAGATTGTTTAACACACCGTTGCATGCTAGAATTTGTCCACGGAGAGGAGGGCGCGTCTCTGACCGACCGATGCCCGAGCGAAGGATGAAGGAAAAAAATTCCAACAATGGTGACGTTTCTTGAAGGCAAAACTTTGCAGTGGCATTTCTCTTAAGCAGTAACATCAATGGCGCGGCTCTCACCAGCCCTGCCGGAGTTCCCAAGCGAGGCCTAGATTGATCATTAGAACCCTGACGTGAGTGACCAACTCCCCTCCAGTGCTCAGGTGCCTCGCATGGAACTCCGCCCCACACCGCGGCGCCAGGTAGCAGAGCATCTCCACCCACACCGCCGCGATCAGCTCCCACCGCTCCGCCGCGTCCTCGATCCCGACCAGGCATCTCGCGACCGCGCGGGAGGTGAACAGCATGAACTGGTGGCCATCGTACATGTCACTCAGCATCTCCCGGGCATGGGCGCTACGGGACTGGCCCTTCTTGCCGGCGGTGAGGCTCTGCTTGACGACGTCTCGGGCCTTGCCGATCATGAAGCGGCTGTTGCTGCTCCGCATCACGTCGCACTTGGCCACAAGGTACATCACGTAGTCCGATAGCTCCTTGCTCGGACCCCTGTGTGGTGAGGCATGCTCCTTGTTGTCGTCGTCGCCGGAGAAGAAGCAAATGTCCGTCGCGACGTGCCAGACGAGGACGCTCGTCGGGAAGTCCACGCTGCTGACGCTGTCGTGCAGCACCGTCGTCGCCCTGTCGCCGCCTCCTCCTCTCCCCCTCTCGGCCAGCGCGCGCTGCCCGCGGAACTTGACGAAGTCCTTATCCTCCACCCAGTTTGCTCCGACGCCGATCAGCTTATCAAGGACGAGCTCCTTGAGCTCGCCGGAGACACCGACATGCGTGGTGTCGCACTCTATGCCGATCCAGCGAATGGCCCGTCCTAACACACCGGCCTGCTTTTCTTTGATGCACGCACCAACGAGGTCGTAGCGCGCCAGCTTTCCCGACCACTGCAGCCGGCTCGCCGGACAGAAACACTTGACCAGTCCGAAGATCACATCCGCGCACGACCTATTGATTCCTTTCTCGACGCAGAAGTCATCGACGCCGCAGTATGTCCAGTACGATGCGGCGAGCATGATGGCCGAGGATACCTCCAGCATGACGGCGCCGACTAGCAGCACGTAGGAGACGACGACGTCGGCGTCGCTGTAGTCGTCGTGTCTCCGTTCGGCCACCGCGAACAGAACCATCGCAGCAGAGGTTGAGACGAGCGTGACGAACTGGAGGGACCCACCGACCAGTGGATTCAGATGGCAGTGGCGCATCCCGATCTTGGTGTAGAGGTAGTCATAGATGAGCGAGAGCTGGATCTCGACCAGCTTGTACGACCTACAGACACGGCCGGGTTGGGACTGGAACTTCCTGCACTCGTCAGCCACGGGCCCGTAATCATCGGATAGCCAAGATCGGGGCATGTCCATGAGCAAATTCATGCACAACCCGAACAAATAATAGGCTTCTTGGACGAGCTTGGCGTAGTTTTGATCGGTCTTCATCCAGTTGAAGTACGCATCCAGCTGGCGCGTAGAATCTTCGGAGAGGATGGGGTCGTCGAGAAGCAATGGAGTGGCAAACTTGCTCCTGAGCGCCATGGCGTTGGCGCCCTTGAGCGCGTACGTCCTTTCGGCGTACTTGACTGTGCCGGAGACGAACATGAGCGCCATGGATGCTACAAGCAGCCAGTCGTCGCTGCGCCATGACTTGCCGACGACGTAGACGGCCAACGACACCTGGGAGACGAGGCTCAGCAGGTGGCGCTTCCAGAGCGCATTATCTTCCATGGAGAAGGCGCTGATGGTCTCCTGCCCGCCGAGGTGGAGCAGCAGGAAGGGCGCCCAGAAGAGCACCAGCTGGTGTCGCGGACCGGCGGTGGCGTGGAGGGCGAGGTGGCCGAGAATGAAGATGGCGAGGGAGTCGGCGAGGAGGTAGGCGAGCCACAGGAGCAACCGGATGGCGCCGGAGGTGTTGCGCTTCCGGACGCCGGCGGAGAAGAGGAGGAAGGCTTGCAGGGCGAAACTCGCGAGCACCAAGCACTGCATCTCCCACTCGTTCCGAAGTTGCTGGAGATGCGCCAATGTGCTGATATGATTTGTTCGTTAAAGATATGCTTTGACTGAACTAGTGTTGAAGCGTGTACTAATTCCATACACAAGCAACCCAACTTTAAATTACACTAGCCACGTAGGCGTGGCGCGACGCCACGCCAGCCACTATGTTAACCGAAATAGAAGAGACGAAAATTCGTGAGGAGTTTTTTTAAAAAAAAGCGAGGAGACATGCGTGTTTTCGGAAAAGACAGAGGTTTTTTCGTAAAAAATCGAGGGGCTGTACGTAATTAAACGAGGACCCGTACGTAATTTAGAAAACCGCGGGGCGCTATCCTGCAAAGGATACGAAATTTCGGTGAAGTGAAGGGGTGTTTTTAAAAAACAAAACTGGCAGAGACCTTTTCGCGAGGAAAAAAGATATTTACGTAATTTTCGAAAAATACAGGGAAATCGCTCCCCCGACCGTACGCGTTTTTTGCCGCCACGCGCCGGCCGAGGGAGCGCTGGGGGTGACGTGGGGCGCGTCCCCTCGCGCGGAGTCCCCCGGTAATAATCCCGGTAGGATTTCGAATGCAAACTATAGTTTTTTAATGATTTACTTTGAAAATTTATAAATATCAATCAAAGGGCATCATTCATTTTGATCCATCGGTTCTAACTTATAAGTGAATTAATGTTCATTCAAGCCGAATACTCCAAGCATTTCGCAATATAAGCAACAATTTAAGAAATATAGTTAATGATAATAAATTATGCCTATGCTCCAATAAATCCTTACCAGACATGTACGTCCCAAGGGTGCTACTCGCTATTTCCTTCTATCACAAATGGAAGGTAGTTTGATTCTCTTAATTAATTGCTTCCTGGTTCCTTTCATTTGATGTTTACTCTCCGTTCTTTTTTACTTAACTTTTTAGAATCTGTATTGTCAAATTTTTTAAAGTTTGATCACCAATAAATTTAAAACTATCCAGATTCGCTATACTAAAATTATATTATTAGAATTGTTGTTAAAAAAATTCATAATATTATAATATTATTAGTATATCTTGGTATAAAATTATAAAAATTAACGGTCAAAATTGTATCCTGAATATGGTAAAAAAATCTAAAACGTCAAGTAAAAAAGAGCGGAGTAAAACTTGTGCAAAGACTTATTAACAAAAAGCACAGGATGACCACATGCTCCTGGTAAATTTGTGTCTATTGCTACCTCGTGAAATTCGTTTGTCCCCAAAACCACTCATGTTTAATCTTGGTGACTAAAATGAACAAAGATCGATGTTGAGTCTTATAAAATGTACCATATATTAAATGAGGTATGGACACTTTAGGAAAATATAGTTTTAGAAATAGCACATTTCCACTCCTAGAACATCAAATAAAGAAGATCAGAGGGAGTACCCGTGGGCAGAACGTAGCAAGAACAGGATGCTCTCTGTAACGCCCCTGTTTCCAGGGGCGCGTACGGACACGGCATCCCGCAACTATTCACGCATGAACAGTTACGGAGTGTCGCGCAAGAGTATACCATTGCATGCTTACAGCAAAAGTCCAGCATATATTTCACATATGGAATAACATCCAGTTTTTACAGCGGGGCGTGCAAGCCCAAAGTATAATTACATTACAAAAAGATCCAAGATCCGCTTCGAGCGCGGCAAAGACCTAAAGCCACGTATCCTCGTCGAAGAAGAGATCCTCCAAGACTTCCTCAACGGGGAGACCTTCACCTTCGTCTTGATCCTCTAAAGATTGAATTAAGCAAGCCGTGAGCCAAACAACCGGCTCAGCAAATCCCAAAGGGATTCTTATAATATTACATGCACGGATTTACAATGGAAGGGAGTATACTTGGTTTATTAACTTAAGTGGATGCAGTTTTATTTGTAAACATTTTAATAAAACGGACCCAAAACTACTCCTTAAGATCTCAAGGGTTTTCAACAAGAGTTAATTAACCAGCTAATCAAGTTAAAGCATATACAAAACTACTTAAGCTTCGCTGCTGGAATCACCCAAGTGACACAGCTCCAATACCCGGGAGCACGGCGTATTCGAATACCATTTATTTGACTCTGCAGAGTTTGCTCAGCTTTACCCATACGATCCCTTAACTCCCGCTAAAGAGTTAAGAAAGCCAGGTCGTTTCACTGCTCAATTCTTTATATAGGCTCTACCCGGTAGAATCCACTCGGGTCTGGCTCACCCACCCACACACACACACACACACAAACGTCCGCTTCGAGTGAACTCTACCGTTGTTAGGCACCCACAGCACGGCCTGCCTAACCTCACTTCTTATCCTCCTCCTCTGCCACACCTGTAGAGTTTCAATCGAGTTGAGCAGCTACTAGGCCAGTGTTGACAAGTCAACTCTTGTGGTTGAGCGATCACTATGACATTTGCTCAGCATAAGGGTTTTAGTCCTTATATTGTCACATAGTTCGCAACCTCGCCAGGCCCGTGACCCAACCTAGGGTAAGCGGTGGGCGAAAGCCGTCTCGCGGCGCCCCACAACACCCTTACCCTAACTTCAATCCTACGGTAAGAGATGGGCGAAGTCTAACTTGCCAGCTCTTCCCCAACCCTTACCCTACCTTGTGCACGCCGGCACTCTCCGCTCTAGGGCACGGTGTCCCATACCACCCTACCCTAGAGTCGGGTTTGCAAATCCTATTGGCCCGCAGCCACGACCTTATTAGTGTAATACTTTGCATGATAATAATAATAATAACCTACAGTTATCTAGATTAATAGATAATTATTTCTAGGGTTACAAAGGCATGGCTACAAGTTTAGCATGGCATTTGTCGGTGGTAGGTTAGCTACATAACATGTCATTCTAAACATTTTATTTTACTTTGAACTAACTTTTCAGAACTAGCTTAATGCAAATAATATAGTAACATAATTAAACATCATGGGACACAAAATGATCAAAGGATTTGGGACTTGCCGTTGATTTGGACGATCTCGGCTAGCCCGAACGTAGAAGCTCCTGGATCCTGGGACTGCACTTGAACTTCCAGAATCTCCGAAACTAGCGCAAACACGTAAAATAACATAAGTCCAGCTTGAGACTAATCAAGCGAGAAAAAAATAATCTAATTAAAAAGGAGTAAAATGCATAAATCCGCAAATGGGGAATTTTAGGAATTTATCTGGAATGAATTTGG
Organism: Dendrocalamus latiflorus; assembly: GCA_017311315.1. Taxonomy (NCBI): domain Eukaryota; kingdom Viridiplantae; phylum Streptophyta; class Magnoliopsida; order Poales; family Poaceae; genus Dendrocalamus; species Dendrocalamus latiflorus. Next base: position 16,526,989 of record CM029672.1, read on the forward strand.
GAAAATAGAGGTCAAAAATGGGTTTAGGATAATATTTGGAGCAAAGTGGTGAAATTTGGGAATTTTTGGGATTTTCTGTGATTTTCTAGGATTTATTTGGATTTTTCTGGATTTTAGAAATTGGAAAATCACTGGAAAATGGTTGGAACAGTAACGGGCCGGTCCGGTGCAACAGTGCAGCCCGGCCGGGAAACGGCCCGCTCGGCTGAGCGGCCGGCGCGGCCCAGCGCGCGCGCACACGCGGGAACGAGTGGGCCGAGGAAGCGGCCCACGCCAACGCGCGCTCGCGCGGCTCCGATGCTTGCCGCGTGGCCCGGGGTGGACGGCAGCGAGGTGAGGAGGGGCGAACGGGCGAGATGAGGGTGCGGGGAAATCGGACGGCTGGGACTTAAGGAGGCGGGTGAACCGGTACATTGAGATCGGGCGGCCGACATTAAAAGGCGATGGGAGGATCCGTCGGCTGAGGAGGGGCCACGTCTCCCTTCGTCTACCTCTCGCCGGGCGCGCAAGGCATATGGGCAGGGATGGCGGGGCTCCGTTCTCTGGCGACAGCGAGGGACTCCGGCGGCAGGGAAGGGTACCACCGGGTGCGCCTCAACACGGGAAGTCCATTTGGGGGCTTAGGGGGTGAGGGGACCAGTGGAGGGCACGGGAGGCAGAAGGGGGTGATTCGGGTTTGCGGTGGTAAGGGAGCTCAGCGGCGGCGAGATAGCCCAGATGGTGGCGGCCACACGGACCGGAGGTCAAGGGGCTCACGAGGGTGGCGGTGGCGGGAGCTGGGGAGCTGCAGAGCGTGCTGGCCACGGAGCGGGTGCGGTGGCCGGCGGTGGGAGACGGTGCGGGCACTCCACGGCCGAGTACCTGTCCAGAGGCAAGCATCAAAGGGATGAGGGGGTCGCAAAGGTGCTCTGGACGGAAGAAATTGGAAAATGCGCAAGGGAGGAGGGAGGTCCGCTTTACGGGGTTGCCGGCACAGGGGAAGACCACGGCGGCGCTACGGGCGGCGGGACTCCAATCGGATGCTTCTGGGGGTTCTCTGGGGTGGTGAGAAGTGTTTAAGGGCGGTGGAGAAACTCGGGAAGCTAATGGGGAGTGGGGAGGCCGGGGCGGCTCTTATACCCGGCGGAGGGGGATGAATCCGTGGGGGAGAAGTCTCGGGCGGTCAAGGGGGAAGGACCGGGCGGCGAGGGAAGAAGGAAGGGAGGAGAGGCTGGCCAGTGGGGCTGAGCGGGGAAGTGGCGACGCGCGGCGGGGCTGGCGTCGCTCCGGTGGCGTCAGCATGGTGAGGGGGGGTGAACCCACTGGCGAAGACCGGCGCGGTCGCGAGCACGTGCTGCGCGTGCGCGCGGAGGAAGACGGGGAAGGGGCGAGGCGCGAGAGGAGGGTAGAGCGAGGGAGGCGCTGGGAGAGGAGGGAGGCGGGGAGAGGACGCGGCGCCAGCGGAGAAGGAGGGAGGGAGGCGCCGGGAGTGGGAGAAGGCGGAAAATGGCGGGGCGCCAACGAGAAGGAGAGGCGCCTGGCCGAAAAGGGAAAGCGGAAACGGGGAGACTTTCCAAAAAGAAAAGTTTTCGAAAAACACTCAAAATTCAGCAAAAATTAAGCAAAATTTTGGTTTGAAGTTTTGGGGCTTTTCACTCTCAGTCAGGTCTCTTACGCTCACGGCGTTCCTTGGCCAGGTCGTCGACCGATCGATGCAAAGAAAAGCTCGCACGATTTACCGATGGCCCCGGTAAACTTTTATATCGGTATTGTGATCCCTTTGCAGATTAGCACAGGTTCTTTTGGGATACAGTTTATGACTTATAACTACAGTTTATGGTTTTTGTTCTTAGTACGAGTGTTTATACGAACGAACCGAAAATCGATAAGTCGTTTTTAAAAAACTATCCTGATAAGCTATTTCAAAATGGCGACGAAGAAACTATCCTATTTATTTATTTATTCGAGAGAAGTTATAAGGCATTACGTACAAGCTCCATGAAAAATTTGGACAAAAATGCTAACATTTGCAAGGAAAAGCATCCTCCAAGAAGATGAAGTACACGTTTGCCAACCCTACGAAATGCATCCCACAAGAACACGCTTGAGCAAAATGGATCTTTATTAGTCGGAAGAAATAAAATTTATGTCTAAGGAGGCTTTGTCATAGTGTCATGCGAAGTTAGGGAATCATCAGCTTAATTATAGTAATGTTGCCTGCAGTTGCTAGTTGAACGAGTTTGTTCGGATTCACTGGTTGTTCTCCGGTATGCTTTACCGACCTCTTTCATAAACTAGCTAGTAGGGTTTGTTAATCTCGCAATATAAGCACCAAAATTAAGAAATGTAATTAATGATAATAAATTATGTGTATGCTCTAATAAATCCTTAGGACATTCTCAATTTGCTGATTTCAGTAATGTCCATAGAGTGCCACATAGGACTTAGGGCATCTCCAATGGTTCTAAGAGCAAGTACAATAGTATAGCCAACTAGTGGCTATAACACTTGTCTATTTCATCTATAGCCTTCAAAAAATAGTTCATACAATAAGGTAGCTATTACAATAACTATTTGGGCCCACGTGTAAGAGAGTGAAATGCATATTTTTACGTGCTATAGCTAGCTGTAATTTAGTAGCCAGCTTCCTTCTCTCTCTTCCTTTCTCTCTCTGCCACGTAAGATTTGGTTGATATTATATTTGCTATAGCCTGCTGATTAAGCCTTATTGTACCTGTTCTAACTAGCAACTAACTAGAAGACTTCCACATCATTTATATAGTACACACTAAAAGCTAGCATTCTAAAGAACTATCTATAAGAGCAAGTACAATAGTATAGCCAACTAGTGGCTATAACACTTGTCTATTTCATCTATAGCCTTCAAAAAAATAGTTCATACAATAAGGTAGCTATTACAATAACTATTTGGCCCCACGTGTAAGAGAGTGAAATGCATATTTTTACGTGCTATAGCTAGCTGTAATTTAGTAGCCAGCTTCCTTCTCTCTCTTCCTTTCTCTCTCTGCCACGTAAGATTTGATTGATATTATATTTGCTATAGCCTGCTGACTAAGGCTTATTGTACCTGCTCTAAGGATAGCTAGTTGATGCTTACATGCACACATAGAAAAGGACTATCATTTATAGAGGTTGTCTCATTTTGTGTTATACACTAGTGCTTAAGGAAGAGGTGGTTCGGTTTTTTTTGCATACTCTCTTTTCTCCACATAGGATATATGCTGATGTGTACATATATATAGCTAGCTGACTCAGACCATTGGAGATAAGGATGAATTAATGAAGAAAGAGAGGAAAGTAATGTCTCATAGCAAGATATTGTATGGGCACAAAATTCAAATAGCAAGAAACCACCAAAAACAAGCATTGAGAAGAAACTGTAGTGTCTATACCAACTTTTGAGAGAGTGGGAGGAGGGAGAGGGAAGGAAATAGGAAATCGTGGGATTTCTTGCTTGGACCCACATATAGACACCATTCATTGAAGTAGTAATATCTATGATAGGCATCTCCAATGGTTCTAGCTAGCAACTAACTAGAAGACTTCCACATCATTTATATAATACACACTAAAAGCTAGCATTCTAAATAACTATCTATAAGAATAGCTATTTGATGCTTACATGCACACACAGAAAAGGACTATCATTTATAGAGGATGCCTCGTTTTGCGTTATAGACTAGTGCTTAAGGAAGAGCTGGCTCGGTTTTTTTTTCATACTCTCTTTCCTCCACATAGGATATATGCTGATGTGTACATACATATAGCTAGCTGACTCAGACCATTGGAGATGCCCAATCACCCCCTAAACCACGACACCCCGCGCGTTCATCCTACAGAAGAGTTGGCTCGTCGTCGACTTCGGCGAGCATTGCTCTCTCCTTCCTCGGCTCCCGGCAGTCCCTGGCGAGGTGGCCACGAACGCCGCAGTTGAAGCACTTCCCTCGGTTGCGGCGCTCCGAACGCCCGCTGGTCCCCAAGCACGTGCTACTGCTGCCGTCGTCGTCGATGTGGCTGCCACTGCCCTTGTCGCCGCCGCCTCCACGCCGCGCATTTCCGCCGCGCCTGCGCCGGCGAGCTTCCCACTGCTCCTCAGTGAGCAGCACACGCCCAGCACCCCCTGTCTCCTCATCGATGTCGCGAGGCTCCTCCGCCACGCGCAGCCGTCCGACGAGCTCCTCCACGGACATGGTGTTGAGGTCCAAAAGCATCTCGATCGCCACCGCGACCTGCTTCATCTTCTTCGGTACCACGCGCAGGATCTTCTTCACCACGCGGCCATCTCCCTAGTGCTCGAACACCTCGCTCTGATACCAAATGTTGGAGCAGCTCCCAAGATCAGCAGCTTGCGTAACGACACAAACTCCCTTGGCTGCACTTCTCACGTAACACACACGCGAGTTGGCTGGATGGAGCACACAAGAAAACAACTAGCTGGTGAACGCACACACAGGAGCTTGGGTGGGAGTGGAACAAGAACACGTACATAGACACGAGAGAGAGAGAGCAGCTGTGGCGACGAACGCCTGGTTTTTTCTATTTTTCTCCCAGCAAATAACACGCGGCTTACATGCGGCTTTATTTAGCACCCGATCAACTAACTCCGGCTCTCGCGCACGTCCGTCCGAGCTCCTCGCGATCCAGTTCGGCGTTCAAACGCGAGCTGTTCCTCAGGCGGATGAATCGCGAGCTACGCCGGTGCCTCCGCAACTAACAGCCGCAGCCATCCGCACGCGACGCACGCTTCGACGAACCCCAGCGCACGCGACGCACGCGCACACTCAACGCACACAACGCGCACACGCAGAAACTTGCGTGGTTTATTCCAACAGCCCTGTGATATGTCACAGGGGTGTTGCTTGCTATCTCCTATCACAAACGGTAGGCATTTTGATTCTCTTAATTAATTGGAAGGTGCTTGTCCTCGTTCCTTTTATTTGATGTTTAAAACTTGTGCACACATTTATTAACAAAAAACACCGGATGACCGCATGCTCCTGGTAGATTTGTGTCTATTGCTACCTCATTAAATTCGTTTGTCCCCCAAAACCACTCATGCTTAATCTTGGTGACTAAAATGAACAAAGATCGATGTTGAGTCTTATAAAATGTACCATATATTAAATGAGGTATGGACACTTTAAGAAAATATAATTTTAGAAATAGCACATTTCCACTGCTAAAACATCAAATGAAGAAGACTAGAGGGAGTACCCGTCTCGATCCGTCGTCGGAAGGTAGCTGATCCGTGCGACGTCGCTACCTTCATCTCCCAGCACCCTCATCTCGCTCAAACGAAAGACGGATACCGATGCGCGCATATGTGGTTTGATTGGTCATATGTATAGTCTCATAGACATTTAGTTCAGAATATATATAGCAAGGGATCGATGAGTAGCCAGGGTGTGCTGATCACAGTACAGTGCATATATGCTGACATGATGAATATGGTGTCTTCGCTTTGCTTGCAATTGGAGACTTCGAATACATGCAAGATTCTTGGGTGGCCAATGGCAATTTATGGCATTTATTTGCGAGCGAGAGGTGTCACTATTTTAAAGTTATATAAATATTATTCTTTCTCTTATTTGAATAGTTGTACAACTTATATTAACTAGTAACATGCCCGTGCTAACGCTACGATAAAATACAAAACAAAATAAAATTTGTAAAAAATAAAACGAACAATCAGATTCATTAAGATTCACATCTCATATATTATATAACCAAATATTTTTGTCACATAATGAATTTCACATAAATTTGGCCGTAAGATAAGGAGCTCATCTGCTTTCTTTGGTGCATGTGAGAGCATCAATACGAGCCTACATAGAACAAATTTCAAGCCAAAAGAAAGTACAGGTAAGCAAATTCACAAGATGAAGCAGCTATATATTTTTAGCAGTTGACTATTAAATCATCATATCCTTGTGATAAAAAAAACCAGGAATGCCTGCTACAAAACAAGTTGGGAATTTTTGCCTTGTGTTTAACAGCTGACTCTATTTGCCAAATATTCTAGTCTCATTTCCCAAGGATATACCCTGAAGGAAAAATAAAAGCCATTTTATAGGATGTACTTACAAGCTACAACTAAAACCAAATATATATTAACAAAACAAGATCAAAACCCAGATCTCGGAAAGCACTTGTATTGCACAACCATTTCGTAATATTGACAAAGTTGGCGTCCTGCCAACAGCCACTTGCTGAACAAAGGGCATAAGATGTTCCCCAAGGTATCCACTGGGATGAGCCCCAACTGGATTGATGTACCTAAGTAAAATGATCTTCCATTCAGGATCTGTACTGTAGATATCACGGCAAATATCCTCAATGACAAGCTGCAATCCATTTGTAAAATTGCAGTCAGTTCAGAGAACTCATGAACGTTAGCAGATTCACTCGTTGAAAGAAAAATGACAGGCCTCAGACCTTTGGTTATCAATAAGAGCTTACATAGAATAAATTTCAAGCCAGAAGAAAGTACAGGTAAGCAAATTCACAAGATGAAGCAGTTTCGCGGAGTCGCGCGAGGCTTCGCGGAGTCGAGGAGGCGCCGCCTGGGACGGCGGCTGTGACCCGATCGCGCGCGGTGGGTCGAGTCGCGCGGGGGAGGTGGGCGTCGCCTTTGAATTTGGATTTGGATTGTTGGATATGAGTGGGTAAGGAGAGAGAAAGGTGGGAATTGATCCTTGATCGTTGATTTCACTGGTTGGTTTTTCTGGGGACACGAATTGGTATGGACGCAGGAAAACTCATGACTGTTGGGGGCACAATTTGAGGTGGTCGTAAGAAAGAATTGAACTGGTGGATTTTAGGGGTAGAGATTAGTTTTATCAATTCGCTTTAATTTTACCTGGCTTCATGTTAGATTTTCAGGATTTTTTAAATTGTTTAATTTAGCACTAATATCATGCGCTGATGCCCTAAATTTTCTGTTATTGATGTTAAAATCTAATTCCTATTTGGTTTGTCAGATTAAATTTGGCAAAGAATTGATCAATCTCGTGATATAATCTTGCACCAATCACCTAATCCTAGACGTAACAGACCATGATTTCAGCACGAAGTTCCTAATTCATCAAGATTTTCTTTGCAGATTCGTTTTTTTAAAAGCATTTGCAGATTAGATTCGTTCAGGTGCTTGCAGATTTGGTAAGTTCTTAGGCCAAATTAGATTGTCCCCCAATACTTTATGATGATAAAATTGCCAACTGCCTAATCCTAAAAGCAACAGATGAAGATTTCAACATGTAGTATCGATTAAATCGCCAACTGCCTAATCCTAAAAGCAACAGATGAAGATTTCAACACGTAGTATCGGTTAAATCGCCAACTGCCTAATCCTAAAAGCAACAGATGAAGATTCCAACACGTAGTTCCTAGTTGATTAAATCGCCAACTGCCTAATCCTAGAAGTAACAGGTAAAGATTTCAGCACGTAGCCCCTAATGGATCGACATTTCCTTTGCAGATTCGTTTCATCCAGGTGTTTGCGAATTCATTCCATTCCTCGCCAAATTCGATTTTCTCCTATTATAATTTCTGATGATTAATCGCAATTTTTCCAGCACAACCCAACAAGAACAATCCCGACTGATTCAAGATGCAACAGCAACGAATGGATATAATCTACCACACGACAAAAACGCAGAAGAACGAGAAGAGACAATCTTGATCGGAAATTTACCTCGCAAGAATCGCCTCGAGTTGCTCACGGATGCAAGGGCCTTCGACAACCGATTCCGATCGATCAGCGAGCCCCGCCGATCGACGAAAACCTTCGATCTCGGCCTCCGAATCGCGACGACGGGAGAACGATGGAGCAGTCGCGCTTATATAGCCCCCCCCCCCCGGGCGGCCGCACCGACCTGGACTTGCACGCGCCCGAGAGGCGGCGCGTGGTGGGGCCGGGGCGTCACGGCAAACGCGGACGGCGACGACGACGACTCCAGCGGAGGCGACGCACGGGATCGGCAGAGGGGAGGAGGCGTCCGGGAGCCTCCTCGGCGGCGCCGGGCGGCGTCGGCTTGGCTGCTGGCAGGGCTAGGGTTTCCGGAACGGCGGCGGGTGGAGAGAAGGCAGATTGCGGATTGGGGGAGAAAGAGGGGCCGGGGAGTCCTGAAATTTTTTTTTATCTCCTGAAATAGCGGCCAGTTTCCGTTTCGTTTCTAATCGGGCGCGGTTGGTGGTGCTTGGCTGTGCGTGGCCGTGTTCCGGTTACGGCTCATCGTGGATTTGGATCGTTGGATATGAGTGGGTAAGGAGAGAGAAAGGTGGGAATTGATCCTTGATCGTTGATTTCACTGGTTGGTTTTTCTGGGGACACGAATTGATATGAACGTAGGAAAACTCATGACTGTTGGGGGCACAATTTGAGGTGGTTGTAGGAAAGAATTGAACTGGTGGATTTTAGGGGTAGAGAGGTAGAGAAAAGGTAATGCACAGAAACAATACTGGCAGCGCATTTCATATAGTCAACTATAGGCAGAACCTACAAGCCGCGCAAGAACCGGATGCGCTCCTTGGCCAGGTCATCGACCGATCGATGCCAGGGAATGAGATCCTCTGACGTAACATCCCTCTGACATGGGTCACTGACGCGTGGACCCACGCCCGAGGGGGCCCACACGTCAGCGACCCATGTCAGAGGGAAGTTATGTTAGAGGATCCTATCACCGATGCCAGGGGTGGCAACGCGACCGGAGGGTCCCGGGCAGGCCCCCGCGGCCCCACACTAGCCCCATTAAGGCTAAACGGGGGAAGCTCGTCCCGCCTCGTTGGGGGCCCGACACCCACGAAAAAAGATTAAATTATTTTGAAAAAATAATAATGTAACTTTATTTATCACTTTATAATTATTAGGTTTTTTAAAAAAATATAGATTTAAAATATATGTTCTAACATATAGATTCAAATTTAGTCTAAATATACAAGAAAAAAATATATAATCTCTTATATTAAAAAGTAATAATCTGTTATAAAAAATAGGTCTCTGTGGCGCCTGCACGGGAGGGCGGCCCTGTCTCCACCCCGCTAGCATAGCGTGACCCCACCCTGTTCTTCCTAGGGGGAGATCGCCCCCCCCCCCCCCCCAATCAACAAAAATATTCTCTGGAAGACTTTATCCCTACCGAAGAAATTGCCATCCCTAATCTCGATGCAAAGAAAAGCTCCTCCCAGCCTTGCCGGATTTACCGATGGCCTCAATCGACTTTCTATACCGATGCTGTGAACCTTTGCGGAATAAAACTCCATGGAAAATTTGGACAAAAATGCTAACACTTGCAAGGAAAAGCACCCCCCAAGACGATGGAGTACACGTTTGCCAACCCTACGACATGCTTCCCCAAGAACACGCTTGAGCAAAATGGATCTCTATTAGTCGGAAGAAATAAAATTAATATCTAAGGAGGCTTTGTCATAGTGTCATGCGGAGTTAGGGAATCATCAGCTTAATTATAGTAATGTTGCCTGAGGTTGCTAGTTGAACGAGTTTGTTCTGACTCACTAGTTGTACTTCGGTATGCTTTACTGACGTCTTTTCATAAACTAGCTTGTAGAGTTTGTTCGTCTCGCACGGATGGACTGTCTCCATGTCCCTCACCAGAGCAGTGCTTGCTGGCCAAATACTACAAGGGCATCTCTGATAATATCATCTCAACTGTCTTTTACCTATACTTAATGAGTAAAATTCTATATGTAGGAGAGAGAAGGTGATGAGAGATAATGTGTTGTCTCTTATGCAAGAAATGACTTGAACCTGCTAACCAACGTAAATAGTGAGAGAGTGTGAAACAAGAAGTTATAGTACAAAAATATAAAATAGTTAGAGGAACTATTTACTGTTGGAGATGTTGTCTCTAGTACTATCTTTACGTGAGATGGATGCTTTAAAAATAATCTTAAGAGACAAACTATTGTATATGCCCTAAGAGCATATACAATAATATAGTCAGCTGTTATCTATAGCATTCATCCATATTAGTTATAGACATCACCAAAAAGAGCTCGTAAGGTTTTATAGGCAGAACAGCCAAATGTTTCACATAGCATAAGGTTTTATAGCGGAATTAAAAGAGACATAAAAAACCAGCTAGCATACCTCATCCCTTCCACAAGCAACTGGCTCGATTAAACCCTAGTAGTTGTTATCATCATCATTGCTAAAACCCATAGCGTAAAAATATCCGATCGACAAGTCGTCATCCCACATCTTTTAAATTTGTTTAACAAGCAATTACGAGTACAAAATTGTACTCCGCAAGACTTTATAGTGATATTTAACCAAGTGATGTCCATAACTGGGGACATGGCTATTAGAATATATTTACACTCTACAAAGATTGTATAACTTTATTCACATGACATAAATATCCTACCATATCAATCATGTCATGCAATACCAAAGGAACCTTATTTGAGAGTTCATGACAAATCCGTTACGTTGTCGGTCCTAACAACAACCACGCTATGATACTTTATTAGGATATAGACAGCTCTCCAAAATTCTAAGAATTCATATGCTGTGTTAGTAAGCTTTTGGGGTCCTTATAAAACCTCTATGAACATGGAGGTACTCTACCATGCATGCACTAGCCCAAAAACCTATCAACTACCATATGCGATTTTGTTACTAAAACACAGCAACTTATTATGCTAGGGCCTCCTAAAAGGCAAGTGGGGTTGTACGAGTATACTTAGGTCTATGGCATAATAGATCGGTCCTTAATGACCCGGACGAGACAACCATAAACCAAGTCTCGTGTACATGCACCAGTCTCAACATACACTCGCCTAAGCTTGAAACAAGTTGTAGTTTTCATCTACTAAACAAAATTAACACAAATACCTCCCCTAGACATATACATAAGTGTTTCCGATATTTGAGCAATGTACAAAGTTGTTCCACCCTAGCAAAACCAGTATTAATAAGCATGGCTAAGCTTCGACAAATTCATACCATATAAAATTTCACAAGTAATTGTACTAACAGTGGATAGCATTACTATAGTGACAATAGTGAGGTTTGCAATTTATCAAGGTAGGATTAACGTAACAATTGTGTTACATCCCAAAATTTCTAAAAGTTATTTAAATAATTTCAAAATCCTCATTTAAGATTTTTCATGTTTTTTAAAAAAATTGCATTAAAAAGATTTCTTATTTTCTAACTGTTGAAAAAGAATTTATGTAATTAATTAAAACTTGAACAGAGCTTGGAAATAATTTATGCGAGTTCTAAATAATCTAAGGATCCTTCCCAAATATTTTCATAATTTTTAAAGTTGGTTTGCTAATTTTAATATTGAACTTATTTTTTGCAGTTAAATTAAATCAAAAAATAGTTCAAATCCAATTTCTTGTTCTCAAGCCATATTCCCTGCCTTTGGCTCATCCCATTCCTATTTTGGCCCAAAACCGACCCATGAACCATGCCCAACTGAGCCACCTCCCTTTCTCTGCTTTCTCTGTGTGAAAGCACCTTCTATCCGGTGTGCCTCCTCTCCCCTCTCTTCTGTCGCTACCAGCCAGGCCCATGCATCAACTGTCGTCTCTCATGTCACTCGGCCACCATTGGAGATGGACCAAAGTTCATTGTAGTTGTATAGTGTGTGCTACCAAACCCGACACCCTTTGACTTCCGCAACCACATCCACATGAAGCCCCGCTCTACCCCTACTCCACATCGAGCTCGGTGTCAATCGTAAGCCACCGCCACATGACATTTTTGCGAGAAACTAAGTTCAACCGAGCGAAACCCACAAGAATAACTTGATGTAGGATCGGGTATGGTGAGTTAAAGGGGGTAAATGACTTCTCAAAATATTCACCTAATTATTAGCAACAGAGTGCAACAGAAAACTCAAGATTACATGCTATCCCAAAACCGAAAGCCAAAGATCACAAAGATCACTTGACACAACTGTCTCTCACCAGTGTAATTGCAAGTGTGACATCGGTTAGACCGATCAGGGTGGTTGGACCACTCGAGTCATGGCGATACTACTACTCGCCAGAGAGAGGTTGAAAATCAACATGATACAAGACCAAGAAAAAGGCTAACTTTTAAACAAATAATCCAAATAGGATGAAACTTGTCCCAAGTCCTCCCTACGATGTCAAGAACCTATTCCAATCATGAATCATGAAGATCAAAGCCAGAGTTCTGACTTTTATCCAAAATAAAGAAGGTTTCACCAAAATCAGGCAAAAGAGGGAAACATTGATCTATTCTTACTCGTGAGTTCTTGATGATCTAGATGACCTTAGATAGATTCTCATGTATCATAATAAGCTAGATCATAACATGAACTTAAACCAAAATTCCCTTAAGATCAAAACCCCAAAACTACCCTCCTCTAGAGCTAAACTAGGCAATCAGAAGAACTTTCCAAAGAAAGTGCCTAGATGGATGGACTCTGATCTTCAAGAGATATCTACACCTCTTACACATCTTTAGCGCCAAGAGGGATCGAGAGGAGATGAAATCCAACCAAGAAAACTAAGCAAATCAAAAGCACAAAGAGGAAGCAAAAGCACAACTCACTTGGATGAAATTTGAATGTTCATTTTACTTGGTGAGAAATATTTTACAGTCACTCTTTCATAGAGGACAGAGCCATAAGCTTAGAGCATACACATAAAGTCTCCAATGCAAGGAAATACTAACACCTCTCTCCTACTTGATTGAGAGCTTCTTTCTCAATACACATAAGAGCTTAAATAGTGAAGGCTCTCACCTACCCCCAAACTCTAGCAACCAACATACACTTAGTGGATATAACCATTTATAAATGGGGAAAACCCGGTAATCCATACACAAACGGGTTTTACATTTACACATACTTGCACGCTTTTCAAAGTGCGACTTTCACATGGATCTAATAGCCCAATAAGATGATCCATCCTCCAAGACGTGACTGTGAAAACAAAAAGACAGTAGAACACATTGGGAACACTACATTTCATTAATTATGTACTGTATATACAAAATTACATGATCGCACAGGAGTCCATCTTTTTGTCTTCTGCGTCTATGCTTAAAGGTTATATATGACTGGAGATTACATAGTCCGCTGGTTCTTTTGTATGGCATCTAGTTAATTACATAAGTAGAGCAAGTCTACATAATACCTCCAATTAAGCTGTGTTGTGGTCGTCGTCTTTGAATTTATGTTGCTCGTCCATATGCATGTATGATGTTGGTGTAAATGCAGGTGGTGAGGATGCGGATGTGATGTTGGTGGCTTTACTCCACTGAGCCCGATCACCATACGCCATCGTTGTGTTGGTTTACTGATGGGATAAGCCAATGAAGAGGATGACTATCGCCTCGTAGGTGCCCAGTCATGTGTACGCCTGTCTTCATTGGTCGCAGACATATGCGTTGCCTTTGCCTCGTTGGTGCCCGGCAATAGAGTGTCCAGTCCCATCTATTTGGGATGTGTTGATGGGGTCATGACCTGGCCTCGTTAGCACTAGGTCGTAATTTCGTTTAGCCTCATCAGTCTTAGGCGTGATAGTATGGATATATGTTGCCTTGTCAACCATATATAGATGATGATAATTGATAATGTGGCTTGTCTCTCATTGACACCCGACCATGGTGTGATGTCTTCATGTTCATTGCGCATCTCAGCCTTACAGCTAGCGATGTACATATGATGTCACAACTACAAAAGAGGCTATACTGGATGGTTACATCACAGACGGTTCCTATGAACCATTTGTACTGCAACTATCATAGATGGTTCATACTAACAATCGTATGTGATATTTTCATAGACGGTTATTTATACGAACCGTCTGTGATAAAGCAAGACATCATAGACGGTTTTTATTAATAACTGTCTATGAAAATATCACAGACGGTTCAACCGTGTGTGATAATGCAAGACATCGCATACGGTTCGTATTAATAACCGTCTATGATAATTCACAGATGTTTATTTATAAGAACCATTTGTGATATGTACATTATCACAGCCGGTTCGTATAACAAACCATCTCTGATAATGCCAAGACACCGATCCGTGGTATCTCCCTTAGGATTTTGATCTCACCCGTCTATTCTCTCCGCATCGAACAGCAGGCACTGGTTCTTCCCACCTCTCTCCCCTTATTAATTACTACCCCTCTCCCTTTCATTCCGAGATGCGTGAGTTCTACCGACTGCTCCTAGCTAGTTCATCTACTCCTAGCTTGTTCATCGATGATGCCAACTACCAACCTGATCTAGTGCCTCTGTTGTGACACCACGGTCGACTGCACAACACACTCTTTTGTCGTAAGTGTCGTAAGAGTGTCTTGTGTAGTCTCACCGTTATGACACAATGGTGACGCTACTGTCGAAAGTAGTTATGTAGCTACCAATACGGTGCTCAAGTCGACGTCAAAGACATCCAACTCGCGCATTGCTAGGATCTCTCCTTCTATGTTTTTTCCATGGGTTCATAGGATTAGGAGATGTGTTCTTACCATGTTTAAGAGCTGGGTTTGTAGGATTAGAAAATGTGTTCTTGCTATGTTTAAGAGTTGGTGGGCTTGTAGGATAGGACGTGTTTTTGCCATATTCTTGCTGTGTTAGATAGGTAATCTGTTCATTATCTTGTGGTATTGTAATGGTGGATTCTAATGGAATGTGCTGCTGTGTTTCCTACTGTATTGTTTGTTTTCAAAAGGTATAGCAAACATTTCTTAAGGCTAGCCAAAAACAGAAAAATGTTAGGTATAGTGTGAACTATCACAGATGGTTTTGTGGTATAAAATGACTATAAAGGACTATCATAGATGGTTCTATATTGCAACCGTCTGTGATGTTAGAGTATCATAGACGGTTTTTACTTCGAGCCATCTGTGTTGTTAGAGTATCATAGATGGTTCTAGTTACAAATCGTCTGTGTTGTATTTATCACAGACGGTTCGCAGACGGTTCTGAGAGACCATGTGGATGTGACCCCATGTTTGTGATGAGTAATTGACACGTGTTCTGGAAAGTCTGAGTTTGGTTTGAGTGGTTCGAGCCAAGTCGTTGCACGGTGCAGTCGGCTTCGGTCGGGCCTGGCCGAACTAGGTCGAACATACTTAAGTCGTTTATTCTTCTCGACCGGTTTGGGATTGGTCGCGTTTAAGTATTTTTTCTAATACGAATGTATGTTTACATTATCTCGAGCGGTGCTATGTGATGTGTTTCTTGTCTGTGATGGCTGCAGGACATCGAGGCGGAGTCGTGGCGAGGCACGGGATGACCGGACTAGGCATAGGCGGTGCTGAGGTCGGAGCGGTCGGGATGTGCCGAAGACGGCGAGGACTCGAAGTGGTTGCGAGGCTTGGACGGCAAGAAACGAGGAAGCTACCGGGAAGGTGCAGGGGTGGCGTTTTGGTAAATTCGCAGGGCTGCACAAAGGAAGTGGATTTGGTTTTGAGTTATTGGGTAAAGCACTGAGTTAGTTGGAGTTATTGGGTAAAGGAAGTTGTAAACCCATTAACTAGAGGCTATAAAAGGAGAGGGGTAGGCTTGAGAGAGTGAGGGTTTTTGGTTTTTCCTTCCTCCTGCATGAGCTCTTTCTTTAGTGGAGGTGTTGGCTGAGTAGTGGCAGGAGTTCTAGCCTTGCTTTTGTTTACATCTCTCTTGAAGATTTATGTTGAGAAGGCTGTAGAACAAATCTTTGTAATCGCGTATGTCTCCGTATCAATTGAAGAAATCATATATTTGAGATGTCTTGAGTACAAATCTTTGTAATCGCGTATGTCTCCGTATCAATTGAAGAAATCATATATTTGAGATGTCTTGAGTAGCTTTGCCATTTTCGTTTCTGTTCTCAATGTCTTGTTTCAGTTTTTTATTGTTTCTCTTCTCTGAGTTTTGCTTCAGCTCTGCTCCTCTTAGCTTTCTCTCGTTTTAGAGCAGTAATCTTGGCTTAAATTGCTTCTGTCTTTCTTGAGCTCTGAACTGGGAATTTCTCCAAGGGGGTGAGATTAAATCTATTTCCGAGAGCTTTTGATCGAAGGATGTTTTTACTTGAGCAGTCGTGCACCTCGAGCGATTCTTTGACCAAGAGACCCGAACTGCATTTATTTCATTCACTAAGTCTAAATATCGATTGATTTCCGGCCGGATGAGCTTGTGCTTCATTTTGGGATTTATTTTCTCTTGCTGTCCAGTTTCGGTTTTAACAAGTTACAGCAATTACTGTGCCGACAGCAGCTCCATATTTCTTCAGTTTGTTGTCGGCAGCAGCTTCTGTTCAGAGTTTTAGTCTTGCAAGTCACGCATCTTTTCTATTCTTTTGTTAGCTGTCCCGTTTCTTGTAAAGCTGCTTTTTCTTTTCGGTTGGTGAACTGCTCTCGGTTTGTTTCTCAGTCTGCAGCAGTCTTTTGTGATCTTATTCGGCTAATGCTTTTCTTAAAGCTTCCTTTCATTTCAGTCATCTTTCAGTTCCCCTGACAGCTCTTGATATTTTCAGTTCGGCTGCAGGTTTAATAGTATTCATGTATTATGGCTGAAAAATTCAGATTGACTACTTACTAGCGGACAGGCAGTAGATGTCTCTTTTGGGCATTGCTTTTGAGCATTTTTTTCTAATATCAATTGAAGCACATCTCTCTTGATTTCAGTATTTCAGCCGAGTGTCCCTTTGTCCTTTTTGTCTGTTTTTGGCAGTGGAAGTGATCTCTGTTCAAGAGCGCCAGATAGGTGTTTTTAGTTTCTTTTCTTGTTGCTGCCCTTTAGATTGTTTTAGCTCTCTGTTGTGTACAATCTCTTGTCGCTTTTTCTTGAATTACTAAGAACTGTCCAAGTAAAGGCAAATGCTAAGTTTTTGTGAACATTTTCGTCTGTTCGTTGTCTGTTCCAGTGAAGCATTTGTTTCTTTTAAATTGGTCTTTTCTGTCCTGATTCGATTGGATTGCGTTCTGTTGTGTGATTTCAAGTAAGCAAGAGTTTTTTTCATAGCTTTTATAGCTATCGGAGAAAATCTTTTGAGTGGATCCTCGGGGCGATTTTAAGGCACCATTCACCCCCCCCCCCCTCTGTTGCCGTTCACGGTCCAACAGGGGTCACAAACCGTCTGTGACAACCTCGGATTATTACTAACCGATAAATTCAGATGGTTCAGAAAACCGTCTGTGATGATAATTCGGAACCGTCTATGATGACTCTTTTTGTAGTAGTGTGTATTGAATAATGTTTGCTTTAAAGTATTAAATAATCTTGCTCCCGCGTAGGGCAAAATAATATGTCTAATTTTCTCCTGGGAAGTATTGCTTTATGGGGAGCTGGGTTGCCCGTCGTATCTGGAGAACCTGAACCACGCTCGTTGTAGATTTCTAGCCAATTCTTGTCGCGTTGGGAGCACATGCACTATGATTGCTTTGATCTATAGTCTGTCTTACTCTACACTTTCATAGGCAGATGTTCTATTCATCAGATGAGATCAACTAACAAGGTTTGATCAACCAACAAGCTCAATGACATCAAGGATGCTCGTGAAGACTTGGTGGCCCTACTTTCAACAAGCTTAGTGATCAGGACCCTACGCCCTCTTATGTGTGTCACCATGTATAGGCATTATTTCATCGCAAGGTTTTATTGGGCCCTGTGCGCTACCTTCTTGCCTGCGGGCATTGTATTTCGTATTCATGGGAAAGGCGTGTTTCCAAAAAGCTTGGTTGTTCTGTGTGGTTTGTGTGCTGCCCCAACTTCTTGGGTGCGCCCTCTTTAGGATGGATTAGAGTATCTTATCCCCACGATTCTTGCCGTACCTCATGCTTTTTCCCCTGCCTCCTGCTGAAAATATCCATTAGGTCTATAGGAGCAAGGTGACATGTAATAGAACCAAAGGCCGTCAACCTCAAGTAAAGACCACTCAACTACTAAACTTTAGAATAAATAACACTATCAAGGAAGACCACAACTCCAAAGCCTCAATCCTCACAAGAATCAAGGCGTGAGTCCTTGCCTCGCCTACCTCCCAGTGGATCCGTTGATTAAATCCTCATCAAGCAGAAACAATGAATGAAAACTAGGCAACTATCCCTGGTGGAAGCAAGAAAAAGGAGCCAGTAGTACTCGCTCACTTTGGCCCCGGCCACTCGTACAAGCCTTCGCCCAAAATCACTCTGCAAAGACCAAGGAGGAAGGGATGTCACATTTTAGGCAACTGTACCACTACATCAGATAAACACTAAAAGATTACCATCCCCTTATATTGCAAAAAAAACTAGACACTACACTTGTAAATGCCCTCAGAAGAAGGATGACAAAGGCTCCTATTTCCTTTACGGCGACAAAATACAATGTGCAATTCAATGTCCCTAGTGGAATCCAAAAGAATTAGTCAAGAATTCCATCGCCACCAGCCTCATCTTCTGCACAGAAGAACTTATTAGTTTTGAGTACACCATCGAGGGACAAACTGCACATGCCAAAGTCTATTACCAGGCCTAGAAGCCCCACCAAATGTTACATGCACCGAATGTGGCAAGATAGGACATGACACCGAATCATGCCCTCCACTACAACAGGTTACATGCTTTGCCTATGGACAGACAGGACACTACAGCTACAATTGCCCAGTCCCCTACTGTCCCTACTGCAAGAAACACCATAAGCCAGGAGATTGTCTCAAGAACCTAGTGGCATGTACACGCTGTGGTGAAAAAGGACATCAGGCAGACCAGTGCACCACAAGCTACCCCAATTGTGATGAAGACCACCAACTCGGGAGAATGCCCAATGAGCAAGGTCACGTACTTTCTCTGTGAAGGACAAGATCACTGCCCTAAGGACTATTCCATGAACTGTTGCTGACCAAGGAAGCCGAGATATAACGAGCAAGCCTTCAAGCCGCCACCAGACTCATCCTGCCTAGAGCTAACAAAGACAACAAGTATCGGCCACTCATCATTTTAAGGGGGTAGCCAGAATGAGCAGGAAGTATCAAGGCACCTCAATGATAAAAACTACCACCACCCCAACATAAAGGGAAGCCTTGTAACATCCTGAAAATCTAAACTTGGGAAATGTGTAGCCCTTGAATTGTTTTGAAATGAATTTTGTCGATATTTGGAGATTTTATGGATATTCTTTGGTTTTGTGATTGAGGTTCCAACAAATTAAAAATGAATTATGAAAAATAGAACAAATAAAAGATCATGAAAGAAATGGAAAAATAATGAAAAGAGCCATGGGACAAATTTTGGCTAGGCCCAGCCGGCCCTTTCTTCCCCTTCCTATTCGACCACGGCCGAAGCCGTTCTCTGCCTTGCCCGTTCGAAGCTGCAGCCCATCTGACCGCATCAGTTCACCTTCGCACCGCACCTCCTTCGGACCAGCGGTCGGAGGCATGCCTCGCGCTCACAACACAGGGACCCGCCCTTCCTACTCCCGACGACCACGTTCGTCCTCGCCAACTGCCCGTGCAGTCTCGTTGGTCAGGCCCTGAATTTACCGCCACCAGCTCCCCGGCCGCCTCTGTCAGTTGCAACGTGCTCCTGCTCCCGTCACCTCCCTTGTTCCAGGCGTCACCGCGCCAGAGCCCACGTCAACCTGGCGTCAACCGCCCTTTAGCCGCACGACTGCGCCTGCCGACTCCGCACCTACCCGCACGACTCTGCCACCCCGTCTTCATTCCCTTACCCTACGTCGCCTACTCTCTGACCCGAGGTCGAATCCCTGGCGCTGTAGCCACTTGATCACCATGCCCTCGCTTCGACCTCCCAACAGCCCCCATGCCACCACTGCTTTTCCACGGCTATAAAGCCTCGCCCGGGGCTCCCGATCGCACCACACCCTGCGACCTCTTCGACCGCCGGCGCCCCACATCGCCAGCTCGCCACCGACCTTCCCGAGCCCAGCCAATCATCGAGGTAGACTCCCAATCCCACCTAGATGCTCCCCCTTGGTTAATTGTGCTCTAGTGCCATAGGCTATCGCCGTCGTTGTCCCCTGTTCCGCCGCTGCCTGCACGTGGTCGAAACTCAGCTGTCGTAGGTCATAGTAGTGGTCGAAAAAGTACTGTAGCAGCCCAGGTCGAAGAATCCATGGTCGTAAAAGAGACATGGTCATGAAATGGTCATTTACGACCACGCGGTCGAAGCTATGACCATGCGGTCGTTCTGACCACGTGAACGAATTCACAACCACGCCACCATTTACGACCATGCGGTCGGTCACACGGTCACGTTTATTTTTCGTAGTTGAAGCTCCCCTATGACCACTCAAAAACACCCCCCAACCACTCACACCGTGGTCGAAGCACTTGTCGACCACGTCCATTTCTTCACCATGCGGTCGTAACCCCTTCCGACCACTCTGTGCCATTTATGACCACTCCAGAGTCATTTACGACCACCTAGGGTGATTTACGAACATTATATGTCGTTTACGACCGCTCAGCACCGTTCACAATCACTCACAGTCGAGCTACGACCATGCGGTCGAAAACGACCTCGCGGTCGAAGCCAACCACACGGTCGTTACGACCATGCGGTCGAAACTGACCACGCTGTCGAAACTGACCACGCGGTCGTTACCGACCACGCGGTCGAAGCCACGACCACGTAGTCATTTATGACCGATCAGTGGAACTCATGACCATGCGGTCGGATTTATGACCACGTTGTCGTCCCGACAATCAACTATGGGTCCTGCCTGTCAGACTTTTAGATATTTCTCGAATTTGCTCAAATAGAGAGCTTCAAATAATCATAACTAATTCATTTTAACTCCGAATTGAGTGAAACGAATTTTTAAATTCATCTAAAATCAAAATCTAACCAGTGGAACCAAGATCATGAATTTTAGAGTTCATTTGAATTTTGCTTTAAGGATTTGTTTGCTTTGCTGTTTTTTATCCAAATTTTCGCGCACGTTAAAATAGCGTA
This sequence comes from Dendrocalamus latiflorus, assembly GCA_017311315.1. Lineage (NCBI taxonomy): Eukaryota > Viridiplantae > Streptophyta > Magnoliopsida > Poales > Poaceae > Dendrocalamus > Dendrocalamus latiflorus. Next base: position 16,547,881 of record CM029672.1, read on the forward strand.
CGAGGCTCAAGAAGAAGAAGCTGAAGCAGCTGCTCTAGAAGATCAAGAACCAATTCATTGTGACCAAGGTAAGTCAATACTTTGATCATATTGAACCTATATTTTCTGCAATTTACTTTCGTTTAAATTATCAACTGCATGTTGTTATTTTATGTACTAAAGTATATGCTTGATTTCAATACCCTAGTTACATACCCATTAATGAGAATGTTAATAATACATTTCTTGGAATATTCGATTATGTGAACCTTGTCACCCTAGTAAAACTATAGTGGTAATCTTTTGAAAATAAGTCCGTATTTATATACCACGCTTAGGTTTGCTTAGACACTTGGGGCGTCTAAAAGCCCCAAGCATCACTTTTAATCATGAGAAGACTGGTTGGGCAGTCATGGTGGTAATGACTGGTATCTTTTGGTATGATTATTTTATGTTCCCAAAAACCTCAAATTGCTTATCTATATGGGCGGATGGTTTGGGGGTATAGTGCAGTGGTGCACGAGAGTGTGGTTTGTGATAGAACCGCCCAGATAACCCTAAGGACTGAATCTTGTCATGACCTCCTATGTAAAACAAGTACAACCACAAGTCTGTAAAATACAACTTGATTTAGTAAATTTACTGGACCCTGAAACTCATCATCATAGGTGGAGGAGGTGAGGTAGTGCAAGCGGCTGTCTGGGTGACGGCTTGAATGGGACACTCATAGAGGGTGAAGTTTTTCGTGGCGGCTAGTAGTGTGGTAGCCAGCTGCTAGTCGTTCAGAGAAAGAACATCCCGCACAACCTATGAGACCTGCCGCAAGTGGGCCAAGCTCATAGGGGTGAGATGATGGAAGGAGCGAGGTATTTTGAATGGTTACTGTGATGGTTTGCTCAACCGCACGGCTAAGGAATCGTGTGGGGCAACGAGCGGATTGTCTCTTGTGGGTAAAGTGTGCAAACCCTGCAGAGTCAAAACTATTCGAATAGCCATGCCCACGGTCAAGGGCGAAAATAGAAACTTAACTAGATATAGTTCTATTTCAAAAACTTTGTGGTGGAATGGGAGATATGGAGGGCAGTGGGAAGCCCTAATTGGTGTTACCCTGGGTGTCATCCCAATGATAATGTAAGCGGCTATAATGCTGAAAGTCTAGCATATGATGTAGAGATCATATAAAGGTGGATGGTCTATAGATCATTGTTAATAAATCATTCTTTTACACGCATTATGCTTTGGTTCAAACTGCTAGGTCATAGGAAGTTTTCGAGGTAATATATTTCAAAAAGCAATTTCTGGCAAATAAAATAACCTAAGCCTTCTCTTGATAAGCCATGCATACTATCTACTGCATTCTGTGTATTGGCTCGCGGAGCACGGTGGATTGTGCTCACACTCGCATTACCAAAATCAGATTCAGGGACCCAGGACCATTACACACATGAAGATACCCCTGCTACGGATGGAGGGCGTGACGCCGATAACTAGGACGACTCCTGTGGTTTTGGGTCCAAGGCAAATTAGATTATGGAGTTGTGTGCCTATAAATATTGCCTAAGTTTAGGTAATATTCATATGGCACATATTTACCCCCAGTCGCTTGCCTGTGGATTAAAGGCCTTACTTTGCTTTTGCTTCCGCTATTGTTCTTTGTAATGTAAACATTTAGCCTGTTCGGCTCCTATGTAAACTTCGCCCGACGTGGTGTAATTCCAAACTTTGATATGTAATACTATGTTCCATGCGATGTATGAAATGATGTAGCAATGTACCTGTGTGCACTATCTACAGTTCCAGGGAATAGTGCAGAGATCACAGGGGATTCTGGATTGAAAAATCCGGTTCTGACAGCGCTGGTATCAGAGCATACGACTGTAGGGCCTAGGATCACAATTTTGAAAATATATAAAAAGAATTTCTAAAAATATAATGTATTATTTCCTTTCTTATCCTTCCTAGATCTAATCTACTCCACCTTTTCATTGGTATTTTCAAAAGATACTAACACTAGTGTGTAAATTTACAGATGGCAGGAGCAGCAGATGAGGGCCATTGGGACTTTCTGGTTCACGGTGTACATGAGGGAGAGTTTGCGAGTATCTTGCGCAAACTACTACACTATATGGGCTACAAAGATCAGCCCATATACCGTGGTCGAAAGACCACTGAAGGAGGAGTGGAGTCATGGATGGTGGAGGCCTTCATCTATGCCAAGGATGAGAGAGATCCACCCCATGTCTTCATAACCGAGCATCAGAGGAGCACCATCATGACAGCCCTCCAGGATGCCGCCCGCTTAGTCGCAGCCCGGCTCTGCGATATAAACGGGCCCCCACTACGGCAGTCACCCTACCGTTACTACCCGTCTCGCCGGGAAGGCGCCAGGTATAACGAGACCTTCATGCCGACGATGGAGGATAACCCGATGCTCACGCATCAGGTAGACCTCACTCGGGCCATGGGGACTGCTCACATTATTGCGTTGGAGGAGATCGTGACACTTCGATAGCATCTGTTCACCCGCCATAATGAGATAGAGGCTCTGAGGGAGAAGCTCGCCGAGTGTGAGAAGCCCCTAGCAGCGGCCAAGGAGGAGAAGGCCACCGCGCTCACGCAGCTGCGGCAGGTCGCTGCACCTGCCGCAGCCCCAGCCCCACCCTAGCTGTGGGCTGGCGGGCCCCACATGAGGCTGACTACGTGCAAGAGCGTGCGGCCCCAGGCCCCCAATCGGCTCTTCGCCTAGGAGAGACCCGTCGCAACTGCATTCGTTCACACTCCTACTCCGACTCTTCGGAGTTCAGCAGTAGCCAGTCTCACTCCCAGTCTCCAGTCTATAGCCCTTCCTGCCCAGGCGCCAGCTTCATTGCACCATTTGTCAATAAGCCAAAGTGGAGCATGTCAAATATCCGGGACTTCTCCAACCCTTGCCCATTCCAACACATGCTTGGCAAGTGGTTTCCATGGATTTTATTGAAGGATTACCTTGATCGGTGCGATATACAACATTATGGTGGTAGTGGATAAGTTTTCCTGGTATGCTCACTTTATACCTCTAGCTCATCCCTTCACAGCATTTCAGACTACTCAAGTCTGTTTAAATCATATCTTCAAGTTGCACGGTTTGCCTCAATCTATTGTGTCCGATCGAGATCGTATATTCACAAGTTTGTTATGGAAAGAATTGTTCCACCTAGTAGGCACCCAGCTTAAGATGAGTTCAGCGTACCACCTTCAAACCGACAGACAAATGGAGCAGGTTAATCAATGCTTAGAAGCATATCTGTGATGTTTTGTACATGCCTATCCTACCAAGTGGCACGAGTGGTTAGCCCTGGTAGAATTCTGGTATAATACCTCTTTCCATTCCACCTTAGGGAAATCACCTTTTGAGGTGTTATACGGACACAACCCGAGACACTTTAGAGTAACCAACTCGACAGCATGTGCTATTCCAGATTTGGAGAATTGGCTAAAGGAGAGGAAATTAATGAGTACATTGCTGCATCAACATTTGAACCAGGCAAACCAACGAATGAAGCTACAAGTGGACCGGAACCGATCAGAAAGAACCTTTGAAATTGGTGATTGGGTTTATATTAAGAAAGTGGGCAAGGTGGCATACAAGCTCAAACTACCTCCAGATTGCCGCATTCATCTAGTCTTGCATGTCTCACAACTGAAGAAGGCCTTGTAACCTGGAGAGACCATGTTGCCCAACTGGCCCAGGGTCGACGATGGCACTCAGATCCCTCTCTAGGTGCTAGACCATCGGCTTTACAAGCAAGGTGCAATCACTTCTTCTCAAGTGTTGATTCAGTGGTCTGGGACTTCTCTGGAGGTGGCGACCTAGGAGGATTTTTTCTGAGCTTAAGAGACGTTTCCCCAAAGCGCCAGCTTGGGGACAAGCCAGTTCTAAAGGAGGGGAATGTTATGGTGCTGCAGCCAAATGAGAAAAACTCTGAGCAGCAAGAGGAGGAGATACCAACCAGGCGAAGGAGTTGGTGCGATAGAAGACTGAACTGCTGATTCCCTGATAGCACTTGGGCCAATTGAGAGAGTCTAGGGCCCAGCCCATGTAATAGGGTAGGTTTGGGGAGCCTTGTTAGGTTGGGGAAGTGGTATATGGAGACGGCAAAAGGGACTAGACAAGCAAGGATGTAAACACTATTGACATTGCAATCTAACCTTCCTCCCCTATCTCGTTTTCCCAGTCACTGAGCTCTTCTTCCCCAATCCCCTTTCTTCCTCTGCCTTGCCTCTCAATCGATCGGGATCGTGACAGATAGCTACTCATTTTTACAAGCTGCTAACAAACAATGACATAGCCGTTTTTAGTGTCACACATAAAACTTTGTTCTGTCTATTACTATATTGTCTTTTAATCCATGTTTTCAAAGGTTTTGCTCTATTCACTTCAGGAAATTTTGAATTTTCACCTAGAGGAAGCCATCCTTCATTACTCAAATAATAGTGCATACTATAGTTTTTTGGCAAGGTAATGCATAATAGAAATTTACTTCCATCCTCTATCCTCCCAAGGTATTGCCTATACCAGTGGCGAATCTAGAACGAAAAGTGAGGGTGGGCTAAAAAAATATGTATTCTTCTACCAGATCATAAGTTTTTCCTAGAATTATTGGCCTTACACCTCGATTGACTAAACTAACTTGTAAGAAACATAGTTTTGTATTCTTGTGCAATTAAATTCATAGTTTCATACATGAATAAAAGCAAAGAAAAAACAGAGATACAATGGAGGTACCTCGCTAATGGCAAGTGAATCCCTAAAACATGTAAATATGGTTCCGGTAGGTAACAATCTGTACATCAAAATTAAAAAAAATAGTGATACAATAGCAAATTGTATTTAATTACTTAAATGACCTTGAACATTTAAAATAAAAGAACCATACCACTAGCTTGAATCATGACTTTCACGAGGCAAATTCATTCTGCGATTTTTCATGCCTTGGAAGGATTTTATGATTGCATCATCATCAATGGATCTAAATATGTCTCGCTCGGTGTAGCATACCATTAAATCATTCAGCCACTCATCTGACACCTTGTTGCACAAATCTGCTTTGATAATATTCATTGCTGAAAATATTCTCTCAATAGATGCCGTTGCCACTGGAAGGATCAATATCAGCTCGCTAAGGCGATATACCAATGGAAAAGTTCTATCCTTTTTTGTTTCAACCATCAATTGAGCAACTTTTGAAATATCAGGACATTCATGAAAATTCTCACTTCTTCTAATGTTTGGAATGAAGGTTTGAAGTTGATTTCTTAACAAGAATCTTTCAGCCACCGTGAAATCATCAGCATAAATCTCAGCAAGTCGAATAAGCTTATCAACATTAAATTTAGAGAATGAGTCGCTTGGATCAAGACAAGACATGCATACCAATAACTCCGAGGAAACTTCATTGAAGTGATAATTCATCTCATTCATAGTTGCATCAAGAGCAGCATTGAAAATATCAACTTTGTAATAATGATATTGAGTCACTGTATGCTTGCGACGTACAGATTTACCCATAACTCCAATGACGTCATTCATATTTGGTACATCAATCCCATAAGTCTCACAAAAGGTTTTGACTTGGTTAAACAATGGCTCCCACCCATTGTCCCTCATATCTTGCAAACGTTCTTTCACATCCTGTATCAAGTTTATAGCTTCAACGATGTCTTGATGCTTTCTTTGTAAAGCAAGTGAAAGCTCATTTGTTATACTCAACAATGTTTTCATAAAATGCATGATGAACACAAATTGAAAGGATTCCATATTTTTCATCAAACCTGCTACTCCACCATGACTTGTGTTTTGACAAGCATCTTCACTTATAAGTTCTAGCACATCCACAACTGCCTCCCACATTTAGTATATACGAAGCAAGGTTTTAAGATGTGAGCCCCACCGAGTATCTCCAGGTCTCGCTATGCCAGATTGCTGATGTAGCCCTGTCCCAGTACATATCAAACCATTGTCCAACTTCTCCAACAAGATATCATGATGTTTTCAATCAATGCATCTTTTCTCTTGCAAAATGCACTAATAGCCGTAACTATCAGGGGAATATAGTTAAAGAAATCAGCAATAGCTCTGCTACAACTTGCAACTGTGACAACCACCAATTGTAATTGGTGGGCGAAACAATGGACATAGAGAGCATTTGGATTCTCATCCCGAATAAGTTTTTGTAAGCCATTAAATTCTCCTCTCATATTTGAAGCTCCATCATAGCTTTGCCCACAAAGTCTAGAAATAGGTAAACCATGATGATCAAGCAAACTAACTAAAGCATCCTTCAATGCCATAGATGTACAATTTGTAATATATAGCAAGAAATCTTTCCATGACCTTCCCTTGATTGTTCACAAATCTGTATGCCATAAATTTTGCAAAGTTAAAACAATATTACAATACAACAATGTAAAAATTGCATGCCTAAAACAAAGATGTACAACATACCTCACAATCACCGCCATTTGCTCTTTTATTGATACATCTCGAGACTCATCAATAAGCACTGCGAAATTCCTATCTCCAATCTCACCCTTAATCACTTTTGGTGACCTCTTGTGTGCAAGCTTTGGAAAGCTCTTTTTGAATATTTGCACAAGTCATAACTGCATGCCCGGGAGCTATATCAAATGCATACTTCACTTCCTCCTTATCCTTGTACCAATCCAATAGCTCTTTGAAATTACCTTTGTTGATGGAAGTAGAGGATTCATCATGTCCACGAAAAGCTTCACCTTGCGCTATGAGATATCTTGCACAATCTAAAGATGCAGTCAAACGAATTTTGTATGCAATTTCAGCTTCCTTAGAGTAAGTGCTCATTTTATTAGATACGCTTGACCGTTGATTCCGAAAGTCGTCACACTCACCCCTTGCGATGTTGTGGAAACTATTTGGACCACCAACATGTTTATTAAAAGCATCTATAGCCGTCTTCCAACGAGAGAACCCAACTTTTGTAAATACATCATTACCAAATGTGTTGGGTTGTGATGGTTTCTTGAAAAGAAAACAATAGAAACAAAAAGCGGCATCCTTTTCGACACTACATTCTAACCAATCAAAGTTGTTAAACCATGATTCTTGAAAGGATCTCCACACTTTGCCATCCAATGTCTTTGGAAAGACATGCCCAATTACTCGAGTTGGACCATTCATCAAATATGCCCTCCTCACTTCATCTCTAATTTCATTGGCAAAATCTTCTATTGGTTTGCGATGCGCCGGATCGGCAATAATTTCATCCGGATTAAATTCTAGTCGAGTCTTCTTTGGTAGAGTTGCGCTCTCATTAGTTGGGGAGTACTAATTGAATTGCTTGTAAAATAATTACGCAAAGTTCATTTCTCCATTATTGCAAACCTACAAATTAATTGCTAATTGAGTATATACAACAGTATAATAGTATAACAAATTAATTGCTAATCAAATAAGCTCGGCCGTAACAATATAACAGTATACTTACAAAATACAAATCACTGAATCCAAATAACAGCAGGCCTTCACAAGCCTCGGTCATACGGTATCAAGCAGCAAGCCAGCAACCAATAGTGAATACTGAATAGTCCAGGACAAGTACCAAGCACTCAAGCCTGGGAGCATCAATCGACAGCAACGACAGATCATCAACCGACAGCAAGCCTTAACTTCACGGTTCACACGCCACTACGCCAGTCATGCCTAAAGCTAAAGGCAACCGGGCACCGGCGACGCCTTCACAGTTCACACACTCACAGTGAAACTTTTCACTTCACGGCTGCCTTCACACGACCGGTGATGGCGACGGCCTCCCTGCCTCCCGCCTCCCCGGCTTCTCCTAGTCCCAGCCTCGGCGCCTCCCGCCTCCCCGGCTCCTCCCAGTCCCAGCCTCGGCGCCTCCCGCCTCCCCGGCTCCCCGCGAGGCCGCGACGGCGTGACCCCGCCCCCGGCAGCCGACAACCCGACTCCGCCTCGGCCCTTCCCCGGCGTCCCCCCTCTGGATCCGGCGATCGGGTTCAATTGATTGGGGATTTGGGGGTTTGGGGGAACGGGAGCTCAGGAGGGAATGGATTTGGGGATTTGGGGGAACTGGAGCTCGGAAGCTGAACAGGGCAGCATGTACTGGATGTGTGGACCGGTTGGCTGGTGGGCTGTGGGCCTGTATGGCTGTATTTCTACTTCGGCGGTTCGGCCTTTCTTCTCCCCTGGCTCCATGCTTCTCCTCAGACAGCTCTTTCGTCGGCGTCATCACCACTCGGCAGTCACTGCTGGTCGCCGCAGAGGAGGGGGGTGTCGGTGAACTAGTGGAGGGTAGGCTTCAGCCTAATGAAGCCTACCCCATGGATTCGCCCCTGGCCTATACCAATAATCAATCAAGTGAAAGCACCACCAGAACAGCAGCAACGCACAATAAGTACCCCTAGTACTCATGGATGTTGTTAGTGATATGCCCTAGAGGCAATTATGGAGATGATTATATCACTTCTATGTTTATGATCTTTTGAATAATATGTTATTTTGTCCCTTAAATAAATGCCTTTCATATTGATCAACAAGTATGTGACTTGTTCGTGGAACTCTTTATTCATGTTTTAATGTTATTCTAAATTATCCCAGATCTTATATCATTATGTGGGACAATCATGATTTACAGATCAGTATATATATTGATTGATGATTATGTTTCATGGATCATGTATGTGGGATATCAAATCAATAATGTGACACATATTACATAACATGATGTTGGATTGACAAACCGTGAGATGCTGCGGGAATTTTTATATTCTTAAGTGTCATCAATTAGTCTCATACATAGTGTATGTAAGATCCTTAGACTTGAGATCGTCATTGTTTCCTATATGTGTAATAGTTTACTTCGAAATTATCAAACACTACTCCGTGACTGGATGGTCATAAAGGTAGTTTCGGGTTTACTACGAAACATGAGGAGGAATATTTAGCGATCAAGATGGAATTTGCCCCTCCTATATAACAGGAGAGATATCTCTGGGCTCCTCAATGTGGTTAGATTAAGAAAGTGCATGGCCATGCAGAATGTGGTTGAGGAGTCAATCACAACTAAATAATTCACTATAGGTTGAGTGAAGGATCGAGCTATATGGCACGCTTCTCACCTTAAGTTCGATCTGGTATCATGAGGCAAAGAAATCAATACATAAGTACTATATAGTTTCGTCTTATATGATCTTTATGTATGTTTGGGAGTCGTTATATCCTGCTAGGGACCGCTACTGACTTATGGACCAAAAAGGAGGTTTTGGCCAATGGCCAAATATACATGAACCTATAGGATCACACACTTAATGGACTGGAACATTAAGGGTCCAGATGATAGTTTTCAAGTGGGATTCGATCTCCACTCGTATTAGATAAGGATCTAATTGGAGGCTACATCAAGAGAGGTGCGGGGCTGAGGGTTGTATCCCGAAACACACCCGTTGAAACCCTAGCCACCACCTCTCGTAACCCCTATCGTGCGCGCTGGTGCTAGTACGTCGATCCGCGGTGTTCTATCCATATACGTGTGGATCTCGGTAGAGGCACTGCTGTGACTATGGCACTAATCAGGACAATCGTAAGGAGGAGACGGTTGGCTGGAGGATGATCGACTACTACCACTACACCACACGCTCTTCGTTGAATTGTCTACTTCAACTCTGCTTCCGCTGCACTGCGCATCTAGTGGTAATGATCCATGATCTCCTACTTGCATGGCTTCCTGGTTTACGATGTAGAAAATTTTAATCTGCGCTAGTGTAGCCTACTGTATCCCAATAGATGCTTCATTGGCAATTAATCATTCTTACATCGATCTATAATCTCTCTCCCTAATGTTATAGTTTATGATCTGAATTGGTTGTATATAGTTGATATGTGGTGGTAATAGATTAGATCTATTATTGGTCTGATATGTTAGCTTAGATCAGTTCATGTTATTGGATTAGTTTAGGCACTGGTTGATAAGATCAATCAATTTTGGTGGTAGTAGATGGGTTCGGAGGAGGTACGAATTGATAGCACGGAGTTGCTATTCTTTCTGGAAACCTCCCGCACCGATCGATATGATTGATCAATGGAAAAATTGGGCTGATTAGATTGGTTCGGAATTGGGTTAATATGATTAATCCGATGAAATTTTCAAAGGTGATTCGTGAATAAGATTAGTGTCCTAAAAAATTTCCAAGGGAGCTGCCCCTTTGATCCCCACCTGGTAACAGGCTAGCGGGACTGCCGTGCTAGATAATCATACCACGCATTATAGGTGTTATGTATTCATATGTGTGATAGAATTAGATTCTGCACAACTCTTTTTGCAGGGTTGTGTGAATGGTCCATTGTGTATGTGATGTATGTATGAGTTTTTCATGGCATGTGTGTCATGTTGATTTATAACCATGGGCTACATATTACTGTATAATAGCCTATATGTTGACTTGTGATGTTTGATTTTTATATGTAATTCATTGTTAGCTGTTAGGAGTAATAACTAAGTAGATGGATGTGGTGATCTCAAACATTGATGGTTCAGTGGATAGAAAACGTGGTGATGGAGATTGCCATGCTAAGGGCTATACTATCTCACAATTTAATATAATTTAATTGTGAATATTTTTATGTTCCTGTTATGCTATTATTCATGTTATTATTATCTTTGGTGATTTTAACATGATATAATAGTATCTCTCTAAAAAAATTAAGTAAAAATTGATTCCCTTCCAATAGTTGCACATATCAAGATTTTGATCATTAACTGGTAAGTTCTACCAAAGTAGGGTGCCATTAATTATCTCAATAAAATAGGATAAAGTATTTGATACTTCATATATAATATTGGTTTAACTTGGCTAGGCTATAAAAATGGTTTTGGGTCTAGGGGCATAGTGTTGAGGCTGGGACATATGGATGTTACTCAACAAACAAAAGTTATATGTGATGTAAATAGCAAGGGTTGCTTACCTACATCACTAGGTTTCTAGCAGTGATGCAAAAGCTCACTAGGACTTAGTAAAATATGGATCTTGACTCACTATATGTTATTAGAGGGTATTTAATTTTTAAACATATAGTGGGAGCATCTTTTGCTAAATTGGTTAATGGGAGATTTCACATAAACATAGTGCCGAATTTTTGCATATAGTTTTTATGTTGTAGACAATGCCACCATCTACTTTCTCCACAACCAGTTTTAACCTGTGATATATTCTTGAGATAGAAAAATTAAATGGAACAAACTTCATTGACTAGTATCGCAACTTAAGAATTGTTCTCAAGCAAGAAAAGAAGGAATATGTTCTAGAGGTTCCATATCTAAATGAACCAGCTGAAGATGCTACTCGTGCTCAAAAGAATGAGTATGAGAAATATTGTAATGACTCACTTGATGTTAGCTATCTCATGCTTGCCACTATGAACACTAAGCTTCAAAAGCAATATGAGATCATGGATACCTACAATATGATTGTGGGTCTTAAAGGCATGTTTGAGAATCAGGCAAGGGCTGAAAGGTACAATACCTCTAAGTCATTGTTTGCATGCAAGTTAGCTGAAGGAAGTCTGGTCAGCTCTCATGTGATCAAGATAATTGGATACATTGAGAGTTTGGAAAATCTTGGTTTTCCCCTTAGCCAAGAGTTGGCTACTAATGTGATTCTCCAGCCGCTCCCTCCGTGCTTTGAGCCAGTCATTTTGAATTTTCATATAAATGGCATGGAGAAGCCAATGACTGAGTTGCATGAGATGCCCAAGTCAACAGAGGAGAGCATTAAGAAAAGCTCTAATCATGTGATGATGGTTCAGAAGACTACCAACTTCAAAAGAAGTCTAAGGCTTTGAGCAAAACAACGGGCATGGTCAAAACTCAAGATGAGATCTCGAGTATCAAATCTAAGCTTCGGAAGCTTAGGATTGGTACTGCATCTGATGCCATTTGCTACCATTGCCAAGGGGCTGGACATTGGATGAGGAACTGCAAGAAGTACTTGGCAGAACTTGAAAAGAAAAAGGGAAGTAAGACTTTTACTTCAGGTATAAATGTTATAGAAATAAATTTTGCTACTTATCATATTACTTCTTGGGTATTTGATACCGGATCGGTTGCCCATATTTGCAATTCGATGTAGGGGCTGATAAGGAGTAGGAGTTTGGCAAGAGGCGAGGTTGATCTTTGCGTAGGCAATGGAGTAAGAGTTGATGCATTGGCTGTTGGCACTTTATCATTATCTTTACCCTTAGGATTAGTTTTGGAATTGAATAATTGTTACTATGTTTCTGCCTTAAGCAAAAATATTATTTCTGTTTCATGTTTGGGAGCAGAAGGTTATGAATTTAGAATAAAGAATAACTGTTGTTCAATTTATTTAAATGATATGCTTTATGGTCATGCTCTATTGATAAATGGATTATATATTTTAAATCTTGAGGGTATGCCTGTCTATAACATTAATGTTAAGAGGTTTTGACCTAATGATTTGAATCCCACTTATATTTGGCATTGTCATTTGGGTCACATAAATGAGAAGCACATGGTTAAGCTCCATAAAGATGGTCTTCTAAATTTATTTGATTTTGAATCATTTGAAACATGCGAGTCTTATTTACTTGGCAAAATAACTAAGACACCTTTCATTGGTATAGGTGAGAGGGCAAATGACTTGTTGGCCTTAGTATATTCGAATGTATGTGGACCAATGAGCTTAATTACCAAAGGTGGTTTTCAATACTTCATAACTTTTACCGATGACTTTAGTAGATATGGATACATCTAACTAATGAGGTTTAAGTCTAAATCATTTGAAAAGTTAAAGGAATTTCGTAATGGGGTACAAAATCAACTTGGCAAGATAATTAAAGCCCTATGATCAGATCGTGCAGGTGAATATTTGAGCCATGAGTTTGGTGATCATCTAAAGCAATGTGGAATTGTTTCACAGCTAACTCTGCTGGGAACACCTTAATGGAATGGGGTGTCTGAATGACGGAATCGGACCTTGTTAGACATGGTTCAGTCGATGATGAGCCAATCTAATCTGCCATTGTCTTTTTGGGGGTATGCTCTAGAAACAATTGCGTTCACATTAAATAGGGTTCCATCAAAAACTGTAGAGAAGTAACCATATGAGATATAGACTAGAAAACGTCCCAGGTTGTCTTTTTGGGGGTGTGCTAATTGGATTAAGCCAAGATACGTATATTGACAAAGTGTTAAAGAGCTTCAACATGCATGATTCTAAGAAGGGTTTCTTACCTATGTCATATGTTATTAGTCTTAGCAAGACTCAGTGTCCATCGACACCAAATGAGCAAGACCAGATAAGTAAGATTCCATATGCTTCCGCCATTGGGTCTATCATGTATGCCATGCTTTGTACACACCTAGATGTGTCATATGCTCAAGTGTTATGAGCAGATATCAGTCAGATCCAGGTGAAGGTCACTGGATAGCTATAAAGAATATCCTAAAATACTTGAGAAGTATTAGGGATGTGTTCCTTTTTTATGGAGGTGAGGAAGAGCTAGTCATAAATGATTACACTAATACTAGCTTTCAAACTGATAAAGATGATTTTTTATCATAGTCTGGGTTTATGTTTTGTCTTAATGAAGGAGTAGTGAGCTGGAAAATTTCCAAGCAAGAGATAATTGCTGATTTTTACAATGGAGGCTGAGTATATTGTGGCTTCTGAAGCTGCAAAGGAGGTTGTTTGGATAAAGAAGTTCATCTCTGAGCTGGGCATGATCTCTAGTGCTTCTAGTCCAATGAATCTCTATTGTGACAATAGTGGAGCTATTGCGCAAGTCAAGGAGCCTAGATCGCATCAAAAATCCAAGCACATACTTTGGCGTTTTCACCTCATTCGTGAGATTGTTGATAGAGGTGATGTTAACATATGCAAGTGCACACGGATTTAAATATTGCAGATCCATTGACAAAGCCTCTTCTGCAGCCAAAGCATGAGGTGCACACAAGAGCTATGGGTATTAGATATTTGCATGATTGACTCTAGTGCAAGTGGGAAACTGTTAGTAATATGCCCTAGAGGCAATCATGGAGATAATTGTATCACTTCTATGTTTATGGTCTTTTGAATAGTATTTTATTTTGTCCCTTGGATAAAAGTCTTTCATATTGATCAACAAGTATGTAACTTATTCGTGGAACTCTTTATTCATGTTTTGATGTTATTCTAAATTATCCCTGATCTTATATCATCATGTTGGATAATTATGATTTATAGATCAGCACACGTATTTATTGATGATTATGTTTCACATATCATGGATATGGGACATCAAAAAAAATAATATGGACACATGTTAGAGAACATGATTGATGAGGCGATGGGGTCCCGATCTTTCGATGAGAAGGATAATTTCGATTGGCGATGATCAACTCTCACGATCCAGGCTACGAACGCATCACCTACGAACCAAGCAATCGTTGAACTAATCACCAAGTCATTATCAATCATGCCAAAAGCGCGGTTAACCTGACCACAAAGTTCTATTCTTGCATGCAACCGAAGAACACGCAAGAACAAGATCACAAGCAATCTGAAATTGCAAATATATAAATTGAGTTTACAAAGGTGGGATTCCGCTGAGGTTCTTTATGGTTGGCCTATTTGACACAAGCGAATAACAAGAGTTTTCACAAAGGAAAAACTAAGCAACGAAATCCAAGCAAACTAGAAGGGTGCAGCCTCCTTAAATAGGGGTGGAAAAGCCGTACAAAACTAAGGAAAATAGGGTGGTACTATTTATGGTACTGTTCACATGAACAGTAATACGTGAACAGTACGGGCCTGGTGAGGGGGCGCCTCCCCCTTGGGCCCAAGCATTACAAGGCCCAATTTGGCCTAAACAGGTAACGCGGCACCTTGTTTTGATGATTACAGTTTACACAGGAGGAATTTGATGTTTAGACTAGATCCATTGGAAAGAGGACGAGAAAAGCTTTCCAACAAGTGTTCGTGAAGCTCAAACGGACTCCGTATGTGCAAGTTATGCACAGTTGAAGTTTGCTTGTCAGGCTGAATCCGAATTGATCTGGAGGCCGAATTGGATTCCAAAACTGTCCAACTTGAACCCCTTGCTTCAATTGGTTCCAAAGTGATGTGGTGCTACAAAAATATATATTTTCATTATTAGGTAGCATCATATTCTCATTTAAAATATGTTGAAGTTGAAGAAACGAATTCACCTTTAGTTCAATCTTGATATTGGCCGCTATGGTCGTATGTGTTGGTGGCATAGTCACATCAATGATGTTGGATTGACCCACCATGAGATACTGTGGGAATTGTTATATTCTTAAGTGTCATCAGTTGGTCTCATACATAGTGTATGTAAGATTCTTAGACCTGATATCATCATTATTTTCTATATATGTAATAGTTTACTTAGGGGTTACCAAACACTACTCTGTGACTAGGTGGTCATAAAGGTAGCTTTTAGGTCTACTATGAAACATGAGGAGGAATATGAGCAATCAAAATGGATTTCCCCCCTCCTATATAACAGGAGAGATATCTCTGGGTCCCTCGATGTGGTTGGATTAAGGAAGTGCATTGCCATGCCGAATGTGGTTGAGGAGTCAATCACAACTGAGTAATGCACTATAAATTTGAGTGAAGGATTGAGCTATCATAGATGGCACGCTTCTCATCTTGAGTTCGATCTAGTATCATGGGGCAAAGGGATCGGTACATAAGTGCTATATAGGTTCATCTGATATGATATTTATATATGTTTGGGAGTCATTATATTCTACTCGGGACCGCTACCAACTTATGTATCGAAAAGGAGTTTTCGATCTATAGCCAAATATACATGAACCTACAGGGTCACACACTTAATGGGCTGGAATGTTAAGGGTCTGGATAATAGTTTCCGAGTGGGATTCGATCTCTACTCGTATCGGATAAGGATCCGATTGGAGCCTATATAAAGACAGGTGCGGAGCTAAGGGTTGTATCCCGAAACACACCCGCTGAAACCCTAGCCACCACCTCTCTTAACCCCGTGCACACTGGTGCTAGCACACCAACACATGGTGTCCCATCCACTACTACAAAAAGTCGTATATTAGGCACCACATCATAGACGGTTCCCTAAAACCATCTATATTAAATAGGATCACATATAGTTTTAGTTTAGAGACTGTCTGTGTTGCTGCTACCCCCTAAAAACCATCTGTGAAGAGAAAATATCATAAACAGTTCGTTGTTAAAATCGTGTGTGAAGTATCATAGACGGTTATTACCAAGAACCATCTGTGATATTTTCAAATATCACAGCCGGTTTTTTATTTGAACCGTCTATGATTCTTCACAAACAATTTGCATTAAAAACTGTCTATGATAATTAAGTTGTCACAGACGGTTTATATAAAAACCATTTATGATAATTCCACCATATTAATTGCGCGCAAACAGTTGACCCTATCTTAAATTCCAGATCTACACTGCTGCTTTGAGCTGGAGGTAGGGCTTTAAGGCGATTTGGTGAAAGGAGACTATTTGGCAAGAGTAATTGTAGATCCACTAAGTTTTTGAGTACCTATGGTTATTAATTTGTTCCTAATTGCATTATAGTTTACATTTATAGCTTTTGGTGAAAGGAGAATTGAAGATGGTTGATCTAGGTAGCTTGATGTAAAGAGAAGATTATTTTATACCTAGCATGGTTTACGGTTTAGGGTTCAGTCAATTCCTAGTCTATTTCTACTTAATTCAATTTAATTAATTATTATTGCTATATATAGCTGCTTAATTTAGATCGTACATATATAGTATAGTAATTAATTTATTGAATATGTTATACTAAATTGTTATATGCGTAACGTAGGATCGAAGCTGGATGTATGTTGGGAACCATGTGAGTGAAGAGTACATTAATGGTATTTCTACTTTTAAAAGAGCTACCAAGGAGGATATTTTGAATAAGGGGGTGGAATATATGTACTGTCTATGCATTGACTGCAAGAATCTAAAGATGTTTAAGAGCCGAGTGCAAATTGAAGCGCACTTGATTCGAAGGGGTTTCAAAAAAGGGTATAGATGTTGGACCAGTCATGGTGAAGAGCAAATTACATAGAAAGGTAGTAATAATGACATCGCCAATGAAATCAAAGATATACCGCCGGATGATTATGTCGATTGTGGTTCCGATTTGGATAGACTGAATTATGACAATCTGGATCAGATATTTTATGATGGAGAAGGGAACTATGATGGGAGAGCGTATGTTAAATTCCAGAGCTTGATGGAGGACTTAGAGAAACCTTTGGTCATATGCTGCAAGTCAAAGTACATGAGGTTATCAGCCATACTTGAACTGCTGAAATTAAAGGCATGCAACTATTGGTTCGACAAGAGTTTCACAGCACTGTTAGGTCTTTTAGCGGACATGCTTCCAGAGGGAAACGAGTTGCCCAAAACCACAAACAAAGCCAAGAAGGTTTTTGTCCATTGAGAATGAAATTAGAAAGAATGCATGCATGTTCAAATGACTGTATCATCTATCGTAAAGAGTATGCAAACATGCATGTATGTCCAGTGTACAACGCATCCCGATACAAGCGTAAAAATCAATCAAATAACGGCAAGGGAATAAAGGTGAAGAGAGGACCTCCTGCTAAGGTGGCATGGTATCTTCCTGTAATTCCCCGTTTGAAGCGGTTTTTTGCGAACCCAAAGGAGGCAAAACTGCTGCGTTGGCACTTAGAAGAGCGTAAGAAGGATGGAATACTAAGACACCTTGCTGAATCTGCCCAGTGGAGAAACATTGATAGGAGGTTTGCAAACTTTGGTGTAGAATCGAGGAATATAAGGTTCAGATTGAGTACAAATGGAATCAATCTTTTCGGTAACATGAGCAGTCGACATAACACTTGGCCCACAACTCTCTATATTTGAAACTTTCCTCATTAGTTGTGTATGAAGCAGAAGTATATTTTGCTGATGATACTTATCCAAGGGCCAAAGTAACTTGGAATTGATATTGATGTGTACCTAGCACCGTTGGTGGAAGATCTAAAAATACTGTGAATCGAAGGGATATAGGTATGAGATGCGTACAAAAAAGAGAACGTCACTTTATGCTCCTTATTGCTCTGCACCATAAATGGTTATCCTGCATTTGCTAACCTGTTGGGCCAAAGTACAAAAGGGGCCAAAGCCTGTACTCACTACTTAGATGATACCAAGAGTATATGGCAGAAGTACTCGCGTAAAACCATGTACGTGCGTCACCATAGGTTCCTTCGGAAGGCTCATTCATACCATAGGATAAAGAAATAATTCAACAGAGAAAACGAGGACAGTTCAGCTCCAAGACATTTAAGCGAAAAAGAGATCTATGATATTGTTAATGATTTAAATGATGTTCTCAGAAAGGGACGTAAATTGATGACCCGTGAGAAGAACGTTTGGAAAAGAGATCAATATTTTGGGACTTACCTTATTGGGAGCACCTAGAAGTTCACCACTGCATCGACGTCATGCACATTGAGACGAATGTATGTGACAGCTTGATTGGTCTCTTACTGAACATTCATGACAAAACAAAAGATGGTGTCAATGCACAACTTGACTTGGTTGATATAGACATTAGGCCTGAGTTAGCACCGACAAAGACCGATAAAGGATGAACTTACATTCCCACTACTTGTTACACTCTATCCAAAGCCGAGAGAACTAGATTGTGCCAATGCTTGCATAGTGTGAAAGCTCTGTCTAGTTACTCCGCCAACATGAAGAAACTTGTTTCGATGAATAATTTGAAGTTACTTAGCATGAAGTCTCATGATTGTCATGTACTGATGACACAGATTCTCTCTATTATAATTAGAAGTATTTTGCCGATCAAGGTCTTAGAGACAATCATGAGGCTGTGTTATTTCTTTAACACAATTGCTCATAAGGTCATCAATCTCGAAGGACTAGATGCTCTATAGGACGAGGTGATGACAACTCTATGTCATCTTAAGATGTGTTTCCCTTCATCGTTTTTCGATATCATGGCCCATCTCATTGTTTACATTGTGTGGAAGATAAAAATGTGTAGACCTGTGTTCCTACGTAGCATGTACCCATTCGAGAGGTTCATGGAAATTCTCAAGTCCTATGTATAGAATCGATCTCGGCATGGGGGCAGCATCGTCGAAGGTTATGCAACCGAAGATGTCATTGAGTTCTGTGTTGATTACATGGCTCAGGTCAAACTGATAGGTGTACCTCTATCTCGCCATGAGGGGACGCTCAAAGGTAGGACCATCAGAAGGAAAGCATACTCCAGATATGGATGCGTTACTCAAGCCCATTTCACGATCTTACAACATATGACTGAAGTGTCCATGTTATCGACTAGCACAAGGGCGTGCTTCGGCAATAGAATTCCGAGCAACTGGATGTTTGGATCACGAGACAACATAATAGTGGGTTCAAATGATGGTTAAAGGAGCGACTCACTAGCAGCTCGTCAATTGATATACTGACATGGTTGGCAAAAGGGCCAACATTTACAGTTGTGATATGGCAAGGATATGACATAAATGGGTGCACATTCTATACGCAGGGTTAGGATGTAAAGAGTACTAACCAGAACAACGGTGTCTGCATAAATGTGTTCAGTATCGATGGGTTGAGGAACTCCTACTATGGGTTCATAGAGGGGATTTGGGAGCTCGACTATATGCTTTTCAAGATCCCCTTATTTCGGTGCTGTTGGATCTATCTCCCATAGGTGAAGGTCGACTAGTACAGTGTCACTACCGTGGACTCTAAACGTGTCGGATACAAAGACGAACCATTCGTACTCGCTAACCAAGTTGTTCAAGTTTTCTATATAATTGACCAAATCAATTGTTGACGAAAGTTTTTTGATCGTTCGAGATCCCAGAAGAACACCAGGCCTCCAAGCGATGAAATGTGTTGTTAGCATTATGCAAAGCATGGAAGAACTTCAAAAGCCTGCTTGTCACGCAATACGTGAAGAAGGATCTGACACCCTTCGATAAGTACCCATTCCTAGAACTGCAATGGCAAGTGTTTGTGGTGATGAAGATAGCAAATAATTTTAGGAGTAAAAGTGTGGCGCACAGGGCCCTCTAGGCAAAAAATACGCACCCCCATAGACTCAGCACCGCTAGGTATACGGGTAAAATCTAGCAATGGAGGTAGGAAGACAAGGAAGCAATCCTGTGGGAGACCTCCACTCCATTTGCCAGTATCCCTGATGAGCGTGCCCCAAACTGGATAAGAGCGAGATCATCTACCGTGTCGTTGGAGGGCCATCTCCTTTCAAAACCTCGCAAACGAGAAAGTGACCCATCGCCTGGTAGTGCTGAATGTAGAATCTTTCCAAGGCTCATTCGAGAAAGAGATTTACTCTCCGCTGCCCTGGGAAACAAGGAACACCCGAGTTGCACGAGAGACCTTGATCTTTATGTTTTTTGAAAACATGGCTTCCCAGATGACTCCAAAGCTTACTAGAGTAGAAAGAGAGCCAAAGCCAAGCGTGAGACACATCTATGAGAGGACATTACAGCAAAAATCAGAGATGAGATGCAAAGGTTGGTCAGAGATGAGAAGCAAAGGTATAGGAAAAATCAACATGAAGTCCCACCGCTCCTATGCTAGGCAGCCCCCAACCGTCGAAGTAGCTACATGTCCAACCCTACCTCGAAAAGCAACCACTGATTTCCTGTCGATGACATCCTAGTAATAATTATTATCTCTGGAATGCTCGATCCATTGATAGGCCTATTGGAGTAGCTAATTTTTTATCGTTATATAGGTGGTTACGAAGTGCAAGCTCTAAGTAAGATATACCTCTGTTGCCCTGTGCGCTGCTCGGGGCCAGGCGTTTCCATCCAGGCCCAAAGCCTTGGTGCACAGTGTATCTTTAGCGCTAGGTTTCGCAAAAGTAAATGTGGACGGTGTTCATATCAATTTCAAGGTTGTCCCACTGCTGATGCCCCCAACAACGAGGTTATGACTCTAGGGCAAGTCATTGGAACATTCATCCAGTGGCCCAAGAGTGACATCTGCCCGAAGGCTCCTGCACCTGTGCCAAGTCCACGAGAGCCATCTGCACTGGTGTCAAGTCCATTCGATCTACCTGCACCGGTGCCAAGTCTACAGGAGCTATCTGCACTGGTGCCAATTCCACAGGCGTGATCCATACCAATGCTATCTGCACAGATGTAGCAAGGGCGCAGTGCATCTACATCTCGTGCCCGGTCGACTACCATGAAGTCGACCTACAGTCGAGGCGGAAATGACAAACTGAAGAAAATGGATGATGAGATGCCCTACTCGCCGTTGGCCCAAAAATTCATGCTAGAAGAGTCGTTGGTTGTCCAGAAAGAGTGCCTCCTAACTCTAGGACTATCTTACCAGAGATTGTATATGTATTACATGGAACAGACCAACAAGCCGGAGGAACAACGACGCTCGAGTGTCAACGTCAAGTTCATGCCACATCATCTGCAGCAAAATATTCATGACTGTATCTTCACGGTGATCTTTGAGGACTTATTTTTTCTCTTCACACTTAACGCCCTCGACGCCTCACTCATTCGATGTTGGATACTATTAAGTGTGTACAATCACGGTCTACATTTATGTAATGTTGATAAATGTCATATATAACTCATTGCTTTTGTGTGTGTGTATACATATATATACATGGTGAGTGAAGCCAAATTAACGAAATCACCGGTTGGTTTCCTCGACCCACGCTTGGTCGTCATAAATATCATTAATGAGGATGCATTCTTCGTCAAGAATTACATTATGAAGGCATTGGAGAGTCACCGTGACAAGGAATTCATACTTATACCCTACAATCAAGGGTAAGTGCTACACTAGTGGCTATACTTGCTGATTTGTACTTTATAAGCAACACGAACTTAGGTTTAATGACCATGGTATACCTGTGTAGGTTCCACTGAATTCTAATTGTAAGTTACCAAAATGGAACAGAGTAATATACCTTAATGCCCTAAAGAAGAACAAAATCGACTACATAGTTGTCCAACAAGTAATCGATAGGTAAACATATTTTCTCCATAGATAACTCTATAGTAGTTTTTCTTTCCTTCCTAATGACTAAATCTAACTTTTTGAAATCATGTAGGTCATTCGCCACGTACGTTGCAAAAAATACAGAAATCCAAGGGAGGGATCAGCACCCTACAACACGCTCTAGATTTCCTGTATTCGCTAGTACACATTAATCCTCTATAACACTTCATAATGATGCCTATCGAACTAATAAATTCTATTTTTGTAGTGCCACCAGCAGTCGCTGGGCAACAACACCTATGGATTCTATGTTTACTACAACATGCAACTACTTGTCGATTCTGCGAAGAACAATCCTGAAATTTGTCAATCTAGCGATAATTATTTCATACTTACCAATTTATATATGTATGCACGACATTGATCTTCATACCGACAGGTTCCGTCCATCACTACAACTCCATTGGAATAGGCTAACCTTAAACATATTCGAGATAGTATACGTACTTCTTGGTGTCTAAAGTCATAAAAGAAAATGGAGAGTTCCACAATGTAGAATGAATTTCACTGGGATAAAATTGAGCTTAATTGTTTATGTGTGTATTTGTATTTCATTTCTGTTAATTGATTTATGAAATGGATGTTCTTGTTTCTGAAATGAATGAATATGAACTGGATGTATATGTATTGTATTGATTTGCTTGTTTCAGAGGGTATGACTAGCATTTCCTTTGGCTAGCCAATAAACAGAAATAGATTTAGGAACAGAAAAGAATATCACAGACGGTTATTAACTCGTTACCGTCTATGATAGTTGACTATTATTAACGGTTTGTAGTAGAAACCGTCTGTGATATATGGTTTATCACAGATGGTTTCTGCTACAAACTGTTTGTAATAGTTTGCATCACAGACGGTTCAAAAGCTATCTGTGATGACCTCGTATTATTATTGACCCATAAACTCAGACAGCTCACGAAACCGTATGTGATGACGTTTTTGTATTGTCTGTAATGACCTGTTGTGCTCTAGTGATCTTTGGACGTATGAACTTCGGTAAAAGCATTGTTGCGACTACGGCACTAGTTGGGACGATCGTAAGGAGGACGATCGACTACTATCACTACATCGACGCACTCTTCGTTGAATCGGCTGCTTCAACTGTACTTTCGCTGTATTGCCCGTTTAGTGGTATCTATGATCTATTACTCGTATAGCTTCTTGATTTATGAGGTAAAAAATTTTAATTTACGCTAGTGTAGCCTATCCATGTCCTAACAAATGCTTCATTTGCAATTAATCATTCTTACATCGATCTATAATCTCTCTCCCTGATGTTATCGACTGCAAAACAATCCTTTTGGATAAGCCACATCATCGACAAATTGTCAACCGTCTGGTCATTCTAAAAAAAAGGTACATACGTTTGATATCTTTGATCACTCGATTTTCTCCAATTTTACCGAAGAGATATCACTTGATTTTCTCCAATTTTACCGAAGAGATTGACACCTAATGAAGTCACGTCACTTGCTACGGATGCATGTTTGTCAGTTCCATACTTCCATGCTTTACGAATGCAATCGCTATCCTGCATGCTACCAGTATTTCTTGGCTTCTCCGCTCGTTTCAGCTTTAGTTTTTAACTTCTGATTTATTTTTTACTATTCATAAATCTTGTCTTTTTCTGAACTTTTAGTTTATTTTTGAGCTTTTTTACCGGTTCTTTTTTTCCTGTATTTGTTTGCGTTGTTCATGATGAGCTAGCATATTTTTCTATTTTTAAATTTTTTTAAATTTAATTACGCTAAATAAGCCACTTTCAACTACAGTGAAATTTTAACTGCTACAGTGCAATTTCAGCCATAAACCACAACTTTTTAGCCGGTGGGACAAGTGTTGGCCGATTCACCCAGAAGAAGCCTCGCTTGTGGACAAAACTCATCTACTTGTCAAAATCCTCCTGTCTAATCCTCTAATCCAATCGATAAATGATTGGATAAAATATTTCCCTTTCCAGCCAGAGTCTCTACTAGATGTGGGCTCCTACGTGGCAGTCTCCAGTTGGTTCTTGTGAGATAGGCCCTAGAGGTTTCTTGAATTGCTTGGCAAAAATTGATAGTGAAAGGTGTTTTTGAAGGAGGCAAGATGATGGGAAAGCAAGCAAAAAGCAAGTCTTCGTCTTTATCTCTACTTAATTGCCTCCTAATTAAAGAATTCATGGTGGAATTGTGGACTACTAGTGCCCTAAGTGGCAGAGTTTTGCTGGTTCTTGCAATTTTCTGGGGGCAAAAGCGAAGGTGAGCACTCAATTGTCTCATCTCTGTCCATATCATACATATCCTGGTCCTGTTCAAGATTCCAACTTTGGTTGCCAAGTAGGTGGTGAAAGGGAAAAGAAGGGTTTGGTAGCAGAAGAGCTAATGAAATCTCTCCTCATCTCTATTTAATTCCGTCTTATCGAAGCAAAACAATTGTGCTGAGTGGTGGTACACAAGATCCTAATTCCTTGCCATGGTTGAAGGATTGATGCTGATTGGAGGTTGCTTCAGTTCTTGCATGGTGAATTTCCTTCCAGGCATCAGAAAGATAAGAGGTAATTCTTCTCTCTTTCTTGTTAATTCCATCATCTTATTGAAATTGAAACAGTTATTGCGCGACCTACAAGAACTAATCTTTGATCATCATCGTGGAATCTTGTCGGCTCACTCATGATTGGCAATAACTGTTGGTCCCTGCAAGCTGCAGGGTAGGTGTTTGTGGAATTGGCAGCGTGGCTGGAGCAGTGGAGGAAAGGCTAGGAAGAGGGGGAGGAGGAGAGGGAGAACAAGGATGACTATGTCTTGGGGGCTCGCCGCGTACATAGTGGACATGGTGTGGGCTGTGCTCGCCGGGTGGGTGTCAACGTGCCTGGTGATCGCCAACGAGATCGCCCGCACCATGCGGAGCGGGGAGATTGGCCCCTTCATTGTTGGCTGAACCCTCTTTGAGTCCTTCCTGATTCATTCCTGCAGGTGATCAGCTCAGATCCTTCCTATGAGGTTTCTTCCTCAATACCTCTGAACATTGGGAAGCTTGCATAGCACTATGCTTTTGTTAAGGGTATATGTGTCTTTTGCTATTGTTCTAGGATTTGAGTCCTTGTACTATATATCCCCTGTGAGCTATTGTAATATAGATAGATAGGCTTCCTTCATATTTACAGCTTTACCTTAAGAAAAGATTTGTGGTGCATCTTTCTGGCCTTTTTTTATGCAATTTGCGTTATGAAGCATTGTGCGTACCTTTTGTTGATAGCTCCTCTGTTCATCCTGAAATGACAGCTATGTCATATTTTCCAATTGGATTTAGGCGTTGTCTATTCTCTATATCAGGCTAAAAAGAGGCTAATGACAAACTAGCACTTGCATCTCCGTAGTTTGGGGCAACTGCAATAAAGATGTCGAGATTATTGAGCAATGGCCAATTGTCAAACTGGAGAGCTGCTTGAGGGGCCATTCTAAGAGGACTACAGAGATTAGTTTTAGCTGGATCAAGTAAGGTGCATTAGGAAAAACTGATGCAATTTCAGAAGCCACTTCTATTAGTCTTGTCCGTTTTATTCTTGTTTGGGTGTCAAATTTTATTAGGCATCACATGGATTCTGACATTAGGTTTCCATTAGCTATGGCTTACGAGTTCCCAAAAAATCTCAAGAGCTAATAGTTAGCTTCCATGAAAGAATTGTAGAATTTAGTCCAAAAGTCAAAAAAACTTGTCTTGACTCCCAAATTCTATTGCTTCTATTGTACAGGGTGTCTGAGTCTGACAGAGAAAGTAACAGTATGTCTAGACTGTCCTTAAATTGAATGTTGATACCATAAACATAAAAAAGGTGCCCTGATCGACCTGAAGTCCTGAATAAACACTTCCTTTGCTATCTGAAATCTTCAGATTATCTCAGTGGCAGCTGGAATAGCTACTCCTGAATATCATAAACTTCTAGGTTTATGCTGAAACATATTAATTTATGTAGATTACTGTACATGTGCTTGATCTTTTTTAACCTTCCAGCGTAGTTCCTTTTCTGTTGTCAAGTGGGATGAATGTTTTCACATCATAGCTTGATGCATTACTCTTAAGCTACCAAATTTCATTGCTTATGTTGCTTGTTTGGGAGTAATGTTGACATGATCAGTTAATCACACTCTGCTTGTCTGTTTAATATTTCTTAGATGGAAAAAGGTATGCCTGTTTAGTCTTCTGTTTACCTTGTTGCTTAACATGCTTTTCATCACTCGATCTGATGACTTCATCGTTGTTGCAGATAGTTTCTTGGCAAAACCGGTCCATCGATATTCATTGCATCATACTGTACAGAGCCCATAAATCTCAGTTAGTATTGCATTAAATGGCTTCAACAGAAGTGACGAGTCTAGAGGATGATTTGGTTCTTCTTTCTACATTTTTTCTGCTGTGTGGTAATCCTGTGAACATTTGTGCAACCACATACAAACAATCATGTTATGTTCTTTTCCCCCTCCCTCCAGGGTATTGAACTATTGATCAAGTTTTAGTTATAACGATATGAACATGAGCTTCCACATATTCTGATGCATGAGATATCTAACTCTGAAAAGAAATGGGAAGAATTCTCCAGGTCCAGGTTGCTTGGAGAACTCTACTGATGTGGACAAGGATAGTTACATCTATTTTCAATACATGTATGTTATTCAAACATGCAAATGCATTGCACTGCAGCAATATGTCATAAATCATCCTGAGGTTAGCTGAACTCCAACCAACAGGTGTTGATCCCCTTGTCAGGATAGGGCACTGTATACACTTGTCAAGTCTGAATTCTGAAACGACATTATAAATTCATAAATGAGCAAACCTAGAGGTTAGCTGAACTGCACCCAACAGGTGTTGATCCCCTTCAGTAAATCCACTGGAGTTAGCTCTACGCCATCCATTTTAAATCAATTGTTAGGGAGAATTAAAAAAGAAACTTACAACGGAGTCAGATCCCAAATATTAATCAATCAGAAATAAGCAGGCGATTGCGCAGAAGTCCATATTGCCACTAAAGAGGAACTCCAAAGAGTCCCAAACTCCCAATCCCTAGTAGATGCATCGTTAGCTTAACTGAACATTTTTCAAGTGATTCTCATAGGCTGTAAAATTTTAGACGTTCCAGCGACTAAGCTGAAGCACCTCATGGACCGTGCCTGACAGTTTTCAAGTTGAAGCTTTTTCTGCAGTTTGGTGATCTCTAACTTGCAGTTGTTACGTTCAGGAATCGTACTACCTATTAAGCTGCGACCGCCAACGATCACAAGAGGTAATTCACATCATGTCTGTATGATATTGGAGGATCTACACATGACTGAACAGGTCTTATTAAGCACTCAGCAATGAACCACATAACTAACAAACTTCCAAAATTCAAGGGCAGCTCATCCCAAATGTGGATACTGATCATGTCGTAGGCAAAAAAGAGAGCACTCCTGTTGGATGTCAACCATGTTTTAGGGAAAGACTAATGAGAGCACTCAAAAAGTAACAGACTATGTATGAACACTCTGTATGATAATTGATAAGGAACAGTATTACATTCTGCACAATGTCATTTTTTTTCGTACAACACAAATTTCAAGTGAACAACAGCAACAACTAGCAACCTCTTGCAGGGCAGAACCCTTTCTTAGTGTACATTTTTTTGCTCAGTCATCATCACTCCCTTCTTCGGCTTTTGTGATGGTGGTGGTGGTGATGCTTGGATTTCTTGTCTTTTTCCTTCTTTTTCTCTCTCTTATCTTTTTTATCCGACCTCTCCTTTTTCTTTTCTTTTTTGTTGCATGGTTCAGAGCTGGATGGCTCCCCATCCAATGTTTCCCTATGCCAATAATCATCAGGGGACTTGGATCTCAAAAACAGTGGCCTCTCAGGACCATGTACTCGGCGTTCCCATTTTTCTTCCACCCGTATATCAGGACTAGGTCCATTTTCCTGACTATGCGATGAGGCATTAAGGTATGGACCAGGCTCATCCATCCTAGAACCAATGGCCCCTCGTCCTCGCTTCACCCTAGCATAGCACCAAATTACATCTTTTGCCAACATTGCGGATGTGTAACAGAAGCAAATGTTTGCAGCATGCACAAGTTAAATATATCACCTAATAGGGTACTGGCAATCTCAATAGAAAAATGTGCTACTATGACTATCAATAGGTAGATAAATTGCCTCGATTGATATAAGATCAGGAGAGGAAATATCTTTAGTTATCTGTCAGGTGTCAATCTATCTATTGTTCATTTGTTTCATCAAGAAACTAATGGACATTCAAACTAACCTTGAATGAAGAAACTTTTCAATTTCATCATCCCCTAGACCATCCTCCTGGTCTGAGTAAGAACTATTATAAGCTATGCCTTCTTGTTCAATTCTTGAGCTGGAGCTCTGGTTTCTTGAGTCACTTTTGCGTTTATCGCCTCCAGAGTCACCACGATCTTTAGTTCTGCTTTTCATCTTAGACTCCAGTTCAAGTTCCTTTTCCCTGGCACGCCACATTTCATCCACCTCCACAGCACGGTTTGCTGCAGGTGAACAGCAGATGTCAATTCAACAAGTAATTCACCAGAGAGCTAACTGATTCATTTTCATGAGAGAATGAGTAATACAAGATCGGCTGTACTTGTGAAGATCAAAGTTAATCCAGTGAATCACTCAATAGACAGAGGAACCAATTTTATAAATAGCACATGATTGCAACTGGCTTTTACATTCTGATTTGTTTTGATTGGATTCTCTTTAATAAAAAGGTTTCACTAAGAGCCTCAGACACCAAAAAAAAGACATTTTCCCGGGTAAGCAACCAAATACATAAGATTTTACAACAG
Organism: Dendrocalamus latiflorus; assembly: GCA_017311315.1. Lineage (NCBI taxonomy): Eukaryota > Viridiplantae > Streptophyta > Magnoliopsida > Poales > Poaceae > Dendrocalamus > Dendrocalamus latiflorus. The sequence continues at coordinate 16,576,812 of CM029672.1, forward strand.
CTAATTCCAGATAAATCTAGAAAATGATTAAAAAGGATTCAAGAAACTCAAAAGTACTGTTGCGTTGATCACGCAATCAACACTAGGAGTCCAGGAGCAGGACAATGAAAAGAATGTATGATGCTAACCTTGTTGAACTCCACGAACTGTGGCTGTGAGGAACCGTGAGTTTGGGCGATGTCTTACGTTGGGCTTTCGCAGATATGCTTGAACACCTTCCCTGTCAGCCTCTAACTGCAATCTCTGTGCCTCTTCAAGGAGTAAAGAAGCAAGACGATTCTCTGTCTCCAGATCCATTGTCTAACTCCAATTTCAGCAACTATGGAGACAGGCAATGAAATCTTCAGTAATTAAAAATAATAATTTCAACTAAGATCTAAGACAATATTGCAAACAGAAATACCAAATAATTTATTAGCACTTAACTACACAAGTATAAACAACAGGGTTCTAAAAAATGGATTTCCAGCTTTCAGACTTACATTGTATTTATAACATTTACTACTTTATTACCATGAGACTCAGTAAGCGCGAAGATCAGGATTAAAAAAAGGATATTAAGTTTTCAGGCTCACATTACATATTTGATAATATTTCAGTATTCTTTGCACCGAATATTGCTCATGGCATGGCTTGGACAGTTGGATGACTAAAGAATATATAACTGTAACAGAATTCCTAAACCTTCTGAACACAATGCAAAATCTTAGTCTTATTTACCGCAGATGTATCAGAACTAAGGTGTACGATTCAATACAGCGCAGCAATGCAGGCCCGTCAGGTAAGCAAAGAGGCATCAGGGCAAGGGTGACACATGGAACTGAACGGTATAAGGCAATACTGGTGTAGGAGATGCTCGGATGTAGGCTCTGTTGTTCAATTAAATACAACAAATATAATTTTTTTGTCTTTACTGATGAACCAAACAGGTCTGGAAACTTAGGAGCTCGTGCTCCTCCTATGGTCAGTCCTATATGCTATCAATGTATCATGAATCTCACCAAGAAGTTACTATGATGGTATGGAAAAACAGAACAAGGCAACCTCAAAACTGTTGAACAATTTTGCGGGATTGAAGAATAAAAACGGTAGCTGATGTCTCCTCCTAGCTAACGGGGAGTCTAGGGTGAGCGACGTGCCGCCACAAGAAGAATACGCAGCAAGAACAAGTAACCTAATCTCTCCTCCTAGCTCCCCTCCACAAGAAGGTAAATTTCTCCTATATCCCATCCCGAAGAACAAGCAAGGTGACAAATCGGTGATCCACCCACCAAGAAATCGCGTAGGAGGGGGGGGGGGGGGGGGGCGCGATGCGAGGTCAGGATGTGGATGGGGGAGACCACCGAGAGAATCCCCCGAAATCTCCCAATCAGCCAACGCGTACAGGAGCAAACCTGCTCGGGTTCGAGTCCCCCAGAACTAGCCCTCCGCGGAGTACAACGGATCCGCCGCCGCCGCCGCCGCCGGCCGGTCGGGGTTGTTAGGAGTTTGGGGTCGGCTAGCGAGAGGGGGAATTGGGAAAAATATTTTGTGCCGTTGACGATCGGCTGGTGCCTGTGGCTGGCGGCCGTGGTTATTCTCGAGCGAGATTCTCTGACGTAGAGGAGCTAAGTCTGTGATGGGTGATCCAGATTTTTTTGAGTTTTGATTTTTTTTACTTTTAGTTTTTAGTTTTTTATTTTTATCTTTTTCTAGTTTTTATCTTTTTTTTATTTTTTATATTATATGTGTTAAAATAACCTATTTTTTATAAATAAAAAATAGGTTATTTTAACACAGATAATATAAAAAATAAAAAAATAAAAAACTAGAAAAAACTAAAACTAAAAATTAAAAGTAAAAAAATCAAAACTCAAAAAAATTTGAACCACTCTACGCCGGGTTATTCTAAGGAGCAAACTGCAGCTGCGCCCCACAAGGGATCTACCATTTGCGGATAAGTCCCTGCAGAAACATGTATTCCGCGTGGCTATGTTTCACTACGGCAAAACCCGTACATCGCTACGGATGAAAAAACATATTACCTCAGCGTATCAAGCCATCATCACCAAGTTTGGGATGAGTCTTGCCTTTCTCCGTGTGCAGCGATCATCAGAGTTCTACAGAGCCCTCTACCACCGTCGTAGGTCTATATCACGTCTTTGGCTCCATCGCACTTCATACACAATTTGCACCGTATACTTGACCTCACCGTCTAGACTAACTAGTGCCACTGTCCTTCCATTATGCAATCGTGGTGAAATTAGCCCCTCTTCCGAACTGAGGGAGGCAACCTAATGATGACAAAGAGAATGAATATAAATGAATTCTCATATGCTTTTCAAGGCATAAAAAGAAAAGATGAAATGGAATTATACTATAAGAATTTACATGTAAAACTCTAAACCCAAAATTCGTTTAATACCTAGCCCTCACATGGGATGGGTCCACTCATAGCATCCCGCTTTTTGGTCGAGTCCTATTGCAACTCCAAAATAGAAAACATGTAATATCAGATAACATTAGAAGCTATAACTTAATTCCAGCTCAAATTCAGAGAACAAAAAACACACATGCTATCTTGCTGAATTAAATTATACCACCATGAATTACACTTGACAATGACGTGTGTTTGTCAAACAAAACTATCTCCTAACAGCTTTGGCCCTCTTCACATGATTACATGCAATTCCCTATATGAAAAGCAAAATATTTTGCGTGTCCAATACCTAATCAGAATAATCTGATACCTCAAAATCAAAAGTTTTCACCTAGAATTTTTTTACCAACATCTCTAGGACGTTGTCCTATCAACCTAAATCTCATAGGATCTAATGGAAAGTTTTGCCTAAACTTGAGTCCATTGTGTGTGAGCAAGCCATAACCAAATGTGTCGACAAACATATCGGGTGGTTGGAATATCTAGTCAAGCAGTGTCCGCTGCTTCTAAGCAACCAAGAAGATGGTTGCCATGGCCACAAGGAGCATATCCTAGTGGTGACCTAGAGTAGAACCGGGAATGATCTCCTATCTTGCGCATCTGCATGTCGCAAGTTCGAGACATGAGGTAGTGGGACGGTGGGATATGTACCGGATAGGGTGTATATAGTTTTTGAGTTTGTTAGGGCTCATTTGTTAGATACTTAGATTTAGCTTCCTCCGGTTTTTCTTAGTGCTAGCTAGCAGCGTGCTTTGTTTTTCGATCGAGACGACTCATTAACTTGTTTTTCAGTAGTAGAGATTGTTAGAGTTAGAATTTAGTTGCACTTACCCATCAAAGAACTTCTAGTTTACTGTCTATCATCGAGCATTTTTCTGGGTTTATCCCAAGTTTAGAATCTGGTTTTAGGGCTTATATTTTTTTGGCTCGGGTAGTGGAGATATCTTTTCTTAAGCTGAAATGTGCTCATGTGAAAGAGGACTACTTTCTATGCACTTCATACATAGGTGGTTGTGTGCATAGAAATTTTCTAGGTTAAGTGATGAGCTATGGTTTCTTTCTATCATTATTGTATCAATGAGTCCTTTATCCCATTGAGACTAATCTATTCGGACAAAGCCAAAATTAAACAAAAAGTAATATTGCACAAAACCACATATATATTACCAAAACTATAAAAGTATACATTTAAGACTTCATTTCAAGAAACTACACCTTTTGCGCAAAATTTAATAAAAAACCTTGAGCCTTGCCATCGCTCCTTCACCGCTGCCATGCGTCGCCCCCTATTTGCATCGCATTGAGAGGATAAAGACGTATTATGTCTCCTCTCTCCATGTACATATGATAGATCAGTCATCATAGCCTAACGGTGCGTATAAGGTTGACCGGTGGTCCTGCCCTGTTATATACGAGGGAGATGATGGAACATGATTTTCAAACTAATTTTTGCACAAAGGAGGCAGTTCTATGAAATGAGGCTCTAAAGGTGTAGTACTTTTATATAGTTTTGATAACGCATGTTCAGTCCGATAAATTTTACTTGAAGCGAAATATTAGCTACCATCCTTTAACAACATTTTGTTTTACAACGCTATAATAATTTTGGTTGTGGTTCAAACTTTGAACCATAGTACTATTTGGTAAACTTCGTTGACATTAAATGTTGAGATAAAAAAAAGAGGAATATCACACCAAGCAACATGAAGACGAGTAGAACGGCATTTGAGAAAAAAGATCCTCTGCATTTGCCTATCTCACCCATTGGATTAGAGAAAAAGATGACACGCCTTATCTCAAAAAACCCCCGCACGTCCACAGCGGTGAAGCCTTCCACGAACAGCGGCAAATGTCTTCGGCTCCTCCTCCTCCACCATCGCCGGCGCCTCGGGCGCCGAACCAGGAAGCGCCTCCGCGCGTCGTCCGCCCGCCGCCGCGGCCCCGGCGGGCGCCCGGGCCGCCGCCGTGGGCCGAGCGGCGGCCCGCCGTGTCCGTCGACTACGACCGCGGCCGCCGCACCGCCCGCGCCGAGGTGGATGGCGTCGGCACCGACGCCCTCCCCGCGCGCCACCGCCTCCGCGTGGAGGGTACCCGGTGGCAACGGGACTGGAAGGTGTCCGAGGTCGCCGCGCGCGTGCTCGGGCTCCCGCGCGCCGACGCCCATGCCGTCGACGCCGTGCTCAACTGCTGGGCCGGCCGCTTCGCCCGCCGTAACTTCCCGCTCCTCATCCGCGTAAGCCTCTCTCTCTCTCTCTCTCTCTGCGCGCCTGATTGCTACGTGTTCGATGAAATGAGTTACCGGGGCATCTATGTAGAATTAGCCTCTGCCGTGGCGCGGGAAAGATTTTTCCGCGACCATTGCGCTGTTTTCCATTAGTGTGCCTCACAAATGGCTATGGGAGAGCACGAAGCTGGTTGAACTTGCTATCTGTTTCGGTTAGTCGATATAGTAATCTGGGTATTGTGTATCAACTATCATTCCGTGCTTAATTCAAGTATTCAGACCTTGTAAGTATTTGTGGGTGCCATTGGGCTATTCGGCAGTTTTTTAAATTATAGCTGATGTAGTCCATCCTTGCGCATATTTGGGAGTATTTATTTCTTGTGAAGGATTCTTGGTTGGTCCTTTGTAATCTTAGAGTTCATGGTTATCAGTATGTTTCTCATGTCATCGTTATTGTTTTTTTTGATGTACTTTTGTCCATAATTCCAAAAATCTAATTGTTCATTTCATGAGAAACAGTTATCATTTATCACCGTCTTTCTTGTGGTCCAATATATTGCTTTCTTAGACAGTGTGCTGTGGTACCCCTTTACGAGGTAGTAGCTACTGTAGTTACAAGTCAGGGTTCTCATTCTGTGAACAAAACTCAAGCATCTGTAAATTCACTAACAGCAAGCTAGCCTGTCCTGGTTGTAAGTGATAACACACTTACAAAAAATTTGTATCACCTTTAGGAAATCACAATTGCTGGGTCCTTGCAACACGGTGTACATGTATTCCGCTGGATGAAAAATCAGGAGAATTACTGTGCTCGTAATGACATATATGGCATGATGATACGATTACATGCCAGACATAACCAGGTTGATCAAGCACGTGGCCTGTTCTTTGAGATGCAAGAATGGCGGTATGAATGTTATTAACTTATTATGACATTGTTTATGATGTAAGATTTCATTTAACTACCCTTTTTTTCTCACCAAGAAGTCACAATAGTCCTCAAACTATTTATGTCTATCAATCTATGTACAGATCAACGAACATATTTAGTCTTGACTGCCTCATTGGCTGCTTTTCTAAATTACGAATAACTTGTTTTTGACGTATGAGTTGTATCAATTTTATTTGTTAAAATTTGTAAAATTTTCCTATTCTTCTAGAACAAAAAGCATAATTAATGTTGTTATATTTTCACCTTTCTTACTGTACATTGTTAATCTCTTTATTGGAGATAGCCAACCTGGCATCTTGAACAGTTGTACTGTTACCATAATACACCAGCAGGATATCTCTACTAAAATGTAGTTTACAGGTAGCTGCCATTTCTATATTGGTTTGTTTTCCACAAATGAGATAAAAGAGGAGGCCTTTTCTACATTATCTGTTCATTCTCTGATTTCTTTTGACATAAATGATATTTATAGGTGCAAGCCTGATGTTGATATATACAACTCTCTGATCCATGCTCATGCTCGAGCTGGTCAATGGCGTTGGGCCATCAACATTATGGAAGATATGCTTCGTGCTGCTGTCAGTATTGTTCTCTGAACCATAGATGTAATAATAGTTGTGTTTGAAATGCTTTGTTTTCTTGAATATGACTGAGTAGATGTGCTTTATGTGTTTAAGTTGTACTTTCCAAACTATGGTATTTAGTGTTATTCTCCTTATGATAAGTGGTAGAGTCTTTATATTTGGCCAGTGACCTTTTTTTAGCTACAGAGCAGCAGAAAAAGAGAGTCTTGATCCTTGCTTATGATTGCTTTTCAGAGCCTTAATTTCAGATAATAAAAAATGTTGCTCACCTTGCTTAGATGGTGTATGCATGCAAGCCTTGTCCACTTACAATATTGCCAGGGTGGCATTTGTGCCTTAATGTTTGTATATAGATACTCGTAGAGAATTCTGGATCATTCCTTTCTCCAGTCTCCACCAATAGTTACAATTGTTAAGGATATATGTAGATTAGTACCACAATAGTTTTGGTTTACAATCTTATGTCTCTTGTACTCTATATAGTTGGCCCTTGGCCTACAATAGGATAACACCGATGTATTCATATCATAGGCCAAGGGCAGAATATAGAATACAAGAGACATAATGTTCTTGACCAAAACCAATGTGGTACTAATCCACATATATTCTTACCACAATTACAGCGATAGACTACTGCTGGTTGTAACTGTATTGCTATTTAGTTTTACAATGGTACACATTGTCTCTGTTTACGATGAATGCTTTGTACCTGTTGCCTCATATTTCGTGGATTTCATTCTCCATGTTGGGCTAATGTTTCACTTAGAAACCCACTGGTAGCCTTGTATTTTCCCCAAATTATGAATATTATGTTCAACGCTTCGTCGTCTGACCAAGGACATAATAGTGGCTGTGGTAGTCCTAGCGTCCTATGTAATAGGTGCCAAAATACCTGCAGTACCCTACTGTAGCATTATTGAATATTATATGGCTATTGCTGAAAGTGGATCAACATCACTAAGATCACCATAAACTAGCAGAATTAAAGTGCAAATGTTGATACAGATATTTTACATAATGCGGCCTCTAGATGTCTCTGGGAAACATTTTGGCAAATAAGACTATTAGAAAAATTATCAATGTTCGAACCATTTTGGCAAATAAGACTATTCAAATCCGCAATGAGGATATACGTGATAAGGTGGGGATAGCACTAATTGAAGATAAACTTGTTTAACATCGTTTGAGATGATTTGGACATCTTCAACGGATGTCTCTTGAGGCATCGGTTTGTAGTGAAATTTTAAGACGTACCAAAAAATGGAAGAAGAGGCAAAGGTCGACCATAACTGACGTGGGAGGAAGCAGTCAAAAGAGACTTGAGAGATTAGAATGTATCAAAAGAATTAGTTTTGGATAAGAGCGTATGGAAATTAGCGATCTACGTACCGGAACCATAACATAACAAGAAGGTTTAGGGCTAGTGTTTTAGGCTCTCCACTCAGAAGGCAGGATGCAGGCTTAGGTTTTGCCTTATAGGTTTTATTACGAGGCTCTCGTTTCTTTGATCTTGAGGAGATTTCATTCTGAGCCTACTCCAACTTATTTGGAACAAAAGGCATTGTTGTTTTTGATGCTTGCATCATGGCTGGTTTAGTTTGGTCATAGTTGTCATTAATTTTATTTATGTGCTTTTCCTGCAGATACCTCCTAGCCAGTCTACATATAATAATGTGATAAATGCATGCGCGGCTGCTGGTAACTGGAAAAAGGCTTTAGAACTTTGTAAGAAGATGACAGAAAATGGTGTAGGGCCAGATTTGGTCACACACAACATTGTCTTGTCAGCATTCAAGAATGGATCTCAGTATTCAAAAGCCATAACTTATTTTGAAATGATGAAAAGAGCAAATGTTGCCCCTGATACTTTCACTTTGAATATTGTCATCCATTGCCTTGTGAAAGATGGACAATATGGGGAAGCTATCGAATTGTTTAACTCGATGAGGGAGAAAAGAGCACAATGTCCTCCAGATGTTGTTACGTACACTAGCATAATGCATTCTTATCGTGTTTGTGGGCAAGTCGAAAATTGCAAGGCAGCCTTTGATATGATGGTTGCTGAAGGAGTCAAACCTAGTATTATATCATATAATGCACTTTTGGGTGCTTATGCCTCACATGGTTTGCATACTGAGGCCCTAAGAATTTTCAAGTTACTGAAACAAAATGGGTTACGACCTGATATAGTTTCCTATACCACTTTACTGAATGCTTATGGTAGGTCTGCACAGCCTGAAAAGGCTAGGGAGGTCTTTAATGAGATGAGGAAGAATTCATGCACGCCAAATAAAGTCAGTTACAATGCGCTTATTGATGCTTATGGATCTGCTGGAATGTTGAAGGAGGCCATTAGTTTGCTGCATGAAATGGAGAAGGATGGCATTCAGCCAGATGTTGTTTCAATAAGTACTCTGTTGACTGCCTGCGGCCGCTGCAGGCAAATAACAAAAATTGACACAATTCTTGCAGCAGCTAAGTCTCGAGGGATTGAACTTAATACAATTGCTTACAACTCAGGCATTGGAAGCTATTTAAGTTTTGGACATTATGAGAAAGCTTTGGAGTTGTACACATCGATGAGAGTGAGCAATGTGAAGCCCGATGCTGTAACTTACAATATACTCATCAGTGGATTGTGTAAATTGGGAAAATATGCAGAATCTTTGAAATTTTTTGAAGACATGATGGATTTGAGGATTCCTTTAACCAAGGAGGTATACTCGTCCTTGATTTGTTCATATGTCAAACAGGCAAGTGTTGCTTTGTTATTTGTCTTGTTTTCTCTACAGAATTGCTATGCTAATGATGGTTCTCATTCAGGGCAAACTAACTGAAGCAGAATCTACCTTTAGTTCTATGAAAGAATCTGGCTGCTTCCCTGATGTTTTGACATATACTGCAATGATTCAAGCCTATAACGATGATGGTAAGATCCTCTTAGGTGAGAAAACATTTTAAAAGCTTGAACTTATCCTGTGTTTCTTATGGATCATAAGGGAGCTGGAGGAGTGCGTGGGACCTATTCCAAGAGATGGAAGGAAATGCTATACAGCCAGATGCCATTATATGTTCATCCCTCATGGAAGCATTGAATAAGGGAAGCCAACCTGAAAGGGTCCTTCAGTTGATGGAATTCATGAAGGAAAATCACATCCCATTGAACCAAAAAGCTTATTTTGAGATAATAGCTTCATGCAGCATGTATGTTTATCCACTGTCTTAAGTTGAACAAGCAGTTCTGAATTGGTAACTAGGTCTATTATTATTATTATTATCCAACAGTGTTTGATCTCTGTTATTATTTTAACTTGCTATATATACATTTGCACTTTGGTGTGATGTCATAATGTTTGCAGATTTAGGTGTATAATGTTACGTGCATAAGCATATACAGCTGAACTTTTGGATTAAAATTTGTGTTTATCAGGTGACCATTCGAGTCACAAGTAGCTGCTTGCTCTTTTGAAGTACCATGCCAAATATAAACCTGTAATTAATAAGTAGAAATAGAATAAAGTTGTATTATATTTATTGAGATAGCAGGATAGAACCTTCTGCAGGTGGGATGTATAGCAGGATAGAACCTTCTGCGGGTGGGATGGCTCTGACTTGTGTTAGTTCTATTCCTTCCTATAATTGCTGATCTGATGTATTGGGGTTACTGTATCAGAATTCGTTGTTTGCTTGGTTTTTACTTGATGGGCATTTGGAATTTACTAAAGTGAGCCTTTGCAAGTAATAGACAAGTAAGCAATCATGGCATGCTTTTATCATGTTCTTTGTGCTATACTTATGATATTATTCGTTGTGCCCAGTGTTGAGCACAGACGAATTTCATGTGCATCTTGTGTTAATCTGTTATATAGGCTTTTCATGCGCCTTTCATGGTTGTCACGGCGTCGCCTAGGCGACGCCGAGGCTGGTCGCCTCGCCTGCTCTTGCCGTTGACGCTGATCGTTGGCCTGCTCCCGCCGCCGGCGTCGATCTCCAGCCTGCTTCCGCCATCGGCGTCGATCTCCAGCGGCGCGGGGAGGGGAGGCGGCGGGGAGAGAGCAGGAGCCGAAGAGCAGTCGGGAGGACTGGCTGACGGCGGCTAGGGTTAGGAGATCGGGCACAGGGTGTTGGAGGCGGTGGGGGGAGGATGCGGCGGACGGGGGAGGCGGCGGCTAGGGTTAGGAGATCGGGCGCGGGGAGCTAGAGGCGGTGGGGGGAGGAGGCGAGGGGAGAAGGCGGCGGGGAGAGGAGGCGGCATGGGAGAGACGGGAGAGAGAGAGAGGAGGTCGGGAGAGACGGAGAGAGAGACGAGTATGAGGGGGTATGAGAGACGGGAGACTTCGTTAGGCATCATATATGTTACCGAGAGACGGGAGACTACATTGCGATGCATACGATGCATACACTGCTGGATATGGCGCTCGCCTAGGCGTCACCGCGGCATCGTCTAGGCGTCGCGTAGCCGTCCAGGCACCCCTCACTCGCCGTGGTCGCCGACTCCGCTGTGACAACCATGGCGCCTTTGATGCATTGAACAATTCAATATTCTATTTTATTTGTGCTACTTCTTCTGGCAGATCAGTTGTGCTGCTTGTTTTGTTTCAATATTTTGCTTCTCCATAACAGGCTACGGGACTGGAAAACAGCAAGTGAAATAATTGAACATTTGGATTCCTCGCTCTCATCCATTTCGGTTGGGACACTAAACCATCTTTTACATTTTCTTGGAAAATGTGGGAAGACAGAGAGCATGATGAAGGTATAACTGGTCTCCAAAATATAGCTGTCATTTCAGAACATTTTTTATTTTGTTATTTCCAACTTCTGTGATGCGATGGATCATGGATATAAATACTTCAGTATTATTTGTTTTCATAACTGGACCATCTATTTGTTCTGTTATATGAAACTAAAGTACATACTTGGTAGTTATGGCAATGGCATGATGCGATGTTTTTCCTCAAACACAGAATCATTTCATATTTTTGACCGTATCATGATCAATTCAGAGAGAAAGGCTTTGTATGATGTTATATGCGTGGTTACTGTTTATGTGAACAGTGTACGACTCCTGTTCACGTGCAGCACTGATTTAGTTTGATTAGTTTTCCTAATTTGATTGGATTAGTTTTCTTATAGATAAGATTGGATTTGTTAGGATAATCTATTTCCATAATATTATAGATAAGTTCCTTAAGGGTCAAGCCATCCAATCTATATAAGGATATAAGTTTATCTAATTTTTATTAAGCAATAAGAAGAAATTTATTCTAGTTTCTCCCTCAAGTTCATCTCCTCAATCCATGATCTCCCCTTTCTCTTAAAGACCCTCCCTTTAGTCGTGCCGTTCCAACCATCTTCTGTACGGTATTTACCCCGATGAACTAAAGTTCATTATATTTGGTATCAGAGCCAACACTATGGCTTTTGCTGCTGAGAATTTCAAGGCCATGAGGGCCACCCTCAACAAGATGAGTATCAATGTAGACGACATGAAAACCATTTTGGTAGCCATGGCGGCTATGGTGGCTAAGCGATGGAAAAGGAGAAGAAGACTTGCTGTGTCCATATATCAATCTTCGTTCTGTGTTACTGAATCGTTTTCTTGAATGTTTGAAGGCCCAAGCACCATGCTTCCATATATCACCTATATTCCTGCTGTTCGCAGCCCAAATAAAAATGGTATTATCATTAAGAATACTGGCATCTTGAGTAGTTTTGAAATCATCACCTTTTGTTTCAGGAAAAATACATTGATACTTGAGGAACCATGTAATCACAGACCTGTTCACTGCACTTGTGGAAAAAATAAATTCAGTATGCTTAGATTGTTGGATGTTCATTTCCAGCTTATGTTTTCCCTTGAGTTCTTTGTGTGGGAAGTTAGGAAAGTGTAAGAAGTGGTTGAACTGAATGTTGATTGATTCAGGAGCAAGCAATACAATGCATATATATAGGCAAGGATGTCTAGGGTTTGGCTAATAGAAGTATGGGCCAATCCCGAGGGATCCTTGTCTATACTGAGTAGCTAATCAACCACATTAAGTACATATGGGCCTAAAGCCAAGAGCCCAAGATATCTATCTAACATAGTATGTCTAACACCCCCCTGCAGTCGAAGCGTCCGCAGCTCGGACGTTGAGACTGGACCGAAACTCATTGAAGACCGAAGACGGAAGACCCTTGGTGAAGATGTCGGCATACTGGGAAGAGGTGGGGACATGCAGAACACGAAAATCACCAAGAGCCACTTTCTCCCGAACGAAGTGAAGGTCAATCTCAATGTGCTTGGTGCGCTGATGCTGGACGGGGTTGGAGGACATGTAGACTGAACTGATGTTGTCGCAATACACCAGGGTAGTCTGCTGAGGTGGAGTGTGCAGCTCCAACAGAAGGTGACGTAGCCAGGAGGCCTCGGCAACGGCATTGGCCACACCGCGGTACTCAGCCTCTGCGCTGGAACGGGACACTGTGTTCTGACGCTTGGAGGACCAGGAGACCAGGTTATCTCCAAGAAACACGGCATAACCCGAGGTGGACTTGCGCGTGTCCGGGCAACCAGCTCAGTCAGCATCAGAGTAAACCACGAGAGCAGACTGTGAGGAAGACTGAAGAATGAGCCCCAAGTGGAGAGTGCCAGAATGTACTGAAGAATCCGCTTGAGGGCAGCAAGGTGGGGCTCGCGAGGGTCGTGCATATGGAGGCACACCTGTTGAACTGCGTAAGAGATGTCCGGCCTGGTGAAGGTGAGATACTGGAGGGCCCCGGCTAAACTGCGGAAATCGCTGGGATCACTGACAAGAATACCATCTGAGGCTGACACCTTCGGATTTGTGTCGACAGGGGTGGTGCATGGTTTGCAATCTGCCATGCCTGCGTGCTCCAGGATGTCCAGCATATACTGGCGCTGTGAGAGGAGAAGAACGCCACGACACTTCTGCACATGCACCCCCAAAAAGTGATGAAGCTCACCGAGATCCTTCATAGAGAACTCATGCTGTAAGGCAGTGATGATGCGCCGGAGAAGACCGGGAGAGGAGGCGGTGAGGACGATGTCATCAACATAGAGGAGCAGGTAGACAGTCTCAGAGCCGCGGTGGTAGACAAACAGTGATGTGTCAGACTTAGCCTCAAGAAACCCAAGGGAGAGCAGATAGGAGGCAAACCGGCTGTACCATGCACGGGGGGGCCTGCTTGAGACCATAGAGTGATCTGTTCAGCCGGCAGACAAACTCCGGATGAGTGGAATCCTCGAATCCGGATGGCTGTGAGCAATAGACTGTCTCGGACAAGGTCCCATGAAGAAAGGCGTTCTTCACATCAAGCTGATGAATCGGCCACTGCCTGGAAAGAGCAAGAGCCAGCACTGTCCGCACTGTTGCTGGCTTTACGACTGGACTAAAAGTCTCGGCGTAATCAACTCCCGGGCGCTGTGTGAAGCCACGCAATACCCAACGAGCTTTGTACCGCTCGAGAGAACCATCGACGTGGAGTTTGTGCTTGAAGATCCATTTTCCAGAAACGACATTCGCCTTGGCAGGGCGGGGAACCAAGTCCCAGGTATGGTTCTGCAAGAGAGCAGTGTACTCGTCCTCCATAGCTGCCCGCCAATTGGGGTCGGCAAGGGCGGTGCGGTACATCCGAGGCACAGGCGACAGTGGCGTGGCGTGGTAGAGAGCAGGGAGCCGAAAGCCGGACTTGGCGCGCGTTGTCATCGGGTGCTGGTTCCACACGGGAGACACTGGCACGGCACCCGGGGGAAGCAGCGCCGGGGAGGACGCTGGCACGCCCGAGGGAGGAAGTGCCGGTGGAGGGCTCGGGGTGGAAACCGGTGGCGCGCGTCGGGTGTAGACATGGCGAAACCGGCGGTCAGCGTGATCCGCACGTGGCGAAGGAGGAGGGACGGTGGTCGCACGGGGCTGTGCGGGCGCCGGAGTAGGAGGTGTCCAGCGTGACGCATTGACCTCCATTGTCATGCGTGGCAGGGCCGATGGTGCAGTGTCCTCGACGGTGTCCAGGACCACGCGTGGCATGGGCGCGGGGACTTCAGCACGCACGAGACCCATGCGCGCGGGGAGACCTGCAGGCAAAGAGGTGGGTGACGGGTCTATAGGTGCCGGCACCGGATTAGTGTAGTCATCCAGAAAAGCAAAATCAGCCGTGGAGGGTGTGGAAGGAAGAGTGGCAAAGGGAAACGAGGTTTCATCAAAGATGACATGGCGGGAGAGGTAGACCAGATTGGAGACCATGTCGAGACATCGATATCCCTTATGATGGGTGGAGTATCCGAGGAAGGTACACAAGGTGGAACGAGGAGCGAGTTTGTGGGCGGCTGTGGCAGTAAGATTTGGGTAGCATTTGCACCCAAAGACGCGAAGATGCTCATAAGATGGTGGAGATCCAAAGAGAGCATGATGTGGGGTGGAGAATTGAAGCGTCTTGGTGGGGAGGATGTTGAGGAGGTAAGTGGCAGTGGACAAGGCCTCAACCCAATAGGATGGTGGCATAGACGCCTGAAACAACAGCGAGCGAATGACATTGTTGATAGAACGGATGATACGCTCAGCTTTACCATTCTGTTGGGAGGTGTAGGGACAGGACATGCGTAGGTGGGCGCCATGAGTGAGGAAGAACGTGCGGGCGCTGGAGTTGTCAAACTCGCGGCCATTGTCGCACTGAACTGCCTTAATACTGGCGCCGAACTGAGTGGAAACAAAGGAGAAAAAGTTGGCAAGTGTCATGAATGTGTCAGATTTGAGGCGAAGGGGGAACGTCCAAAGATGATGCGAACAATCATCGAGAATGAGCAGATAATACTTGTAACCAGAAACACTTTCAACAGGAGATGTCCAGAGGTCACAGTGTATTAGATCAAAGTTGTGAGAAGCACGGGATGCTGACATAGGGAAAGGAAGACGAACATGGCGACCCAGTTGGCGAGCATGACAAATAGAGGGACCTATGCTTTTATTACATGAAGGAAGAACTGCAGAGCCCGCTAACTTAGACAAAACTTCATGACCGGGGTGACCAAGCCGGCGATGCCAAAGAGGGGCGGAGGACTCGGTGAGGAAGGACTTGGCGACGGGAAGATGCAGAGGGTAGAGCGGCCCGGAGCTATCGCACCTTATGATCACGTTTCGAGACCGAAGATCCTTCACAGAACAGCCAGTGGAGTCAAACTCAACAGAGCAGTCATTGTCAGATGTAAACTAACGAACAGAAATGAGATTCTTAATAAGTTTAGGGGAGACAAGAACATTATTGAGGCGAAGCGAACCATGAAGGTCGGCTGTCCCAGTAGACGTGACGGGAAGGAGGGAGCCGTTACCGACAACAATAGAGGAAGGAACGGGGTACCGAGAGGAGTGAGAGAGGATACCAGGGTCGGAGGCCATGTGAGATGTAGCCCCGGAGTCGAAATACCACTCAGGCTGGTGAGGAGGATTCAGTGTCATGGTGGAGAAGGCGCTGCTGAGGTTGTTCTGGTCCCACGCGGGCAGGCCACCAGGAGCAGCAAAGTGGCCAGGAGTCTGCCCAGCAGGAGCGCCGTGGAATCCCGTCAGTCCCGCAGGCTGTCCGTGAAATGCTGTAGGCTGGCCGTGGAGACTCGCCGGCTGGCCGAGAAGACCCGCAAACTGGCCGTGAGCATCAGGGAGAACCCACGGATTCTGGGCCTGGGCGGCAGCCAGCAGGGCTTGGGGCTGCGGCGGCGCCCGAGGAAGAGACGAGGACCCAGCGAAGCGTCCTTGCGGCAGAGGAGCGAGGGGTGGCCGGGGACCGGGCCACATCTGGATGGTCCCGGTCCACGGGTTGTAGAAGCTGGGCCAGCTTGCGCCGGAGCCCTGGGAGGATGCGGAGCTCTCGCTGGCTTGGCCGGAGCGCTTGCCGCGCCGTCCGCGGGAGTGGGAGGAGCCACCGCCACCTCCGCCCCCGACTCTGTTTCCGCCGCTGGTGCCACCGCCGAAGCCGCTGTGGGTTGAGGAAGACGGGGCGCGGTTGGCGGGTGGCGCAGTGTGTTGGCCGCCGGAAGTGAGCAGGGCGGTGGCAGAAGAGGACTTGCGATTGGCCATGTTGAGTTCCTCCAAGAGCAGGTCCGCGCGCGCCTCAAGAAAGGAAGGGAACGGCCGGCTCCGTTGAAGATGAAGACCAATGGCGGAGAACTTTTCGTTGAGGCCGCGGATGATGTTGAGGACGAGGGTACGATCGGCGACGACCTCCCCGAGATCAGCAAGAGCGTCGGCCATGGTCTTGAAACGTCGGCAGTAGTCGGCGATGGAGAGCTCCCCTTGGACGAAACTCCGGAACTCGGCGTCGAGGTAGAGGGCGTGTGACTCCCTGTTGCCGAGAAACTGAGTTTCGACGGCAAGCCAGGTAGTGCGAGCGGTGGCTCGGCGTTCCAGTACGATCTCAACGAGGTCGGAGGAGAGAGTGCCGAGGAGCCAGGATTTGACGACACAATCCATGCGGAGCCAGTCGGGGAGGGTCGGATGGTGGTCGTCGGCGAGCACGTGGTCTTCGAGGGAGAACTTCCCGAGGGCGAGGAGGAAGAGCTCGCGCCATCGGGAGTAATGGCCGGAGTTGAGATCGAGAACCAGGGGAACCAGGGATCGGATGTTTTGTACACCGACCGCCTGGGCATGAATGTTGGCGATGGCGGCTGCTTCATGGAGAAGGAGAGCGTCGTGGAGAGGAAAGGGGGTTTCGTCCACGAGCTCAACGTCGGCGGCGTCTCCAGTGGTGGCGGCGCGCTCGCGTTCTGCGGCGAACTCGACATCGGCGGCGTCTTCAGTGGCGGCGGCGCGCTCGCGAGCGGCGCGCGCTAGGGCAGCACGCTCGCGTTCAGCGGCCGCAGCACGCGCGTGAGCAGCGGCGGTAGCCTCGCGCTCAGCCGCCTCGGCCCGCGCGAGAGCAGCGGCGCGAGATTGTGCGGCGGCGGCGAGGCGTGGGTCGGAGACGGTCGGAACGACGTGCGCGGCCACCTCTGCCCTGGCGGCGGCTTCCTCAGCTCTGGTGACGGCTTCTGCGGAGAGGAAGTCGGCGGCAGGGAAGGAGGGAGCCGGCGGCGGCGGCAGGTCGCTCATGGCGCCGAGAACAGAGGAGAACAGAGGAGCTAGGGTTGCCAGCGGAAAAGAGAAAAGCAAAAGGCAAACAGCTCTGATACCATGTGGGAAGTTAGGAAGGTGTAAGAAGTGGTTGAACTGAATGTTGATTGATTCAGGAGCAAGCAATACAATGCATATATATAGGCAAGGATGTCTAGGGTTTGGCTAATAGAAGTATGGGCCAATCCTGAGGGATCCTTGTCTATACTGAGTAGCTAATCAACCACATTAAGTACATATGGGCCTAAAGCCAAGAGCCCAAGATATCTGTCTAATATAGTATGTCTAACACTTTGAAAGATGGGACTAAGATTATTTATTATAATTTTCTCTCATGCAGCTGTTTTACAAGATGGTGACTTCATGCTCTACTGTTGGCCTTTCTACTTATACGGTTCTTCTGAGAAATCTCTTGGCTGTTGGGAAATGGAGAAAGTATATTGAGGTAAAAGAGCGTTCAGTAGGCAATTGCATTGTCACATATGAATGAGAATCGACATCTATATTTGGTAGACTCAATTTACAATAACTGTAGTCTTGTAACATGATGGTGTATTGCAGATCTACCATAATTGCTTCGGAAAAAGAACATGAACATTTTTTTTCTGTTTTGACCTGTGTTGTATTGCTCTTTATTGTAAAACCTGCAGCAATCATGTCCTGTTGGGACAATTTGAACTGTGGAAAATCAGCAATTTGGCGTTACATTGGAAGTTATGCTGAATTGCCATTCTGGCTCCAACAAACTAGAATGTCAGCAATAAGTGCTAGTAGTAGATTGGTATTTGAGTGGCAGTTTGTATAAAGGAAAAAAAGATGCATGATAGTTTATGGGTATGAAACTTAATTCTATGGGTGTGAAATTTAATTCCTCTTTTTCTTGGCACATGTAGGTTTTGCAGTGGATGGAGGATGCTGGAGTCCGACCAACACTATATATGTATCAAAGTGTTCTTCCATATATCTGGAGAGACAACAGCATGGATTATGTCACTCTCATGCAAGAAAAAATAAGTATGATTCTTCCTTCTCTAACTATCTGTAGCAGAAGAAGTATGTCATTGTTCTTATAATGCAATAACGTCTTTCAATATTTCTGTTCTGTTTGTCATTAGTGACCTCGTAGAATCTAGAACATATCCAATTTGGAGGGTGTGATTGCTCAATTATTATTGTTCTTGTTAGGCCTTTGCATTTACAAGTTTTAATATTTTCATATCTTAAGTCATGTTTTATGGGAAATGTCATATTTTCCATAAAATGTTTTGGTCAACAAAGTATCATAATACATTATATCTGTTGATTTATAGTTGGGAGAAGAAAGAAAAGTAAGGTACAGCTACTTCAAGTAATCAGTACATTAAAGAAACATAAAGCAGTGGGACATTTAGTTAGGAAAGTCATCCATCTGTTAGACTAGAGTGAGATTAAAACAAACTTGGTGAACTTATATTGGTTGTTTGGTTTTCTTCCCTGCTTTTACATCTTCCATTGTCGTATGCTTCTTCAATGTCTATAATGTATGAAGTGCATCTAGTAACACTTGGACTTGCCTAGTGGGTGTAAGGATGTTAGTGTGATTGTTTTACATACCCTGTCAATACTTTATGATTTAGTCATGCATAAAATGGAGGCATTGCATTCTGAAAAAAAATCAGCCAGGAAACAATATGCCATACCCTGTCGATACTTTATGATTTAGTCATGCATAAAATGGAGGCATTGCTTTCTGAAATAAAATCATCTATGAAACAATATGCCTTCTGTTGTGTATGGTTCATATATGACAAGGTGAAAGAAAGGGACTATGTCTGGAAAGCTGAGCGCCGCTTTCCAGACATAGCCCTACGGGTGTTGGAGATGCTGTTGTGTGGGGTTACAAAATATTGTGGGCTGAGGGGACTATGAGTACAGACTACGGGTCTGAGTCGAACATGTAACCAGGGTATGAATATATACCGCCAACCACTTGTAACCCTAGTAAAAAAAAACTCATACGGATGGAGCCATCCCAATTCAGCTCTAGGGGACGTAGTCTTTGCCGAACCTCATAAACAAATCCTTGTGCCTCTTGTGTGCTTGCTGTTATTATTCTCTCGTGCTAAGGGCTGTCACTGGTTCCAACAACTGGTATGAGAGTAAGGTTGAGATGGCGATGCTGGGTGCTAGGTTTGAAGTGGTGAAGTTTGACAGGACTGCTAACTTCGGATTGTGGCAGATGAGGGTGAATGATTTGTTGACAGGGCAGGGATGTTTCAAGGGGCTGTGCGAAGCAAAGCCGAGGGTGATGGAGGATGACGATTGGGAGGAGTTGAAGGACCAGGTAGCCACGATCATACGGCTGTGTCTTTCGGATTTGGTCATATATCATGTGATGGATATGACGTCACCGAAAGAAATCTGGGACAAGTTGTAACTCAGTTTATGTTCAAATCCCTAGCGAACAAGTTATATCTGAAACAGAGGTTGTACAGATTGAGGATTCTGATCTTGCACAGCATGTGAATTGTCTTCAATTAGGTGATCACCAATCTAGGGAGTTTAGGGGTGAAATCGTAGATGAAGACAAGGCGATTATTCTGTTGTGTTCATTGTCGCCTTCTTATGAACACTTGGTGACCACTTAACATACGAGAAATATACTATCAAGGTTGATGAGATTACTGCAGCTCTGTTGGCACATAATCAATGGAGGCAAAACTTAGGGGAGAGCTCTCAAGCTGATAGTTTGTATATGATGGGTGATCGTGGAAGGAAGCAAGACAAGGAGAAATCTGGAAGGAGTAAATCCAGATCAAAGTCAAGGAATGAAAAGAATATCGAGTGCTACAAGTGCAAGGAGATGGAGCATATGAAGAGAGAGTCCAAAATTGAAAGAACAGAATGGTAGGAAGCGTGATGAGAAGACTATAAATGTGGCTAGGAGAGATGACTCTGACAACAGTGATGCAAATGTTCTCTTAGTTTCAAAAAATCGGCTGACACCTGACAAATGCATGGATTCTTGATTCGGGATGCTCCTATCACATCACGCCTAACAGGGAGTGGTTCACTTCATACAGGTTAGGTAATTTCGGTTTTGTTTACCTTGTGGTGAAAAATGCCATAGTATTGTCGGGACAGGTGAAGTTGAAATGAAGATGTATGATAATATTGTTAGAATAATGCATGATGTTATGCACATTCTAGGATTAAAAAAGAATCTAATCTCTCTAGTCTCCTTACATGAGATAGGTCTTACTTATAAAGCTGATAACGATGAGGAAATCATGAAAATTTGTAAAGGTGCATTAACTATGATGAAGGTTAGGACTGTTGGAAATATTTACATATTGCTAAGGGGCACTGTTGTAGGTGTGGTCAGTCCAATGGAGTCACATAATGATATGGCAAAACGTTGGCTTATGTAGTTGGGCAATCTTAGTGTTTGTGGGATAGCGGAATTGCATAAAAGAAACCTATTGGCAAGAATTAAAACTTGCGAGTTTGGTTTTTGTAAGTTTTGTGTTCTTGAAAAATAGTTTAAGGTTAGCTTCTCGAGTAGCAAACATGAATCAGAAGGAATACTTGATTATGTACACTCTGATGTGTGGAGGCCTACTAGAAAACCGTCAATGGATGGAGCTCACTATTTTGTTACTTTTAATCGACGATTTTTCCCGCAAGGTGTGGGTGTATTTCATGAAGCAGAAATTTGAAGTGTTTGCTAAGTTCAAAGTGTGGAAAGCTGATGTGGAGAACCAAACAGCCAGGAAGGTAAAGTATTTGAGATCTAATAATGGTATTGAATATACTGATTCACAGTTTTAGAGATTATTAAGGAGCATGGTATTCAACAACATTTCATAGTGCGCAAAACATTGCACCAAAACGGTGTGGTAGAAAGGATGGACAAGACTATCTGTGAACAAGCAAGATGCTTGAGGTTGAATGTAGGGCTTCCTAAATGTTTCTAGGTAGAGGCTGTGAATATGGTGTGCTATCTCATAAACAGATCACCATAGGCATCCTTGGTTGGTAAGGTTGCAGAGAAGGTATTGACCGGTAATTCAGTTGATTATACTAATTTAATAGTTTTTGGTTGTCCAGTCTATATGCATATACCAGCCGATGAAAGGTTGAAGCTTGATGCAAAATTAATGAAGTGCATTTTTCTGGGTTTCAAGAAAAGTGTTAAAGGGTACAAGCTTTGGGATCCGACATCAAAGAAGGTGGTGATGAGTAGGGATGTTGTATTTGATGAGAAATCAATGTTACAACAAAACAAAGAGGAGGTGGCATACGAGATTGAAGGATTAGATACAGTATAGGTAGAGTTGGAACATAGTTCAAAGACTCAGGATTCACACACACTGCATCCAGATTCCACTTTAGAGGATTTATAGAATTTTCAATTGGTAAGTGATGGACAGCGACACCCCAATGTGAAAGCTCCAAAGAGATTTGGGTATAAAGACCTGGTTTCATTTGCTCTTCTTGTTAGTACTGATGATCCAACTAATTTTTAGGAGGCTATTACAAGCCAGGAGAAAGATAGGTGGATGACTGTAATGACAAAAGAGATGGAGTCTTTACAGAAGAATCAGACTTGGGAGCTAATTCATCTTCTTAAGGATAAGATGGCCATTGGGTGCTAATGGGTCTACAAGAGAGCTTGCCGTATCAGAAAAAGAAAGGGAAAAGTTCAAGGCTCGATTAGTTGCAAAAGGGTATTCACAAAAAAAGAGGATTGATTATGATAAGGTATTCTCCTTGGTTGTGAGACATACTTCTATTAGGATAGTTCTTGCATTGGTAGCTAGTTAGGATTTCACTTGGAATAGATGGATGTGAAAACGATATTTTTGCATGATGATCTTGACGAGCAAATCTACATAGAGCAACCAAAAGGGTTCACTGAACCAAAAATAAACACCTGGTTTGCAAGTTAAAGAAATCATTGTATGGGGTAAAATAGTCTTAGGACAGTGGTACAAGCGTTTTGACTCCTACATGTTGTAGATTGGCTACAAGCGATGTGAGTATGATTGTTATGTTTATGTCCGATGCCTTGATGATGGTTCATTTATTTTTCTGCTACTATATGTTGATGATATGCTAATTGCTGCAAAGTACATTGTGATTGGTTTGAAGGGTTTGCTAAGTTAGGAATTTGATATGAAAGATTTAGGGCAGCAAAGAAAAATTTTGGGCATGGAGATACACGTGGATAGAAGCTCGAGGAGATTGTGGTTGTCTTAGCATGAGTATGTTAAGAAGGTCTTAGAGCGGTTTGATATGAGTAAGGCTGAAGCAGTAAGTACTCCATCGATACAACACTTTAAACTTTCTTCTGAATTTTGTCCTGAACTAGACAAGGAATTTGAAGAGATGGCAAAATTCCATATGCTAGTGTAGTGTGCTGTTTAATATATGCTATAGTTGTCAGTCAAGTCAACGAGTTTACGGCGTAACTATGAAAATGACATTGGGAGGTAGTCAAATGGATATTTAGGTATTTGAGAGGTACAATAAATCATGGTATTATTTTTGGTGGATAGCAAGGTAATCATTTGGTTGTTGGATATGTAGATTTGGACTATACCGGTGATTTGGATAATAGATCCACTATTGGGTATGTTTTTAGTTTAGGGTGAGGGCCTATATGTTGGAAGTCCTAAAATTCAATCTATTGTTGCATTGTCTACAACTGAGATAGAGTACATAGCTATGGTTAAGCTACAAAGGAAGTGTTATAGCTTGTAGGACTAGTGAAGAAACTAGGTGTTGAGCAAGGTGGAGTTTAGGTGCATTATGATAGCTGTATTAGGCTAAGACGAAGCACATTCATACAATGTATAACAGGACAGGATCAAGGAGTTGATTAACTCTGGAGAGATTGATTTAATGAAGGTATACACTGATGATAATGCTGCGGATATGTTGACTAAGCCCATCATTGTTAGTAAGTTTGAGCATTGCCTCGACTTGTTGGGAGTCACAAGTTGTTGACCAAGGAGGTAACCCCAGCACATGGATCCGCGAGGAGTGTCAAAGCGTTCACTTGTGTTTCTTCAAGGTGGTGTATTCGCTAAGGTGGAGATTTGTTATATATGGCTCATATATGACAAGGTGAAAGAAAGGGGCTGTGTCTGGAAAGCGAAGCGTCGCTTTTCGGACACAGCCCTATAGGTGTTGGAGACGCCGTTGTGTGGGGTTGCAAAATATTGTGGGCTGAGGGGACTGAGTACAGACTATGGGTCTTGAGTTGAACATGTAACCAGGGTATAAATATATACCTCTGACCTCTTATAATAATCAGAAAAAAATCCTCATTCGGACAGAGCCGCCTCGATCCAGCCCCTGAAGACGTGGGCTTTGCCAAACCTCGTAAACAAATCCTCGTGTCTCTTGTGTGCTTGCTGTGATTGTTCTCTTGCGCTAAGGGCTGTTGCCGCTTCCAACACCTTCATCTTCTTTTACATGTTCATGTGCCATAGACCTCTCTTGGTGCAAAATATTACTTGTATCAAAGTGACTAGCTGATCTGTAATCCTTGTTCCATATGTTCCCCGCTATTCTCTTGTGTTTCTATTCTCCAAGTGGCTTAAGCTTTGCATATTTTGTATCCAAGTATTGTTCTGTATGACCGATTTGAGCTTGCTCACACCAGATGCGTTGAGAGAGAAGATAACATGAATACTGCCTCCTGAAGATTGACAAGGTGAGACATTTAAATAATAAACCCAGAATGTCAAGATTTTGTGGTAATTGAAATTATATCATTGTTCTTCCGTTCCAGGTCAAAATAATATCTAACTGAAGTCCCAGCTAGGTGCTTGGAGAACGAGGCAACCACATGTTTTTACGCTTGTATCGGGTGACGTGAGGTACATGGCTTCATGAGTCATGGGCTCTAGGCTTCTACGACAAGAGGGAGGAAGTAAACCATTATTGCTTCATCGGGCCACTTCCATTTTATTGTATATAGATCAAGGCTTCTAGTCTACTGTGCATAGATCCCGGAAAAATCACATTCTTCCATTTTTCCCAGGACGTTACTAACTCTCTTGTAGTATGACGGTAAAGGTAGCGATATATCGAATCGCTTAAATGCTGCTACGCTGAATTTAATTATTTTGTAATATTTCCTGAGTAGTATGTGTGACCTGTACCAGCAAAGGGTATGCCGTTTTCTTTTCTAGAGTACAATGAGCACATTACATTCCACTACTCTTACCTGTAGCCTGGCAAAGGGTGCCAGCAAGCTGCCAGCATGAAGACTTGGTTTTTTTTTATCCCATGTTTTTGGACATAACAGGCATCATTTTCACGGTGCCTACCACTTCCCGTCAATGGAGTCCCGTACATATATATGCAGCATGCAATCGACTCTTAACTGTCTTAGTGCGTTCGTATTGTTTTTGTTGATGCCTTTTAACTTTTGACAAAAAATGAATAGCAGTGGTTGAAAAGTGCTTTTTAGGAGGGAGAGCGGTGTAAAAAGTAAGAAAGAGATGTATACGTATTGTTATGAACACCGTTTGTATTCATCATGAGACCAATGGATCTGTATATATACACGTCCAGGTATAGCATATATGTAGATAACCTTTAATACAACGAGAAAAATACACATATAATAAACATCTAACTCCCCCTTAAACTTATGATGGATCAACAAAATGAAGTTTAGAGAGATAAAATCTATGCTAGGTTCTGTTCTGTGCATTTGTAAAGAAGTCTGCCAACTGAAGGTTTGAATACACATGCTGAAGAGTAACAACGTGGATGTAGATTGGTGGTACTGGCTCCACGTGAACGGTATGATCGGAGTTGCGGTAGGATCGACATAGTCGAAGACCTGTGTGATTGATGTGTCGTGATTGGCAGTTGGTAGTCGGAACGTCTGAGTAGCGTAGCAGTCTGAACGTCTGAAGTATTGAAGTAGTACTCGAAAGATCAGTAGCTATAGTGGTCGTAAGCTACAGTGGTCGGTAGCTATAATGGTCGTAAGATAATATCGTAAGCTATAGTGGTCATAAGCCACTGCGATCGTAAGCTTCAATAGTCGAAGATAGAATTGAGTAGATGCCAAAGTATTAGAAGTTGGTAGAATTTCGTAGCAGCCTAAGAATGTTAATAGTCATAAGCGTGTTGTACCGATCGAGAAAAAACAATTTGAACCAATCTGAGGTACTCTACAATCGGCTATTCCTAGCCTTCTATGAGTTAAGAAGTGAAGTATTCCTGTGAATATTCCTTCACCTTGATCCGTCCTTGTTTTCCTTCCCAGCAAAGCTTCCCCGCCATCCCCTCTTTCACTCAAACCCCATTCGACTGTGTCAAATATCCCTCACCCTCTAAACTTACATCACTGAGCACAATCCTAATAAAACTTAATGTAGTTCTCTTTGGACTTATTTAAATCTTTTGCAGTTCTTTGGATTTATTTGGTCTTTCGATCGCTTATCGTGTAATTAGAAGTCGAAGTCTCGAAGGAGCACCAACTTGAGCAGGAGACAGAGACGAAGACTAGTAGCTCTGAGATCATTGACTGAGAAGGTCTTGAGTAAAATCAAGGCCACAATAATTTAAGCATGGCAAGCACCCCCTTTGACCATGTTGATCAAAGTATTTTAATTATTATATGTTGTTTGCAAAATCTATTATGCATGCGTGTATATTTCACTAAAATGTCTATACTGTGGGTATGACAGTTACAACCACTCGAATGCATTGAACCTTCCTTGCAAATTTGATATCCACATCATTGTAACCCTTAGGTCATGATTAGACATAGCTAATGTTAAAATTTGGGTATATTACTTTAAGTACATGCTCTAGATGCTTAACCAAGCACTAGTTTCTACTAAGTTTGATCTTTCAAATAAGTTTACACGTGGGCTTGATGGTTCAAAATGTTGGACTAGAGAGGGAACCTCTATTATGTTGGTATCAAATAAAATGAAAAACCTAGATTTGGACGCGGCGAGTTATATGGTACGTTGTCAAATGTGAGAAGGAATCTCACACAAGAGGGAATCTCGTATGCATATAGGGGGAGACTCTTGTCCGGGTCAATTAAGAACCGAACGCTATTACCACACATCAAAGTCATACCGTACAACCATATGTGCTATATGGGCTCTGACATTTAGCGATTAAGTTATCTAGGTCTAGTTTTGCATTGTGGTAGGCATAGATGTAGTAAGGGCACTCCGGTTAGGTTTGCTCATAGGGGCTTCCTTCATCGAGGTGTTGGGACCAAAGCTTGCTAATACAACAGTGAATGCCTCACCAAAGAGGTAATCCACTGAGGTGAGGGTCTGTCATACAACTCACTTAGTGCGCCCAAGTGAGGGCTTATCCATTCATCGGGCTGGTGCAAGATTGGGACTAGATGACTTAAAGGCTATAAGATAATCAACTCCGTCGCACGCCTAAGGAAGCGTATAATGGCCGATAGTGTATTGGATTATCTCATATGGGTAAAGCTATATAAACTTTGCAGAGCATTAAAAACTATTTAAATAGCTATGCTCGTGGTTATGAGCAAGCTTAGATGTAGCCACAAAGGGTATAGTTTTCCTTTTCAAACCTGTTTCATTGAACACATGGAAAGGCATGTATGCAACCATGTGCCATGCCCATGGGTGGGAATTATATGATGTTCACAGCTAAGGAAGGCTACGAATGGCTTTGATCTACTGTTATGGAAGTTATATAAATACTATTTTATTACATGTCAAATGCTCTTTACAATTCCGTTGTAAATTACTACTTATTGATATTGCAAATAAAATTTTCTTCGTACTGAAAATAACTTAGTATAGAGCCTCATCCCTTTGATAGCCATGTGTGTGTGTGTGTGTCTATATATATATATATATATATATATATATATATATATATATATATATATATATATATATATATATATATATATATATATATATATATATAGGAAAATTACATATATATATATATATATATATATATATATATATATATATATATATATATAATGTTTGATGTGGGTATCTTCATATACCCATAAAAAAGTATATTTGAGATGTCAAACTCCGAAAAAAATTAAATTCAACTTCAGTTTAATTAGTTTGAACTATTTTTATGGTATATACTCACTTTAGTCGCATTAAACTCAAAAGTAGTTCAAACTAGTTTGAACTGAATTCAAAACTTACTTACCATAAATATATCAAAGGTATAAAACATTTTCATACCCAAACTCAAAAAAATTATCAATCATACACGTGTATCGGACGGTTCTTGATGTGGGTGCCTAGGCACCCTGGTGCCTTATGTAATTTTCCTATATATATATATATATATATATATATATATATATATATATATAATTTTGTGATACACTACAAATCTTGCTAAGTATGTAATGTACTCAACCTTGCTTAAATTATTGTTGATCAGAGAATGGAGAAGAATACATGCTAGACGATGTATACTTTGCCCCTGGCATCGGGGAGCTCGACAATGGGTTTTCTAGGGCCTAATCCCCCAGTCGATTGCCTGTGAATATGGTGGCATACCACTAGATTGATGTTTCTGCTTAGTTATTTGTCTTCCACTGCAATTTACTTTTGACTCTGGTATTCTCTTGGCCGGTCGGCCACATGCTATAAAATCTTATTGTATTCACCCCTTTGTCATAAATTAAATATATTCAAAGTGTATGGATGTGATCTTAATGTTGTGAATGTGTATACTAGCTATTGATCATGGGATTAGTACAGAACACACATGCGGTGACCCTTGCTAGGGGTTCCCCCGCAGGTATATTCTTGGGATAACAAATAAATTTGATGCTTATCGCTTGCAAATTAGGATGCTCCTGAATGAAATATTACAAACAAGACGAAAAGAATGAATCAGCTCTAGCTGTCTTTCATTCTGGTATAAGTATACCTCAATTATGAAGATGAAAAGGAATTTGATCAACGGTTTTGTAAAAAAATTTGAAGCAATTGCGCAAATAAACGGAGTCAATGCATAATCTGGACACAAATAAATGAAATACTTAAAATGAACATATCTCAACCCTTCTTGCAATTATTTTTCCCTAGTAATTTTGATCCACATTCTGTTACCATCAGAGCTATTAACAATTTTTCAATTCATTTTAAAAACTATTCATAATTTGAAGGTCCTTAACAGCTGCCTACCCATTACTTTCTGATCACAAAGTTACATACCATGTCCCAATTGTTCAAATGACACTACTACAAAATAAGTTATACTAGACGCCTCATCACAGATGGTTAATGGGAAACCGTCTGTGCTGTAATTATCATAGACGGTTTTACAAGCATGACTGTGTACCGTCTGTGATACGTAACTATCATAGAACCCTCTATGACTCCACCTCAAGTTCTGATTCAGAAGGCCATCGCATCAACTCCCATGGAGACGATGCTTAAGATGTATCGCAAGTATTGGACTGGTTTGCAGGACTTTGCATACCTTGTATATGCAGAGGTCCAACAGGAAGCCAAACCAGTAAAGTGGGTTCAATGTGAGATACATAGAGACACATTTCCTCCATGACTCGGGCTACTTGTCATGACCTTCGAAAACTTATTCTTACTATTCAATCTTGATGAACTTGACACCTCACTTCTACGATGCTGGACATTGTAAGTGTATTGTACAATCAAGTTCTATATTCACGTAATACCAACAAATGTCATAACTCATTACTTATGTATAGATTCATGATCCAACAAGTCCGGCGATGGTGATAACCGATAGGTTTTCTTGACCCACACTTGATCTCTGAGAAATCCATCAACGAAAACGCATCTTTCTTCGAAGATTATATAACGACAAGATTGTTTACTCCGAGTGATAAGGACTACATCCTGGTACCCTTCAACCAGGGGTAAGTGCTTCACTAGTTGTTATACAAGCTTTATTTGTACTTTATATGCAACATAAACTTAGGATTAATTACTATGGTGACATACATGACTAGGTCTCACTAAATTTTGATTGTGATTGTACGAAAATGGAGCAAGTTAATATACCTTGATTCCCTACTTAGGAACAACCACAACTTCACCAGTGTGCAATAAGCAATTTACAGGTAAACTCATTTCCTCTATATATAACTCTATTGTAATCTTCCCTTCGTTTGCAATGGCCGATGCTAATTTTTTGTAATCACGTAGGTTATTCAACGCTTATGTTGCCCTAGGAGGGAGACACAAGGAATCCAGTGCCATATCGCGACACAGGAAGTGATTTTCGGTACCCGCTACAACACAACAATGCTATACTTTGTAATAATACCTTTAGAACTAACTACCTATGTATATAATTATATTTTTGTAGTGCCACTAGCAGCTACAGGGCATTGTATGTGGATTCTACGTTTGTCGCATTACAAGAAATCTTGGTGACTAAGACGAATGATCCAAAGGTTTATCAACCTGCCAATAATTATTTTGTGATTATCAATGTATGTATGTATATATACTAATGACTTTAACACTCCTAGTGACAAGGCGTGGAATTCCACGAAAGTGCATTCGATCTTGACAAACTCGCCGAAGTTCAAGGAAAGCTCTCTGAATTCTTGATGGCAGAGGTCATTGTCATTCACCTGAATGGAGAGTTCAACCCCGGTGATGATGATTACATATTCAAACATTTGATACAATTGTAATCACTCAATTGTGCTTAATCAAACAATTCATTCAATTATACTTTATTTAGTTGTTGAATTCATTTGTGAGATCTATGTAATGATTTTCGTGTGCTATATATGTGATCTGCTTGCTTATTTTCAGAGGGCGTGACTAGCATTCTGAGGCTAGCCGAAAATAGGAAATAATTTAGCTATTCAAATAGCCATCACAAATGGTTTGTAACACCAAACCGTCTATGATATATCAGATATCACAGATGGTAATTAGTATTAGCCATTTGTGATATGTAAGATATCACAAACGGCTATGTTTAAGAATCTTCTGTGATATCTGACATATCACAGATGAGTTTTGGTATTAGCCATCTGTGATATATTGGATATCACAAACAACTATTTTTAAGAACCACAGACACATAAATATAGACGGTTCAAAAACTATCTGTGATGAGGTTTTGAACAGCCTGTGATGACTAAGAGACCATGTGGAAGTGACCCATGTTTCTGATGAGTAATTGACACTTGGTGATACGGGGTCGCCCGATCTTCTCGACGTAGGATCTGGATACTCACGAGGATTTGACGAACCGTAGTGATCTCCCGTTGCCAATGCAAGAGTTAGCACTCTATAATTCGCCCAACCTCACGTGCTGAACTTCACGACCACCGATGAAGTTCTATCGCGCTCCTAATTCCCAGCGGAAAGGTTGAACGATCTTGATTTCAGCAAACTCCCAATTTCCTCAAGTTGGTTCGCCCAACAGAAAGAACAAGAGTATTCTATTATCAAAAGTGGTCTGACGAACAATAGGGGGGCGGCTGCTACTTAAAGCCAACCCTAACCTCCGCACGCACGCACTTGGGCCTAAGGCCGAGTTCAATCTGGTTTACGAATCCTAAAACAAATTCGGAATTAAACACTAACTAATTACATGGCTGGATTATGCAATCTCAGCCCACTATTGGCACGCAGGCCCACAAACTCCTCAATTGGCGCATGGGTCTCTTCCTCAAGTCTTGGCTACATGGGGCTTCCCTCCTTTTGACATGTGACCGCATGGGCCTCCTCCCTTGTGGTCGCATGGCTCTCTTTCTCCATGGGGCTGGTCCGTTGGTCCTTCCATCCTTGTTCTTCCATTGCTTCAAATATGAGAATTCACAATGTATTTATATTAGGTAGTATACCATTCTCATCTAAAGCAATCGGAAATTCTTTAAGAAACAAAAGCACATATTGTTGTAGTAACTTAGCTCTTGCTCTTGTCATAGGGCCTGTTGTAACCTCATCACTAGCTTTATCATACACCCTTCGAGTGGCAGGTGAATGCGTAGTAGAGATGTCCTCATCATCCTCCCCTTCTTGAAAAGGAGTCGACCTCGACTCTGTACAATCTTGTCGAAAGAAGGGTGATAAATCAGCAACATTAAATGTAGAACTTACCCCATAGTCATCTCCTGGAAGCTCAATCTTATATGCATTGTCATTGATCTTGGCAAGAACTTTAAAAGGTCCATCACTACGGGGCATCAATTTAGATCTACGCTTCTCCGGAAAGCGGTCTTTGCGAAAGTGTACCCACACTAAATCACCTGGTTCAAAAAGCATTTTCTTTCTATACTTGTTAGCTTTGGAAGCATAAGCACGTACCTTCTTTTCAATTACCTCTTTGTTGTGGCATGGAGCTTTTTCACAAAATCAGCACGTTTAGAAGCCTCCATATTAGCGCGTTTTTGTAGTGGGAATGGAAGCAAATCAAGTGGCGTGATTGGTTTGAAACCATACACCACCTCGAATGGACACAATTGAGTTGTAGAATGTATCGCCCTGTTATATGCAAACTCCACATGCGGTAGACAATCTTCTCACTCTTTCAAGTTCTTCTTTATCATGGTACGTAGCAATGTTGAAAGTGTGAGATTCACCACCTCCGTTTGCCCATCTGTTTGTAGGTGACAAGTCATTGAAAATAACAACTTTGTCCCAAGCTTGGCCCACAAAGTCTTCCAAAAGTAGCTCATGAACTTGACGTCACGATCTGAAACAATGGTTCTTGGCATTCAATGCAATCTCACAATCTCCCTGAAAAACAAGTCAGCTACATGCGACGCATCATCGCTCTTATGACAGGGAATAAAATGTGCCATTTTAGAGAACCTATCCACAACAACAAAGACTGAATCCCTCCCCCTCTTGGTCCTAGGCAGTCCTAACACAAAATCCATGCTAATATCTTCCCAAGGAGCACTAGGAACAGGAAGTGGAGTATACAAACCATGTGGATTGAGTTTTGACTTTGCCTTATGACATGTGATGCATCTTTGAACGAACCTCTCGACGTGTCGCCTCATTTTTGGCCAATAGAAGTGATCAACCAACATCATGTAAGTCTTCTCTCTTCTGAAATGCCCCATCAATCCTCCTGCATGAGATTCCTGCAACAATAACAAACGCACCGAGGACTCCGAAACACATAGCTTATTCATGCGAAAGAAAAAACCATCATTAATATGAAACTTATCCCACCCTTTCCCATTTTTACAATTAGAATATGGAGCTGCAAATTCATGATCGGAAGCATATAAATCTTTCAAACATTCTAACCCTGGTACCTTTACTTCCAACTGAGTCAAAAGCACATGTTTTCGTGACAATGCATTAGCTACTACATTCTCTTTGCCTTTCTTATATTTGACAATGTATGGAAAGGTCTCAATGAATTCTACCCACTTAGCATGTCTACGATTTAATTTCGCTTGCCCCTTTAAGTATTTCAAAGATTCATGATCAGAACGTATTATGAATTCATTAGGCCAAAGATAATGTTGCCAAGTTTCCAACACACGCACAAGAGTATATAATTCTTTATCATAAATAGGATAATTCAATTGTGCACCATGAAGTTTCTCACTGAAATATGCAATATGTTTTCTTTCTTGCATCAAAATACCACCAATACCTATTCCACTAGCATCACATTCAATCTCAAAAGTTTTTGTGAAATCAGGTAATGCAAGCAATGGTGCTTCAATCAAACACTTCTTTAATTCAGCAAAAGCTTTGTCTTGTTTTTCTCCCCACTCAAAAATCACCCCTTTTTTAGTTAATTCATTTAATGGGGCAGCAATGGTGCTAAAGTCTTTCACAAATCGCCGATAAAAGCTAGCAAGCCCATGGAAGCTACGAATTTGACTAACATTAACAGGAATTGGTCAATTTCTAATAGCTTCAATTTTAGATTCATCCACTTCAATTCTATGAGCTAAAACAACATAGCCTAGAAACACAACCTTACTAGTGCAAAAAGTACACTTTTCAAGATTAGCATACAAGCGTTCTTTCCTAAGCACTTCTAGCACTTGTTTGATGTGTTCAACATGATCATCCAAACATCGGCTATATATTAGAATATCATCAAAGTAAACTACCACAAATTTTCCAATGAAGTATCTCAAAACATGGTTCATTAAGCGCATGAATGTACTAGGAGCATTGGACAAACCAAAAGGCATCACTAACCATTCATACAAGCCAAATTTCATTTTAAAAGCAGTTTTCCATTCATCACTATGTTTCATTCTTATTTGATGGTAGCCACTACGCAAGTCAATCTTAGAAAAGATAGTAGAACCACTTAATTCATCAAGCATATTATCTAACCTAGGAATAGGATGATGATAGTGAACAGTTATGTTGTTAATAGCTCTACAGTCTACGCATATTCTCCAAGTACCATCTTTCTTAGGAACAAGAATAACAGGAACGGCACAAGGACTAAGACTCTCGCGTACGTACCCTTTGTCCAAAAGTGCTTACACTTGACGCTGAATCTCCTTTGTTTCTTCTGGATTTGTGCGGTACGGCGGCCGGTTGGGAAGAGGGGCTCCTGGGACTAAGTCAATTTGATGCTCAATGCCTCGAATAGGTGGTAGACCAGCGGGCACCTCCTCCGGAAACACGTCGTCGTAAGCCTGCAAAACTTGAGAAACAACACTAGGAAGAGATGTTAAATCATTAGTAGAAAGCAATGCATCCTTGTACAGCAATACAAGGTGCATCAAAGCGGGATCATCTTTCATCTCTCTCAGATCAGATTTGGTGGCTATCATGACTAAGTTTTTCTCTCCCTCACTCTTGCTTTTACCTCTCGAGTTTGGTTTGTGGCTCTCACTCACCTTTTGTGGAATCACACTCTTTTGTTCTCTCCCTTTCTCACTCTCAACTTGCACTTCAATCTTTTGTACATTATCATTTACAATTTGAGAAGGAGTCAACGGTCGCAGCACCACTTGTTTGTTGTTCCACCAAAACTTGTATTGATTAGTTCTTCCATCATGAAGCACAACACGATCATATTGCCATGACCTTCCTAGCAGCAAGTGACATACATCTATAGGCACCACATTACACTCTACCGTGCATCATCGTATGTCCCTAAATCAGCATGGTGATCATTCTCTTCTTCACTTGCAGAATCATATTCCCCATTCTCTAATATCAACATCGCCTTATTATTTGGGCAATCCTTTTGCATATGTCCACGACCAAGGCACTTGAAGCATTGTATGCCGCTACTCTTCGCTGTAGAACCCACAGAAGAAGCACCACTAGCTGCTGGATTTAATGGCTTCTTTGTACTTGGAGTGGCTTCTTCCTTCTTGCTAGATGATGGGCGAAAGCTTGAACCACCACTTGGAGCTATTCTTTGGCTTATTTGTGATTTGGAACCATATCTTCCTCCGCTGGACGATGTACGGGCAGCAAAGGATGTTGTAGGAGCCCAGATTTTACAATTCGGCATCCTCTGTGATTCCACCGCACTATTCCCTGGATCAATAGATAGTGCTCACAGATTACAGTTCTGAACATCAAAGTACATATCATGCGGAAGTATAAATATAATAATAGACTTACTCATGGGCCAATTAGGCCGAAATCAATAAGATGCAGCAGCGGAAACGAGGCACACAAGTGGACCCTCAGGACATGCCCACAGGCAGCCAACTGGAGGTTCGCGACCTAGCTCTTGACATCTTCATATTCTTCGCCATCATGACCCAAAAGTATTACTGAAGCGTAGTCATCTGATTCCTGATTCTGGATTTGTGGTGAAAGCGAGTGTGAGCACAAACCACCGTGCTCCGCGAGCCAATACACAGGATGCAAATAAATAGTATGCATGGCTTATCAAAGGAGAGGCTCGGGTTATTTTATTTGCCAAAAATCGCTTTTAGTAGCATTATTATTATTTAATCATAGTGTTATTGTTGCTACCTCAACTCCACCTAGCGATTACCATAATTGGCTTAGTCCACCAAAAATACACTTTCTTTATTGATTGCTGTCTAAAACTCCAAACATCGAGTGACATTATTTAATGAATCCACCGAACACACACACTTTCTATATTGAGTGCTGTCTAAAACTCCAACAGCGAATATCATCAATTATACAATCCACCAATCAATTGCTGTCTAAATCCCCAAACAGCGAGTGTCATCATTTATTGAATTCACCGAAATCATTTGTATCATGACTTTCTAACAATTCAATCCTTTTGTTATTGATCCAAAACCATAATTTGCTCTTCCAATAATCAATCTTATTTTTCAATATCTAACTCTAACTAGTTCACTAGTATACCTCCACCAAGAATATCAGTGATCAAATCTACGATTCGCTAGTAAACATCTACCAAGAATATCATTAATCAAGATTATACTCCAATAATTGTTATCATTCCTCCTAATCCCCAAACATTCAATTCATCCCTCTTATGTTTGATCAAATCCTATTAATCCCATTATCTCCAACATCTCCCAAGAATTTATATTAGTAATCAGTGTCGCAATCCAGCAATTACCTTTACACCCCCTAAATGTCTAAAAAAATCATTTAGATCATCTATCTAGCCTATCTATTCATTTAGGCTCCACCAATTTATTTCTCTCAGAATCCACATTATCGTTTTCTTTTTATGATCGACATGAATCCACTAACAATTTTATGTGTTTACCACAAACATCCATCTTCTTTTCTTATGACTCTATTTATTCTTCCTGACATTTTATTTTGTGAGAAGTATTATCATTGTTTTAAAAGTATAATACATAGAAATTTCCTGAGACCTAGCAGTTTCGAACAAAAACATAATGTGTAAGAGAATGCAATAATAATAGCGATCCAGATTCCATCCACCATTACATGGTCTCTGCACCATATGCTAGACCTTCAGCGTTATAGCCGCTTACATTATCACTGGGACGACACCCAGGGCAACACAAATCAGGGCTTTCCACTGCCCTCCACTTTTTCCATTCTCACCCACAAAGTTTTGGAAATAGAACTATATCTGGTTAAGTTCCCATGTCCGCCCTTGACCGTGGGCACGGCTATTCGAATAGTTTTAACTCTGCAGAGTTTGCACACTTTACACACAAGAGACAGTTCACTCGTTGCCCCACACGATTCCTTAGTCATGCGGTTGAGCAAACCATCACAGTAACCATTCAAAGTACCTCTTCCCTTCCATCATCTCACCCTATGGGCCGCTCCCACTTGCGGTGGGTCCCATACGTTGTGTGGGATGTTCCCCTCCTATGCGCCTAGCAGCTGGCTACCCACACTGCTAGCACGCCGCAGAAGAACTTCACCCTCTACGGATGTCCCATTCAAGCCCGCCACCCAGACAGCCACTTGCACTACTTCACTCCTCCACCGATGATGATGACTTTCAAGGTCCGGTGAATTTACTAGGCCAAGTTGTACTTTACAGACTTGTGGTTGTACTTGTTTTACATAGGAAGTCATGACAAGATTCAGTCCTTAGGGTTATATGGGCGGTTCTACCACAAACCACACTCTCGTGCACCCCTGCACCATTCCCCCGAACCATTCGCCTAGATAAATAAGCAATTTACGGTTTTTAGGAGTATAAAATAACCATATCCAACATACACCAGTCATTATTACCATGACTTCCCAACCAAATTTTCTCATGATTAAAAGTGATGCTTGGCGTTCTT